>JAWNPA010000012.1:1014166-1680833 GCA_035045345.1 Drosophila hamatofila
CTAAGATAAATGTTTAATACATAATACAAATTTACATATATAATCAACAAAAAGAATTTTAATATTTTATTATTCTTGACACGGAAAATAAATGTTGAAGACTTTTTGAAAAGACTTACTTAGCTATCCACTCTCAGAATTAAATTTATTTTGGGAGAGTTAATCGTATCAATACCAAGCGGCATATGGCATGGTATCAATTCCAAGAGTCTGACGCAAATGGCTCAAGACCAAAATCACGGACGAAAACGTAAAAAAAAACCAAACGCTCTTACTTAGAGTAAGAACGCGTGTGTATGTTTGTTTATCTCTGAAGAAGAGCGTGTCCGTGCAAAGCGTTGACACTTATCTGCAAGCTATGAATATAGCTTATATCTGTAACTGGATTTCTATATCAGGAATGTTATTATTTTATTATTAAAATTGTAGCTATAAAATATACATGAAACTAAGTGCAAAATTTGGTAACTCTAGGTTCAAATACGTACTAGATCTGATTTACTAAAATTTTGATATTATTTGCTATCGATCAAAACATTATCGGAATAGTTATCGAACACATTTTAATATAGACGCGTTTTTACATTTGGATGGGCACATAGATGGTCGGACGCATAGAATAGGGACATCTCAGCTCGAAATCCTGATACAGAATATATACTTTTGGGGATCTGCCACGCCTACTTTATACTGTTACATACATTTTTACAAAACAAATATACCCTGATTTCCTCTATTCAATGGGCTTAGGGTATAACAAAAGCAACTAAAGACCACAGACTGAGGCAGTTGCATTGTATAAACTTTCAGATGTCTGTGCATGTGGGTTTGTGTGTGTGTATGTGTGTGGCATATAATTTTGCTGTATTGTTGTATTAAATGATGTCAACAACAGCCGCCCAGCTGAGCTCGAATCGCAGTCAGCGTCAATTTCGATGCCTGAGTCAAATCGAATTTAATTGCAATGCCGCACGTTGGCTTTTAATTAATTTTTACTGGGCAACTGCTGCTGTTTTGCTCTGCGTCTGCAGCTGCAGCTGTAACTGAAGCGAAATTCAAACAAACCCTAATCCCTCTTTACGCCCACAACTAAGCAAAACCAGCAACAGCAAACAGCAGAGACGGCCGACATTCAGCAGTCGAAGCTCTGACAGGGCAACATCAAACGTCACGCACAGGTGCAATGTAATTAGCACGAACCGACAAAGCAACCGAGCAGACGCCAGTAACAACAGCAGCAATAGCAGCAGCAGCAGCAGCAGCAGCAGCAGCATCAGCAGCAGCAACAGCAGCAACAGCGTTAGCTGCAGAAAAGACGAAGGGAAAAGAGGCGTCTGTGAGACTGGGCGGCACATAAAAACAAAAACAAGCAAAATCTTTAAGCTCAAATGCATTCAAGCAACCAACCAGAAGCAGTGTAGAAATCAGTGCAAGCCGCAATAAAACGAATGTTGAATACTCTTTGGGCTGTAATTTATTGATGACAACTTTCCAATAAGAAAATAAATGTATGTGTTGTTAAGCTTTGAATGTTCATGTAAAAACTTTTTGAAAAGACTTACATAGCTATCCACTCGCAGAATTAAATTTATTTTAGGAGAGTTAATCGTATCAATACCAAGCGGCACTCTTTAAAGAGTGTGGACAGACTGTGGGAACTTAACTAATTGATAATTTTTTGTGTAGACAACCAATTTTCAAAAAACTTTCAGACAGTGATAATAACATGAAAATGTGTGTATGTGCCAAAGCACAAGTCGCTAGTATTTGAAATACGCTTTTTACAAACTTGTTGGGAAGGGGGTGTTTTGGGGGGTGGGGGGCAAAATATGACAAAAACCGAAATTCTTAAAAATACATATGAATCTACATTTTAAATTTGGATACTCTAGCTCTAAAGATGTAGGAAATATATTTTTGTAACTGGTTTTCGATAAGGTTTTTAATCGATAACAAAAGTTATCAATATTTAGAAACAAACTTGATATGCGCGCGCAATATACGGACCTACAGAAATAAATTTCAAGTCTCTTATATCTTCTGAGATCGACGCGTTCATACCTACGGATGGACGGACGGACGGACAGACAGACGGACAGGGCTAAATCGGCTCGTCGCCCTGATCAAGAATATATATACTTTATAGGGTCTGCCACGCCTCCTTCTGCCTGTTACATACATTTTAACAGAACCATTATACCCTGATTTCCCATTTTCAATGGGTTCAGGGTATAAAAACGAACACTCTTAGTTAGAGCGAGAGCGCGTGTGTATGTTTTTTCCGTTTATCTCTGAAGAAAAGCGTGTCCGTTCAAAGCGTTTATATTTATTTGCAAGCTATGAATAAAATTCTGTTTGATTGTGAAGAAGGATCGTGAAGAATTTAGTTCGAACCATTCGGGAAATATATCGATCAGTATATTTTCTAAATTCACACTTATATGTATATGTATGTATGTCCACTTATAACTGCAATTGCATCTTGCCAATCAATATTTCACTTGTTCTCGCTAAATTAAAAAAACAAAAAAATTTGAAATCTGTTAAATGCCTTTGAATGAGTAGGTCAAATGTAAATGACTATGCAGCCAATATCGTGAACAAAAGTTGAACAAGTTTAATATTCTTGATTCGTTGTAAACTGTGTTGCACTTGCAGTTTGAGCATAATAGTTCATATACCCCTTGAATTGTTGGTTCGCAACAAGTACAATTTCAATGAAGAGTTGCTGGAGCTTGGAGCCCGTTTGGTCGTCGCTCAGCTTGCAGCGTTTTAATAGCTTTGAAATTCCAATGGCAGCTGTGTCGCCACCCACCAGTCGCCCGAACCCGAGGCCCGAATTGAGCAAAAGAAATGGCGAGAAGCAGAGGGAAAAATGAACGAAAATAAGAGGGAATAGAGACGACTGAGAGAGGTGGCGAAACAGATGATGGTGGTAAAATCGTCGAACATTTCGAAAAATTATTGAAGATTTTTTAATTTTTCTCCTTGAACGCGCGAGGCACGCGACGCTGCAACACCAACAGCAACAACAACAACAATAACATCAATAACAGCTGTTGTTGTTTTTATTGATATTAGCTATGCATGCAGCCAGCCCGCAGCAACTGCCATTTTGTTTATGACGGCGACGATGCAACCAGCTGAGGAAGCACGCACCATGAGGCATGGATAAGGACTGTTGCTGAGGCTGTAGTTGGTTTTTGTGTTTGTGCTGGTGCCAATGCCATGCCACGTCGGTGACAAAACCCGCACCACTTGCCTTTTGTGGCATTAGCAGCTGCACCGGTGGCTACGACGTCCTCCCCTTTCCCCTCTCATACCGCGCTGGCTGCCAATGCAACTTTATGCGTATTTTTAATGCTCACATTGGCGGAAATAAGCTTGTTGTTATTGTTGTTTGTGTTTGTGCGCGGCACATTCGTGGATTGTTGATAGGGTAATTGATAGCACCATGAGTGCTGCTTGAGTTGACAGATGTAATAGTAGAGATCATATGGAGTAACTAGAGTTATACATTGGGTAGAAAAAGTTGATGGGCAATGAAATATAAATGCAAAAAAACAAATTTTGTGAATTTTCGAAAGAGATGATCATCAGACTCTTACTGTATATAAACTAATATCGAATCTTCCCTATGTCTTGATATATGTATATATGTGGAATGTTGACAATTCGGAAAATGCATTATCCTGTATCATATTAGTTGAAGAGCTAGACAGTTTAAATTTGGAATGTACAATACTCGCGTTGATCACCCAAGATCAAAAAGATATGGCTACATGTATATGTCTATGCTCATAGAGGGTGTGGCAAAGCGGGTAAAACTGTATCTTCTGCAGTTTTAAGGCTAGAAAGCCCAAAATTGACCAAAAATTACATGTTTACGCCCACTAGAGAAAATCGGGTCTGAATTTTTCAAAATTCTGATATATTTTGAGCACTATTATCGCTGCAGCTCAAAATCAATAAGATAGGGCGTGGGTAATCGATCTTCTATCGATTTGCACAAAAAAAAAAAAATTATAATAATAATAATGATAGTATATATATATATATATATATATATATATATATATATATATATATATATATATATATATATATATATATATATATATATATACTATATATACTACAACGTTTAAAGATTCAAGAATTTTTTGATATATTCGCCCAAAGTTGTTTTTATCGATACCGGTTGATATTGTGGCTCCTGTCATATCCCACAAAGCCATCGTAAAACCTGTCCTCTACCCTCTTGGAATAACTCCGATATATGTGATATATGAAGATTATTGTCATGATATGTCTCTTTGACTTGAGCAACCTTAGTGATATGTTTTCTCTTTAAATGCAACAATCCGAGTAGAATGCTTCAAATGGTGCGCAAATTCATGATATAGTGTGTCTATATATTTATGAGTTTGCCGAGTTTAAGCTCTGCTCTAACTGACACGCCCCTTTCCCCAGCCCAGCGCTTTTGGTGCTTGACTGGCAACCAATTTCATGGAAGTATGGCGGCTTTGGTCGGACTTTCTTCGTTTTTTATGATTGCCTGCCACAACTTTTTCGCCATCGATATTGGTAGCAGCAATGTTTGCGGCTGCGACTTTGGCAGCGCTGCCTGCGGCTGCAACTCCAACTAGCAACAGCAACAGCAACAACAATAGCAACCTCGACTGCTGCTGCTTTGCTGTTGTTGTTTGTATGGATTTTGCACATCGTTTATCTTAGAGGACGGCAAACGTTGCTGGCTTTGGAGTCGCCGTTGTTGCGTCGCAGCTGGCGATAGCGAACGGAAATGGCGTTAATGTTGCAACTGTAGCAGTAACAGCAGCAACAACCAAAACAGCCACAGCAGCTGCCAATGAGCGAGAACTTAATCTTGGGGATTTAACACTTTCGATATATCTTGGCCGGCGCTGTCTTGTGTGCTGCGGCTGTTAGTTGCTGCTTCAGGACGCTGTGTGCCCCACCAAGTTGCAGCCACCGGAAATGTATTGTCAGCCATTATCGGTTCAGCTGCCATTTTTATGGGAATGGGCCAAGTTATGGGAATGAAACGCGCTCGGCTTTGGGTAAAGTTTCATTAGTCGTTTCTTTTAAGTATTAAAATACATTTGCAAGTAACTGTACGCATGTATAGAAAGGAGTGGGTGTATGTATGTACGAGCTAGATTAAGCTTAAATTTAAGTGAGCGAATCAGCATTCCTTTCTAGAGCCACTCAAAGTCCTGCACTGCCTGCCAACAGCGACGCATACTGCTCCCTACCAAGCTGCCGATAGACCCCATCGCGATTCAAAAAGTAGATGGGGTCCTTAATTAACTCTGGGTTGTAGCCTTCTAGTGCAAGCTCCCGCTTCTTAAGCTTGAAGGTGGCCGTGCGTGGTATCTCGTCTAGGAGCCGAATGAATAGAGGCCGCGCATAGGGTGGCAAGCTTCCTCGTATCCCAATGGAAAGATATTCCATGTCAACTTTTCTCAATGGATCTACAATCGCTGCCATGCCAGCCTTGCCCTCCACATAGGGTATCTGCAATAGGAAATGACATTTGAATTTGAATTGATGCAACTTTCGAAAAATTAAGTTTAAATGGAAATATATCTCAATGTAAATCTGAAAAACATGCTTAAATGCTAGAAAGCAATTGACAAGACTTTTGGTCGATCGAACTAATTATACCCTGAACCCATTGAAAATGGTACATCAGAGTATAATGGTTTTGTTAAAAATATATAACAGACAGAAGGAGGCAAACCAGACCCAATAAAGTAAATATATGCTTGATAAGGGCGACGAGCTGAGTCGATTTAGACCGGTATGAACGCGTCGATCTCAGAAGATATAAGAGCTAGAGGCTTAAATTATTTTGCGAAGGTCCGTGTATTGCACGGATATAGAATTTGGTTCTAAAAATCGATATCTACTCCCGTTTCCGTTATAGATTAAAAACCTTTTAGAAAACCAAATTATATTTTCCACATTTTTCAAGCTACAGTCTTCAAATTTTATATATAGATTCATATGTATTTTACAAATTTCGGTTTTTGGTAGCTTTTCCACCCCTACCTCCAAGTCCACCCCTTCCCCACAAATTTGTAAAAAGCGTATTTCAAATACTAAAGACTTGCGATTTGGCAAACATACACATTTTAATATTATTATCACGGTCAGAAAGTTTTATGACGATTTTCCGTCGAAAAATAAAGTTATTGAACAATTCATTTCCCATAGTAAGCTCACACGACAGCCTGTGCTTGCTTATACGTGCATGCGTATGTGTCTATGTATGTGTGAATGTGTAAGTAGAAAAGAAGCGGCGAATTATTGAAATATCAGTTCATTGAAGGCTGCTTCGAGCAGTCTCGACTAGAGTTTTCCTACGTGTTTTATTTATAGATGGCATTTGGCTACCTAATTTTAGTTAATTTTTCTTCTGATTGACTTACCTGCACGCCATAGACCACACAGTCGCTGAGCCCTATGCAGTTGGTGATGATGGCCTCCACCTCTTGGGTGGCTACATTCTCGCCCCGCCAGCGGAAGGTGTCGCCGGTGCGATCTTTAAAGTAAAAATAGCCCAATATATCACAGACAACCATGTCCCCCGAGTTGAAGTAGCAATCGCCTGTGGTGAAAACTCCACGCAATAGCTTCTGCTCGGACGCCGTCTTGTCCGCATAGCCGTGAAACGCGCTAACAGCACGCCTCGCATCCACCTGACCCACCAGAAGACCCACCTCGCCCGGAGCGCAACGCATGCAGTAGCCCTTGGCGTTGCGCAGCGGCTCGCCCGTCAGCTCGTCGCAGCGAAGTATCTGGACGGGATAGAGGTTGCGCCCGAAGACGGGCACGAAGCCAATGGCGCCGATGCGATTGGTGATGTTGATCAGATTCGAGTTGCCCTCGGTGGCGCCATAGATCTCCCCGATGTGAGGTATGCCGAAGCGAGAGACGAACTGCGACCAGATTTGCGGTCGCAACCCGTTGCCGTACATAAGGCGTAGCTGGTGCAACGGCTCCTGCAGAGCGTGCTTATAGGGCGTCGCTAGGAGGTAACGACAGAGTTCGCCAATGTACTGTGCGACGGTGCAGTTGTACTGGCTGCAGTCGCTCCAGAAATTCGAGGCAGAGAACTTTTTGCGCAGCACAACAGTGCAGCCATTGAGCAAGGCATTGCCGACGCCCACGATTCCGCCGGCTGTATGGTACAGAGGCAGAGGATTGTAGACCACATCGTTGCTATTTATTCGCAGCATATAGAATGCGCCTGCAGACATGAACAGAAACCTCAGATTTGTAATGACCGCCGCCTTGGGTAGGCCCGTGGTGCCTGACGTGTAGACATAGAGAAGCTTGTCCCGAGCGTTGCAGCGCGGGCTACGACTCAAAGGCAATGGCTCCTGTGCGGCCAGAGCGCTTCTTAGTTCGATGGCGTCTGGCAGCAGGGCAGGCTGGTCCGAATCCGTATACTGATAGATAGATAGCTCCAAAGGGGGCAGCGACTGCAGGACATTGCCTAGCTCGCCGCCCACGATGAGGGCACAGGCCTTGGCAACGCGGATGCAGTGAAGCAGAGAGTCGCCGCGCAAATTTGAGTTGATCAGCGCCGTGATGACGCCCAGCTGGCTGAGACCCAGCCATAGGGAACTATACTCCACGCGGGTCTCCATCAGCAACGCTACGCAGTCGCCGCGCTGCAGGCCGCGCTGCTGGAAGTATCCCGCCACCTGCTGGCTGAGCCGTAACGCCTCCCCGAAGCTCAGCTGACGCTCCCCCATCAGGAAGCATATCTTTTCCGGATGCTTGAGTGCCTGCTCCTGAAAGCACTGCGCCACGGTGCATCCCTTGCGATCCTTGCGAAGCAGATAAAAGTTAAGGGCAACAAAGCGTTGAAACGCGCTGAAAAGTTAAGGCGACCTTATTTAGTATAGCTGATTCAAAATACTGTATAAGAGATAATGACGAGACCTAAGAATGGTTCGTGAAGCTTTTTTAAGGGAGTAATTTAATAATAGCAACTTTAACCATTATTCCTTGGAATGAGTTATGAGTTGAATAAGTTATATGAGCTCCAATATTATTTTAGTCTTGGGAACGTAATTCAACAGTCTAACAATGTAAGGACAATTACTTTTAAGCTTATAAATTCTATAGCCGATGAAATATTTAACTAAACTTATATATGTATATATGTACATATACATAAAACAAATCGATCAAAATGTAAGTTCGAATTAAATTTAATTTGTATATACTTTTTGGTATCATATATAGTGCTCTAATCTAATCCGTGCGACATTAACACACTATCTGCCTGGCGTGAAAAAGCTGAACTAAGTTTCCCTGAGTTACAATTACTATTTAAGTTGATAGTCGATTATCTTGAAGTACTTTATAAATCGAATTTGTCATTTTATAAGAAATTTTGTGATATTCATTTACTCACATGATATCCCTGTGACAGGTCATTACGAACGCAAAAATATTTGTGGGGTTGCGCAGCATTAGGGCCAAGAGGGCACCCAACGTTAAGCTGGCCAAGGCGCTGTCACAGCAGAAGAGCCCAAAGACGATGAATCCTACTAGCAGAATGCCCAATCGTGTCGCCAGCTTCTGTTTTAAATTGAGCTCAAGCAATATCTCCATTGCCTTTTCCTCCTCTTTAGGAACTCGATGCGTTTCACTCTCGCTCACTTGTCAAAGATATATTTCATTATTAAAGAATATGTAAATATATGAACTGGCAGTTTTACAAAATCTAACTCGATAACGTTACGAGAGACATATTCCTCTTTGCAACACTCGACTGATACTGAGCGAGCAACCTGCGTTTCTCAAGCACACTATATCTCTCTATCTATCTCTCTCTCTCTCTCCCTCTCTCTCTCTCTGTCTCTCCCACTCTATTGTGCTCTTTATCTCATATACACATACTCATGTGTCTAGCCAACCTTTTATCGGACCGTGCTGCCTTGATATGGTTTTATTGCCAAACATTACAGAAATGTGGAGTTCGCTATGAACATTAAGATTAACTAATAAGCTCTACATACTGATTTCTAGGTGGGGTTTCCAAAGACGAGTTAGAAGCTAATAAAAATTGACTTTCGTTAAGTACGCGTGAGTAATTGAACTGTTACATTTTGGAGCACTAGTAAAAAACTATTGCAACACTTTTTTCTTTTTGCCACGCCCTTAGTTGACGTACCATTTAATTTTCTGCCGATCTCTAGAACAATAATTTAGTAACGTAAATGTAAAATTTTGCAAGTTTATAATACAGGATATTTTTCGATATACCACGATCCAAAACAGATTCATCAAGGAGGTTTCCAGTGTCCCAATCAAAAAATTGTTAAGCTCTAGCTCTACAACATATATACATGATAAATATATATACTTTGCCGTATCGTTTTTATCTTGATATTCAAAATTAATAGCGTACAGACATATACTTTTTCGTCGATTTACACATTGCACAAACCCATTGCAAATGGTAATTCAGGGTATAAGATGTACTATGATAAACTTGATAATTTGCTTGCGTTTTTTAAGCGTTGCTTAAATGCTACAAAAGATGGAAACATTCAATTTACTGTGTTCCCTTAAGGAAGACATTGGTTTTGTAAATTTTGGTTTTCGCAAAATAATAAAACTCGAAAAATGTATTTCAAATAATTCTTATACTTCGGCACAATGTCACGTTATCACGTTAAGAAAGTCCATCGAGATGAAAAGTAAAGTGTGTATGCATGTATTATTTGATGTGTACCTATGTATAGAAGAATCGTACAATGATTGGAATATAGGTTATTGGCAGGGTTCAGAGAATTGCCAGTCGGAAAGTCTGGACTGTTTCATTCTTGTTAAATAGAAATATATATTATCACAATAAATGTTAAAGCTTTATAACACAGTATATGATATTAAATTCTATGTTGCTCCTAATTGCGTTGATCACGGTAAGGGCACATAATAACATTCGCAGACTTATATGGTGGCGAGCCAGCAGCGGACCTCAGAGCCAGGGCTGTCATTTTAGATTTTTTCGCGTCACATCTGGCTTTATTTTAAGTCCCATTGTGGGAATAATTAATAACTGCGGGAATTCTGGCTTACAAAAAATTAATTTAGCTGTTTTTTAGCTTTATTTAATATTCACAATTAATTTTATTTTTATACCCTGAACCCATTGAAAAGGGGAAATCAGGGTATAATGATTTTGTTAAAATGTTTGTAAGAGGGAGAAGGAGGCATGGCAGACCCCATATACATATTCTTGATCAGGGTGACGAGGTGAGTCGATTTAGCCCTGTATTTCTGTCTGTCCGTATGTATGAGCGCGTCGAAATCTGAATACATAAGTCCGCGTAGAGACTTGTGCATTGGCTATTATTATCACGGTCTAAGTTTTATGAAGATGGACAATCTTCAAAATCAATCTACAAAAAAGTTATTAAACCATTGCCTTCCCAAAGTAAACCCACACTGCATCCAATGCCTGCATAATCAGGTATGCGTGCGTGATTATGTGTGTATATGAGTTTGTGTGTGTGCATGTTTTGCTTCTTATATGTGCAGAAAAGTAGCGACGAAGCTTTTATTTTAGCTTATTATACCCTGAACCCATTGAAAAAGGAAATCAGGGTATAATGGTTTTGTTAAAAGTATGTAACAGAAAGAAGGAGGCGTGGCAGACCCCATAAAGTATATATATTCTTGAAGAGGGCGACAAGCCGAGTTGATTTAGCCCTGTCCGTCTGTCTGTCCGTCCGTCCGTCCGTCCGTCCGTATGTATGAACGCGTCGATCTCAGAAGATATAAGAGCTAGAGACTTGAATTTTTTTCGTAGGTCCGTATGTAGAGCGTGCATATCAAGTTTTTTTTTTCAAAAATCGATAACTGCTCCCGTTATTTTGTTATCGATTGAAAACCTGATCGAAGACCAGTTAAAAAATTATATTTCCTACATCTTTAGAGCTAGAGTCTCCAAATTTCAAAAAAAATAAAGTTAAAAATAAAGTTATTAAACAATTAGCTCACACAGCAGCTTATGCCGGTTTATACGTATGCGTGTATGTGTGTATGTCTGTGTGCATGTGTAAGTAGAAATAAAGCGACGAATTATTGAAATATTAGTTCCTGGAAGGGTTCAGTGGATCTCGTAGTCGAGCAGTCTCGACTAGAGCTTTCTTCCTTGTTTGATATGGTTTGGAAAATCACTATATATTTAGATTCGATTTGCCACGCCCCCAGTAGGCGGGGATATATAGTTTTTTCATTGATCTTTATAAAATCGAAACACTAACTTACACGCCAAATTTCAGCGTTCTAGCTCTACAACTTTGGAAAATACATTTTTACTCGATTTGCCACGCCCCCAATTGGCGTACATATATACGCCATATCTTTTTGATCTTGGGTGATCAATGCGAATTTACATTCTAAATTTCAGCTCTCTAGCTCTTCAACAAATATGATTTCTGGCATACAGGAAAATGCATTTTCCGATTTGCCAAGCCCCTAGTCAGCAAATATGGAAAATTTGTACACTTTATAAATCGGGGGCATATACGAGTATATGTTCCAAGTTTTAAGTCTCTAGCTTTAATAGCCGCGAAAAAAAATTGCATTCATACGGACAGACGTACAGACGAACGGACAGACGAACGGACAGCAAGACGGACATTGCACAAAACCAATATGTATGTATTTACATTCGTAAATGAATATAAAAACAGCTGCGCACACATGTGTAGTTGCATTTTAATAACATAGAACGATAGCTTAATAAATGTGTTTGTGGAATATGCAATAATATGTGCAACAAAAAAGCTTTTAGCTCATATATACAAATAACAAACTTTTTACCTAATTTATGGAAACGATATATTATAGAGCTTATCACATATTTAATTAATAAGAAGAGTCTACAGTGATGCTTACACTCTTTACATAATGGTTAAGGGATATCAAGTGGCAGAAATAACAGCGACAGCCCCAACAAAAGCAAAAAACGATTATAAAAACAACCGCTAAAGCAACGGGCGCCTCACAAAGTTCATTGCTACTGCGAAGATGCTATATATGGCACCACAGTGGCACAGTGGACACAAGCCTATACTTGTATGTACATAGATGAAATTATGAGTATAAAAATCTATCATAATTGACGAATATAAAATCGATTTTTAATAGATTACAGAATACTAATAATTTTAGTTTTGTTGCTCTATTTTTTTTACATTTATACATATGTATACAAATGTATAAATATCTGGTGATTTTTTGTTTACTTTGTGGAAAATTTTGTGTAGTATTTTCGATTCTTGTCCACTGTTCGCTGTACTGATTAGCATGTCACGTCAAACACAAATATGAATGTGTTTTTATACCCTGAATCCATTGAAAATGGGAAATCAGGGTATAATGAATTTGTTTAAATGTATGCGTGGCAGACCCCATAAAGTATATATATTCTGGATCAGGGTGACGAGCTGATTTGATTTAGCCCTGTCCGTCTGTCTGTCCGTCCGTCCGTCCGTAGGTACGAACGCGTCGATCTCAGATGATATAAGAGCAAGAGACTTTCGTAGGTCCGTATATTGCACGAGCATATCGAGCTTGTTTCTAAAAATCGATATCTATCCCCGTTTTTTGTTATCGAAACCCAAAATCAACCCCTTCGCAAAAAGTATTTCAACTGCTAGACACGTGTGATTTGGCAAATACACACATTTTAATGTTATTATTACGGTCTGAAAGTTTTATGAAGATTAAAGATGAAAAAAAGTTATTAAGTACATTAGTTCCCATAGTAAACCTACACTGCAGCCCATGCGTGCGTATAAGAAGAAAATCGAGGAATTACTGAAACTTAAATATCAGTTCCTGGAAGGGTTTAGGGGATCTCGTAGTCGAGCAGTCTCGACTAGAGCTTTCTTACTTGTTTTTAATGTTAATGTATGTGTGCATGTGCTTGGGTATACATATGAGTCTTGGAATCTATGCCAGGGGCTGGGACCTTGACTTATTTCGTATGCAACACACACAAAACAGTAAACAGTTCTGCACGCGCTCTCTCGCACTCTCGCACTAGGTTTAGTTGGCTACTTGGCTAAAGACTTGGATTT
The DNA here is from genome assembly GCA_035045345.1 of Drosophila hamatofila. Classification (NCBI taxonomy): domain Eukaryota; kingdom Metazoa; phylum Arthropoda; class Insecta; order Diptera; family Drosophilidae; genus Drosophila; species Drosophila hamatofila. The sequence continues at coordinate 1,027,309 of JAWNPA010000012.1, forward strand.
GGTTAACTTGGCTCGTATGTAAATAACTGATCGATAATTACGTGCGCCTGACTTTGACTTTGGGCTTGCTTTGCTGGCATTGTTGTTTATATGAAGCAAAACAGCTGTCAATCAGACGCCAATTCACTTTTAAGCTCTGGCTTGCATGTTTTTGCATGTAAAAGTTCTTATTGCTATTGCGCTATACATCAGTTGACATACTTTTAGCACAATTCACGTCACAGCGCCCACAATAACAGCAACCAGAATCACAAACACAATTGTAACAACACACTCGGCAAACGAAATAACGATACGTTCTAGTCGACTGCAACAACTAATAACAACTGAGCGATCACTCAACGGGACCATCGTGTTGTCGGTTCTATTTATTTATCAGCCGGTCAAACCAGCTGGCGGAGAGCAGTGCGAGAGAGTAAAAACTGATTGAGAGAGTTACAATTAGAAACAAGTACGAGCATAGCAGTCGGGAGAGACTGACTGTATAATACTTGTTCTCAGTCTAAATATTTGACACACTCAATGTAAATCAATGGAGGAGATTACAGGAACTCAATTATTTCAATTAGAAGTTTCTAGCTCTATAACTGTAGTAGATATTTATGTTTTCAATTTATCCCTATGGTCATAGATATATAATATTGTGAGGAGAAATATAGGTATGCACGTATAAATGTATGTAACATACGTAGTTGCTGTATGTTTATATGCATATACGTGCATATGTATGTTGCTCCACACAGCGACGCGAGTACTGTAGGAGCGACCCTCGCGACTGGAAGGGGTCAGAGACCGCACTATAGGTCGTCTCTGTTGCTCCTACAGATTCAGCAAATGGCTCGCGTCGCTCATACGACGATCATCGGGGGCCGTTAGCCGAGGTGCCGTTCGGGACCGAGTGAAAGTAGTGGATGCTTTCACTCGCATGGCCGTAACGGTACTTCGGCCAATGAGAGGCTGCCACGTATTTTGGCGGGATTTTGGCGCCACCCCAGATCACGCGATATTGCCGTTATTCGGACACGAGCGGCAGAAAGGCCCCGCTCCAGAGCCGAGCAGGTCCCGTTACAGCGCGAAGCCGGGCCTGTGGCTTCCCTATAAAAGGGCGCCTGCCGCTCCATACAGTAAAAAGTTAGTCAGAGACAGAGAAAAGTGAACAGACAGAGAAAAGTGAACAGAAGTGAAGAGAACAAAAAATGAAAAGTGAGCGCCCAGTTAAAGTGAAAGTCAACGCGAGTGGTAAATAAGGACATCGAAGGACTTTCAGGACATCGAAAGAACTTCTAGGACTTCGTGGGAACAGCAAGGACATCCAGTGGGAATCCTTGCAACAACTATCACCGGACACGAGGCAACTAGGATCGTCAACGGGCACCAACGAGGACATTGGTGCGGACGAGGACAATACCAGCGGCTTAAGCGAGGCTTGTCGATACAGGAGCCGTGCGTAAGAGAAGTGCGCTGTGAGTGAAGCGAAGCTAGGTGTGCTGGGAGCGAGTCACGTAGTAGGAGTGGCCTGTATATCCGAGCGAACCGCCGGAGCTTGCAGAACCAAATCCTGGCGTTATCTTCATCGCTCACCCGAACCTAGCGTACCTTTAGCACAAGCACTCTCTCAGCCGGAGTCCGCTGAGCCCACACTCGGCAAACCCCTGACAGGTGTGCCTTGCAGAGGCGAGTTGTTATAAGAGAGTTTAAGTAAAGTGTCAAATCCTACTTAAATTCAAGAAAATATATCTTACGTTTCAAACTAAAATCACAAGTGCTAATAATTATCGCAGGGGCTTCAACAAATAAATATGTTGGCGCGAACACACAGTCGGCTGAAACTAGCCCAGCTTAGACTCGGGATAAACCGAAGGCTCGTTACAATATATACAATATACGAAGATTGTCTATTTGAGTCTCTAGCATTATTAATATTAGTCTACCCGATATAGTAGATTAGAAATTCGAAAGAGTTTTTTAATTACAAACAAAACATTTATTTAATTTCGGAGCTGGATTAGAACTAGGAATGTGAGCTATATGAATGGGCCAAACAATAACCAGTTTGCTGAAAAAAGTGCAGAAATTCCATTTCATATCAATACCGGGGAAGTCCAAGTACAGACCACTGATGACGAAGCTAACGCTTACGCAAACGTATATGCAAATGCATACGCCGAGGCATACGAGCATTGTATGAGCGAACAGGCCTACTATGCTGCTGCACAGGAGTGAGGTATCGCCGATGCATCATACGAAAGCAAAACAACACCAAGCGACGAGACTCAAGTCGAAATCGCCGAATAATAATTTCGCATTTTATAATGTTTTCAAATTTTATTTCATTAATATAGTTTTTTCTTTTTTTATTAACATTGTTGTGCAAACTTCGTTTGAAATTAACGATATATTAATTATATCAAATATATTTTTTTTCCGTTACTTGCGATTTTTATTTAATTGAACTCTAACAATTCTTCTGCATTTAAAATATGATTTTTCTTTTTCTAGTATCTGCTCTATTAATTTAACTTCGGATTCTGATAATATTATAGAATTGTATTTGTTTTTGCCCAGTCTATGGCATGAATTAAGTTAGTTAAGTCGTCTTTAAAAATTTGGAGTTTGTATTTAAAAAGTGTTATTATACCCTGAACCCATTGAAAATGGGAATTCAGGGTATAATGTTTTTGTGAAAATGTATGTAACAGGCAGAAGGAGGCATGGCAGACCCCATAAAGTATATATATTCTTGATCAGGATGACGAGCTGAGTTGATCTAGCCATGTCCGTCTGTCCGTCCGTCCGTCGGTCCTTCCGTCCGTCCGTATGAACGCAGAGATCTCCTAAACTACAAGTGCTAGAGACTTGAAATTTTACATGTATACTCGTGTATACCATACGCAGTACGAGTTTATCATATTTTTTCGATAACTCATCCCATTTCTTTTTTATCGATAGCAATCGAAAATCTGACTTTGTTTTTAAAGCATAGTTTGAATACTGTTAGACCTAGAGACTTTAGATTTACTGTGTAGATTTATGTGATGAATACAAAGATTTGATCATTTACAGATTTTGGATACCACGCCCCCTTCGCCCCAAATTTGAAAAAAACGTATACCAAGTACTAGAGACTTGTGCTTTGGCGTATACACGCATTTGAATGTTATTATTACGTTCTAAAAGTTTGATGAGGAAAGCTTAGTACAAAAAGATTTATTCAACAAGTAAATTCTTATAATATAGCCCACACGGCAGCCCAAGCGTAGTAACTGCGCAGTTAGCAGGCCATTGCTTATGCGTTCGTATGGATGCATGCGTACGGGTGTGTGTATGTGTTTTTGTATATGTTCATGAAAGAAGTGTAGAATGATTGGAATCAGTACTTTGCAGGGTTCAGGGTATCTCCTAGTCGAGCAGTCTTGACTAGAGCACTTTTACTTGTTTTTCTTCTTGAATATTTGAATGATCTCTCACTATTTTCATTATGCTATTTGAAGTTTGGGTTATTTCATTGATTCTATCTTGTAAAACTCTGTTGATAACTGCTTGCTTATTATTATTTTCTAATTGTTCGTTTATCTTAGTAACTAGGACCTCATGGTCACTGTGGTCCGGTGTATTGGCCAGCCACACATTTAGTGTGATATATTTTAAGGGTTTCTTCGAAAGCTAAAAAGATTTTTTCATATTCTGAAATATCAAATACGTGGATAATTTTGAAAGTTCCGTTCTGCATTGCTGAAGTTGCTATCTTTATCGAAATTAGCTGAGAGTGGGAGTAGTCGAGGATTGTAGTCATACCTAAACATAGTGGTGCAAATATCCTGTTCATTTTTACATAGACTATCTCTTTTTGTTCACGATTTATTATTTCTTTATTATAACATTCAGAATTTTGATTACTGCTTCTGTCTTCCTGAATTAACTTGAACTAGGCTATAGTTTATTCTTTTCTGGCTATCCGACATTTGGTTCGTTTGGACTTTTATGTTGCTGCTTGTGCAGGTAGGTAATTGCTTAACGCGAAATTATTAGCATTGTTCTTATTGAGTCTCAACAAAATATAAAAATGCAAAATACTGATACTCCAATCATTCTACGCTTCTTTTATGCACATATACTAACTGCGCAGTTACCAGCGACTGCGCTTGGGCTGTCGTGTGGGTCGTGTCGTTTTGTAGTGGGATTATCTTCATTAAATTTTTAGAACGTGGTAATAACATTCAGGTGTGTGTATATTCCAAAGTATAAGTTTCTAGTACTTGATATACGTTTTTTCAAGTTTGGGACGTAAGGGGCGTGGTATCTGTATATTACAAAATATTTGAATTTATCACATAAGTCTACACAGTAAATCTGAAATCTCTAGGCCTAACAGTATTTAAATTAGGCTTAAAAAACAAAATCCGATTTTCGATTATTATTGATAAAAAAGAAATGGAATGAGTTATCGAAAAAATATGATAAATTCGTACTGCGTATGGTATACACGGGTATACATGTTTAATTTCAAGTCTCTAGTATTTGTCGTTTAGGAGATCTCTGCGTTCATACGGACGGACGGACAGACAGACGGACATCGCTAGATCAACTCAGCTCGTCATCCTGATCAAGAATATATATACTTCATGGGGTCTTCCACAATAATAAAAATTGATATTTCAATATAAGTGATTCTTCGCTTCTTTTCTACTTATGCAAGAAACAAAGCATGCACACACACATACACACATACGCACGCACGTATAAGCAGACATAGGCTGCAGTGTGGGCGTGTCGATCTCAGAATATATAAGAGCTAAAGAAATTTTTGTCGTAGGTCCGTATTTTGAGCGCGCATATCAAGTTTGTTTCCAAAAATCGATAACTACTCACGTTATTTTGTTATCGATTGAAAACCTGATCGAAAACCAGTTAAAAAATTATACTTCCTACATCTTTAGAGCTAGAGTCTCCAAATTTAAAATGTAGATTCATAGGTATTTTTAGATGTTTTGGTTTTTATCATATTTCACCGCCACACCTCAAAACACCCCCTTCCCTACAAGTTTGCAAAAACGGTATTTCAGATACTAGAGAATTGTGCGTTGGCACATATAAGTTATAATCACAGTCTGAAAGTTTGATCAAGATTGTCCGTCTACAAAAAAAGTTAGTAAACAATTTAGTTCCCATGGTAAGCCCACACTGCAGCCCATGCCTGTTTATACTTGCGTGCGTATGTGTGTGTGCATATGTAACTAGAAATGAAGCGACGAATTATTGAAATATAAGTTCCTGGAAGGGTTCAGGGGATCTCATAGTCGAGCAGTTTCGACTAGAGCTTTCTTACTTGTTTTAATTTATTGAATATATTTTGATTGGATAATTATATTAGAATGATTCCGAAAACTAATTATAATGTATCAGAAGTTAGTTACCTCCCATCGTATATTCATTACACTTCAGACATCTACATTGTGAAGATTTTATTTTACAGAAGGGTTTAATTTATAAATTTTATGTAGAAGAATTAAATATAATTGACTCGGCTTGTTCGACGGCTAATTCGGCTGCATATGGGCATAGAAAGAAGAGGGCAATCGTAAATTAGGCACATTAGAAAATTTTCTCAATATCTATCGCGGTAAGAGCAAAAATCAATTTTTTCGCCAATGAAGCTCTCGGCTCACTGTTGAGAAAAGCTCAATGGAAAAAGTTCTTATTTTTTAATTAAACACGGCCAAAATACAAAGGTTAATTTAAAAAATTTTGCGCACTGAAAATTCCAATGCCAAAATAAATTAACATAAAGCCGGTCACTAGCAGACGCCGCAGTCGTTTCATTCGCAGCAGCAGCTGCGCAGTCGGCGTCGTCGCCGGGGCGTAGCTGTCAGAAGCCGGTAGGCAAACATATAAAAATATATGTGCATACTTTCAGGCGGCGCGTATAAAAAATGTGCGCACACTTTTTGGCAGCTTTTTGAGTTATAGACGGTGAGCGAGAGCAGTCTTTGTATGTGTGAACAGTTAGTTTGATTATGTGTGTGTGTCTGTGCCTGTAATTGACACATGTTACGTGCACAAAAGCAGGAAGGGCAAGAGGATCGGGAAGGGAAACAGGAATTGCGCCCATATATGAGCCCTGTGCCTGCCCCGTTCCACCCAGTGAAATCGTTATTATCGACAATGCCGCCGCCAAAAACACACACACACACACATACACGCAGTCATACGGGGCACGCACATGTTATTCACTGCTACTGCTGCTGCACAGCCTTCAAATGCAGGCAACCTCAGTCAACTTTGTTTCTTGCCGGCAAAAACAAAAACACACACATACACACAGACACACGGACACACACTCAATAGAGAGTCAGAAAGGGACGGAGAGAGAGAGAGAGAGAGAGAGAGAGAGAGAGAGCAAGTGAGCAAGAGCCAGACCAAGCCACTTGCTTGCTGATAACGTTAGCGTCAGCTGTGCGGCACTTTTGTGGGTCGTGGAGGGCCGTAAAGTGGGCACGGGACACGTGAGACCCGGGCTTGGCGCTGCTGCTGGAGTCGTGCGCAGGCAAGCGTCAAACGTTTGTACCTAGTCCCATTGGCCCCAGGCGACAACATGCTGTCTCTCCCTCACACTCACTCTGTCTCTCTCGCATCTCTCTCCAACTCAGTTGCTGCTGTGTTTGGCATTTGTTTGTGTTGTCAACAAAAGTTTCTTTGAAATCAGTAACAGATGTCGATTGAAATGGCACAATTGCTGCCCGCGTCGCTGCCAGCTTCGACAGCGACAGCGAAAGCGACGCCAACAGCGACTCAGTGAGCAGCTGGCGGCTGTTGTTACTGCTGCTGCTGCTGCTGCTGCTGGTGGATACTGCTGGGAGCTGCCACTGCTGGCGGCTGCTACTTATGATGAATATTTTTATGTCAGACACAGTGGAGGTGCCGCCAAATTCCGCTTCTTTTGCCAGACATCGCATATTGTGTGCTAGTTGCTAGCATTTTAATTAAAATTCTCGTTCAAGTTCCAGGCTTTTAATGTTAATGCAATTTGCCCAATCGGAGCTAAAGGCCAAGCAATAGATGCCATCTCAATATTTTCGTTGACTCGACTTAAATGATAATTTTGAACTGGCTATATAGGTATCTAACACTAAATTCGTATTGTCTAGAATTTGGGTTCTGTTAAAAACGAATATAGAATATGAAACAATTACTTGCTGTCACACCAAAAAGTATATACAACGTTGAATGTCCAATGTATATATGTATACATCTCATCAACATATAATTTAACCCGATTTCAATCAATCTCAAGAATAGTCAGCACTACCTTGGCAATACATTTGAGGGACTCAAGAGCTTTCTTACTTGTTTGCGTTATGAGTTGAGCGATGAGTTGCTTTGAGGTCAGCTTTCGGAGGTCGTGAATGAGTATAGAATTAAGTTTACGGTAAGCAAAAATCAAAAGTAAACTATATAATTTTAATAAGGAGGAAAGCTCTAGTCGAGACTGCTCGACTACGAGATCCCCTGAACTCTTCGAGCAGCCGATATTTCAATAATTCTTCGCTTCTTTCCTGCTTAAACAAGAAATGAAACATGCACAAGGTGGGGAAACATGCAAGAAAATCAAAATTCTATAATAAATAAATAAAAAATCCTATAGTACAAACAAATTTACGTTGAAAATTTGGAGACTCCAGCTCTAAAGATGAAGAAATCTTTTAAATATTCTACAAGGTTGTTATTTGAAAAAAATTCAAGTCTCTAGCTCTTTTATCTTTTGAGATCGACGCGTTCATACATATGGACAGACGGACAGACAGACAGACAGACAGCGTTATATCGACTCTGCTCTCGCCCTGATCAAGAATATATCTACTTTATAGGGTCTGCCACGCCTCCTTCTGCCTGTTATATACTTTTAACAAAACCATTATACTCTGATTTATCATTTTCAATGGGTTCAGGGTATACAAATATTGAAATGTGTGAATAATATACTCTAGAACCAATTAAAATGTATATAACCCACTTACTAATGGAACAGGGTATTCGAATGCAGTGCCTCCTTTAAGCAGAATGCGGTTTTCTTCAGAGGGGAAGCTGCTGTTATTTCCGTTGACAACATGTCCTGTCATCTGGCTGGCTGAGCTGTGGCTGCTGGCGATAACAAACGATAACTGCATGTTAAATAAAAGCTAACGAATGGGCAGTAAGTAGATGTGCAGAGGCAGAAGTGAATGGGGAAGGGGCACAGAGTGGGGGCTTCACAGTCAGAAACAAACAAAACGTCAGCACATGCTGGCCAGAAGAGAGCACCAGGAAGCTGCTGCCAGTTGCCTGTTGACTGGTTGGCTGGTAGCTGGACGTGCATCTATTTGAATATGCGCTCGCCTGTCGCTCTGTGGCTGTAGCTGGCTTTAGAAAATCACTCAGGTAGCAAAATGCCACCATCATCATCATCATCATCATCATCATGGGCTTGCCACATACTCAAACTAAATTTCCACTCTGAGTCCAGTGAAGGGTTGCAAAAAAGCGCACAGCAGTTGCAGACAAAAGCAAAGTTAAGGCAAGCTGATCCTGAAGTAACAATGTGTGTGTGTGTGTGTGGGAATGTGTGTGCATGTGAGTTTTAGCCACAAGCCATGTACATATGTGTGAGTACGTCTGCGTGCAACAAATGCTGTGCATGCCCCTAGGCGAAGCGAGGCACTAACGAGCTTTTGCTTGCTTGCAATGCGACAGCAGCAGGTGTGCCAAACACACACATACAGACATACACACACGTACACACACACCCGCACATGGCGCAACTGAGTGACGATAATTGAAATTTCATCGCAGTAGTTTGTGGTTTTGTATCTCACACACTGAAAGCCCCTTCCCCACACACAGAAACACACACAAGCACACACACACACACTCACATCAACACACATTCACTAATGCACAATTCATTGCTGATACAGTTTTGTGTTGTCTGCTTTTAGGCTGCTCGAGAAATCGCATCGAATTGAAATCGATTCGATTGGAACTAAATCGCTTCAAAAAGAGGTTTTTGGTTTAAAACACTTTATTTCTTGGGTTTCTTTTTAGCCTTTCTTTGTGTGGGTTGTAACATTTAGTTTAGGTATTTTCTTGCATTTGCTTTTGGTTTTCTCTTGTTTGTTTATATTATATTTAAAGTACAGTTAAATACGTTTTTAGAAATACAATAAATACTAATTAATAATTTAAATACATACTGATATATATAATCAATAAATTATCCATAATGATAGCAGTAATAGTAATAAAATTAATTATATTTATTATTTTATATTATTTAATAAAAACTACTATGTTCAGTTAAGTATTCGCGTTTTCTTCAACCTCCACTTGCTTTTGGTGCTTCTAAGTACTACTTACAGCTTTGATTTCTTAAATAAATTTGAGTTGTATTTAAGAGTTTCCATTAATATAGTTTTGCATATTTTTAAGTAGATTAATTTTCATGTGGTGCAAAAATTTCTATTATTTTGTATTTTTATTATTATTATTTTCTTTTTTTTTCATTTCTATTTTTGAAGTGCTCACACAATTTTAGAATCACTAAAGTTCAGAGTGAGTTTTCAGCGTGGTTGCTATTTGAAACATTTTCGTTTGTCTTGTAATTTAAACGAAAATGATTAGGCAATTAGAATGGAATTAAATCATGTTGCCACGTTCATAACTCATTTTCGTTTAATATTTTTTTAATATTTATTATATTTTTAATGTACTTCAAAAACAGTTCAAATTACGTATCTATCTCGTTTACTTGAAGTATATTTAAGTGTGTATTTAAAAACCATTTGGATAATGCTGACAATGTCTCCTCTTCCCCTTCCAATGCGTTTTGCTTTCGCTTTTGTTTTTGGTTAAGGTTTACTTTAGTTAAATTCCATATTTATATATGTATTTTATAATTATATCGTATTCGAGCCCGATCGTTAATTTGACTAGCACAAGTATTTCTTCTTGGGTTTCATCATGCGAATGCGTCATTTGGAGCCCAGTCCGTTAGACACCAACCCACTGGGTGTGCCAGCGGTGACAGCAGCCCCGCCCCCAGCGACGCCAACGACCCCGGTGCCGCCAGCAGTGCCGCCAGACACAGCCGACTCCCTCACGCCGGCAGCAGCCGCCTGCAGATGCACCGCTGCCACTGCGGCTGCCGCTGCTGCAGCTGTGGGCGTGGGTGGGGAACGGGCGGTCATGGCGCTGCGCATGCCGCTGGCGCTTGTCGAGTGTAAATTGGCGTGCTTGGCGCTCAGCTCGCTGGCCCGTGAGTTGCCGCATACCTGCAAACCAACCCGAAGAGCAGTGGGATTAGCTATACGTTCTTTCAGGTTGGCTCAGCTGCCAAGAGACTCACCTGATGATGACTATCCCAGTCTCTGTACTGGCATGAGGCGCTGCAGTAGCGGGCCATGTTGCAGCCGGAGCAGGTTTCCGTGGCCTTGCGACCGCAGTTCCAGCATTGCTGCTGCAAGTTGCTGCCCTGTGGTGGATAGATAGTAGAATAATATTTTGAGCACAGTTTTATTTTATAAATGAAATAAATAAGTGTTATTGACATAATTTTATTCTAAAGCGCTGAAACTTAATGCTCTAGCATATTTGGATTCTTGTGCACATTGCGTGGACTTCTCTTAATCGGCTTTATCTAAGGATTACTTACATTCTGTGCGCTGGTTATGGATGGTGATTTATTATCCAGATCGCGGTCTCCACTGGAATGACGGCTCATCTCCATGAAGAACTTCTCCATGCGCAGTCGCTCTTGAGTCATTATCTCGGCAGCACGTGTCTCGGCAGCGACCACAGCTCTCTGTATCTCGATTACCGCCTGTCGTTTGACCTGTCATGGCGAAATGAAAACAAAATAAATATAAAATTCAGTCTAAAGAGTTAGCCATAGACATGGGCAGTCGGTGACTCACCTGTGTAACTGCATCTTCGGCATTACGCTTGAATTCGGCGACTTTCTCCTCGGTTTGGCGACGCAGCTCAGCCATGGCGGCGGGTGTCAGATCTTGGCTGCTGTTGCTGCCATGTTGCGGCTCGATGCCGCGCTGCTGCAGGATGGTGATGGCCCGCTTGGTTTTGTCGACCATGGCCGAGATGCAGTTGAGCATGGTGTGGATGTTCTTCCACTCCTCCTCGCCGCCAGGTGCAGGTGCGGCCGCTGCCGGAGCATTGCCCCCGCGAGCTACTTGGGGCAGCGCATGCCTGCTGGCCCCCTGCCCTGATTCGGCCAGGCGTAAATCACGCTCGTCGCGCTGCATGAAGCCCGTGGCAGCAGCCACCTCGCCAGCGGCAGTCGCAGCGCTGTAGTCGAAGGCGAGCACCGAGTGGGCGGCAGCCGGATGCATGGCCAGCCGCTTGCTGGGTGGCGGGTAGGCTGCGCCGGCATTGGGCATGTACTCGGTCCAGTCCTGCAGACCATTGTGCGCGCTGTGCTCCATTATAGAGTCCGAGGAGCGACGCTTGAACAGCGCTCCGCCATTGCCGTTGGCTGCCGCCGGCGCCTCGAGCTGCACAAATATGTCCGCGAACTCGGCGCTGCCCACGCCGTGTGGCGTCAGCTCCATCACAGCCTGTTCGTTGCTGGTCACGTACTGCATCGCCGACTGGTTTGTGGCGCGTGCCAGGGCTAGAATCTCGCGCTGCATCAGAGCCACGCTGTTCTTCAGCAGCGGCATCACGTACGGCCGAAGCGGCAGGTTGATGGCCTCTTGCAATGCCAGCCGGAACTCTTCCAGTGATATGTTGCTGCTGGCCAACGACAGCACTAAGGCGCGCACTCGCTCGCTCACCTCCGGCTGGCCGAGCTCCTGGGAGAACTGCACCAGGGCGCCCAGGAACTTCCGTAGCTTGGACAGCAGTCGCGCCTGTTCCACGTGCGCAGCAGCTGCAGCTGCGGCGGCCGCAGCAGCGGCTAGAGAGGCTGCATGCTGTGAGCTTGGTGTGGGCGATGTGGCGGAGCTGGCGCCGCCGTTTACCACTGGTGAGGCGCTCGCGTTGCGCTGCGGTCTCTGGTGATGGTGCAGCTGCTGGGGCGGAGAGTGGGGAGAGCGCGGATCAGCTGCGAGATTGCGTGCCAGCGCGGGCGGCGACTCTGGTGGCGTACGACAGAGACGATCCCTTTCACGTTCCCTCTCCCTCTCCCTCTCCCTTTCCCGCTCCCGCTCGCGCTCTCTTTCACGCTCCCGCTCTCGGCTACCATTCGGCGTGAGCTGCTGACTGCTCACTGTATTGCTGCCGGTGATGGACATGTCTTTGCTGCTGTTACTGCTGCTGGTGCTGCCGGTCGAGGAAGAGTTTGTGGTGGTGGTGGAGCTCTTGTCGCCGTTGCTGCTGCTGTTACTGCTGCTGTTGCTGCTGTTGGCTGTTTGTTGGATTAAAAGGGAAAAGGAAGCAGCAAGCTCGTTAGTTAGTTCACAATAAACAATGAAGAGAAACAAGACGCCCACACACACACACATACACACATACTCATACACACGCACAACCAGAGCAACACACAGGATGTGCAGGCGAAGCGCATTACAAATGCATTAGGAGCTATTGTAGACGCTAGTGCCACTCGGAAGCTTGCAAGCTCGCAAGCTCGGAAGCGGCAACAGCAGCCCTGCCGCAAAATATGTATATATTTCTGTTGACCGCAAACATGCTACAGCACTTGTCTGTCCCATCGCCAGGGGGACGCCGCACTGGCGTTAACAAATTTGTTTGAACATGGGAAATAAATTAGCAAACATTTTTGGGTGCCACTTGCCAGGCAACAAGCGCATATAAGCCCAGGCAAGCAAGCAAATCAAGCGACACGCACTAATTGGAGGCCAAAGGAAGACGAGTTGTCATACGAAGGGGGAAGGGGGGCCAGCCACGTTGCCCAACTGGGTGCAACGTGCTTGGACTTGATCCTGCTGCCAAAGCATCGCATTCGACTGTAGCTCAAAATTGAAAAGCTTAACGCTAAAGCCACAGCGCAGACTTGTTCGGGTTTGATGTCGGAACAGAAAGTGGGGGGCACGAAGCAGTCGGTTACAGGCGACAAATTAAAACGAATGCGATTTCAGTAGCAAAGAATGTTAGACATAAATAGAAAAATTCAAATTTATGCTGAGAAATATATATATAAATAAAATCAAAGATCATGTTGAAATAGAATGATTATATCAATATTTTAAGATATTTTTAAAGAAACACAATTTATTTTACGTGTGGCAAAGATAACTAATGAGTTTTTTTATGGTAATGTAATTATGTAATAATTGTATTTGATAATTAAAATAATCTTATTTGAAGATTATTCACTTAATTTGATTTATTATTTATTTAACCTACTCTGATGTTCACGTCTTCGTCTTACCTCTCGAACTGAACGAAATGCTCGTCCTCTTCTGCTAATGACATTTTCGTTGAGTATCGATTGCTCTATAGTTATTAATCGATAACTTATAGTTAAGTACTGATAGTTAACTATAGTTATGTTTTCTCTAACCCAATCTAATCTAACTTTTTCTACTACATTTTCCATACTAAAAATTAGATTCAAAGAATAAAAAATGTATTTTAAAATATGAGTTATTTTCCAGAATAATCATCAAATTTAACCGTTTCAAATATCCCAGACAGCTCATAATATTGTCTATGTCGTGTATTTTTATTTAGGCTAAACAACATTAATGTTTTGATAATATCTTTTTTTATACTGAACCCATTGAAAATGGGAAATCAGGGTATAAATATTTTTGTAAAAATGTATGTAACAGTAAGAAGGTGGCGTGGCAGACCCCATAAAGTAGATATATTGTTGATAGGGGACATGTCCGCCTGTCCGTCAGAAGATAAAAGAGCTAGTGACTTGAACTTCTTTTTCAATAATAATTGAAAATTTTACTTGGTTTTAGAGCACTCTCACTTGTTTTTTTTTTATATTTTTTTTTTATAACTTTTTCTTAAGAACTTTTCATTGCTTTCTCTGCGCGGAAAAAACCCATCGTATACATACAATCTCCCATCTCAAACCTAAAGCTTTCCAATAGATTTTCTTAATGAATACCGCATGAGCGTCTGATCCGATGATCAACTATGCCTATGAACTATGTGGGAATCAATCTCATCTGCAGTTTCATTCGGATGGAGTATCTAGAGTGAATGGTCTGCTATTATTCATAATATATAATAGTAATTGGGAAATATAGTCTATTTTGTGCCTAAATAATTGCTTTAAACTAAAGATATATATATCTATTTATTTATTTTTTTTTGTCTTTTTCGCAAACTAAAGTTGAGGTTACCGGCATATCTGATATATGTAAATCCAATACATACAAATACAATTTTTTTAAAATTTTTATTATTTTTTGTTGTTGCGAGTTTTACTAGGCACTGTCTATCTAATATATCTATCTATATATGTATATCTCTTGCGATGCATGTCATTGTATATTTTCAAACAGTAATTCATTTTGCAAATGTATTGTCGCCTGTTTCGCATTGGCGACCAAACACACACAAACCTTGTTTGTATAAGCTAATGGAAATTGCTTATGTGTGTGTGTGTGTGTGTGTGGAAGTGGGTGGCTGGTATGAGTACAAATGTTGCCACTGCTACTGCTACTACTACTGCTGTGGCTGCTGCTGCTGCTGCTACTGCTGCTGTTGACGATGACGATGACGACGTTCATGGCAGCCAGTCGATGCTGTTGTTGCTGCTGCTGTTGCTGCTGCTGTGGCTGCTGCTGTAGTTTGCTTTTGTGATAATGATTGTGGATACAGCTGCAACTGGCTGTGTTTTCACAGCCATTCAGGCACGCCAATCGAAGGGACACAAACACACACACATAAAGATAGAGAGAGAAGGAGGCAGAGTGGGCTGGGAGGCATCACTCAGCTAAGTTGGCGGCGGCTTATCAAACGCCAAGCATAGACAATGATGGATCACATGATGCCGCCGCCGGCCCTGTAATTGGCTGCTATGCAAAAGCAAAAAGTATAGATACAATCAAAAAAATAAAAGGAACCAAGTGTCACCAGCGCCCTGGCTACGTATATATGTCTCACTGAGTCAGCTATCTGCTGGTGTACAATTGTAAAATATTGCAGTTGGTTGTGGCTCAAAAGTTTGTTAGAGCCGCAAAACCGCAAGTGACCCAAAGTTGTGCCCTAAGGGCCAAATGGATGGGACCATGGGTGATGGGGTGGTTAGCTGACCAGCTGTGACTGGGCACGAAAAATGTTTCGGCCACGAAAAACTATTTACGAAAATTTTGTGTTGACAATTCACATATTTTCTAAAACATTATGTTGGCAATTTTCCGTTTGTGTGTGTGTGTGTTTCGTTGGGGCATGGCAATGCGGCATTGTGGGAGCCTCAACGGCTGGTGCAACATCAGCATCATGAGTGAGTTTCAAGAGCAGCAGCAGCCATCGATTTAAGGTTACGTATACGCAGCGTGGGCTAATGTAATCCATGCATGTGTGTATGTGAGTGTGCGTGTATGCTGGTATGTATGAGTGTATGGGCAACAGAATTTGCACAGCTGCGTCCCATAGATTGCAGTCGAGCGCACAAAACGAAATGTTGGCAAGTTTAGCTAGTGTTGTTGCTGTTGCTGTTGCTGTTGCCGATGCTGTTGCCGTTGCTGTTGCTGGCATAGTCATTTGGGAAAACAATCATTTTGGCAAATATTCATCATGGGCTGTTTGTGATTATCATCATCATCAGCAGGCAGCAGCAGACCATAATGAAGTTGCTGCTGTGGCTCCTGTTGCTGTTGCTGTTGTGGGCGTCTCTGCAACACAGCAAACATTTGTTAAACAAAACTTTTTTTGAAGAGCTTTAGTTTTGAATGCTAATTAGAGTCCTGAGTTTCATAGAATTTAAGCGCCTTAAATGCAGAGCATACACACACGCGCACGTACGCGTTATACGCCTGGGAGTCAGCGCAGCACAGCCACAACAACTTAAACGACAACAGCGAAAAGAATAATAGCACCAACAATCAAAAGAGCGCACACAATTCATCAGTCCCTAAAAGCTGGCTACATTTGTTTCCATATGCAGGCTGTTGCTGCTGTTGTTGCTGGGAACGCCAACAGCCGCTGTTATTTCTTGAACTAATGTCCAAAAGGCAAAACAGCATCCCACAGAAACACAACATTTCACAGCCGGTTGCGGCTCACAGAAAAGATCTCTCTAATCTTAACATTCAAGTCTGTAGCTCTTCTGAGATGCGTTCATACATACGGACTGATGGGCGTACGGACAGACCGACAGACAAACAGACATGCCTAAATCGATTCAGCTCGTCGTCCTGATCAAGAATATACTTTATAGGGTCTGCCACGCTTCCTTCTGCCTGTAAAGTACATTTTAACAAAACCATTATACCCTGATTACTACTACTACTTTACTACGTTTTAATTTTACCGTAGTAATTTAAGTAATATGAAAACAAAATTCCGAACTAAGAAATAGTATACAGAAACAACTATAAAAAATAAAAAAATAAATATAAATAAAAATAGAGTGTAGTATACAACTCTGTGAGAATATTTTTTATCTATAGAGGAAGCGGTGAATAGCAGCAGCTTGAAAACAACATAAGTTTATTAAAATATCCTACACAAACATAAACAAAAATTTTTCCAAAAAAAAAAAAAAAAAAAAAAAAAACAAGTAAGAACGCTCTAGTTGAGACTGCCAGGAACTAATATTTCAATAATTCGTCGTTCCAGTTCTACTTACACATGCACACACACATACACACATACGCACGCACGTATAAACAGGCATGGGCTGCAGTGTGGGCTTACCATGGGAACTAAATTGTTAAATAACTTTTTTGTAGATGGACAATCTTGATAAAGCTTTTAGACCGTGATTATAACATTGAAATGTGTGTATGTGCCAACTCATAAGTCTTTAGTATTTGAAATACGCTTTCTGCAAACTTGTAGGAAAGGGGGTGTTTTGGCGGGTGGGGGGTGAAATATGACAAAAACCGAATATCTTAAAAATACACATGATTCTACGTTCAAACATACGGACAGGCGGACAGACGGACAGATAGACAGACAGACAGACGGACAGAGCTAAATCGACTCAGCTCGTCGCCATGATCAAGAATATATATACTTTATGGGGTCTGTCACGCCTCCTTCTGCCTGTTACATACATTTTAACAAAACCATTATACCCTGATTTCCCATTTTCAATGGGTTCAGGGTATAAAAAAAACATTTTTGAGCAGAAGTGGGATAATTTTCTAGACATTCATGGCTGAACTAATGCACTTGCGTGTAGGTTACTTATGATACTGGACTGCGGAACTATCGTTGTGCTTGAGGACTGGACTATCTTTAGGACAAATAGCATGCTACTGGACGCATACACCCTGATTTGCGGTACGCAGATTTTTAGATGGGGAAGAATGAAGACTATCTAAGGAGGCTGGAGTCGCCAGTCAGATATTCAAGGAAAAGGCAACCAGTCCAGCCGATATGGCTCAGTTCATATTCTGGTGAGAGAGAGCTTAGACCTATTGCTACTAAGCACTACAAATTATATTATTTCAGACATTTATCTTTGTCATATTTACGTCAGAAGTGGGCAAGTCTTTAGAACTGGTACTCTGTATTGCAAAAATATATAGAAATATCATAGGTTTCATTTAATTTTTGAACAATTTTCACTAATATTAACACTCACGCTTACAGTCACTCACACTCACACCCATACTCACACTCACACTCACACTCACACTCAAACTCACACCCACACTCACACTCATACTCACCCTCACACTCACACTCACACCCACATTTACATTTACACTCAACTCCCACTCAGACTCAGAATCAGAATCACACTCACACACACACTCACACCCACATTTACATTTACACTCAACTCACACTCAGACTCAGAATCAGAATCACACTCACACACACACTCACACTCACACTCAAACTCCCACTCACACTCCCACTGACACTCACACTCACAGATACACTCACACTCACACTCATACACCATCTTACACTCACACTAACTTACACTTATACTTACGCATACACTCACACTCATAATCATACTCATACTCATACACTCACACACCCACGCACACAAACAGCTGCTGCGATTCACACCATCAATCGTCGGGGCTGTCGCTTGACTGCACTTGTGCTCCCAATCCCAACTCACGAGTCGAAATTAAACGCCTTAATGTCTGCCATAGCCACACACATTCTCGTACGTATATATACATTTCCCCATCAAACTGCTTGCACGTGTGTTGTCCACATGCCACTCACCTTTAAACCGTCGACTAATTGCAGCCGCAGTTGCTGCTGTGTTGGCTGCCGCTGCTGCTGCTGCTGATGATGAGGACGCTGACGATGACGCGGATGAGGCAGCTGTTGATGTAGCCACTGAGACCGCTGCCGCTGCTGCTGCCGCTGCTGCTGCTGCTGCTGCGGCCGCATCGTAGGCGTCCTTGTCGGTAATCTCCTCCTTAATTATCGCTTTGCCGTCGAGCGCCATCTGGAAATAGTCGCAAATTAGTTAAGAAACTTAAACACTCTGACGTTGCCGTTGCCCCCAACAGCAAAAGCAATGACAACAACAACATCAACAACAACAACATTAACCACAATAAAAAGTTCCACAGTTTGTAATTATAAACAAGCGAAACCTGTTCAGGTTCCCATGCGTCTACGAAAACATCAAGTGACAAAGTTCTCACATTATGATTTCAAATTATTTGATTTCAATTTGATTAAATTGTTCTCTGACATGCAAATTGGGCGCACCAAACCCAAGGTCCTTGCTGGGCCCCGCCAGTTTATTGAGCATTGTCAACATATGTATGTGTACGTTTGGGCCTGGGAGCGAGCCTCATTAGGGGCAGCTGCAGCTGGGGGTATTTCCCACGCATACCAAATTATTTGGCAAGCCCCAATAAGCAATTTGCAGCGACCTCTTGGCATTGGTAATGTTCGAGGTAGGAATTAATTCGAATTTCCATACGGGCACCAATATACAAGGAAATTTAAAAACAAAATTAGCCATGAAATTAGTTTATTGTAAATGGAGTACAAACTTCTGACAATATATTGTAGATATGTATATGATATATAGGGATTCATTTGCAATGGCTTATAATCGCATATGTTTGATTGATTTACCAATATTCAAATTATTTTTAAGCTAACTAAAAAACTCATAAGTTTATTTTAAAATTTATTTAATTTAAATTCATTTAAATTTATATACAATAATGTTCTTATAAGCAAATGAATATTAGAATTATCAGAATTTTCCCATTGACTAGATTTGTCGACGGTATTAACAACTTGATACCTTCTTTGATATTTTTTTATTTTTTATTTAAACATGACTATTACTCATATATATCAAAGATATGAGAATTGGATATACTTGTGACATTTTATGTTAAATATACAAAAAACAAGTAAGAAAATTTAGCCGAGACTGCTCGACTACGAGATCCCCTGAACCCTTCTAGGAACTAATATTTCAATAATTCGTCGTTCCAGTTCTACTTACACATGCACACACACATACACACATACGCACGCACGTATAAACAGGCATGGGCTGCTGTGTGGGCTTACTTTGGGAACTTAATTGTTTAATAACTTTTTTTGTAGACGGACAATCTTGACCGCGATCATATTATTAAAATGTGTGTATGTGCCAACTCACAAGTCTCTAGTATTTGAAAAACGGGTTTTGCAAACTTGTAGGGAAGGGGGTGTTTTGAGGGGTGGGGGGTGAAATATGACAAAAACCAAAATTCCTAAAAATACATATAAATCTACATTTTAAATTTGGTGACTCTAGCTCTAAAGATGTAGGAAATATATTTTTGTAACTGGATTTCGATAAGGTTTTTAATCGGTAACAAAAGAACGGCAGTTGTTATCGATTTTTAGAAACAAACTCGATATGCGCGCGCAATATACGGACCTACAGAAACAAATTTCAAGCCTCTAGCTCTTATATCTTCTGACCTACAGAAACAAATTTCAAGTCTTTAGCTCTTATATCTTCTGAGATCGACGCGTTCATACATACGGACAGACGGACGGACGGACAGGCAGACGGACAGGGCTAAATCGACTCAGCTCGTCGCCATGATCAAGAATATATATACTTTATGGGTCTGCCACGCCTCCTTCTGCCTGTTACATATATTTTAACAAAACCATTATACCCTGATTTCCCATTTTCGATGGGTTCAGGGTATAATAAATTAAATTTTGTGAAAGTGTATGGAAATGCTGCCAGAATCCGGTAAATATAAATGGGATAGGAGATAAGCAAGAGTCCAATAGTTCTTTCCACAATTTAAACTTAATTAGTTGATGAATGTTAGATAATGCCTATGCACATAACACAAACACACACACACATATACATACAACTAACTGCTGTCAGCAAGGCAGACAACAGAAGCATACACCCGGAACTTACCGCCCATTTAAGCAACCAAAGCCCTGACTTATGGCCCTACCGCCCTACCATTCTACGGCCCTCACGCCCTCGCGTTCTGGGCCTACCCTCCATATGGAGCAGCACATTTCCTTGGAGCCCCTTTTTGGCACGCACTTGTTCAATTCCATGTCCGGTTGCTGATGGATCGACCCATGTCGGCTGAGCATGAAAGACTTTGTTGATTTTTATCACTAAAATATGTAAATACCTGGGCGAGCTGTGGGAGTTTGTGCAGCTTGTCGACTGCATAAACAAAAGTGTAAGAGAAACGAGAAAAAAGCATAGAAACAACATTTCAGAAAAAATCTGCTCATTTTCATTCATGTTTTCGATCAATCCACGAGAGACCCCCTGCCCCTAACCCTGGCCCCAACGGAGTGCCAATTTAGTTCGAGGTGTAAAAATACTTTTTTCCTTCTTTTTTTGAGGCAATGTTTAAAGTCAATCGTCGCACTAGGAAATATTTATGGGAGAGGGAGGAGTGGGTGGAGGGGGGTGAAGGGTTATTACAGATAGATCTTTCAGAGAGATACACATAGAGAGAGAGAGAGAAAGAGAGAGGGAGATACAGAGCGAAAGAAAAGAGAGAGGAAGAGTGCAAGCTGGCAGGCAGCTGTTTTGCATCAGGCAAATTATTAAAAATGCTGCAAATAAAATTCTATTAAAAACAAACACTTGACACGCAGCTGCCGCTTGCCAAAGTGCCGACAAAAGAGGAGCAGCTGTGGCGGAGGGGATGGGGTAGAGATTGAGGATTGATGACAGATCCAACCGGCATATGGCGTCTATAACACTTGTCAACTGTTTGGCTAGGTGGCCAGTGGGCGGGCGGGCCAAAACTAACCAAACGAAACATGCGTGACAGACGGCAACAACAAGTGTTTTGAGTGTACGCCAGGTAAATGGGCGTTGCGAGGAGGCGGCCCAAGGTGGTTATGGAGTGGGCTGACTCACTTAATAGCTTGGCTGGCTGGCAGCAGCTGTTGGCAAGGCATAGGACCCGGCTATGACGAATGAATCAAATGTCAGCAGCAGCCGTGTCGTCGTCGTCGTCGCCGTCTCTCAAGCAGCTGTCGCCTGTCGGCGCCATCAGGCGGCCAAAGCTTCAACTTGCGTTGTTGCCCCTACCCCTACACACACACACAGACCCACACACACAGCATGCCCCACTACACCTACGCTTGGGTCCCAGCCACTTCAAAGCGCCTGGGCTTGAGCTTCAGTTGGAGCAAAATGGAAAATGTCGCCCGCAGAAGTTTTGCCACAAAACTTGAACAGTGCCGGCCACGGGGCGCGGGGCGCGGCGCACGGTGCACGGGGCTTGGGCTGGAGCTGGGGCAAAGAGTGGGGCAGGCAGGCAGCTGCTGGCGCTGACGCTGGCGTTGGCAACCGGGTGCTGGCAAAATTGCTAAAAGAAAAAGTAATTATTTAAACGGCTGCGAGAAGAAGCCGTTTTCGGGCAACTGGACGTATGAGGGGCGTGGCAGCTATTAGGCAAGCAATTCGCCAAAGCGATGACAAATTAAAAGCAACAGCTGAAGAGGAGAACAAGGAAAAGAAGCAGCAGCAACTCGCACATAATTTTCAATTAGGCGCAACACAAATCATAAATAAAAAATTCAACGACATTCATTTAATTCATATAAAAAGGCCAGCATAGCCATGTGGCTGGACAGCAAAGCAGTATATACTTTTATCCCTTTTGCTAAGGACAACAACACACGGGCACAACAACAGAAACAGCACTGGCAGCAGCAGCAGCAGCAGCAGCAGCAGCAACAACAGCAACAGCCACAGCAGTGAAAAGGCCCGCCAACTGTAATAATAACAGCAACAGCCACAGCAACAGCAACAACAATAAGTTTACCAGCTACGAAAGGGTTGATAGCGTTGGGTTGGGGGCTGTAGCCGGCATTTGGACTGGTACGGGACCTGGCGTCTAGAGCTGCGTCCTGGCGCTGGACTTGCGACTCGTTGGTTGAAAATCACAGCACAGCTGCATGTGCTTTAGCTGTAAGCTGGCAGTTCACGTACATGCGCTGCGTGTGTGTGGCAATGACAGCCACGTGGATGAGTCCAGTCCACACACACACATACACATACAGTCCGGCTTTGTATGTGGCTCTGCGGACAGCGTCATTATGCACAAGTGGCGCCCGCCGCCAACGCCGCCTGAAAGAGATTACTGGCGACGACACCTGTGCAACAGCAGCACCAATAGCAACAACAGCATCAAACACATTCAGAGAAAGGACGTGCACATACTCGCACGTATTTCGATGTGTGTGTGCTTGAGTTTCACAGTGAAAAGTTTTTGCAACTTGCTGCGTCAGCTGCTTCATTACACATGTGAACGAAATGTGTCGAAAGAGAACTTTCCGGCTATAATTGCATCCAAGAATAGCATAAAATTGTTCAAAATATATATGCCAAGAATATAAATACCCTGAACCTCAGTTCGCATATGTGCATAAATTTTCATAAAAATCGCAGAGTTTATCAAGGCCTTACATTTGATGTAAGGCTTGAAAAATCATTGATGTATTATGTAAAATGAACAAAGAGGCGATGTCTACAATAATATTGACTTTCATTTACAGTTTTATATTCTTTCGGAGTATGCACAATGATGGTATAATAATCCGATTAAGTTTTTTATCCATTTTCCATTTTAGTTTTGATATGCTCTACCAAATCTATGGTACACACTTATCGAGCTACCCTCGCGAATAGCTGCTTTTGTGGCCGTGTGTGTGTGCAAGTGACTGCAACGGGCCGCAGCATGGGTGTTATTTTAAATTACGCAACAGACAAACTGACAGCCAGCAACAACAGCAGTAGCATCAGCAGCCCTAGCGCCAGCACCAGCAGCAACAGCAACATCATCAACAGCAACAATCCTGCACTAGTCACCGCACGTGTGTATCTCTGCTGCTTACTTCGCATCCCTCGGGCATTTTCTCTGTGTGTGTCAGGCATAATAAGATAATGGCGTGTCAGAGCGGCCAACATCAGCCACAAAAAAAGGCAGCAGCAGCAGCAGCAGCAGGAAAAACAGTTGAGCGAGTGTCGCGCTTAATCGGCTTTATGGTCTGTTTTATTTCCGATATGAACTGTTTTATTTCCCGCCTGGCTATTAAATAGCCAGTCAGAGAATCGGCGAGTCGGCGAATCGGTTGCAGCTGCAGCTAGAACATTTGGCAGCCGCGGCATGCGATTCTTGCCACATGTTGCCAACAATTCAATTATGCAGCTGCAACTGTTGCTCATGCTGTTGTTAATGTTGCTGTTGCAGTTACTGCAAATGCAATTTTCCATCGAAAAAACGAAACGAGACCCGTTGCTAGCAATCGAGGATTTTTCCAACTGTTCTTGTTGTTATACTTGTCTGATTGGAAAAGCGTTTTCAGTTAGACCGCTGCACGCAGCACGTGCCGCCACTTCCAGTCGTTGATTGCCTGTGCAGCCAAGTTGTCTGCAACAGCCGTGCGGTGCCAGCATGAGGTGGGGGTGAGCCAAGGAGCTCAACACATGTTGGCACGTGCCTCTGAAGCTGCTGAAGTTGATGTCGTGGCTACGACTGCGGCCGACAGCTGCTGCGGTGCTATTGCTGCTGCCGCTTTCAATTAAAAATTGCGACTGACAGCAGGCGCTGCAGCTGTCGAAGCACCTGTGCAAAGCTATTCCCTCTTATATATGTATGGCGTCAAAGCCCAATTTTAGTTTCTTTATTCGGGGCACATGCAAAAATCGATGCATGTTGCTGCGACGCCAGCAACACATGCTAGCAACAGCGTCAGCAGCTTGAGGCAGTAACAGCAAAAATCTGTTGCCGGCACTTGAGCTGCAGCTCCAACAACTGTGCCATGACAAGTAACAAGACGCAGCAGCGGAAGGGGCGAGGGGGAGCCAAGTGGACAGAACGAGACAAGGAAAGAAAGAGAGAGAGAGAGGCAGCTATACTTAAACTGACAGCTGGTGCCACTTGGCGGGCGCAGTTTTTCAGTTGCTGCTATTGCTGTGGCTGCTGCTGTTGCTCCCTTGAACATTGTCCGTTGCCCCGCTGCCTCGTCTCTTCGTTGCTTCGTTGCTTCGCTGCCTCGTTGCCTGGCGTCAGGAGTCAGACGTCAGGCGTTTCATCTGGCACAAGAAATATTGCGGCAGCTGCGACGTTGTCATCGTCGCCGTTGTTGGCCGACGCCCCTTTAACCCATAGTATATGTGAGTATGTGTGACAAGGTCAGCGCTGTGTCTGGAAATTGAGGCAGTGGCTGCTGCAAATTCAATTCAAATGTTTTTGGCCCAAAGCAACCAGCAGCAGCAACATTTGGGCGCTTGCCAGCGAAAGGCAGAGGCAAAGGCGAAAGCAAACTCAAAGGCAATGGCAAAGGCAAAGGCCGTGGGATAAGCAAAGCGTCTGGTTTGCGAGGGGATTACAATGCCAACGATGCTGTATCTGCGCTGGACATGCCGTTAGTCCCGGCATTTTCTTTTTGTAGCTTTTATTTTCTTCTTTTTTTTTTTTTTTTTTTTGCACTAGCAATTTAGGGAATGTTTAAAACATAAGAGGCGACAGTTGAGGCTAAAGGATTGCCAGTTAGTTGAGAGGCGCGGCTGGTTGGTGGGAGGGGCAGCCCAATGAAGAGTATGTTGAAAATGGCAGAAACATTATGAAGAAGATGAATGAAATGTGAACTCAGTGCGATACTCTTTGCATCTGTTGAAAGCACTACAGCAAATGGATAACATGACGCATTCCACAGCTGCAACATCTTCACTCCCTAATTCTTCTGCTTCGAGCTTCGGTTAGCAAGTGTTTCCAACAGTATTATTACATAATATAATATAATATACTATAATATAATACAATATAATTCAATATAATATTATATGATATAACAATATTAAAAAAATAATATATTGTTTTAATACATTAATAATAAATTTTATTATAATATACAGTGTCAAAGATATGTTTATAATCAAATGTAAGATGTGAAGAGATCTAGATGTTCAATAAATCTGCGAAGCCCTACATTGAAACGAGCGAGATTGAAGCTCCAATTGGGTTCGATTTATTTGGAGTGGAATGAAAACTTCGTAAGCTAATAATCCGTTGAATCCTTATGTCTAACTGGACAATATCTCCAGATCATAGTTGGTTAGTTTGTTAGTTATAAAAAATGCCTTTTGAATGTATAGCATACAGGTTCAGGCTTATAGTAGTGTAGTGAGTTAAGCAATTCTTGGATGACCATTGTTTTGTGCACTTAGCGGTGCCTTTACGTTGTTCTTCTACGGATTTTAAAAAATTTCCGGATATTTTTGTGGCTTCTTTTGCTCTGTATTTTTAATAGGCTGCCACTTGCAGCAGCCACAGAAAGAAAAAAAAACACCACTCAACCTGAACGTGGCCGACTAGGAGATACCCTGAATTTAGCGCAGAGCTCTACCTCATCAAGGAAATCAGGGTATATATATATGGTTTTGATAAATGTATGTAACAGGCAAAAGGATGCATGGCACACATATAACGCATAAAGTATACATACGGACAGACGCACGGACGTACAGACGGACAGACAGAGCTAAGTCGACTCAGCTAGTTGCCTTTAAAAAGAATATATATACTTTATGGGGTCTGCCACGTCTGCTTCTCCCTACTACATACATTTTGACTAAGCCATTATTCTCTGATTTCCCATTTTCAATGGGTTCAGGGTATAAGGATTCGGCGGAAATTTCTATGCCTATTAGGGGTGTAGCGAATCTCAACAGTTTATATCTTCTAAAGTATTAGAGTTAAAAACTCTATCGATGACCCAAAAATACTGGCATACTTAAAGATATCCTGTAATTTTCGCCTGTTTTGAGCGTCCAAAGCTTTCACTTAAATTATATTAGAAGCCCTCCAATTATTGACCAAAAATGACATGTCTAAGCTATCTGGGAGCGTGGCAAATCGGATCTGAATATAGAGTTTTCTACAAATTTCGCTATATTTTAAACACTATGAGTGCCAGAGACATGAAATTTGGAACATATACTCGGATTGCCAGTCAAAAATAAATTAGATATAGATCTGCCAGCGTTTGGGCTGTGAATGAGTATTCTTCAGTCGGTAACGTCCGACTGCAACGTTCTTACTTGTTTTTGTGCTGGGCGTGACATTTTTGACGCTTTGTTTGGCTTTGTTCTTCAAGCTGCTGAGAGCTACAGATGAAATGATGTTGCTAATATTGCTGCTATTGCTGTGCTAATAAGTAAATTGACTTATTTCCGGTCGCCATTGTTATTTGTCGTGTTGTCTCAGCTGTTTAGTCGGCAAGCCAAATGGCGTCTCATTAGTCAATGTCGCCTATGCAGCCACATGGGCTGCCGTAAGTCGGGGCGTGTCGCCTAATTGCCAAGGTGTGAAAATGCCGCCGCCGCCGAAAACTTTATTTCCTTTTTGGCAGGGTGGTAGGTGGTAGGGTGGTTGGGTGGTTGGGTGGTTGGGTGGTTGGGTGGTTGAGTAAGGTTTACAGTGCTAATGATTGATTGAGCGCTTGATGGATGGCTGGGCAGGGATTTTGGTGTAGGTTTTGTTTTTCGTTTGGCTGTTGAGGAGAGCGAATGCCACATATGGCGCCCACAGTTAAGCAGTAGCAACGGTAGCAGCTGCTCCTGTCAGGTGCATTTCACTCAGCCGGTCTATTACTTTAATCACTTTGGCCTTTTCAATGCGCTGTCAATGGGCAGTGCATTCATTGCGCTTGCCTTTGGGCCCAAATCAGCTCGTCAATTGGCCAATTTAACAGTCCAGCCAACTAACCAACTAACGAACTGCCCATCAACTGCGTAATTCAATATGAAAATTGCATAGCCAACGACTCGCAACCATGATTAGGACCTCCACTTGGGTGACTCTGCTGGCACAACAAAACCCCTGCTGTCCGCTGTTTCTGCCGACCCCTTCTGCCAAGGCTAACTGTAAGCATTTCGTCGGGGCTTTACTTATTAGCATACTTCTGTTTCACAGAGCTTCACAATACATTGTTTATAGAACTGCAGCTGAACAAAAAAGTTGTAATCTATGCAGAGCCCATCAGCAAATACTCTAACACTCGGAAATATTAAATGAGTCAACTGATTTGGAAAAGATAAACAATAATTAAAAAACTTCATCTTAGCCACGAACATCTTATGCTGTAAGTTGAGTTACTTGGAAGGAAATATTATATTCATATATGATTATCCAAGTAGCATTTAAAATAGTTTCAATGCAGATATATTGAAGATATAATATACATTTATGTTCTTTCTTAACTTAGTCTTAACTTAGTATATAGTAACCACTTCTAGTCTGATAAATTATTTGTCACTCCTCAATACTCCACACCGTCAAAAGCCTTTCGCAATTGGTAGTTTACCCAGCCGCAGGGCATACGTAGCAGAGCTCAAGCTGCTAAAATGTTTATACAGGTGTCGTTGTCTCAATGACAGCCATCAGCCAGGCAGAGCAAACGATTCAGGCAAAAAGAGGAATATCCAGCTGCCTCGGCGACTGGACAATCTCTCTCTCTCTCTCGCTCTCGCTCTCGCGCCTTACCACACTCACTAACACACACACTTCCGCACAAGTGCAGATCATTTGGCAGGCACTCTGCAGCTGCTGCCGCCTAGTCAAGGCCGTGCCGGGACGCGGTGAGGCGACCAGGTGACCTGCCACTGAGTCATGCAGCCAGCAGGCAGGCAGCTGTTCATGCCGCAGTCCCAGTTCCAGCCGCAGCTGTGAGCTGAATGGGAAAATTGGTTAAAAGCCGCTCTTAAATTAAACGTAAATATTCGGCCAGCTGCAATGTGTCGCCTTTTCTGTCAGATCTTTGGCACGTGCGAGCTTAACTTATTTACTTAACTTCAATTTAACAACTTAACGGATGCATAAAGTAAATTGTGAAAACAAAGCTAGTTAATAATAATAATAAACTCAAGTACTCTTTTATTTGCTACGATATATACTTTTTGTTGACTTTTTAATGTATGCTTTGATTTCGAATCTGTTTTGTGTTAGAAGTCGAAAACAACAAATGCAGTAAATAAATACCTCCACTAAAAAGCAAATTGATTGAAAAGGGCATTTGCTTGAGTGCTGATTGTATTTTCTTTGATAGTATTATATATAAATTCACCCACCGTATCATATCACACCCACATACACACATAGGCACGCACTTTTCTTGTAGATGGACTATCTTCTTATAATTATCAGACCTTGTTAATAACATTAAATCGCGCCTGTTTGCCATAGCTCAAGTCCGTAGTACTTGAAATACGCTTTTTGGAAATATATATATATTTATATATAGGTATATATATATAATATAATGTGTCTGATATGGAGGCGAAGGCGGACGTTGGAACGGAAGCTGCAATTATTTGCAGTTAGGATTCCCCGATGCCTAGTCCATAGCCATCAGAAACAGACGGCGACATTCGCACACACCACGTGATGTCAGTTTGGGAAAATACTCGTAATTTATAATTTTGCACGTGAATCTGCCAAACCCAATTCGCTGCTGAGCATTTTCTTCTTGTGGCAATGCAAAATGTGGCGCATTTGGCATACACACATAAATACACACACATATATATAAAGCCAGATAGATATACGCAGGCAAATTTGTATTGCCAACTTTGTAGCTTTGTCTTTGGACCAAACATTTGAGCAAATAAAAAACAGATGCGTCGCATTTGTGATATTTTTTAAGAGCGAACCGCACAGCTGCCCAGATTCCAGATATATGTATATGTATACGTATAACCATATCGAGGGAGTATTGGCTGGGACAGCTGGCCCTATCGCGGCATGGACAATCAACATGTGTTGCGCTCGAGTAGGTAGAGGGGGGTGCAAGCACACATAAAACAGATGCGCATCTCTCAGATACTTTACATGAGGCTCATTGACTTACCATTTTGGCTGTTTATTGTTGGCCGTTCTTATGAATTGGCGAAGTATTTGCTACAGTGTATGCTTCGAGACTTTGGTTTATTATGCTTACTTCTTACTGCACTCAAGCGTTTTGTTGCATTGTTTGCGTATCTTTGAGATACTTTCGTCGTTGACACCCACTAAAAATCTCGCGCTCGGCTTGCCTGTAACGGGGCGTAATTGACTATCAACCAATGTGAAACAAATCGTGTACCGCTTCAACAAATTCAATTGCACATATTTCTATTATTTATTTATTTTCTATTTTCCATTTTTGTATTTTTGTTATGTTGTTATTGTTGACGACGCGGCGCGAGCAACAACAGTTGTTGGCGAAAGCGAAAACGTAGATGCGACTCTTGTACCGGCATGTCGGGCCACTGCCAAACGACTGAAACCAACGCGCTGGGAATAGCGGCTATGGAATGCCGAATCCCGAAAGCTGAGAGAAACGCTGCGGCGCTGACTCTGCTGTGCTGCGACTGCTGCTGTTGCTTCTCTGCGTGACGTCCACTCAGTTGAAAGTTGAATTGGTTTGTGAGCGCTGTTTCAGTTCCAACTTGCTCAGGTAGTCCAGCACATGTTTCGGTTTCATCGTTCGTTTTTTCTTCGTGACGTTGGCTCGGCTCGTCTGCTCGTCTGCTCGTTTGTTCGTCTACTCGGCGTTCGCCTGCAGTTTGCAATGCGCCGGCGCAGTTGCTGCTCGCGTCAGAAACAGCTGTTCAGCTGCTCGCATCAACCCCAACCTTATTCCGTTTGGCTCGTCACAGGACTATGCGCGGGAGCAACAACAACAGCAATAACAACATCAACAACAACAACACCAACAGCAGAAACTGCCTGCCCAGACATCGTCGCAGTCTGCACTCCTTCTTCTCTTTCGCTTCGCCTGGCAGCAGCTGGCATTTGGCCCGTTGGGCTATTAACATCAGCTGCTGTCGCTGTCGCAGTCCCAGCCTCCCTCTTTCGTCGTTCTCTTGCTGCCACTGTCGGCGGCAGCTGAAAAATTCCTTTTTGGCAGCTTGCTCGTCATCCGAAATTTCTCATTTCTTGTTGTTGTTGGTGTTGCTGCTGCTGTTGTTTCGTTTTATTTTCGCTGAAATGTGCTTCACTTGACATGAAATTCCAGTTGGCATTGCGTTTCCAACTGCGTGCCGATATTTAAATAAATTGCCAACCAATTGTGCACACACACCCACACGGACACACACACATTCACGCGAGAGTCAGATGAAACAATCCGCTAAACCCACGCCAGTTGTTGTGCATTTGAAGCTATTGAAATGGCCCCTTATGCGCGTGTTCACACCATCAGATCTACACACACATAGCCCATAAACTATAGACCCAAACCACCCCCACCACACCCACTCGTACTCCACCTCCCCGTCTGTGGTAAACCCGCAGTGCAAAGCACAAGCTGAGCCTCGAAATGAGCGAGCAAATTAAAGGCGATTTTGCCCTTGGTATGGGGGATTGGTGCTCGTCTTCTTTCACAGCTGCGTTGGATTATGTGCGACATGGGAACGCGCTTACAATCAGAAATAGACCAAGCCAGAAGAGGGTGTGAGTATTGGGCATTGGGCTGTATGTGTGTATGCCTCAATCCCTTAAGGAATAACGTAACGTAAGCATCCCAAATAGAACTGTTTACGTTTGGCATCTAAGTCTTTATATACAAGTAAAATAATTGATTATAAAATATATATATGATGTAATGATGGTGATAAAAATAGTTGTTGTATTAATTATTTATTTTATATATTTATGTATGTGTATAATTGTTAATACATGTCAATTTATAAGGAATAATATTATTCTTAAACGTATTGTATTATAACCTAATTAGTATTTTAAGTATTTCGTCGACTTTAGCTATGTCCGTCTGTACGTCCGTCTGTCCGCCTGTTTCCGATAACTCATCCCAATTATTTTTTATCGATAATAATCGAAAATTTAGCTTTGTTTTTATACCCTGAACCCATTGAAAATGGGATGTTTTTGTGAAAATGTACAGGCAGAAGGAGGCGTGGCAGACCCCATAAAGTATATATATTCTTGATCAGGATGACGAGCTGCATTGATCTAGCTATGTCCGTCTGTCCGTCCGTATAAACGCAGAGATCTTCTAAACTACAAGTGCTAGAGACTTGTTTTTTAAGCCTTATTTGAATACTGATAGACCTAGAGATTTCAGATTTACTGTGTAGATTTATGTGATAAAAACAAAGGTTTTTCTTATTTGCAGATTTTGGATACCAGGCTCTCTTCGCCCCCAAAAACGTATATCAAGTACTAGAGACTTGTGCTTTGGCATATACACACATTTGAATGTTATTATCACGTTCTGAAAGATTGATAAAGATAGATTTATTCAACATTGACAAAAAGATTTATTCAACAAATAAATTCTTATAATATAGCCCACATGGCAGCCCAAGTGCAGTCGCTGGTAACTGCGCAGTTAGCAGAGCGCGTATTTATGCATTTATTTAGGGAATCTCCTAGTCGAGCAGTCTCGACTCAATTAAAAAATCATACAGAGAATCAATATTAAAAGAAATTAATAATTCCTTAAATGTAAATGTGTATGCAGAAATTAGCTTAACAAATTCTCAGCTATCTAGTTATCTAAATTTTTCGATCAATCTAAATTTGCCTTCATTTGCCGTTACATTTCAATATCACAACAATGGCTATCAAAGTTGACCATCAGAACTTTTGCAGAACCAACTATTGCACTAAGTGGCCATTCATCTTACGGCAGCCCGGCCACAGCGCTGCCCATCCCGAGAGCTGCCACAGTCCCTTCCAGTTGCACAGAACTTGCCACAAGCGAAAACCGAAAAACCCTAACCACAAGGCTTGGCGGCACAAATCTACATAGTACGAAACTGCCAACGGCTGCTGCAGCTGCTACAGCTGGCAGTGACTATAAGGCTCTCTGTTTCCGTCTGCGTCTACATCGACTACGTGTCCGTCTACGTCTGTGTCTCCAGATACATCTACAGCTCCAGCATTGCCACTTGGTAGCAGTTGGCCATGGCAGCGTAGTCGACGTCGGCATCAGGCGGCAAATAATGTAAAACGCCATTAGGCGAGATTTTCTCATACAAACAACAACTGGGCATTGGCACACAGTGCGGCAGCTGACGCTGCCGATGTGGCTGGGTTGGGTGTGTGGGCGGGGCAGGCCAGGGGCACGAGATGTAGCACGGTGGGTGTTGGACAGAATACTTTTCTCCTTCTGTTGTTTTTTGTTTTTGTTTTCTTTCTTTTTATTTGCGCATTTTGCACAAGCTGCGAGGGGGTTGGGCTTCATCTCACCCAAACGAAAACAATTTGGGCAGCAAGTGGCAACATTTGTTGCTGCCGCTGCTGCGACAAATTGAATGAAATCACGGCAATTTGGCTGGCATACAAACAATTCTACAGCTGTGACCAGACCGAGCATTTACTAAAGAGAATGACACAGAGAGAGAGCGAGAGAGAGAGAGAGAGAGAGAGAGAGAGAGAGAGAGAGAGAGAGAGAGAGAGATAGACCCCATGATCAGTGCTGCAAATATTGATGCATAATTGAATTATTAATTTTTTTTTTTTTTTAAATAACAATGTATGACGGACACTCAGTGATTGGTGTTCCCCCTCCTGTGAATGATGGCACGCCCACTCAGCAAAGCGACCTCTTGCTGGGCGCATTTATCTGACTGCGGCGTGTATCGTGGCGATAAAGAAGTTGTTTACTCAGCGCCAATTCAGCACCAAACACAACAAACCAAGTACCAGCCCAAAAAGCCTCCCTTTAAGCTCAGAAACCCACTCGTGTGCGCGACCCCCATCATCAGGGCATCAGGTCAAAATGAAGCTGTCTGCCTTGACTCTCTGTGTGTGGGTGTCTGCGACGCGGCATTGACTGACTTTTGATAATAAGCTGGTGGAGTGGGGAACTGCCAACAGGCGACTACCAACTGGCAACTGGCAACTGGCAACTGGCAACTGAGTGCGAGCAGATAACACATCCTCGGCACTCCTACTCCATGAGGATGAGGAGCGGCCCAGAGCTTGGGCGTCAATTTGTTTATGACCACAAGTCTCACACGCAAATGCATACATCCATAGACACACAGGCGGACACCACCTGTGGCATCCCAAAAATAGTTGCTCAACGTCATCGTCGTTGTAATCGTATATTACTTCTGTCCCGATTTCTAAAAAAAAAAAGACTAGGAGATCCCCTGAACCCTGCAAAGAGCTGATGCTCCAATTATACAAAGCTTACTTTATGCACACATACAGAAACACATGCACACATACATGAGCATGCATCCACACGCACGCATAAATACGCACTCTGCTAACTATGCAGTTACCAGCGACTGCGCTTGGTCTGCAGCTATTTTCTGAGAACTTATCTGTTTAATAAATCCTCTTGTAGCTGGACTATCTTCATCAACAACTTTCAGAACGTGATAATAACATTCAAATGTGTGTATATGCCAAATCACAAGTTTCTAGTACTTGATATACGTTTTTTTGGGGCGAAGGGGGCGTGGTATCCAAAATCTGAAGGTTGCAAAATCTTTGTATTTATCTATGTGTATACTCGTGTATACCATAAGCAGTACGAGTTTATCGTATTTTTTCGATAACTCGTTCCATTTCTTTTGATCGATAATTATCGAAAATCTGACTTTGTTTTTTAAGCCTAATTTAAATACTGTTAGACCTGGAGATTTCATATTTACTGTGTAGATCATTGTCCTTCCAAAAAGGGTCTGGTCCTTCGACGGCCAGAATAATATATATATTTAAAATATATGACAGCAACTTGCGGTCTCGAGGAATTAACACGAAGTGCTGGCACCAGTGGTTCAGTTTGTACTAATTTTTTATTGATTTCACATAACGCAAGCGCAGCTTGCACAGTGAGCGCATCTATGCGCGAACAGCGAGAGAGCGATCAAATAAGAGCGCACTCCTGTGCTCGCGCTCACAACAACAATTTATCTACAGTGGTTAATAACTATAATAACTAACTAGCTAAATTCATATTTCTTATTTTATTTCATATTCAAGGCATCCAACTGCCTTAACATCGGCCGCGTTGAAAGGCCGCAGGGCTTCAGTATACTTAGTTATGTGCTGACTGGCAGCGGGGCAACGCGATGAATCGCCCTTTTATAGGTGCCAGATTTTGTCTTAACGACAACCACGCGCACCCTACCATCTCCGCCGGCTATGGCTTCCATCACCACGCCTAGCATCCACTGTTGTGGAGGAGCGTTGTCTTCTCCCACGAGCACGACTACTCCGACCTCTATGTTCTTGCTCTCCTTCGTCCACTTTGACTTCTGCTGGAGGCTGAGCAGGTAGTCCCTTGACCAGTCGGTCCAGAATTGCCGCTTGATTCCTGATGTCAGTTGCCATCTTCTCAAGCACGTTAGCTTGACGTCGTCGACTGGCTCTGTGCACACGATTGGCAGCGGCACGAGCGTTCCTCCTATCAGGAAGTGCCCTGGTGTGAGCACTTCGCCGTCGTTGGGGTTGCTGCTGGGAGCGACCATTGGCCGCGAATTGAGCACGGCCTCGACCTCGACCAGCACGGTGGCCACCTCGTCCTGCCGTAATATGGCGCTGCCCATTGCCTTCAGCAGCAGGCCCTTGGCAGATTTCACTGCCGCTTCCCAAAGGCCGCCGAAATGCGGCGCTCGAGGAGGAATGAACACAAACTCCATTCCCCGCTGCGCAGCAAACGTTTCCATGTCCGCTGTGTTGCCATGGAAGGTAGCCTTGAGGTCCAGCGTGCGTGCAGCACCCACGAAATTGGTGGCATTGTCGCAATACAGCTTCCGGACAAAGCCACGTCGACCAACGAACCTGGATAAACACATCAAAAAAGAGTTCGAGGTTAAATCGGTGACTAATTCTAGATGCACAGCCTTCGAAGTAAAACAAATAAATATGGCAATATACATCTTAACTGGCGATTTGCCACGAATTCCCAACGAAACTAGTATTGGACCACAAAAGTCCACTCCACTGATCTCAAATGGCCTATTTCCATGTAAGCGATCAGCGGGAAGATTGCCCATTATTTGGGATAACAGTTTCGGCTTGTAGCGAAAACAATGTACGCATTTTCTAACTACTGCACTGCAAGCCTCTCGAGCATTGACCAGCCAAACCTGCTGACGAAGCAGGCCCATTAATACCAACGGATTGGCGTGGCAATGAGAGCGATGCAAATGCTCCAAATAGAGCGTCACGAAACGACACTTTTTTGGAAGCAGTAGAGGGAATTTGGCATTATGTGTTAGTGGTGCATTCAATAAACGACCTCCTACTCGTAGCAACCACAACACACGCCTGCCATGCTGGTGTGGGTGCAAAAACGGTGTCAGCTTTTGCAATGACGGTTGCAACACGATTGATTTCTTAATTTTCTTTATTTCCTCGATGAATTCAATGTGTTGAATTACAGATATGACTGCAAGGAATGCGAAACTTAATTCAGTAGCTGTAGGAATCAGTGATGAATAACTCTCTTGTTTTCCATTGATAAAGCGGAACATATATGCAACTATGCGGATTAACTTAGAGAATGACGAAGTTGATTCAATAAGTTGTATGATGGGATTTGCTACCTCATCGACCGCGATCAACGTAGTTGCAGTTCTACGCTTCTCTAGCAGCTCTAATTCTTTGGATAGTGTGATATGTGGGTTGGCTGGCCACAACGTGTCTGAAAGGCTTAAAAATCCTGGTCCGTGAAACCACAATGATGTTTTAAGCTCCTCAACTGAGCATCCCCGCGATACAATATCTGCTGGGTTATCTCTCGTTGGTACATGACGCCAAGATACATTAGTTGTCAACTCTTGGATGGTTGCCACGCGATTAGCAACGAATGTGTTCAAACTAGATGAATGCATTCGCAGCCAATGAAGCACAACCTCCGAATCTGACCAAAATGTGACTTGATTGATAGGACAGTCAAGTATTTTCTTGACTGCATCCCACAAGGTAGCTAATAATTCTGCAGCACACAACTCCAGCCGAGGAACAGATTTTGTTTTCAAAGGCGCTACCTTAGACTTGGCGACTAGCAGCCTGGTAGTAATACCCTCATCTGTTTGCATTCTTACGTATATACAACAACCGTAAGCTCTCGATGAGGCGTCAGCAAATCCATGGATTTGGCATCCCTTTGATTTGAGTGTGCCAACGTAACGAGGTATATGCAACGAGCCTAAGTTTGAGAAACAGCTAGTTACTGCCTCAAATTCTTGCCTCATTTGGACAGGCAATTGGTCATCCCACCCAAGTTTGTGCAACCACATTTCTTGTAAAAGGACCTTCGCACGAGTTACGATCGGACTTAACAAACCTAAGGGGTCGTATAACCGTGCCACAAATGACAAAACTGATCTTTTGGTCGGTTGCACTTCTACTGGATAACTCATGGAATATCTAAAACTGTCATTCATCGGATTCCAGATTAATCCTAATGTTTTTGTGTCCTCTTGATGACCAATGATTATATCATTTCTAGCTGGTTGTGCTGCGAGTTCTTTACAGTTGGACGACCATTTTGTGAGAGGAAACCCAAACGCTTGAAGAATTGCTATCAAGTCTCGATGCAACAAGCACAATTCTTCAACGCTATCTGCTCCTGTCAACAGGTCATCAACATAAAAATCTTGGGCTAACGATCTTGCAGCAGCTGGATGAGTGGAAGCATGCAAGTCGCTTAGATGTTTTAAACATCGAATTGCTAAAAATGGAGCAGTCGCTGTCCCATACGTTACTGTATTTAAACGAAAAATTTGTAACGGATCTGTGGGCGTTTCCCTCCACACAATAAGTTGAAAATTGCGGTGGGACTCGTCAAGTTCCACTTGACGGTACATTTTAGCGATGTCTGCTGTAGCAGCCCAAGGACGAAGTCGAAATCTTAGCAAAGTCTCCCATAACTGCGGCTGGATGGTCGGACCCACCATGAGTAGATCATTCAGCGACAATTGAGATGAGGACTTGCTAGAGGCATCAAACACTACTCGAAGTTTAGTGGATGCGCTGTGCGGTCTTAGCACGCATTGATATGGGATGAAATAATGCGGCTCTCTCGGAATTTGATTGTCGGTGGGGCTCATATGACCCAAGGCCAAGTACTCTTTCATAAAGTCCGTGTACATTGGCCGAATGTCTTCTTGCTTGCTCATTCTTCTTTCCAAGGCCAGAAAACGTCGCTTGGCTGTGTCATAAGACGTACCAAGACAATGTGGGGTTGATTTGAATGGCAACGACACTTTGAACCGACCCGAGGTAGTTTGGCAAATAGTCTCTACAAATGACTTCTCGCACAGTTGTTGCTCTGGGGTATACAAATTCGAATTAATTGTATTTGGTTTTTCTTCCAACTCCCAGAATTTGCGAACTATTGTGTCTATCTCTATGTCGTCGTTTACGACACTAATGAAAGTCGACGAACTAGTAACTGCATTCGATGTTCGGCAGCGACCAGATACAATCCAACCAAAGGCAGTCAATTGCAATGTTGGGCTGTTATCAGGTCCTTTTATTCTGCCTTCTCTTAATATATCAAAAAAGATATCAGCACCGAGCAGCAAATCTATACATTGGGGCTTGTGGAACTGAGGATCAGCTAATTGTACGTTATCAGGTACCTTGATCTCTTCAGTATGCTTCTCAGGTTGGTACGACGATATGGAACGTAACACACCAAAGTCTGTTCGGATTTCTATGTCGTCCGTTCGGGACGATATCGAAGTGTGAACGCTGTGACGAACGGATGACTGACAGTTAGCAATGCCCAACAATTGAATCCCAGATTTTTGCCTTTTCAATTTCAACTGCTTCGCAAGTTCTTCAGTTATGAAATTAACTTGCGAGCCGGAATCTAATAAAGCTCTAGCTAAATGATAAGATCCAGATTGATCTTTTATCTTCACAACTGCAGTTGCCAAAAGAACTTGATCAGAGGCTATCCGTGCGTGATTTACAGATGAAGTCTGTGACGAAGTGAGACGAGGGACTGCTGATACAACTGCTGAGCTGCTTTGAGCCGCCTCAGAGCTGTATCTATGCAGTAGGGTATGGTGCGGCTTAGAGCACACACGACAGTGGGCTGATTTGCAAGCAGCCACTGAGTGTCCTGTTCGCAAACAATTTATGCAGAGCGGATAGCTCTTTGCAAACGAAAAACGTTTCTGACAGGGTATTGCTGCGAACGACGAGCAAGAGTGAATGAAGTGATCATTCTTTTTGCAAAACACGCATTTAGGACTCTGTGGCTGACTTGGCAGAGCGACAGCCAGTGCAGTTTTCCCAATTCTTTTCCTATTATCCTGAACTACCTTACGACTTGGACCAGATGATTCTTCAGCACTTAAATGCTGATAC
Source organism: Drosophila hamatofila (assembly GCA_035045345.1). Classification (NCBI taxonomy): domain Eukaryota; kingdom Metazoa; phylum Arthropoda; class Insecta; order Diptera; family Drosophilidae; genus Drosophila; species Drosophila hamatofila. The sequence goes on from JAWNPA010000012.1 coordinate 1,066,245, forward strand.
CGTCTGTTTAAGGCAGCTTCACAATCTTGCCACAATGGAAGTTTATTGTAATCCAGATTCTCTTCCCACCTAGAGCGCGTGCCAGCGTCCGCTTTCATCATTACTAAATGGATGAGCATGGCATTCGAAATCTGTTTATCAGATCCTAGCGATAATAAGGACTCGTAAATGGCACGTACTGAATCAATCAGCATGCGCAAAGATGATGCTGATGGTTCAGACATGTGTGGGAGGTCAAATAGTTTCGAAATGCTGTTAAAAAATATGAGACACTGATTGTCGTACACATTTTTTAAAGCAGCCAACGCCTTTGGGTAATTAGCCTCTGTCACCTGATATGCATTGACAGTACCTAATGCTTCTTTGTCCAAGCATGACAACAAGTGATTGAATTTTTCTATGTTTGATAGCCCTGGCTCGTTGTCGACTAAACTCTCAAAAAGTCCAATGAAATTCTTATATTCCGAATATTCTCCGCTAAACTTTGGCAACTTTATATTCGGTAGACTTCTAGAGTGTGAAACGGGGGTTATCATTGTAGAGTTAGCGGGACTCTCACTTTTAGGTTGGCTATCACTACCTCGCTTCATTAGAAGCGCCTTTGTTGACACACACAAGTCCTCTAATGTTGACCGAGGCACTAAATCTGCATTAATGTCGTCCAACTCTTGTTGTGTCTTAAAAGCCTTTTCTATGTAGCGGTTCAGTATCTCAAGTCGACATTCAATTTCGAATGGCTCTACTGGTTTAGTGTAGTCTCTTAATGATTTATTTATGCGGGATATATCATTTGTAACGTTTTTATATATAGTCAACAGAGCTTCGACACGCTCCGATGATGACTCGTCCATAGACCGATTCTTTCCTCGCTTGCCAGTCATGATGCTATAAGTGATGTTCAGATGAAACCAATTTCAATCGAAACAAATACAAAATTCACTTAATGTATGACAACAAGTGAAGAACAATTCAAAAAAGTTAACAAATGAGCGCGATCGTAATAAATCTCAATATATATTACGCTGGCAGTGTTAAACTATACTTGAGTGACTGTTACAGACAGCTGTTAACGATCTAGCGAAGACAACAACCAGAATGTTGAGTGACTATTAGTGTAAGTGGTCTATTGAGTGAACATTGAGACAACAACCAGAATGTTGAGTGACTATTAGTTTAAAGCGATTGAGTGCAATGCATTCACACATACACATGCACAAACGAGAGCGCGCCGGTATGTGCAAGTAAGAACGCAACGATATTGCAAGCTAGAATGCCAAATGATTAGTGCAGATCGAGCTCATACGAAGAGCGCAAAGCAAGAGTGCAAGTTTGAGCGATACTGAATCCAAGTGACGAACGCAAGTAGTGAGCGCAAAGCGAGAGCGCAAGGTTTGAGCGATAATGAATCCAAGTGACGAGCGCAAAGCGAGAGCGCTACTGTGTGTGCAAGCGAAGGTGCAAACGATATTGCAAGTGAGCATACAATGAGTGCAAAGCTAACGCGCACTAATATGCACAAGCGAGACAGTAAAACGAGAGCGCAACTATGTACAAGCGCGAGTGCAAACGATATTGCAAGTGAGCGAGACAGTAAAACGAGAGCGCAACTATGTGCAAGCGCGAGTGCAAACGATATTGCAAGCGCGCATGCAAATGAAGAACGCAAGGCAAGAGCGCAATTATCTGTGCAAGCGAGAGCGAAATTCTATGTGCGAGCGAGAGCACAAAGCGAAAGTGCGAGTCGAAAATGAGCACAAACAAAACTGTAACACACTATAGGCGCCAAAGAAAGCTTGGATTATGCGAGGCAACAGAGATTGAAATGTTCTGGCCGATCAAAGGTCAATGCACCTTATTTTTTTTTTTATTTATTTTTTATTTAAACAGGCTCAATATAATTTACATAGGCGTAGATTGTACATACAATAATATTCTGTATGTCTCAAGTAATGCATTTATTTATTTTTCGCTTGCATTACTTGGTCATCTATATGCACTATGTATACTTATGTACTTCCCTGATTATTCACGAAGTCCATAATCCAGTTTCTTTAATTCCAACGATGTCCACCCGGGGGCGCCAAAAATGTCCTTCCAAAAAGGGTCTGGTCCTTCGACGGCCAGAATAATATATATATTTAAAATATATGACAGCAACTTGCGGTCTCGAGGAATTAACACGAAGTGCTGGCACCAGTGGTTCAGTTTGTACTAATTTTTTATTGATTTCACATAACGCAAGCGCAGCTTGCACAGTGAGCGCATCTATGCGCGAACAGCGAGAGAGCGATCAAATAAGAGCGCACTCCTGTGCTCGCGCTCACAACAACAATTTATCTACAGTGGTTAATAACTATAATAACTAACTAGCTAAATTCATATTTCTTATTTTATTTCATATTCAAGGCATCCAACTGCCTTAACAATCATAAATCTATAATTCAAAAATTTCAAGTCTCTAGCACTTGTACTTTAGGAGTTCTCTGCGTTCATACGGACGGACGGACATGGCTAGATCAACTCAGCTCGTCATCCTGATCAAGAATATATATACTTTATGGGGTCTGTCACGCCTCCTTCTGCCTGTTACATACATACAAAAATATTATCCCCTTGATTTCCCATTTTCAATGGGTTCAGGGTATAAAAAGTATAAAGAGCATAAAACAATCAAAAATTACAAAATTTTTTAAATGTTATTTTTTTGTTAATATGATTTTGTTTATGTTTATTTTGTTTTTAAACACATAGTATTAAGATGGATGTGTATTTTATTTATTTTTAATAAGTTAAAATTGTTAATTCGTATTTTGATTTTTAAAGCCCTGTTAAATGGAAAGCACCGGTAAATCGAGAAACTCTGTGATACGTAAAAAATTCTGTTCCCTTGTTATTTCGAATTATCGAGACTCGACTGTGTTAGAATTAATTAATACCGTTTAGCAATTAAAGCTTATAGCTTAAAGCTTAAAGCTTTTTGAATAAGTAGTTCAGCACATCTTACATATTTCTGGCAACTGCGATGAGCGCAAGAGCCAGTACGAGAAGAAGTCCTCGGGCTGTTGTCATGGCGCTGTTGCACTTTTCCTCTGATTGCTGTACCCAATTGAGGTATTGAAGGTGTAGCATTTCACTGAACTTGTTGTGGATGAAGATCTTCTGTTCATCGGTCAAATGACGATTGCGTGTCCACACCTTGAAGAGTGGAAGGCTTGTAGTATCTGAGTAACCGCAGAATAAGGCGTATGAAGTAAGATCCGTTTCAAGCAACTTATAGGTGGTGGTCATGGTTGTAGCCTCTCCGATATTCCATGTGAAGACACCGTTCTTAGCATTATCATCCCATACCAACGATTTAGATTCCTTGAAGCTGTCCCATTTACTGTCGGCGGCATCCACATACTCGAGTTGCAGCTCCACCTCATTCTTATCGTTAGGGCTATCGGCCAATGTGTAATTCAGGCATTCCATCTTATCCAGGTTATAGCCGCGTGCCGTCTCAAACCACAGGCCGGAAATCTGTGTATGGGATAGAGTCTTAAACGGTAACACCTGTAAACATGTGCTTTAACTTACGCCTTTCAGATCGAAATCAGTACCCTCATACTTAGCGCACGAATAGAAGAAGAACTTAGTAGTAGTAGTTTCTGGAATCCCCGTGGTTTCTGTAATCTCTGTAGTTTCTGAGATCCCCGTTGTTTGCAACCGAACTTCATTTAGCGCACCACATAGCAGGCTCAGTACTATACAAATGTTCGCTTTCATTTCAACTGAGACGGGCACTACTCAATTCAAAGGTCGTTCTGCAACTGGCCCACGTTAGTGAAACAGTCGAAATAAAAACCAAATATATTTACTTTGTAATCGCTGTAATCGCTTATCAGATAATCGTTCATAGTATTTGTAGTTATATAGTTACTTCGCATGGCAAGATAATACAATCTATCAATACAAACAAGTAAGAACGTTGCAGTCGGGCGTTACCGACTGCGGCTGCCATACATATCGAATTGATTTTGGGTTGTCAGCCCGAGTATATTTTAAATTTAAAGTCTCTAGCGCTTATAGTATTCAACATAAAGAAGGGCCTGAACCCATTAAAAGTGGGGAATCATAGAGAACTATTCTCATACATCTTTAGAGCTAGACTCTCCAAATTTTGCATATTGATGCATACCCATTATATAATTTTTTATAATACCCTGAACCCATTGAAAATGGGAAATCTGGGTATAATGGTTTTGGGCAAAGTATGTAACAGGCAGAAGGAGGCGTGACAGACCCCATAAAGTATATATATTCTTGATCAGGGAGACGAGCTGAGTCGATTTAGCTCTGTCCGTCTGTCTGTTTTTCCGTCTGTCCGTATGTATGAACGCGTCGATCATTTTCATAGGTCTGTATATATAGCGCGCATATCAAGTTTGTTTTTTTAAATCGATAACTGCTCCCGTTATTTTGTTATCGATTAAAAAACTTATCGAAAGTCAGTTAAAAAATTATATTTCCTACATCTTTAAAGCTAGAATCTCCAAATTTGAAATGTAGATTTATATGTACTTTTAAGAATTTCGATTTTTATCATATTTTACCCCCCACCCCTCAAAACACCCCCTTACCTACAAGTTTGCAAAAACTGTATTTCTATTACAAGAGACTTGTAAGTTGGCACATACACACATTTTAATGTTATAATCACGGTCTGAAAGCTTTATCAAGATTGTCCTTCTACAAAAAAAAAGTTATTAAACAATTAAGTTCTAAAGTAAGCCCACATGGCAGCCTGTTTATACGTGCGTGCGTATGTGTGTATGTGTGTGTGCATGTGTAAGTAGAAGCGGAACGACGAATTATTGAAATATTAGTTCCTGGAAGGGTTCAGGGGATCTCGTAGTCGAGCAGTCTCGACTAGAGCTTTCTTACTTGTTTTTGTTATATTTTGGATATCGGCTCAAAAATTTACCGAATTCTTTTTTTAGTTTTAATTGCAAATGTAACAATGTGAATGAGCTGGCATTTCTTAAGAAATGACAAAGCTCAACAGAAATGTAGATCATATTTAATAAACAAAATATTTGGCCAATTAGCAAACGCACCTGCAAGCAGCAAGCTAGAAGCGGAGCAGAGCGTTTTCCTATACATGTGCACATATTGATCGTTTATTGTATGCATACAGTCATATGCATATATATATGTATGTATATACATATAATGTAAAGCGTGTCCTCGCATATTCTAAGAATTGATTCAGCCGTTACTTTATCTTACTTTTGTCAGATGACGCTCTCTATTTCGTTTTAGCTACCGTCTAATCGTGTATTGCAGTGGCGTCGATGGTAAATGCTATGCAAGTTGCACTTTTCCAGCGCGGGTTCTAATCTCGCTGATGTCAAGTTTTTTAAATATCTTATGATAAATTAGTTATTTTATTGGGAAAATTATAGCTTGAATGACAAACACATAACAGTTTCCTTTTGTCTTATCAATGCCTATTAAGCATATACATATATATATATAAGTGAGTGACACACGCATATGAGTTTTGCTTTTGGGCGCTACATATATCGATTTGGCAATCAAGACGGACATTGCGCAAAACCAATATATTTATTTCACTTTATATAAACCCATGGGAAATGATAATAAATGATTATTTATGATCTTATCTTTATATTTGCTCGATTCTTGAAATTCGATTACACAATAATAGTAAATTTGGAGAGATTACGTTATTTGTATTAGTCAGTACGAAGTCAGAGCAGTTTTTGGGAGCTGGCTTTCAATCTGATTAAATATCATGAAGGAATTGACTGAGTATTTGATAGGACACAGACTGAATGGCTGTCTGCTTGTTATAGCTTGATTGCTAAGAATTATGTTTTATAACTCTCTGATTTATTGACTGAATAATTATCCGATTCTGGAATTTCACCACCTTTGGACGATATAGGATTTCAAAAGGTCACAAAGAGGAGATATATATTATTATTCGTAAATTAATAGGTTTATTTTGGCAATACATAGAAAGAGTCCCTAGTAACATAATTGTAAAATTCGGGAATGTTGTCCCTAACTGTGGATATTCCAAGCAACAAAATTTTGTTTGGTCATCGATAGAGGTAGTTTTTGTGATTTACAGGCAGATCGAAAGACAAACATGGCCCGATCGCCGTATGTTACATATATGCTAAAGAACCCATCACACCCTGTTTTCCTTCCAAAACTAACGGACTTTTATATTAGTTTTGTAAAACAGTGCGTCAATCAAAACAAGTAAGAGTGCTCTAGTCGAGACTGCCTAACCATGCAAAGCACTGATTCCAATCATTCTACACTTCTTTCATGCACATATACAAAAACACATAACACACCCGTACGCATGCATCCATACGATCGCATAAACAATTGCTCTGCTAACTGCGCAGTTACCAGTTACTGCGCTTGGGCTGCCGTGTGGACTATATTATGAAAATTTGTTTGTTGAATAAATATTTTTGTAGTGGGACTATCTTCATCAAATTTTCAGAACTTGATAATAACATTCAAATGTGTGTATATGCAAAAGCACAGTTCTGTAGTACTTGATATACTTTTTTTCAAATTTGAGGCGAAGGGGGCATTGTATCCAAAAATCTGTAAAAGACAAAATCTTTGTATTCATCACATAAATCTACACAGTAAATCTGAAGTCTCTAGGTCTATCAGTATTCAAACGAGGCATGAAAAACAAAGTCAGATTTTCGATTGTTATCGATAAAAAAGAAATGGGATGAGTTATCGAAAAAATATGATAAACTCGTACTGCGTATGGTATACACGAGCATACATGTAAAATTTTAAGTCTCTAGCACTTGTTGCTTAGGAGATCTCTGCGTTCATACGGACGGACGGACGGACAGACGGACAGACGGACAGGGCTAGATCAACTCAGCTTGTCATCCTGATCAAGAATATATATACTTTATGGGGTCTGCCATGCCTGTTACATACATTTTCACAAAAACATTATACCCTGAATTCCCATTTTCAATGGGTTCAGGGTATAATTATATGAAGGAAGTCGATATTACAGATAAGTTCTTCACTAGTTCTTCACTAGTTGTGCAAAATATTTAAAACAATAAAGTCAATACAAAATACAACTACTGTCGATTACAAATTAGTGTAACAAGTGGCCAGTGATTCTTCGTTGCATGGCTCAGCGGTGGGCCTGTCCAAGAAGACGCGCAAAAATTGTCACCGTCAAAGACAGAAGCTGAAGTTGTCGCATCCTTTAACCAGCAGACGGGACACTGATTGTTGTGCTTCTTTAACTAACGAGAGAACTGTTGTCGGAGGATGCTATGAACGTAGGAACGGCTGTTAGTGCCGCGTCTGTTGCTGCCACTGACAGAAACTGAAGTGCGGACAAAACAAAGTCTTTGGCGTATCCAAGACCGGGCAAATTTCCTCAGCCCTTCACAGAAACAGCTTAAAATCGGACAGCATTTCTATTTCTTCATTTAATGAGAGCCATCAGATACATTTCATGTTGTTCATTGTTATTCAAATCAACTGAACCCTTCGAGGAACTGATATTTCACTAATTATTCGCTTTTTTGCTGCATACACAAGGAGCAACACATGCCCACAAACAATGCAACAAATGGGCTTACAATGGGTACTAAATTGTTTAGTAACTTTTCGATGGGCTATCTTAACATAAAATGTGTCTTTGTGAAATAAAAAGTATCTAGTCTTTGAATGCTACTCCTTTTGCAAACTTTGTGGAAAGGGGGTGAATTTTGAGATTCTATCTCAAAAAATGTAGAGGATATAATTTTAAAACTGATTTTCTATATGGCTTTTAATCGATAACGAAAAACGGGAATAGTTATCGATTTAAGGAAATAAACTCAATGTGCGCGTGCTATCCACGGACCTACGAAAAATTTTCAAGTCTCTAGTTTTATAGCTTCTGAAATCGATGCGCTCAAACATACGGACAGAGAGATGGACCGACAGGCAAAAGACCGGGCAATTTCAGATCGTGATCATAGCAAGTGCTAAAGCACAAGTCTCTAGTATTTTAGATACGCTTTTTGCAAATTTGAAGGGAAGGGGATGGATTTTTGGGTGGAGGTGAAATATAACAAAGCCCGAAATTCTACAAAATACATATGAATCTATATTATAAAATTAAAAACTCTAGCTCTAAAGAAGTAGAAAATATAATTATAAACTGATTTTTGATAAGCGCAATATACGGACCTACAATTTCGAATTTCTCTCTAGCTCTTATACTTATAGTCCGAGATCGACGCGTTCAAACATACGGACACACGGATGATAAATAATATATTTATATACTTCATGGGGTCTGCCACACCTCCTGCTGCCTATTTCATACTTTTAACAAACCCATTATACCCTGATTTCCCATTTTCAATGGGTTCAGGATATAAAAACACTTAAGAGTGCTCCAGTCGAGAATACTCGACTAGGAGATCCCCTGAACCCTGCAAAGAGCTGATATCCAATCATTTTTTTCATTATCGATGAAAAAAATATGATAAACTTGTACTGCGTATAGTATACACGAGTATAAATGTAAAATATTAATTTCTCTAAGCCTTATATTTTCTGCAAGCGGATGGGCGGACAGACGGACAGTGCTATATCAACTCGGCTCGGTATATATATTTTATGAGGTCTGCCACGCCTCCTTCTGTCTGTTACATTCATTTTCACGAAAACATAATACCCTGATTTCTCATTTTCATTGGGTTCAGGGTATAAAACTGAAAACAAGTAAGAAAGCTCTAGTCGAGACGGCTCGCCAACGAGATCCCCTGAACACTTCGAGGAACTGATATTTCAATTTCAATAATTCTTCGCATCTGTTCTGCTTATATTAAAGTATTAAATAAAAAAAAAACCAAACTTATACAATTCAAATTCAGAAAATCGGGAACAGTTATCGATTTTTGGAAACAAACTCGATCTGCGCGTTCTGAGATCGACGCGTTCAAATATGCGGACAGCATATTTTATGGGGTCTGCCACGCGTCCTTCTACCTGCTACATACATTTTCACAAAAACATTATACCCTTATTTCCTATTTTCAATGGGTTATAAAAAAGAGTATAACTAGAATCATAACGCGACATCCCATGGAATAAAAACATTTGTGTGAAGTCGGCAATGCACTTTGTCTTTGTCACCAGTATTTGTGTGGCTGCTACGCACAAAAGTAAGGGTACTGATTGATCACTGCTAAGTACATAAGTACATAATATATATGCACATAATATGTACTACATTGATGCCTTGGAAGCGGACAGTGATGTGTAGCGCTGTTGTGTACAATGTTGTGTAGCACTGTTGCAGAGATGATTAACAAAACTATTAGTGTGGCGGTATTTCGATAAGTATCGCCAGTGTGGCTCTGTCTGTGGTGATTGCTCGTCAATAACGAGGAACGTGCCATCACTTTTGGCGCAACCGGAAGAGAAGACAGACAGCGACTCACTGCACTGAGTTGTCTAAACATTTTACAGGTCAATAACTATGTCCGACCCTAATGTACCCGATGACTCTACACATACATATATACATTTCTAACAGAGTCATTTGATGCTTAAATGTTTTGCCATTATTTCGCTGTATATGTTTTTCGGCATGTCGTAATAGCCGGTCGAAATGTGAAAAACATCGTCGGTATAAGTGGTCTGCTGTAAAAATCTGAAACGTACTAAGCGGAAGCCCTTTCATATAAGTTTGTGTGGGGATTAACCAAGACATCGAATTTGAGCGGAGTCATTATAACCGGATTCTACTGTAGTTTTATTGATGAGTTTAATGATATGGCTATTATAATCACTAAAAAGTATTTTAGAAAATTTCAAAGTCTTTATCAAATTAACTGCAATAAATGAATTTCACCCAAAAATTCTAAATATATCAATATAATACCTGATTATATACGTTATTATATATTAATTTATGACCACCACTCTTGGCAGCTGCAATTATGCCCAACTAGATCACATGACTTGTGGGCACATATGATCTACATATGTATATCTGTACACCCGCCCTTAAGCACTCATTCTGAGATATTTGCTTGGGATAAATTCATCAATGGAAGCAGCTTCAGAATACAATGCTAATCTATGGCTCTGACCTAATGTTCGTGTCCCTGTCCAGTTACACAGATCCATTCGACATGCTTCAATTGTTTACATGTTATCCCCCGCTCTCCGCCTGTTGGTTGAAAATTGACTGTCACCTTCGGAGAAAAAACGCTGCTGAAAATGACTTGTATGCCATAGAGATAAACCGAAATTTATTTATTTTTGCCATAAACTCGCAAGAGGACTTTTGGCTTGCCATTGTCGACTAGTCGCATGTGTGTACGTGCTTGTGTGTGTGTTGCTGGCATTTTGTATTCCTATTTGTATTTGAGCTTTCAACACCAACAACAATGGTCGCTGGCTACTAACTACGATTCCGTAGGCAATTAATTTAGTTGGAAAAGCCAAAAATACAAAACATATGCGCATACTCACACACCTCTCTCACACACACATAAACACATACACATCCACACACCACATACGTGGCGAAAATATGAAATGGCGCCAGAGCGGCGCAGTGGTTGCCTTCGTCGTCAGTCCCTGCAAAAGGAAATAGCAGCAGCAGAAGCGGAAAATAAAAGAAAAACTTGAATGAAAATTCAATTGAGTGACATGAAAATGAAATTTTTCATATTTTGCTGCTGCTGCTGCTGGTGCTGCTGTTGTTGCTGATTCTGTTGTTGTTGCTGCTGCTGCTACTGCACAGCAACAACTGCCGTTGCTACTGCTGCAGAACCAAAGAGAAGTGAAACGTTTTGGCTGCCAGGCACATCACAAACACAACTCGATGTTGTTGCTGTTGTTAGCCGCAATAATAGTTAAAACAACAAAAATAAGCAAGCAATAGCAGCCGACGACCCATACAAAAGCAGCAGGTCGCTCGCAACCACTCTCTCTATTCCTCGCGCTGTCTTTCTCTTCTGCCCACTCACTTCCCTCTTTCTTTCCTTCACTTTACTCATGCTTTGCTTATGTGCTTTTCCCCCCAAAAAACATTTGCGTCTGACATTTTCATAATTAGGTATTCAAAATCTTTAATAACGGTTACTCTTGCTGTTGCTGCCAGTTGCCATTGCTGCTGTCGCTGCTGCTGCTGCTGCTGCTGCTGCTGTGATGCTGTTGCTGCTGTTGTTGTACCTCAAGCTGTTACTCAACCCGCACACAATCTCTCCCTCACACACATTCGTATCCTTCTTAAACGTTTTTTGTTGTCCTTGCATTTTAGTTTTGGATTTTTGTTGTTGCTAATGCTGCCACAAGTTTTTGTTTCTGTGCGGCTCAACTCGCCGCACCGTAACAACCACAACAACAACAACAACGAAGAGAACATTTGCTGCCTGTTTGTTCTTTGGCCAATTTGCTTTGGCCGCTGTCTGTTGGTTAACCCAAACGTCTGTCTATCGCAACTGGCAGTTGATTTCGCACGGCATAGCGAGCTGATTGTGAATTGCCTTTGAATATTGAAAACACAGACAGACAGATTCTGGAATGAAAAAGTTTTCTAAAATTGACATCCACTTATACGATTCATTCTCATCTTCTCTTCCGAGGCTTAATTTCAAAAAGTAGAAATATTCCTTAAACACATTGTTATTCACCGGACGTTTTCACAATATTTCTAAATAAAGAAAAAATAGAGTAATAGAGAAAGACAAAGGCAAAAATATGAAAATAAATAGGGCGAATAGGGAATGAGAGAGACAGAGAGAGAGAGAGAGAGAGAGAGAGAGAGAGAAAGCACCAGAAAGGCAGAAAGAGAAAGATACAGCAAAGTAGTAGAGAGCATAGAACGATCGATTAATAAGAAATCAGGGAATAATGGTTTTTTAAATGTATGTAATGAGGAGGTGTAAACAGGAGGTGTGAACAGACACCATAAGGTATATATATTCTTGATAAGAGTGACGAGCTTCGGCGATTTAACCCTATATGTCTGTCTGTCTGTCCGTATGCTTCAACGCGTCGATCTCAGAAGCTTGAAATTTTATAGCACGCGGATAGCGCATATTTCACACAGTAAATTTGAAGTCTCTAGGTCTAGCAGTATTCAAATTAGGCTTAAAAAACAAAGTAAAACTAGCTTATTATCGATAAAAGTGAAATGGGATGAGTTATCGAAAAAGTATGATAAACTTGTACTGCGTATTGTATACACGAGAATACATATTAAATTTCAAGTCTCTAGAATTTGTAGTTTGAAAGATCTCTGCGTTCATACATACATACATACATTTGAACAAAACCATTATACCCAGATTTCCCATTTTCAATAGGTTCTGGGTATAAAAAGTTAGCTTTTTGGTTGCTTTTGATTATTAATTCCTGCGGGTATAGCGACCTCATCGCCCCATTGAACGTCGATATAACCGGGTTCTACTATATATATTATATAAAGTATATTTATGCTTCAAAGTGCTCAAGACTATTCGCCAATTAAAAGCACAAATTTTTACATCAATTTCAGCCCCAGCCATATTTATATATGACAGTCAAACCTAAGAAATCATTTCATAAAGACTGAACGTCAATATTTAGCAAAAATATATATTTCAATATGTTTGCTCATCAAACTTATGTTGACTTTTGTTTTATGTTTCAGATAACATTCGAACGCTTCGCTCACGCTGAAATTTCTGATAGCTGACATAAGTCGAACAACCGCAATTTAAGACCTTTAAGGCCTTACCCAAAGTACACAAAACATACACGCACACACACACGCGCGCGGGAATTGTACTGTTGTTGGGCTTTGGTGTGGCTTTTGTTTAGCTGCTGCCAACTGCAGCGACTGCTTGCAATGCTGCTGGCTGCCGGCTGTGAACTACTGACTGCTTTCAGCTCGCTTTTCACTTTTAAGCACATTTATTTTGCACAATTTAAATATAAATTTTACAAAAAATACTGACCAGACGCTTGGCATTGGCGCCTGCTGCTGACAACCTGGCAGTCCTTACCCCAGGCCCTGGCGTTCCCTACTCCGTCCACGCACACTGCTGACAGTCGACATTTGCAGTTGTCATGCTTTTGCTTGAGTAATTAAATATAATTTTCTTTTGCGTTTTACACGGTCAACAACAATGACAGTTGCTGCTGCTCAGTCAGCTATCAAATGCAGCGACTGATGTCAGACAGCGGGTTGAGGAGCTCGATTGTTGCTTCTGCTGCTGCTGCTGCGGCTGCGGCTGCGGCTGGCAGCAACTTTGACAGCAAAGGGATCTATGTATAAGCGGGCCTTTAAGGCATTGCGCATACGCCGTGTACAACGAGCCGTCAATAAATTTTGGCAAATATTTGACAATGTTTTTACAGCCGTAAATAGTGTATGTGTGTGTCTGCGGGCAACTGCAGCAACACCGACAGCAACATCAGCAGCACTCGCATCAATTTTTTGTAACATGTTGCCAAACATGGCTAAAGCTGCAGCCATGACGCCCACTCCACACAGCTGCGGTGGCCACTTAAATGTCGTTATGTTGTCGGGTCACGCACGGCGCCATGTTCCATGTCCGAGAAGGGAGCAACAGCAGCAACAACAGCAACAGTAACAGCAACAGCAACTTTATTGCCGCAGCAATTATGCGTAGCTAATAAAAATGTGTGTGTTTGTGTTTTTCATCCATTTATTTTTACACAACTGTAAGCAGATTTGTTAAGAGCAGCGCGCACTGCATGCGGGACGGCAAGCGCTTTGGACGAGAAGGTCCTTATCAAACGTGTGTGGGTGCATGAGCAGGAAAACATTCAAATCGACAGCTTAGTGATTTATGAATGTTAAAATAATTAATGCGTTCATTTATTTCAAAACGTGTTTCGGTATTCAAATGAATTACCGAAAATCGTTGCCACATGCACATTAACCCATTGAAGACAAAAGAAACAACTGCAATGAAATTTTGTGATTATAAACATGCTGTACAATAAGTTCATTTTAATTAATAACTAGTACAAGTGCATTTTTATATACATATGTATAACAATTGTAATCACCAGAAAGATAAGCAACATACATACCTATACTTAAATAGTACTCGGAGTGCATAGGCCAATGAGATTTGGTCCCGAATTAGCAGAAGGCTATAATATCCATAATCACAATCTGAAACTGAAAATTCAATTTTATTTCCTAAAATAGTTTTCCAAAAATCATTACCCCAGATCCAAAGGGAGGTAATTTTTCGCTAAAAATACATTTCAAAACACCTTCCGAAGGAGTCGATTAATGGAAAGTGGAAAGGTGGTATATAAATATTTTGTTCATCTCATATCTCATCTAGTTCTAATTCTAGCGAATTTTTACCCTGAGCTCATTGAAAATGGGAAATCAGGGTATAATGGTTTTGTTAAATGTATGTAAAAGGCAGAAGGAAGCGTGGCAGATCCCATCAAGTATATATATTCTTGATCGACGATATTCTTCCGGGCGACGAGCTGAGTCGATTTAGCCCATCCGTCCGTTTGTATAAGCGCGTCGATCTCAGAAGATATAAAAACTAGAGACTTCAATTTTTTTTAACATGATGCTTAAAATATGTAATATTTCAATATATTAAATTATACTAATATATAATATAATGAGCTAGGTTGATTGTCAGTCAAACAGAATAGAAGCTGCCTGAGGAACAGGCATAAGGCTTGGATTTAGAAACGGTATAAGATCTACACAGCATCTAAAATAGCTATATCCCAAATTATAAGACAAATTATATTTATAAATATAAATGTAATATATATAAATATTACGCAAAGCTTTAAGATATCAAAAACTATTGTTAGCAAAGGGTTAATCTGCGAACGAGTGAATTTGTTGGAACTCTAAAGCTCTGTCCAATCGCAAATGTATTTTTCAGCAACAACAACAGTCGAGCAAACAGCACAAACATTGTTGACAACAACAGCAAAACATAATAGAAGAAAGACAGAAAAATGAAGAGAGAAACCAAATATGTTAAGCGCCATTTAAGCGGCATCGTCCTGATGCCTGCTGCATGAGATAATACCCAGCTATAAGCTGATGTGTGTTTGTATATTTTTCTAAAAATTTGCACGCATTTCATTGTTGTTGTTTGTTTGTTTGTTTGTCGCACATGTGTGCGGTTCCCAGCAGCAGCGTCCCAAAAAGTATGCAAAGCAAAAAAGCGGCGGACGCCACAAAAACACATACACACACACACACACACATACGTGTGCTGGAGTGTGAGAAATGTGGGAAATGTAAACGGAATTGTTTTGCTTGCTCAGCGTGTGTGTGTGTGGCGAAGGGATAATGACAAGCTAGCGGGGGAAGCCCACAAGCTCCCACACGCACATATACACACACATATGCGCTGTGCATTGGCAGGCGCAAGGTGATGATGTCGACGCTGACGTCGACTGCGCTGCGTTGCGTGTCTTATCTACAATGCGGGAAAACACGCACGGAACTGAAGCAGGCGGGTTGACAACAACAGCAGCAACAACAACGAATGAAAAGCTGATTTCTGATGGTCCTTTTGCACTCAACACAGGATGTGAATGTGGGCGACTGTTTAGTTGAAGCAATCACAAAGGATTTGCATTGTGGTCGAAAAGTGTTGTGCCATTGCCATTGTCCTTACCGCCTTGGTGTTTGCCATAGCAAATTAACTGAATGCTGAAAGTGTGCATTGTAAATGTGCCTAATAAGACAGATAATGCAGAGCCCCACCCCCATCCACACACACATACACAGTTACACATAAATATTATCCCTCTCTGTCTGCTGGGTCTTAGGGTTTAGCCTTGTTCTTGTACTGAATGGTTGAATGAACAGCAAAGTGGCCATTCGAGTTAACAGCAATCAGCGAAATCAATATTTAGCTGGTTTCTATCATTATAACGACCCGAAAGCTGGTTAATCTCGTCGAAGACCGTGGCCATTTTCAGGTCTCGGTGCAGTGTTGTGTTTCTAACGAACCATTCGCAGCCGGTAACCAGTCTCAGGATTTTGTTCTGAGCAGTCTGTACTCTTTTGATTTGGCTATCACAAGCCAAGCCCCAAATTTGACAGCCATACTTCCACATTGGCGCAATTATCTGTTTGTATATTGCTACCTTGTTTGATAGTGTCACTTTACTGCGCGAGCAGAGCAGCCAATAGTGCTTTCTAACTGAAGCACGTAAGCGCATTGTCAGGGCCCTTATATGCTTGGAGAAAGCGAGTCTGCGATCCAGGATCACTCCCTCCAAGAGCACGGCGTGTGGCGTCCTCCGTCTCAGCGTGTAGCAGACGTTGGACGATTTGCTGCTGTTGATGGCAATGGTTCAGCGCCTTGCCCAGTCCACGAATTTTTTGGCATAATCTTGGATGCCATCAGCTGCATCGTACTCGCATCCGGACCTGTACGTGATGCATACGTCATCTGCGAAGGTGGCCAACATTGATGGTCCATACAGGCTCGTACCAGGCTGCGGCATATCGTGGCTGTACAGGCAGTACAGCAGGGGGCGAAGGACACTACCCTGTGGTACTCCAGCAGCCACATCACCGTATGGAAGCATACCGCGAATCGCCTTTCTTCGATGGTACGACCTGAGCAGTCCGAAATATGTCGCAGGGAGAGCCTGTTTGATTTTCAACAGCATTCCGGCGTGCCAGACTTACTTGAACGCCTCCCGGATGTCCAGATAGAGGGCGTTACAGTATTCCTTATTATCGTAGGCCATTAGAATATGGTCGACAACTCGATGAAGCTGCTCCACAGTGCTGTGGCCAGCACGGAATCCAAATTGATGCACAGGATAGTTCCTCTAGCTTCAATGATCCTTACAAAGCGAACAGCAATAAGTCTTTACATCACTTTCGATATCGAAGGGAGGAGACTTATCGGCCTGAAAGGGGAAGGTTCTCTTTCCGGCTTGCCCGGCTTGTGGATCATGGAGATTATTCCAAGCTTCCACTGGGGAGGGAAGTATTGCAGCCTCACAATAGCATTGAACACCAACGCTATGAAGTGAACCGCATGACTAGGCAGTACCTTCAAAGTGGCATTGCAGATGGCGTCATGTCATGGCGCTCTTTTTGTGTTCAGTCTTGCGATTACTTCGGCTATCTCTCTTGGGTCGAATGGCTTGATGGGCAGATCCATTTGAAGCGCTTGAGTAAGCTGCTCATGAGTGTCATGAACTTCTTGCAGGCTGGCTAGATTAAATGGCTGGAATCGCTCGGCAAGGGGCACAACAAACACCTCAGCTTGCTCCAGGTCAGTCCGACACCATGTCCGGTTTCTGTCGGCCAGAGGCGCTTTCCTTGCACAGCGCCTTTTGATGACGCGCGTGGCCTTCCAGAGCAGTCCCAGTATTGGCAACTCTATCATCAAACCATAATGATTTGTGCACCACAAGTGCTCCACGGAGCCTACTCCGCACTCTATTACATTCCGCTTTGTCAAAGGTGATGAGACCTCGTCCACCTAGCACGTATGCGCCTCTTTTCGGCAATGAGCAGCAGAATTTTTCTGGTTACCGGAATCCTGTCGACTGTGGGCCTCCGGGGCGCTGGGCCAGAGGCCATTCTAGCTGCTGCCTGGACAGTGTAAGTGAACACGTCGATAGCGTCATCAATGTCCTTTCCAGTGTTCATCTCCATACTCCATACTCGAGACTCTAGGAGCTCGTGGAACCATTCCAGGTTAGTGCGACTGTTAATTAGCCGTTTCGGATATGATATGATAGAGCGGACGCATCCAGCGTAGGTAGGTGGTCGGAACTGAGCTCAACGACTGCTCTTATGTCCGCATGGTTGCTCAACAACCCCTTAGTCAGACCAAAATCGTCTCCCGCAATGATGAATTTGGAACGATGATCCTATAAAATCGACTTAAATTCATCAGTAGTCCAGATGAACCTCTGTGGACAGTAGATCGCTCCAAGGTTGAGTCTGCAATCGAACTCGCGTGCGTACGGTTTTCTGAGCGATCTGTGGAAACAATAAGTTTTAATAAAGCTTTGAGCTTTAAGCTGAGCTTACAAAAGCTACATCAGAATGGTTGTTAACAAACTTCTTGACAAAGTTCATAGCGAAGCACTCTTGAAAGCTGCCAATGAAGCTTCAAACAGCGAAATGGAAATCACAGTGGAGCCTACTGTGCAGGTACCAAACGCCGAACCTTCTATTAGCGCCAATGGAGCAAATACCAAGCGTACAACGCTCCAGGCCCAGAAGTGGACTAGGCGGCAGAAGCGAGAGCAGGGAGCGACCTTTGCCACTAAATGCCTCAAGAAGCAGACCGGTAGCCATCCGTCGTAGCGGCGTCACCTATGCGGAAGTAGCTAAGCAACAACAGCAGCAGGCCCAACAGCGACAGGCCCCGCAGCAGCAGGCCCATCAGCAGCAGGTCCAACATCAACAGGCCCAACATCAACAGCAGCAGTTTAACGACAGGAGCTGCCGTCAAAGGACGACGAGGGATCCTCACCATCCGATGGCCAGCAGTAACATTGAAATCCTTTTACAAGTGGTTAATGAAAGAATTAGCTCTCTCCGCTCGCTCCAAGAGAAGCAGATGGAGCTAATGATGATTATGCTAAAACTGCAACAACAACAGACACAGCAGCAGGGGCAAATACTTAATCTGCTCACTGCTCTCAAAGCTCAGGACACACCATAATGATGCCGCTGCGCATCCTTGTGTGGAACGCCGATGGTGTTGCCACGAAGCTGCACGAACTAAAATGCTTCGTGCGGCGACACGAGATAGATGTCTTGCTGCTCAGTGAGACACACTGCAAAGGGTCACAGGCACCAAAAATATTCGGTTTCGAGGCCTACTCTGCAAACGATCTGAGTACCAGGCACGCCAAAGGAGGTGCAGCGATCCTGATCAGATCTAGCCTGGACCACTTCCCGTTAACACTAATAGCAATTAGTAAGGTGCAACTTGCATCGGTATCGGTTACTTAACCTGGAGCTCGCAGAGGATGCTAGGGGTCGGAAGTCCACTATAGCAGGAGATTTCAGGGGCCATTCAGTCGCTGGGCACAGTTGGCAATGCTGAGCAGACCAGAACATGCCAAATGGTAGCCCAAACAGAGTAGCTGCAACAGCAGCATGCCACGCCGCAAGCAGTTCACAAGACAACAAGCGCCTATATATTGGTGGAATCCAGGCGAGAAGAAGCTACCAACGGGCCCGCGGTAGGTCTACGTACTTAGAAAAACAATTAGCTTATCAGGCGGCTAGCAGGTGAGGAAGGCCATTCAGTCAAGCAAAAGAGAATGTTTCCTAGAGTTGTGTGACTCAGCCGAATATGACCCTTGGGGCAGGGCATATAAGATAGTAGCTAAGAGAGTATACGTAGATAAACAGGTACAGGTACGTTTGAAGCTTAAACGATTGTGGAAACGCTTCTTCCAGAAAGATTAAGCTCCATTCATGATCCTGAGCCCGTGTCTGCTAATCAGGACTCTACGAGCACTCACATTGTTTTAGTTTCGGACGAAGAAATCTTAGTAGCTCTGAAAAGTCAGCTCCAGGGCCGGACGGGATCCTAAATCGTGCGCTAAAGCTAGCCACCGCCTTGCACCCAAGTTACGTTTGCTGAATTTCCCTGCAACCTAGGAAAAACAGAACCTGGTATTGCTACCCAAGGCTGGCAAACCACCAGAGGAGCCATCTTTGTACAGACCAATCTGCCTCTTAGACACCATGGGAAAGGTGTTTGAGAAATTGATTTCTTTAGACTGGAGGCTGCTATCGCTAGCACTGGAGGCCAGTCGCCTAACCAATTTGGTTCCCACACCGGGCGTCAACAACAGATGCGCTATAAATAATAGCCGAGCGCGTATTTATACGTGCGTGTGGATGTATGAGTGCATCAAAGAAGCGTAGAATAATTGGAACATCAACTCTTTGTAGGGCTCAGGGTATTTCGTAGTCAAGCAGTCTCGACTAGAGCTCTCTTACTTGTTAATGTTATCACGATCTGAAGTTTTATGAAGATTGTCCGCCTACAAAAAAAGTTATTAAAAATTAAGTTCCCATAGTAAGCCCACACTGCAGCCTTGCTTATATGTAAGTGCTCGCGCATGAGTGTATGTGTGTATATATGCATTTGTGTGCATGTGTTGTTTGTTGTTTAAGCAGAAAAGAAGCGAAGAATTATTTAAATATGTACATACATATGTATGTATGCATCAGTTGTTCGTAGGGTTCAGGGGATTTCGTAGTCGCGCACTCTCGACCAACTAGAGCTTTTTTACTTGCTTATTTTACAATTAGTATATATTTCATTCTTTATATATACATATGTATGTACATACATATGTATGTCGAAGCACATTGTATGTACATACATATGTATGTATAAAGGTCGAAGCACATTTTAATATTGAGTGTGAATTATGAAACCTGAATAAATATCCGACATATATGTATGTACATATATATATATATATATATATATATATATATATATATATATATATATATATATATATATATATATATATATATATATAATAATAATAATTTAATAATTTATAATAATAATTTTTGTTTGCCGAATATAATAATATATATATATATATATATATATATATATATATATATATACATATATGTATATATTTATATCAGTTAAGACTGGCTAAGTAGGCTGAAGTCTCCAGTCTGATATATATAAGTATTATGGATTTGACAAATTTTATTTTAATTTCCATATAATATAATGTGCTTAGAGATTAACCAATATTCAAAGCGAGAAGTTTGAAGCAAGTATTTTTTTGGCGGTCTTTCAATAAATTTATCGAGCTATGTTACTCATCTGGTTTTCATTCATATTTTACTCATTTTGGCACTGTAAGTAAAAATACTTTTTGTTTGCCGAATATAATAATAATTAAATTTGTTTCTGGCAACGGAAACATCAACATCTTAAATGGCATAGATAAATTAAATCTTGGATGTAGTGTAACTTTTTTACAGGCAATTAGAAACAATTGCACCTTACAATTGCTTTAACAGCAAAAGCTGTTATTTTAAAAGCAGCCGCTGCTGTTAAAGCAACTGCTGCTCAACTGTTACTGTAAAATATTTAACCCGTAGTTTTACAGCACTGTTTTAATTCAAAATACATATACGTTAAGATTTAAACGCAGTGCTTTTGGCAATTTGGATATTTTTTTAAAAACGTATTTATTTAAGAGAAACAAAATTGAAAAAACAGTAAACGCATTTAATTTTACATACAATAATATAATGTAGTAAAACAAGAAATGTATTTCTCTCGTTAAATAATTGCACTGCTTTACTTATTGTGAAATAATCGAAAATATGTACTACGTCTAAGACACTACTCAGTAATTTGTATAACGGTCAATATTTTCTCCCATATAACAGACGAAAGATGCAACCAACTCAATTAGGCGGCTCACTTTCACAACGGCCACGCCCACTATAAAAGATGGCGGCCTTGATTATGACGACGATGATGCGACTAATTTAATGACTATTGTTCAATGACTCAATTAAGATGTGACAGAAAGGGCTGAGGTGGGTCTGTGGCTGGTGCTGCTTCTATATGTGAGTATGTATATGCGCCAGGGACACGTAGAATATGTTGCTAGCTTAGTTTAAGTACTAATTATCACATAGTAAGCTTATTATGTAGGCGTTGAAATTCACGCTGATTTGCGCTTTGACTTTGCAGTTGACTCGAACTTGACCTGACCACAGGAGATAGGTCAGCCATAGCCCAGCAGGTACTTGGGCAGGTAGGTGATGGACGTAATCAGGCTATAACTGTGGGTAAAAGAAGCAAAGATACAAACCAAAAGTTTGCGTAATCTTTAAATGTTATCAAAATTTATTTCCAAAGCTGATTTTACAGTATATTAACCAGCAACCAGTTTAGTTTGTGCTTAAATATTAATATATATTTATAGTTATAAATTTAGTTAGATATTTACAAAGTTTGCTATGTTTGCATGACCTCAACCGAATACACCATAAACCACATCAGTGAAACCCAACTCATTAGATTTTATGCCTTCCTGCTCATCGGTGTGCTGCTCCCCAGTGCTGCCATTGAAATATTCCAAAGCAGAGAGAATAAGAGTATATGTATATACAAATTATATTAAGTGTTGTGTATAAAACAATTACAATGCGACAACAATGCGACAACAATGCGACAACAATACAACAACAATGAACATTAAATATCAGTCAGTGAATCATCGAATGATCATCGACTCAACCCAAAGCAGAACAAACAGTTAGCAAACTACATTAGCGATACATACGAATTGGTCAGTCCTCGATAGAACCACGACTTCCATGACTTGGACGACCCCTCGTCGATTTTTGACTCGACATCCGCACAGAAGTGTCGACGATCGTGGGAGCGTCCACTTTTGCAGTCGCACAACATGCGCTTCTTGCACTCCGCATCGCACGTGGGTCGCGCCGGAGAGTTCTTCCAGTAATTCCTGAATTAAAATAAATATATATGTTTATATATAAGGTGTACAATGATCTCTATACTCACTTATAGTATATTTCGAATAGCTCCTGATTGTCGGTCAGATCGTTCAGCAGCTTGTCCCAGTCGTTGGGTCGCAGCGCCTTCATATTGTACGCAGCCCTGGCTGTATATAGCTTATACCAAATCGGATAGCCATAGAGATTTGCCTCCTTCAAATTCATTATCCACGACTCATGATCGATGACGAGACGGGTCGTTGTATCGTGATCACCATCCACCTAGGAATTACATTTAACGACTAGTTATTAGTAAATATACTAATAGAATTTACTTTACTTTGCTTATGCCAAAGTAGTTTATGTTCTACCTATAACATGCCAAAAGAACAAATTTTACAAAAAGCCCCAATATATTTTAATAGGAAGACGTATGTGGATACCAAAATCTTTTTCAAATCCATTTTATATTCCCATACTACCAAAGCTCTTTACTCCATAAATTAGTTTATAAGGTTGATTATAATAATGAATTAAGATAATAAATTATATTTTTAAATCATATTTTGCGTTAAATGTTTCTATTCTTATTTAAAATTGCTTACATAGTAAATGCGATATCCCGGATTTAGATCATAGTAAGGCGACACGGAGGGTCCTATGTAGGCAATGCTATTGGAGTGCGCTGGGGGAAAACATAAAAATTATTTCCTCATTTAAAGCTTGAATTCTGAAGAGAACAAAATTAAAATCTGTTAATTTTATTTATAACACGTTATGATGAAAGCGTTATAGTTAAATGTTATGTAATACTTGAATTCGAACAGTTTAATAAATGAAATTAAGATGTTCAGATGTTAACATGCCAACTTGTAAGCAGGGGAATAGAAGAGTATATATAAGTTATATAGGTCGGACATCTGTAAACATACTTAAGTCATGGGGATCGTAGAACATTTCAAATTCATCGAAATGGGTGTGGCCATAAAACTGGGCGGTAATGGTGCTCTCATATCGTGAGATGATCTTATAGAAATTGCGTGACCAGACCTTCAGGCAGTCTGAATGACCCGGTGGAATGTGTCCAATTACATGAACCTTCTCATTAGAAAACTCGGCGCTCTGCAACTCATAGATGAACCTAAATAGGATGAAGTTTTACTGATCAAATCAAATCGAATATATTTCTCAAATTGTAGACTCTGACTCGAACTTACCATTGCAGCTCCGTCGCGGGATCTGTGGAGTTGAGGAGCAGCCACCAGTTCTTGTTGTTGCAGTAGTTCATGTTGAGCGAAATGATGCGGAAGCCGGGGCGTACTAGAACCGAGTAGAAGGCGCCACGCCGGACCGTATGGGAGACACTCTGCGGCAGCCAGCGACGCCATTGGACGTCGAGCTCGTCGTAGAGCCAGTTGATGGAGATATCTACCTGGTTGACATAGGGAGGCGGAAAACTGTTAACGGGAGCGCTTTCGTGGTTGCCCAAGGCCGGAAAGATCGGCACTCCGGGGAATTTCTCAGTCATTTGTTTGACCGTCTCCTTGATAATCTCGAGATTTTCCTGCTTTGTCTGGTTCCACACATCGTGCGGAGGTAAGTCGCCTGTCCAAAGTATGTAGTCAATGTCCTTGTGGGTATCTGCAATGTGAGCGAGCATGTTGTCCACCGTCCGCTTTGGCGTATCACATTTGCGATAATCCCCCCACTTCCCGGCCGCGGCATTGGGACTGGCAGGTCTCCCGCTGCTCAGCCGGCAGCACAGTGGCTCATTGCAATCCGCATTGGCGCCCTCGACGTAGTGCGGATCGTAGTGGGTGTCGGAGATGTGGAGCACTTTGAAGAACGGCGCCGCCTCCAGCGGTATGGGAAGCTCATCCAGACGCGGAGGCTTTGGCACCGGCGGAAATATAACCTCCCACTCGTGATACGGGTTATAGACATCGCCGCAGCCATCGCCTATAATGAAACTGCACAACTCATCAGGGCCGAGATTGACGCGCTGCAGCACGTAGATGACCTCACTGCCAAAGAGCTGGGC
Source organism: Drosophila hamatofila (assembly GCA_035045345.1). NCBI lineage: Eukaryota > Metazoa > Arthropoda > Insecta > Diptera > Drosophilidae > Drosophila > Drosophila hamatofila. Next base: position 1,090,841 of record JAWNPA010000012.1, read on the forward strand.
CACTCCCTCGCAGACGCGTGGGCTCTGAATGCTCAGATTCGTGCAGTATTGCGCGATCATTTTCATGAGCTCCGCATCTGTCTTGCCGGTCTTGATGTAGTGCTGCAGTAGACCAGCTCCCGCCTTGCACGCCGTGCAGGAAACCTTAGACAGGACACTGTTCTCGATCTCGAAGGCCACCTGCTTCAGATTGAATAACTTCAGCGCCTTGTCTACAAATGGGGGATATGTGAGTCCATCGCCAGCTGCCGCATCGTACCACAGCATTCGCGCCGAGCTGCGATTCTGGCGTAGAGCACGCAAACGTTCCAGAAATTCTTCATCGCTATCGACGGTCTCGGTGCTGGTCCGATTCGCGTGATATTTAAACTCCACGTGTGGCACCACGCTTCGTGGCTGCATCTCAACCTTCCAGTCATCTAGCTGCGGCTGCGTCCAATTGATGGGCGCCCTCGCATTTGTAAAAATAAAAGGCAGAGCTGTCCCAAGGGCGCATGAGAGTCATAAGATTTCTGATTACGGGGTGTACTTGCTCCACTTACCATCGCTCGCCGCAAGCCCGGCCGCGGCAAGTACCGCCATGAGCCAGCAAATATGCCGGCTCGGCCTGTGCCACATTTGTTGTGACATTGTCTGTGCCATAACTGTGGCACAGCCTCCACTAGCACCACCAGCGGGTCGCTGCGTATCCACTTGACCTACAAAAATCCAATCAAAAAGGAAATATGAACAGTCATTATTATTTTCAACTTGCTTAATGTCTCAAGTACGTACAAATATATGCATTAATAATAAATACATATATATACGATGGGATAGATACATATATACAAGATCTGGGTGCGTTCTTTTCTTTTTATTGCTCAGTCATCGACATTCTGGTATGTATCTTATGTCAATTTACGTTTCACAGTTTGTGAAGACACATCATAAATTAAACGACTTTGTTTTTGCAGCATATTATTGAATTTTAAATATCTTTAATTATTGTAAAAAAAGAACCGCAAGTATTAACTTTTAATTAAAATACTAAAAACGTGTATGAACAAAAACAAAAACGAGTTTTCTCAGGCATTTCAAAAAGGCTTGACTGGATGACAAAATATAAATACATATCAAGGAGTATACGAATCGGCTGCTTATGCTAGGTTTGCATAATGATAGTATCTGCTAACTTAACATACGAAATCAAACAATCATAAAACAGTTTCCATACTTTCAAATTATATATATTTATTAACGATAGACTAATTTTCAAATTATAACGCAATAATGACTGAAAAGTATTGAGAAATATAACAATAATTTTTTGTGAATGATTGTTATATGTATAAATTAAAAAATAAAATATTATATATACATTAATTATTAATTTCAATCAGGTAAAGGTAACTCCTTGAGTTACACAGCTTCATAGTATATGACTGAGCCTCAAATCAAATGAATTTCTCCAGCCGAGGCTGGATTGAAGGTGAGATTAGAACTGATAATTAAGATTTCCACTTAATACTTTTATTAATATCAGGGCATACTCCTCATCTTGGCTTATCAAGCTTTTATATTACTAGACTAGATTTGAAATACTAATGCGCATTTCAAAAACAAAATACTGCTGATGTCATTTAATTTGCTGATAAGGCTTATAAAATTTCGTATGTAGAGCAGAAAAGTCAAATTAAACGCCACTAATGAACAATTTATAAATTTACAAATATTTTCAATCAAACTGAATAGATTAAAACTAGTAATAGTGTTCTAGTCGAGACTGCTCGACTAGGAGATCCCCTGAACCCTGCAAAGAGCTCATGCTTCAATTATTCTATGCGTCTTTTATGCACACATACAAAAACATATACACACATACATGCGCATTAACCACACGCACGCATAAATAAAATGCTCGATTACTGTCTTTAAAAAAAAATGGGATGAGTTATATTATATGATAAAATATGATAAGCTCATACTACGTACTGGTATACACGAGTATACATGTAAAATTTCAGGTCTCTAGCATTTGTAGTTTAGGAGATCTAGGGGCTCATACGGACGGATGGACGGACGCCCGTCTGTCCGTCCATCCGTCCGTATGAGCCCCGAGATCTGTGGTGGCCGGACAGACGGACATGGCTGGATCAACTCAGCTTGTCATACTGATCATGAATATATATCTATACTTTATGGGGTTGTCTCGCCTCTTTCTGCATACATTTTTACAAAAACATACCCTGATTTCCCATTTTCAATAGAATCAGGGTATAAAAAGAAAACATGTTTTTCTGTTTGTTGTGGGGGGGCTAGTTTTAGCCGTTGTAAGACAAATGTTAGCATTAAAGAGTCACAGAAAATACCAAAAAACAAGCAAAATAAAAAAGTAAGAAAACTCTCATCAAGCGTGCCAGGCTGGGAAATACCCTGATCTCCGACAGATCTGCATTTTTCAACATACTCTATAGATTAAAGTTTTGTATATATTTAAACATTAAAAAGTGTAAGCCTGCTTCTGTTGTTTGTCAAGAAAAGCCAAGCTAAGTATCAAATTAAAAGCTCCTTGTCAACAAAAATCGAACACTGTTTAAGCTTTCTAGCAGATTTCAATAAAAATTTTAACAAATATAATAAATACCAAAATTGTAAAAAACGTTCTTGAAACGAAACACAAAATTTCAAGTTACAATTTAATAGATAAATTTTTTTTTTTAGATAAACTCGATCTGTTTTTGTTGGATGGAGACCTACAACAAATTCAAATATCTAATTATTATAGGCTCTGAATGAATGCGTCGATCTCAGAAGATATAAGAGCTAGATCCGTGTATTGCACGTGCAGATCAAGTTTGCTTCCAAAAATCGATAACTACTTCCTATCAAAAATCAGTTAAGCAATTATATCTCCTGCATCTTTAGAACTAGAGTTTCAATATTTTATAGAATCGCGATTTTTTTATTTCATTTTTTTATGGGTGCATGTTTTGTTAATTGTGTAAGCAGTAAAGAAGAGTGCAGAATTATTGAAATATCAGTTCCTCGGAGGTTTCAGGAGATCACGTAGTCGAGCAATCTGGACAAGAGCTTTCTTACTTGTTCATTTTCAATACGTTCAGAGTTTAACAAATAAAAGCAACAGTCGTAGATAAATCACGTTAGCTACACAAAAATGCAGCAGTTGCTGTTGTTGTTGCAGTTGCAGTTGCTGTTGTCTCTAATGACCATTAACAGTTGACAGCATCCACACACAGACACATAGACAATGTTGACTGCGGTATTGTGGGTGCTTAAACATGGTTGACATTTTCAAGCTAACGACTTTTTAAGTGCCGTCAAACTTGGGATACACGTGCAGTGTCCAAAAATTGACATATTGATTTTGCGTGTAAGCCCAACTATAAATGTCAACACGGCAGACTAGTCAAATTGTATAATATATGTATGAAACATATGTGTTTTAAAATTGATTTGCTTTAATTGTATTCAGAATTTAGTAAGATGGCAGGGTGAATAATGCATATGAAATATATTTTTATATTTTATATTTATTGTGAGAAAATGAAACCTGAGAGTTTGTTTATAGCTCTCCGTTTGATAAACAAAAGTATATTCGAATACTAGATGATTAAGAGCTACAATGTGTGACAATAGGTGCCATGTTTATGTTAACTGAAATATATATATATATATATATATAAACATGTATAATATATGGAATTCGTTTGTTGTGGCTTTTGGCGGTTAACCTTAATACTATTTGTGTGTGCCCATTATGCATGTAGTCACCGACTCGCTGGTGCAATCGTGGGGTTCGGTCTATGGTGGTCAGCAGCGAATGTCGAATAGTTGGCGCGCGGCTCAATGCCGCACAGCATTTGCGCAGCTCGCATGGTAATTGCTAATTGGTGGCTCATCGCAGTTGCTTTATGCCGAACGGACTGACAAAGAGAGGGAGAGAGCTAGACAGAGAAAGAAAAATAAAGAGAAAAAGAGAGAAAGAGACAGAGGCGTGTCAAAGAGGGGACGCACGGGTGAAAGAGATTCGCCAGTACATTGGCCTCTTCACAGACGAAGAGTCATAGACTCTCAGGCACACAGCTTCGCAGTGAAATCGTCAACGAGAAGGCGTGTAATGAGAAATAAATAACTAAGTAGGGTTTGCCAGCAAAGAAAAATAAGAAAATTAAAAGATAACAACAAAGATTGAACAAAGAAAGCTTTTCTTTTATTGTTGCAAAATGTAAGTAGTGATTTCTGCTGTTGATGTGATTTCGATTTATGCGAAAATCGAAAGTATTTACGGGCAATACAAAGCCAAGTTCAGAGGGCCCGACGAAAAACATAAAATTTCCACAAGCAACAAAAAGTTTAGAAAAACAAGTTTTAACTTTATATATATATTTTTTTTTTTTGTGTAAGGTTAGGGCGATCAGCTCAAAGAGCTTCTTTCGGAAGGTAAACAATGTGCAAATATTGAATTCTCTTTGACATATATGTATTAAGGTTGGTTTCATTTTTCTCCAACTCTTACTTCGTAACCGTTTACATTCCTCTCTTTCTCTTAATATTTTTATTATTAGTTCAAAGCACTAGACTCTGAAGCGCAGGCATTATTCATAAAAATCAATATTGGGCCCACTGAGACCCTCAAAAAAACCGTAACGCAATCAAATAACTTGCGAGCCTCATAAAAAAAAAAACCAACACCGAAAAACTTTCACTTTTTTTAGAAATTATATATATATATATATATATATATATATATATATATATATATATATATATAAATTTGTTTTTTTTTTTTTTTGGTTTCTTTTCAAAATATGTTTTGGAGAAATGTGCTAAATACCGGTATAGCCCAGTTCCAGTCTCTCGATTATGCATCCGTCATATCTTCATTATTTTCTTGTTGCTATTAAATAACGGTGCAGTCGTCACGCTGCTTGTCGAAGCATTTTCTTGTTTTATAATTATGAGGGAGCCATCGAAAAGGAAAGTGATTTCCGTGGTGTGGCGATGCTTAATATAATCGGCCTTTTCCCTAACTAGAAAATGTCTTCTTTCACATTAACTTAATTTTCACATATAATGAAATCAGATACATAGTACTATGAACATGGATTACGGAATATTTTTGATATTTTTATTCAGATCAACACCAATAATCCAGCCATAAGTAGTTTATTCCTGTACACTAAGTATTCTACAAAATTAAAAGAATATTATATCTAAAATATACATATTTGAGCTACATTCAGTTCTGTACTGAAAAACTTCTTTTTTTTTTCTAAAAGTTTTAATGGGCTCATGCTTATGGTTTGCTTTCTTTGTTTGAGATTGTTTGTTTGTTTATATACTTGTTTTTATATACTTAGTTTTTTGTGTTTTTGTTGTAGTTTTTAATTTTTTTGTTGTTGTCAATATATAGGTATAAATATATATTCACCGTATAAAACATGTATTGTAGGCATTATATTATTTTGTATTTATTTATTGATTTCTTACTTATTTTTAAAAACTTTTGATTCGAGGAAGCTAGTTTCAGATGTAAGATTACAACAATCTGACGTGTCAGAAACACATAGAAACTAGCAAATGAGTCGTCGTATAATGAGGTTAAACTATTCAAGATTAAAGTTTCTACCTAGAGTACATAAACGGAATAACATTAGTCTCCATATCACACAAAAATTTTTAATGATATTTGACTCACGTATTGTAGACTCTATGCTACACACTCTAAATTGTATAGTCTATACTCTACAATTTACAGTGAACACTCTATATACATACAATATAAAAATATCAGTCAATATATTTATTATATCCTGAACCCATTGAAAATGGGAGTCGATTAAGACTCGTTTTTTTGTTATCAATTAAAAACCTTACGAAATGCAGCAACAAAATTATAATTATTTAAAAATTATAATATTTTATCTTTATATTATTATACCCTGAACCCATTGAAAATGGGAAATCAGGGTATAATGGTTTTGTTAAAAGTATGTAACAGGCAGAAGGAGGCGTGGCAGACCCCATAAAGTATATATATTCTTGATCAGGGCGACTTATCGAAAATCAGTTATAAAATTATATCTTCTACACCTTTAAAAATAGAGTCTCGAAATTTAAAATGTAGAATCATGTGTATTTTTAAGGTTTTCGGTGTTTGTCATATTTCACCCCCCACCCTCCAAAACACCCCCTTTCCTACAAGTTTGCAAAACCCGTATTTCAAATACTGGAGACTTGAGCGTTGGCACACACACACATTTTAATGTTATAATCACGTAAAAGTTTTATCAATTTTGTTCGTCTACGAAAAAAGATATTAAACAGTTAAGTTCCCAATGTAAGCCCACATGGCAGCCCGTGCATGTTTATACGTGCGTGCGTATGTTTGTATGTATGTGTGCATGTGTTAGTAGAAGTAAAATGACGAATTATTGAAATATTAGTTCCTGGAAGGGTTCAGGGTTCGTAGTCGAGCAGTTTCGACTAGAGCTTTCTTACTTGTTTTAGTTTATGAATTTTGGCTTGTGTCATATTCCACCTCCACCCTCAAAATCCACCCCTTTCCCTACAAATTTGCAAAAAGCGTATTTCAAGTACTGGAGACTTTGGTATTATCACGGTCTGAAAGTCTTATGAAGATTGTCTTTCTACAAAAAAGCTCATAAGCAATTAAGTTCCTATAGTAAGCCCACACGGCAGCCCATTCCTGCTTATTCGTGCGTGCGTATATGTGTATGTGTGTGTGCAAATGAAGGGTCTCGACTAGAGCTTTTTTACTTGTTATACTTATTTTCATGGGCTTTGCGCAATCTCCAATGTCTTGCTGTCCATCCGTCTATCTATCTGTCTGTATAAACTTAATCTAATTTGCCGCTATTGACGCTGAAGACTTAAAATTTTGACTATATACTCCAGGGTAATCTCCTCTAGTAAAGTGTTAAGGTTTTCCCAATACGGCCACTAGGGCCGTGGTATATTAACTAGTATATATAAATATATATACTATAAAAACGGCATAAAAACAGATATATCTCAAGGTTTTGGAGCTGGAAACTTAAAAATGCCCCTGTATATTCCAAAGTAATAGAACCTTATCCCAACAACTCTAAGTTACATTACTGTAAATTCCCTCTTAAGATTGTCAAAAATGTATAGGGTGTGTGGAAAATTCTTCAAAATTTTGGAGATAGAAAAAAAAAACAAATAAGTAATAGCCTTATTTTTTGCAAATAAATAGTGCGAGTGCTCAGATGGTATGAAGAAGTATTACGCAGTCAGTAGTTCCCGACTGTAATATTCTTACTCGTTGTTTATATTGATTAATTTCAGTTAGCATTAGCTAATTATGCATGCGGCCACTGAACGAGAAGTAACAGACGACTGATATTGAAAGAGAAACAGAAACGGAAAAATGAAAACAGAAAATAAATTGAGAGACAGACAGCAACTGACCGAAATGCCAAAGGCGGGTAAAACAAATGAAAGCGCTGCGTAACCAGGCCCAAAGACGTCTTGCGTATACTTTGTACGCTGCATGACAAACGGCACTTCGCTATTGGAGTATACAAGTGCGAGCGAGAGGGCGCGAGGAAGCTTTAGAATGTCAAGCCAAACAATGTGGTTGCTTGACAGCCAAAGAAGAAAAGTGAAACAGCTGCAGGCAGCACCAGATACAATAGCGACGCTGGCGCCTCTGCCGCCGTTAACGTCGTTGACGTCGACGTCGACGTCGGCATACCGTAACTCAGATTTTGCAAGGCGACGCCAATGCTGAAAAGTTTCGGCACGACAGTTGCGCATGCGTGTGGATGCGACGACAAGTATTGGCCAAGTGAAACGCGGGAACGTGTTTTTGGTTTTTATTACTTTTTTTACTTATTCGGATCATGTTTATTTTGTTTTTATCTTTTCCAGCACTGACAAAATGTGTATCAAACGCAACTGGTTTGCGTTTTGATTGGGGCTCACGCTTACAGAAGTGGTTTACTTAAATTTGGTATTTTACCTGACACAAATTGAATTAAATTAAATTTGATAATTTAATGCTTTAAGCTTTCGTTGCTTTCCGTTCTCGTTCTTGAAGCTTTGTTTTCTTCTTTTCTTTCCTTGGTTATCCCTACTTGGGTATTTATATACTTGTGTGTGCCATAATTCGCGAATCTCTTTTGTCGTCTGCCCTCATTTATTTACATTTACATTTTGCTTTGTTTGATTTTGTATTATTATTTATTTTACTATTTTCTCACTAAATTTCGTACACTTTTGGCATGCGCTAAAATAGCGAACGACGAACACTGATTAAAGAAGACGCGACTCGTCCACTGTTGGTGTTGTTGTTGTTGTTGTTGTTGTTATTGTCGTTGATTTCACCCGATTGGCTGCCTTTTATCTGTTAACGGTCTAAGCGCGAAATGCCGCAACAGTCAAAAATTCACGCCAACTGCTCAGCGCGAGACGCCATCAACAACTGAGCAAGAAATCTGATGCAGCTTTTGAGTCAAGCTTGCGAGCACTACAAGCAGCTGTTCACAGCGACCAAGAGACGAGAGAGATATATAGAGAGAGAGTGAGCTTTTGTTATGCTCATTGCATTGAATTAACAATAGGAGCGTGATAAATCGTTTTGCAGCTTCTGTTCGCTTCAGCAATTTTTGACATCAATTAGAGTGATGTTATCCAAAAACAAGTCCAGAGCCCCATTGTTCTAAAACGGAAATTGTATTAAATAGTAAATATTTTAATAGTATTCACATTTAATTATATTAATTAATCAGTTATTTACATTGTATAATTTGTCAGAGTTAAAATTTATTCTTTACACGTATTGAGGATTCAGCAGCTTCTAAGTTATTATTTTAGTAAAATTTTAATATTTGTGTTTGGGAATGCTCTGATGGTAATGCAAATTTTACTTTCATATAGTGTTAGCATTCTTATATATTGTAATTTGCAATATATATGTACATATATATATATACATATATGTATATATGTTTTAATCAAAGTGAAAGGGACTCATTTGTATGCCCTGTGCCCATTGAAAATGGGAAATCAGCATATAATGTTTTTGTGAAAATGTATGTAACAGGCAGAAGGCGGCGTGGCAGACCTCATAAAGTATATATATTCTTGATCAGGATGACGAGCTGAGTTGATCTAGCCATGTCCGTCTGTCCGTCCGTCCGTCCGTCTGGCGGAATGAACGCCAAGATCTCATAAGCTTCAAATGCTAGATACTTTAAACTTTACATGTATACCAGTGTTGCCAACTTTTGTTAAGCAAAAAAAGCTGTTTTTAATCGGAAGATACTTAAAACAAAGCTGAAATGCATGGTTTTAAGGGATTTATTTTTACAAATAGCTCAGTCTTTCATCCAATTTGTGTCAATTATCTTCTTTATCGTATGCTTCCATAGTCCCAATAATAGTTAAATACTTTTTTTTTTTTGCAACTCGTAGTCATGCCAGCAATCGAAAGGCAATATTTTTCATCGCCAATATCGGAACGAAGGTCATCAAACTAATTCGGCGCCAAAACATTTCTTATTATGTTTGAACATTTTGTTCTGTGCATCTTCACAGAACTCCCAGATCCATCACTAAAATTTTTTGTAAACAAATTAGTTAAATAACAAACCGCTGCTTCCTGCACCGCCGTTTTTGTAGTAACTCCAACAAAATGTATTTTATTTTTTTGCTGAAATCCTCCCTCAGCCTTTTGATTTTTTTAATACCGGCATGGGCACACAATTCACTTAACTTGGCAGTTATACTGCATTTGCAATAACTGCAATAAACTCCCGTGCTATCATTTAAATCTTTCCGTAGCCAGCTTTGAATTCTGGGTTGTTAAGCCCCACATCCCGGCATTTTCGCTTATATTCTTTTGGCATTATTACGTTTTGTTTCCACAGAATCACAAAGTCCACAATAAAATCAGTTTTAACGAACTAAATTCGTTATTCTAGTTTAACAAATCATATTCTAGTTCAGTTAGTTCCACTCTATTATCGATTAGTTCGATAATTGAAAATTGAACTACTGAACTGTTTGGCTTTAATCACTAACCATACAACACATAGACCGGACAAGTCATATAAATTGTATGGTTAGTGCTTTAATTCAACTTCAATGAACAACACATCATTGTACATACGATTTATCGCTAAAATAATGATAAATTGCTCAGTAAATACAAAAGCGGAAAAAGGCAAATTATTTTTTTTAACAGCCAGAATTCCCGCTGCCCGCTGTTTTTGATTTTTGCCGCAATTGGATTTTAAAAAAAGCCAGATTTGAAGGGAAAAAAGCTGATTTGGCAACACTGATGTATACTATGGTATAAAATACGCAGTACAAGTTTATCATACTTTTTCGATAGCTCAATCCATTTCTTTTTTTATCGATAATAATAGAAAATTTGTCTTTTTTAAAGTATATCAATACTGTTATACCTAGAGACTTCAGATTTACTGTGTAGATTAATGTAATAAATGAAAAAACCTTTTTAATTTATAGATTTTGGATACCACGCACCCTTCCCCTAAAATTTTAAAAAGACGTTTATCAAGTACGAGAGACTTGTGCTGTTTAATGAAAATAATCCTACTAAAAAAAAAAAAAAAGGATTTATTCACACAGCAGCCCAAGCGCAGTCGCTGGTAACTGCGCAGTTAGCAGTGCGCGTATTTATGCATGCGTGTGGTGCATGTATGTGTGCATGTGTTTTTGTATGTGTACATAAAATAAGCGTAGAATAATTGGAAGATCAGCTCTTTGCAGGGCTCAGGGGATCTTCTAGTCTAGCAGTCTCGACTAGAGCACTCTTGCTTGTCATTAACATAGATTGTATTATTGCATACTCGCTCGCAAAGTGAAAAGAATATATATGTAAATTTTGTAGAATATCCGTTTTGCTGTAGACATGATTTTTTGGAGCTAGAGAAATATGGAAAATGGGATAAAGCCGCATTTTTTTTACGTAGAGGTCCAAAATTCTATTATAAAGTTTGATCTCCTAACCATGTAATATTGCTAATTGATGGTGTCCTAAATAAAAAATAAAATACAAATATTTTCTTAGCAAATAAATTCTCCCAACCAGATAAATTATCACCGCAAACAGGTATAATTTTAACCTCACAATTCACCAGCAAATTTTTATAGGTAGTGGTAGAGACTGTCCCAGAAAACATACTTATATGTATATATATATGGTATCTAAGTAAAGTTTCATAAATATATTCCATGAATTAAGAGTATTGTCATCATTATATACATATGTCGTTGAAGAGCATTAATAGTTTATATTGCACAATTACCCTCATATTCAAAAATCCGTATACTTTAAGTGATTTATTGGTAGATTTACTTAGAATTTAATACAAAGCTCAAAACACGTGTTTGCGTTGAGTCATATCAGTAAAGTGAATGAACTTTGGAAACCTTCGACTTGTCAAGTTCGTTGCCTTCATATATTTATATTAATCAATACAACAATTACCATCGGGCCATATTTGATTGATGACGCTGTTATCTCAGCGGAAAGATTTTTTTGACACTGCCGCTTGCTGCGAGCTCCCATTGCAGATGCTGAAGTCCTTGAAGATATCCTTAGGCAGACTTCTTGCAGCGGATGGCAACTCTATGACAGACACAGGCTCCTTAGCTTCGGGTGCTGCTTCCTTTGACTTCAGTTGGCAGCGCCAGGTGACGTGCAGGCCAAAACAAAGACCACGCGTGGCCTGCTCCGCCGATTCGCTGGGCATGGATGAATCCAACTTCAAGTTTGAAGTACGTCCGCAGCAAAACAGCCAGCAAAGTACTATCTTGAATTGGGAAAGCACGCGAAGCGTTTGGGGCAGAAAGGTGTAAAAGAGCGGATTCAAGGCGCAGCTAGTCAGATTGAGTAGCCCGAAACTAAAGTAGAATAGCCAGGACACGGGCGAGGAGAACGACCCATACACGCGCATCATCAGAAAGATCCACGCGGGCAGGCGCAGGCAAATGAATGCGCCCATCATTAGTAGCACGACACTCACCATGCGACGATGACGTGCCACACGTGCCACAGCCGCAGGAGTCAACTTTTTTTCTTGCTGCGGCTGCTGCGTCATCTGCGCGGTGCTCGTGTAAAAGCTGGCAGCCACACTGAAGGCGCTCATCATGGCGTAGGCGGTCTCCCGGTTGCCCAGAGGATATTCAAGACACAGCTGCTGCTGCTGCCGCTGATTTTTCAAGCTACGCAGTTGATGACGGCGCTGCCACAGCTGCTGTGCAATCGTCACATGAAGAAAGATGAAAGCCACAATGCAGGGCACAAAGACGAGGCTAAGTGAGATTCCGTTATAGACGCCGACTTGAGTCTGTGGGCAGGTGCAAATAGAAATAAATGAAAATGAATCAATAGATTGACCCGATTAGATAGGAAACACACGTCAACGGCATGTAAAGTTAGTACGCAGCTCCGATAACAAAATCATGCCAGTGGACGGACGGAGCTGCAACAATTAATTCACAGACTGACTGAATTTTGAATTATTATGTTTTGTGAACATCTGTCGAATGTCTTATAAACCGAGTATTATTAATATCTCAGTTAAAAGTCTGGTGGCTATACTTTGGAATAGTTTTTATATATTTAAAGTTTTATAAAGGAATTAAATATAAAAACAAGTAAGAAACGCATTTTGTAAATTTGGTGGGAAGGTGATGGATGTTGGGGGTTGCGGTAGAAGATAACAAAAATCGAAATATTAATAAAAAATATATATGAACCTATTTTTAAAATTGGGAGACTCTAGCTCTAAAGATGTAGGAGATATTATTTTTTAACTGATTTTCGATAAGGATTGTAATCGATAAAAAAAGCGGGAGTAGTTTTAGATTTTTGGAAACAAACTCGAAATGCGCGTGCAATATACGGACCTATGGTAAAAAAATTTTGAAGTCTCTGCTCTTATATCTTCTGAGATCGACGCTTTCAAGCATACGGACGGTCGGACGGGCAGGACTAAATCAACTTAGCTGGGTTCAGGGTATACTGATTGGGTTTCAAAGATAAAGGGAATGTTTTTAGTTGAATTCCGCAACAGTGAACAAAAGTTCTAGTCATCTTTTTAAATAGTTCGAAAGGAAAACAATAATGTAATGTATATAAATAATATAATTCACTTCACAGGCGTGCATAAAATTAATTTTGCCTTGTTCGTAAAACCTCTTCAGAGATTACATAGATATTATATACATTTATATATGCGTACATTGCAGTCGTTAACATCTGCTAGTATGCATACATTTATTATTAGAAATTCTGTTAACTAAGTACTTCTCACTCACCCTTCTGCCCACACACATCATCACCTGTTGTATTTCGCTCACTATCAGCTCGTCTGTGGTCTGTATGTAGACACGGATCGGCTTGTAGATAAAGAAGAGAGGGATTGCCACGCCCATGCAGGCTAACCAAATGCCACCGACACAGACAACGCAGAATACCCAGTGAGGATTCCAAATGCCAACAGCAGCGCGCCTTATTGACATATAACGATCTAGCGCAATGGCCACGAGCATAAAGCTGCTGCACAGCACTGTTGTAGTGTTGACAAACGGGACAAGGTAACACATAAACGAACCAAGAATCTGAAACACGTATCAGTCGACTCAGTTTGAGCAAGTGTCAAAAATATATCTATAAAAGCTAAGAATCTCACCCAGTATTCAAGATAATCAGCCCGGAAGAGAGCCATGTTAGAGGTGGTGAAGTTGATGCAATATATGAGATCGCTGCAAGCCAGCGAGATGAGACAAGCGCGAAAGAAGGGTCTCAATTTTCGATTCGAATTTACATACAAGGCACTTATGTTGCCTACAATGGTGCATAGAAAAAGCACAGATACCAGAAAGATGAATATATAACGTGGTGTGCTATGAATTTGGCACAGATCACTTGCATTCAACCGCGGATGGAACACGTCCGATGTGTCAATGATTAGCATTCGCGATGCCATTTAAGCCCCCGCCCAAAAGTATACAACACAAAATGTTAAGTTATTCGTGCGTCAATTAGAACGAATATTCAGAGACTGACAACTGAAATATTTTGCGACTTGTGGCACCTGCCACCTGCTACTAGTCTGTGTTGGGCTTTTCGTTAATGATTATCGTCAGCCATCGTCGACCGTTATCATTCGCTTAGCAGCGCATTTGATTGCTATCGGCTTGCATCGCTGGAACCCACACGCGAGCGACTGACCACGGTGATATTGCGCTAGATGTCAAATTAATTTATGTGTATAATAATACATATCTCTATATAAGTACTTATATGTATATAAATAAATATAATAGTCTGTGGATCATTTGCTTGGTTCACATCATAAATAATTGGGCAACCAAACTGATACCATGGAAAATCACATTGTGATGGTCAACAACAACAACAACAACAAAATGGTTAAGGAATTATTTTATTCAATGATTTTTTTTTTTTTTTTTAAGTGTTTCCCTGTCATCCACGTATATGTACAATCATAAGTCAATCGCAAAATAGGAGTGGCTGGTTAACTTCCTTCGGTATTGGTATAGTCATAAGCATTTGGTCCGATAGTATAAAGTCTATGACAATAATATCATGTCAAATGACGAACAATTTATACAAATTATTTTAGCAGCTGTGATTCAAATTGCAGTAGAGGGAAATCGAATTGTAAACTTGAAACCGTTCCGGGTTCTTTAAGAAGCCGCAAAAATCGAAGGATACATTTTGGAAAATGGCTTGTAGTCCCCTATATCTGTCCATACCATCCAATTTTGATCGGGGGCTGGTTCACTTTCAAATGCACATTGCCACTGACTTCGCCTCCTTATAGAGTATATAAGAAAGTATTCCTTTATGTCGAACTTATTCCGATTTAATATTTTGCATTTCAGGTTTAAGAAACATGTATCCATGAGAATGGATTGGTGAAAGGACAATCAAATAAAATACTTTAACCCTTTATATGGCGGTGTTGCATATCTGCAACATACCGTTTAAATCGAATTATTTCCCAATGGGTATCAAGCATGTGTATATTTTTTTAAAGCAGAATTAATCGTTTTAAAGATTTATATGGCTGGTCACGCTATTCCACATGTCTTGCAATACACAAATTTAATTTTCCCGCCAATTTTTGGAATTGTGTATGTGGTGTGCATTCTAATTTTTAAATTGCAAATATTTATTATAAAGAAAGTTATTTACTAAGGAACGACTACATCATATGAAAGGTAATTTTATCAATAATGCGTGTGTTATCAAGTTATTGTGTTTGGAGTTGTGTATAGTGAGTAACTCTTGAATATCGGTATGTTGCAGATATACAACAAACTACAATTCGAACTTTTTTTTGCACTGTCAATTTTGTTGCATATCTGCAACATACCCTTGTATGTATCTATGTTTAATATGTTGTTATATGATTTTTGTGTTGTTTTGTGCTATAAGTCATCGGAATTTGATTGTCTTATGTGTTTTATGTTCTTCTTAGAGGCCTACATACATATGTATATATTTTTGGCGACGGTATTTCTTACTTAGGAATAATGTCAGCAAAGGGGTTGACGCCTTCACAAATCGCAAGATTTTTTAATAGTTTGGAAAGCGAGGACGAACTAGATTTTTCTGAGGAAAGCGATTTCGATCCGGAGAGGGAAGATATCGATTGTACGGATGAGGAAGACATTGATGATCAAGATGAACGTCCGAGTGACTTGGACGTCTCAAACAATAATACAAAATATGGTGTGCCTCTTGACGTTGATGTAACTGCAGCTTTTAATAGCACTGCTTCTTCCAACATCCACCTAAAAAGATCGCTGCTATGGAGACAACGGAATTTAGTTTTGAATGAGTGTCAACTGCAGTTTCTCGCGAGTACTACCTTGTCTCCGGAACTAATGGAGCTTTCGGAGCCCATACAATTCTTTTCACTTCTGTTTCCAAAACAACTTTTTGAGAATATTTCAAATGAAGCCAATTTGTACATTCATCAAAAAGACCAATACAATAGCTACATGGGAGGCGTTGATCTGATTGACAGCATAATCGGAAGATATAAAATTTTACTCAGAAGTAGACGCTGGCAGGTTCGTTTTTTTTACCATTTACTCGACTTGGCAGTCAGCAATGCTTGGCTTTTGTACAAACGCGTTCACAAGGCGAATGGATCACGCACTAAACTTTTAGGATCTTCCGACTTCCGGATAAATATTGCAGAGGTGCTAACAAAAGTTGATACCAAATCTATAATGGGAAAACGAAGTTCTGTGCTCGAAAACGAATTACAGCAAAAAAAAAACAGAGAGGTCCTACTCAACTCGTGCCCAATCAAATGGTACGGCAGGACGAGTTTGGGCATTGGCCTGTCTGGACTGAAAAACGAGTTCGGTGGAAATACCCAAACTGTACAGGATTCTCACAAGTATTGTGCGATAAATGTGAAGTAGCCTTATGTTTCAACAAGAGAAACAATTGTTTTAAAAACTTCCATTTAAATTAAAGTTAAATCAGCTTTAAATATATGTTACATAGTTTAAGAACAAAAGAAAATAAAAGATTAAGCTTTTCTAAATACTCTGGGAATTATAAAATTTTTTTTGACCTTAAGCACATCTGTTGCAGATCTGCAACAAATGCTTTTTCCTTGATAATAGCGTACTGAAGCAAAATCAGGAAAAACGAAAAAGAAGTGTATTTTTTATTTTTCGTTTTCCATCTAATAAAAAAAACCGCGTCAAAATCGGACGTGGTGCCATATAAAGGGTTAAGCCACATACTGAGCGTTTTGTCAAACTTATACTAGTGCTGAAACAGCAGAAAGTGCGTTGACTTTCTCTTTATAGAATTATTATGTAGGTAAAACTAAAAGTTATTAATTCTATAAAATTCTGAGTCGATTATGTAGAAAAATTGTGACCGAATTGGTCAAAATTAATTAGGCGATCAAAATATCTAGAAAGATCGACGCGATGATCCATATGGATAGTCGGACTGACAGGGGTGACATTGACTCGGCAACACAAAAATTTCTTCTGCTCTCCATCTTGTAGCCAAAGTTGCCAGATAATATAACTGTATTTGATGATCAAACAAGCTGTGCTAGTATAACAATTGGCAGGGATAAAATTAACATTTAATTTTTACTTTAATTAATTTTTTAATTATGTTTATCAAATGGAACCAGTTTTTATTTTTTAACTGGATTTCAACTCTGTCGCCTCTGCAGATTGAGCGAGTGGCCCGCGTCGCTCCCACGGTGATCTATGGCGCTCGATAGCCAAAGTACTGTTTGTACCGCCTCGTGGCAATAACAGTGCTTCAACCAATAAGAGGCTGCCAAGCAACAGGGGAGATCAGACGATGTTGGCTTTATTTTAGCACGATTGGCACGATCGGTGAAGTGAAATTAAAGGGGCAAGTGTAAGGGAAAGTGCGTGATCTGAAAGGATTTCCATCGTAGGACATTCAAGGATATCCCAAAAGAATATCTCAAGCAGATAGGCCCAGGGAGGAGACAGGCCCCAGGAAAGGATCCAAAATCAACAGCGGCCATTAAGACGGATATTGGTGCAGCTGTAGTAAACGTTAGGAGTTTGTGAATTTTATGCAGAAGAAAGGTAACATTCACGTAGCCGTACGAAAAGCTGCTCGGAAAAACCGGAATGAGTCAAACGCATACTGCTATCGTGCACCTAGGAGGCGAGTCCATGCAGGAGAACAGCAGACATGGTATAACTAGCTTTGTAATACGGTTTAATGGTAAACAAGTAAGAAAGCTCTAGTGGTGACTGCTTGACTACGAAATCCCCTGAATCCTTCGAGCGAGTGATTTTCAATAATTCGTCGCTTCTTTTCTGCTTATACAAGAAACAAAACATGCACCCAGACATACACACATGCGTATAAGTAGGCTTGGGCTGCAGTGTGGGCTTACTATGGAAATTTAATTGTTAAATAACTGTTTTATAGACGGACAATCTTCATAAAACTTTCAGACCGTGATAATAACATTAAAATGTGTATGTGCCAAAGCACAAGTCTCTGGTATTGTAAATACGCTTTTTGCAAACTTGTAGGGAAGGGGGTGTTTTGAAATCGAAATTCTAAAAAATACAAATAAATCTACGTTTAAAATTTGAAGATATGGGAGAAATAATTTTATATTTGATTTTCGATAAGATTTTTTATCGATAAAAAGTTATCGACTTTTAGAAACAAACTTGATCTGCGATATACGGAACTTTAATTTCACATTTCAAGTCTCTAGCTCTAGCGTTCAAACATACGGAAATACGAACAGACAGACAGACGGACAGGGCTAAATCGACTCAGCTCGTCGGCCTGATCAAGAATATATATACTTTATGGGGTCTCCATTATACCCTGATTTCCTATTTTCAATGGGTTCAGGGTATAAAAAGAAACAATTATGAGAATAAACATATACCATCTCAAACTATAAACATATTGACATTATTATTGCAGTTGCTTTCATAAATTTGATTACACGAACACACTTTTGGCTGAATCTGGCCTGACTTGAACTCGGGATAAACCGAAGGATCGTCACAACATATAAAATATATATTTACACGAACAGTAAAGAAAATATTTAGGATATTATATACTCATTCACGAAAAAGAATTAGTATGATGGTTTTGTGCAATGTCCGTCTTGCTGTCCGTCTGTCTGTCGATTTGTCCGTCCGTCCGTATGTCCGTCCGAATGCCAACATACATACAGACTATATATTCTATACAGTGTCAAGTCCACCCAAGAAAAAAAAATATGATATTTATATCTACGCCCATTAGGGGAGTTTAAAATCGGGTAAAACTGTATCTTCTACAGTTTTAGGGCTAGAAAGCTTGGAAAGATCGATCTAATAACTATATATCCACGCCCACTATGGGCGTGGCAAATCAAATCTAACTATATAGTGTTTATTAAATCCTTATATATCTTAAACATTATTGATGCTAAACATTTGAAATTTGCAATTTTGGGTTGACAGCCCAAGACCAAAACTATATGGCGATCTGATATAAATTTGATCTGAATATATAGTTTTCCACAAATCTTGTTATAGTCTGAACACTATGAGTGCCAGAGACTTGACATTTGGAATAAATACTCGGATTAATATTTCAAAATCAATTAGTTATAGCTTGGCCGCGTTTGGGCTGTGAATGAGTATCTTGCAGTCGGTAACGTCTATTTAATTGCTTTTTTTTTTTTAAACCCTGAACCCATTGAAAATGGAAAATCAGGGTATGAATGTTTTGTTAAATGTATGTAACAGGCAGAAGGAGGCGTGGCAGAGATCTCCTAACTACAATTGCTAGAGACTTGAAATTTTACATGTATACTCGTGTATACCATACGCAGTACGAGTTTATCATATTTTTTCGATAACTCATCCCATTTCTTTTTTATCGATAACAATCGAAAATCTGACTTTGTTTTTAAAGTCTAGTTTGAATACTGTTAGACCTAGAGACTTCAGATTTACTGTGTAGATTTATGTGATGAATACAAAGATTTGAGCATTTACAGATTTTGGATACCACGCCCCCTTCGCCCCAAATTTGAAACAAACGTATATCAAGTACTAGAGACTTGTGCTTTGGCATATACACACATTTGAATGTTATAATCACGGTCTTTAAGTTTTATTATTATTTCTTTTTTATATTATTTCGTCTACAAATAAAGTTATTAAACAATTAAGTGCCCAAAGTAAGCCCATGCCTGTTTATACGTGCGTGCGTATGTTTGTATGTGTGTGTGCATGTGTAAGTAGAAGAGAGACGACGAATTATTGAAATATTAGTTCCTGGAAGGGTTCAGGGGATCTCGTAGTCGAGCAGTCTCGACTCTGTTATTCCTTTCCTTACACTCATTTATCTTGTTTTTGTTTCTGCTCTTTCACAACATTTAACTCCAGAGCCAAGTACCGCCACGTAGAAATCGAAAACTGTGTATCGCAATACACCTTCCGCGCTTTCTTATTCAACAGTCTTTATACTGCCTATTTCAGCAGTGTCCTACCGTCTCTTTAACGATTTTACTACCGTCTCTTTCAACAGCTTCCATACCGTCTCTTCCAACGGCTTTCACATTTGTAGACAAGAATCGGATCCCACTTCTGATGTCGGATATTTACTCAGATTAAATATTTCTTCTGAGAGCAGCGTGTCCCTGCACTTGTTCATCTTCTTCTCTCTCTTGAACTGAGTGCTTTTCACCAGAACGTTCGATTACATAAATCGCAACCAACTGACAACCTTGTCAGGGCTATCGATAAGGTATATATCGATAAGGTATTCCATTCGAATAATACGATCATCTTAGACATATACATATATCGGTGATCTATTAATTCTTCAGGCAAAATAGACTCCTCTTGATTATTGCTCTCCATTACACCACTAAAATTGTGTAGCGAGTCTCAGTGTGCTTTTTGGGTTCACCGCTCAAATCAAAGTGACGCGCACATTCATCTTCAACATCGATGACAATCATCGTCTCTCTTACCCAACACAACTCTGAGCCACACTCTATATCAGCATTTACTGACGTCACACCATTTTAGTGTTGCATTATCTCAATCTGATCAAAAATAGAGCCACTGATCACTAAACAGAACCTTTTAAGTATTGGCGCGTAATATAAGAATTACATCTCTATCTCATTCTGAATTTAAATATAAAATATTTTCCTTAAAGTTTTATTTTCACTGATTTATTTATTCAATAAATATAATTCGGCAAATATTTTGAATATGCATTGGCCAATCGTTACTACATAGCACATTTTATTGTCCACATTAGTTATATAGTTTCCTTTATAAAGGTTATCTTTTATGAGTTTGTGATTCGCTTAAGTCGCTTCAAAAAATACAACGCTCTCAACGCACACGCATATGCATAACTAGCGTACATTTATAGCTATTAATTGTATATATAGAGATTCTTTATATATTCATGCTTACCTAAATTATAATTAGTATACATTAAAATATATATAATGGTAATCTTAACTTAAAGCAAAATCATTTGCATAGAGCATAAGCTAAATTGAAAAAAATTCGGCAAAATTTTTTAACAATAAACATCGTACACAAACACAAAAAAAAAAAAAAAAAAAAAAAAAGAACCGTTTAGGTTAGGTTAAAAAAAAATTATTGGGGAAATTCGAAATATCTGGAATTTGTAAGCAAAAAAGCATCCACGGACATGGACACGCACACTCACACACACTCATAGCTATGTTTGCCTAAATTATAGTCTTTTAAGCTTATCGCAAAAACCTGCATAGTTATAGTATAGTATGGTATTGCATAATTTAATTTAGTTTAGTTTAGTGAATTAGGTAGCTTTACAACGACGGATACTTTTTCATATTTGTTTCTTCATATATATATATCGATAGGCGCATTGCGCATACGTACAGTATGCCCATAGCAAAGCACGTATTACGCTAGTCGTACTCTAGCTGCTCCTGAGAGTCGATCTCCAAGCACTGGCTGCCCATATGCACAGTCAACGTCTGATATGGCAGCGGCTTGCCTATGCTTAGGTTTGCGGTAACATAGATCAAGTAGCTGTCGCCGGGCATCAGACTGAGTATCGTCTCTGTCTCCAACTTGTCCACATTGCTGTAATTGAGATAAAAATATAAGTTACGGCAACTTAAGTACTATCCAACTGTCCACTACTTACCTCGGTAGCTTCTCGCGACAACGAATGTACTTAAAGTTCTTGTGCTGCGTTATCCGCAATGCTCCAAAGTCCATGCAATAGTTTGTGAAGTCTGCAACGCTTCTCTGCGGCAGACTAAACACAATCACGCAATAGCTATCGGAAGATAACACAGATATATATAATATTGATATATATAATAATAGACGAAATAAAAAATCACAAGAAAATTTATAGCATAATAATAAGACAAGCAACGTCTGGCAGAGTAGTCAGTTTCGTTGGTGCGCTTCGCTCGAATACTTTTAATTAATACTTAGCCCTGTTTTCAATAGTTTAGCTTTGCTACTAGCCTAGAGTGTCAAGGATAGGTAAAAGGGTAGAGCAAAGGACAGATAATGTCTAAAATCCATATTAATAAAAAACAAGTAAAAAAGCTCTAGTCAACTCTGCTCGACTACGTGATCCCCGAACCCTTCTTCGTTCTTCTTCTGCTCTCACAAGCGACAACAAACACATACGCACGCACTATTTGAAATACGGTTTTTACAAATTTGAAGGAAAGCGGGTGGATTAAGGGCCGGTATATAAGAACTATATAACGCCAAGTAAGAAAGCTCTAGTCGAGACTGCTCGACTACGAGATCTCCTGAACCCTTCGAGGAACTGATCTTTAAATAATTATGCAAATTTGTAGGGAAGGTGTTGGTTTTGGGGGTGGTATTTTAAATGTGGAGACATGCAATACACGGACCTACAATTTCAATATCATACGGACAGACAGACAGACATACAGACGGACAGGGCTGAATTAACTCAGCTATACTTTATGGGGTCCGCCACGCTTTTTTCTGCCTGTTACAAACTTTTAACAAAACCATTATACCCTGATTTCCCATTTTTAATGTGTATGAAAGTGATGTCAAATCTAGTAAATTATTTCTCCTACGTGGGCTACGGCTCCACCTACCTCAAGGACCGTTCGTCTGGCGATCCGTGCCATGCAATTGTTGCGCTGGTGCATCGCGTTCGAAGATTAAATACCGTTATATTATCTGGCAACTCTGGTAGGTCGCGAAACAGGCGTTCCGTGCTGAGAGCCAGCTGTAAGATATAGAACAGAAGAATCTCAGAATATTGACAGTTTCGAACACGTTTAATTAACTTACGCGGACTTTCTGTGCTCGCAGCGTCTCGTCCTCGTTGCTGGGCTGGAAGCGCATCAGATAACGTTCGCCGGGCTGCACGCCCTCTAGCTTGATGTAGGTGGGCGAGTAGATATTTCCCACGTTGGCTACCTGTCGATGCTGGCGCAGCAGCTTCACTCGTATTTCGCTGCCGGCGCACGGCAGTAGCAAGTAGCGCATAAAGCTGGGCGGGGGCGTGGTCGCTGGCACCTTATAGCTATACACCTGGACGCCATGCAGTCCGCCAATCTTGAGTAGCGCCAGTGCGTGTTGCCGCAACTCTGTTGGATGAGTGCGATTAAAGTGCACTTGTGTGCTGGCCAGGACCAGCGTCAGGTTCTGCAGTCGTTGGTGCACGCCGAATAGCTGAAGTTTATAGCTGTTGTTCGGCTGCAACCCGCGGAGCTGCTGCTGCGTCCGGGCTCCAGTGCAGACAATGTGCAGCCTGTGCTGCGGATTCAGGTGTCGTGCTCGTTTCGGCGACCTCGACCACACTAGATCCAGGGTGTTACTGACGCCAGGGCACGGACCGGAAGAGGCACGCGAGTGCGCCTGCTGCTGCCGCGTGTAGACGTAGACTGCTTCACAGAAGCTGTCGAAGTCCTTGCTGGACTTGGCGGCGCTGTCGAGACGTTGAATTGTCAGGCAGTAGTGCATAGCATGATAATCAAATTTACTGTGAGGATGGAAAAAATAAATAAATAAATAAATGCTCTTAAGCTCAGATTTTCATTTCTGCTATGATTACCCTAGCGGCTAATTATATTTTAAATTATAATTTAGTTGCTTCTAATTTCAGGCATCTGTAAATGCGTTCTCGTTACCCAATACTGAAGGTCGACAGCATATTAGGCATATCTATGTATACACATTAATAATACAGCTGTAATAGAATAAGAGACTATTTATATAATATAACAACATTTTTAGGTCTATCTGTGCATGAAGTGAATCAGGGCTGTCATTTTAGCTTTTTTCCCGTCAGATCTGGCTTAATGTTAAATCCCATTGCCTGAATAATTCGAAAACTTCGGGTTGTGGGATTTGTGGCTTTAAAAAATTTAATTGAGCTCTTTTTTAGCTTTATTTAATTTTTACAATTTATTTTGGTTTTATGCCCTAAACCCATTGAAAATGGGAAATTAGGGTATGGTTTTGTAACAGGGAGAAGGAGGTGTGGCAGACTCCATATATTTTTGATCAGTGTGACGAGCTGAGTCGATTCAACCCTGTCCGTCTATAGCTCGCGCATGAAATTTTGAAAAAGCGCATTTGAAATACTAGACAATTGTGCTTTGGCAGATACACACATTTTAATGTTATTATCACAGTCCGAGTTTTATTCAGCTTGTGCGTCTACAAAAAAAGTTAATAAACCATTAACTTTCTGCCTGCTTATACGTGCGTGCGTATGTGTGTATGTATGTGTGCATGTTTTGCTTCTTCTATAAGCAGAAAAGCAGCGACGACGGTTCAGGGGTCTCGTAGTCGAGCAGTGTTAACTAGAGCTTTCTTACTTGTTTTATTATTATGTTTAAAAGAATCTCGTATTATTATAAATCATTGAATATCAAATTAAGACAAATGATGAAATTATATTCATTTAATCAAGAAAATAGGGTTTTTAAAACCAGCTTTTATTTTGGCTTTTATTTTCTTGAATTTAGGTTTTTTCGCTTCTTTTTTTTTGACAATCTAGGTCTATTTACGATTCAAGCACAGTTATTCGAATCTAAAATTTTCACGCCTTCTGAACACGACGATATAAACGTAGCCTTTGGGCGTAGACTCGCTTTATTTTTTTTTTATCTTGGATTGTCTACTCAATTATATATTCGAAATGAAATATTAGAAATCAGTCAATGTCACTAATTGTGCATACTTGTACTATAAAAATATTTGTACAAAATAAATCCGATTTGCAACGTTCTTATTAAACGTATCTGGAGAATCTTGACAATTACAGTAGGAGCGAACGAACCCACGAGTAAATTTTCAAAATTTCAGTCTCTATCTTAAATAGCAGCTATATGGCTTCCAAACGGCCGGACAGTAAGACATTTTACTTTGTTAATGAATAAACAATTAATTATACAATTAAATACAGACTACTTTCTGATTACTCTCCTTGTCTCCCATGTTTGACCCACCTGCGCTCCCATTTCACGATCAGCTGACGCTTGCGTACACGATTCTGGGTGCGGATGGCGATGCGATGTGTGTGATTGAGCAGGGGCCACGACTGATGTGGATGCTTGGCCTGGGCCTCCAGCTTGAGGGCGCCTGCCTGGCGTGCCTGCACGAAGAGATCGTATTGGCCGCGCAGGGCGCAGGGCAGGACCAGCCGGCCCATGGTGGGGCCCTTGGCGGGCGCGGCCAGGCGTAGCACGTTTGCTGACCATGCAAATGCAAAAATTGAGGTATGGAAATCTAGCAAATGCAGGATGGGAAGATAGAAGCTTACCTGTCTGATTGTAGAAAAGCTGACGTGCCACGGGCATGGAGAAGAGAATCGTCAGTGGCGTTGAGTTGTTTAGTTGCAGCACAAATCTGTAAATCATGAGACAAAACGAATGAGTGAAGTGGTGCCGAGTGGTACAAATTGGGGCGGAGTGGGGCGGAGTAAGTGAGCTGTTGACGCCCTTTGTCAAAAATCATGACATTAAATTATCGCATGCAATTTGTCTCGCCTGTGTCCGAGCGAGTGAGTCAGCGCCTTTGGCAGCTGGCACTGCAACAAAGTTGCCGTCGAGCATGGAACTTGATGCAGGACGCGAATTTACTCATATATAGATATAACAAGTATATATATTAATATATACATATATAATCCATTTAAGCTACAGCCCATTCCTTGACCAGTTGATGTGCCTAATGCGTTGCTTTGTAATTAAATGCGACATTTATGAGCAATATTTCTAATGACAAAAGACCAGGACAAATGCTCCCCAGTTAAGAGACTCCCACACATATACAAACATACACACTTACACACACACTCAAGTTGTCGAAAGGAAGCTCTAACAGCGTTTGAGCAGCAAAGTGACTCATTGACTTGGCTTATGGCCGGACATCTCAAGTTTTATGAGCAGATATTTGCGGATAACAGCATTTGCCAATGGAGCCACGACCCCGCGGCCATCTACATGTTCCTATATGGGCCACATATTTGACCGGGCTGCCCAGCCATTTGATGGAGTGTTTTAATGCACTCCATTGTTGGCGGCCATTTTCGGATGGCGCCGTGGCGACTGCACAAATATTTGCTTTAATTTAAGCCTTGCATGTTTCAGCTGCAGTTGCAGTTACAGTTGCAGGCCTTCCATGTTGTTTGTTGGTAGTATTGTACAATTACTGCTGTTGTTATTGTTGCGATGACAGCAGTCAATTATATAACGCAAACATCATGCTGCGAAATATAAATTATTTTAAGCTCTGGTCGAATTCGAAACGCTCTTATCGAATAGGGAGTGTTAAATTATATTATATTATACAAATACTAATAAAATAAAACATTTTAATTTGGGATTAAAATGTTTACATATATTAGAGAATTGTAAATATATATATATATATATATATATATATATATATATATATATATATATATATATATATATATATATATATATATATATATATATATATATATATTTACAATTCTCTAATATATGTAAACATTTTAATATATATATAGTTAATTATTTTTGTATTTAACTAATTTTGTTTAGTAAATCAATAGAGGAGGTAAACAGAAATAATTATTATAATTTTTTTGATACATTTTTGTTCATTATATAACTTAATATTAATAATTTAACATTAAGGTTAACATGATTAAGGTTTTCTGGTTCCCCTTATGCACCAACGGCTTTTGCATATATATCTGTTGCCCAATACTTAGAAGTAGTCTACAACGTTATTGTACTGAACTGTCAGATTGAAAAATATAAGGGATATGCTAGAGGGCCAAAGGTTTCTATTTCTATTTATGCGGTTTGTCACGTTTACTTCACTGGCGGCGAAATAGTTTGTGTTCATACGGACAAGCGCACGGAAAGCAAGACGCTCATTGCACAAAGTCAACTAAGTTTTTTAGTTCGTGAATAGCTGTACAAATAAATACGTTTATTTCATTGCATCATTGTAGGGCACATAAGTGTCGACACAGCCGCAATTCGTCAGCCCACAACAAACAAACCACCATGCGAAGAGTTGGCTTGGCTCAGTTGGTTGCCCATCGTTCAGTCCGACCTACACAGAATGCGGCTAAATTTACTGAAACTGGCGCAACGGCGACTGCTGCTGCTGTGGCTGCTGCAGCTGCCAATTGGTGGTCAGGGCATAGTAAACCCATTGAATGAGTCAGCCAATATGGTTATCTATATGCTGCCTGCGAAGGACGTGAGCCCGCGCACTTGGCAAGTGGGCGTGGACTGCCTGGACAGCTTCTCGCAAATCTTCTTCTACCGGAATCCGCTCGAGCGTTTCACGCGCTCATACAATCTGATGCTCACAAATGTGTTCAACATGTCCCTACCTGCATCTCTCATACAGCAGGGCTTCAGCAAGCGCATCAACGAGGTCATCAGCGACCCGGAGTCGCAACCCGAAAGGCAGTTTTTCCAGCTACGCGTCATCTCAGATCACTTTAACGCCACAAAGTTCTTTGGTGAGCTATTGCTGGCGGATAACTATGTGATTGTTGTGGACAGCGTAGAGCGCTTGCACAAGCTAATGAGCCATTATGTTAGCAAGAGTCGTTCATGGAATCCTGGTGCACGCTTTCTGGTGCTCTTCAACAATGCCCAGATGTGGGAGAAGCCCTGGACTGTCGCTTCGAAAGTCTTCAATGATCTGATGAGAAACTTTTACGTGCACCGCGTAGCTCTCATCTTCTCCGACTCCCCTACGAATTACAACCTCCTGGTGAACGACTATTACAGCAATGTCGATTGTCGCGTGCTTAGCGTCCAGAGCGTGGGCCAGTGTAAAGACGGCCAATTGTTTCCTTCGGCTCATGCTGTCCATGTCGCCATGTCGGACTACATCAGTGGCTTCAGCCCGAGGAACTGCACCTTCTACGTATGCGCCTCCATCGCAGCGCCCTTCGTCGAAGAGGACTGCATAGTGGGCATCGAGATGCGAATCTTGGGATTCATGCGCAATCGTTTGCAGTTCTTGGTGGGTAATAAATGCTTATAATCTATATATATTCGCACTCTATATTTTATACGCACTGCACTGCTATTCGATATTCGTTGGCATGTATGATTCGAATTAGCTTTTTAATATAATTTCATCAACCATTCGAGATTATTATAAGCATGGGGAAAGTCGTTTGTTAAGAAACAATCATTTCAATATAATAATCTCGAAAGATATTTTACTTCGCAGTGAATTCGATCTATTTGAAAACAAATTAATGCAATCTATCAAAGAAAACAGTCCGAGAAATCCTCGGAGCGGCGATCAGTTCAGCGTAGAGTGCTGTAATTCCCAAATCGGAGCTCAGTAGTGGTGAGATATTCAGAGAAAGAGCGCAGTTCAGCATGACCATCTTACATGCACAAAAGTCTATTCCATTTATGCTAAATTTGCATTTACAATTTACAATCATATCTCCTTCAATTTCCACACAATGGCGCAAAGAATCTCAAACCAAAAGACTTTACGATTTTGCCAAAAGGAAAATTTACTGACGTTATATAGAGATTTGTAAAAAGAAAGTTGCAGCCTATATAGTACAGCATTATATCGGAAAATTCTTTATCTTGTAGCATAAATACTTTTATTTAAGGCTTACAATTGATATATATGGTTGTGTGGACAATCCCATTACTGACAAATTTTTAAATATTTTGTCTATAACCACTTTCCGAATTTCTGTATTCTCTGTCTCAAGCTTCTAGCTTTAACAAATTTGTAACAAACCAATATACTCTCTTCGAGTTGGGAATGAGTATGGAAAATTTCGCATTTCATTGTAGGTAAATCAAACTTGCACTCGAGACACCCGAGGCGAGTTGGATGAGGACGGCAAATGGAATGGTCTGCTGGGCAAATTGGAGGATGGCGAATGCGACTTTATCATGGGCGGCTTCTACCCGGACAATGAGGTGGTAGGCATCTTCTGGGGCAGTGACAGCTACCTGCAAGACGCGCACACCTGGTTCACTAAGCTGTCGGACCGCCGACCTGCCTGGCAGGCCATGGTCGAAATCTTCAAGCCGTACACTTGGATCTGCTTTCTGGTAGTTTTGCTGCTGAGCTGGCTCTGCTGGTACGCGCTGGTCTCTCTCCTGCCAGAGCCACAGTACTTCCAGCCGCTCTGCTTGACGGGCATCAATGCGGTGGCAGTGTCCATATGCATGGCAGTGCAGGAACGACCCATTTGCGATTCGACGCGCGTTTTTTTCGTGATACTGGCGCTATACGGAATCAATGTGGTGGCGATATACACTTCAAAGATGATATCCACGTTCCAGGATCCGGGCCATCTGCACCAGATGGACACTCTGCAGGAGCTGGTGGCTGCCGGCATACCCTTCGGCGGAGAAGAGGAGAGCCGCGATTGGTTTGAGAACGAGGACGACATGTGGATATTCAAGGCGTACAACTCCTCGCCCGAATTCAGGCCGCGCACCCAAAACCTAAAGTTCGTGGAGCAGGGCAAGCGCTGCATACTGAGCAGTCGCATGTACATCATGCAAAACTTGTATGCGGACGACATCTATGCCTTTCCACAGAACGTCTTCATCAGCCCCATGCAGCTGATCATGAAGGCGGGCTTCCCTTTCCTCTACGAGATGAACATGATCATTCGCTACATGCGTGACGTGGGCATCATACAAAAGATCGACTCGGACTTCCGCTACAACAATACCTATCTGAATCGCATTTCGAAGATGCGTCCGGACTTCGCAGCGACCGTCATCGTCTTGACCACGGAACATCTGAAAGGTCCGTTCGGCATCCTCATTGTGGGCATATGTAGCGCCATGCTGACATTTCTCGGCGAGCTGCTCTTCGGTTATAGAAGCCACAGACGTCGACAACGACGAAGCAGGCGACGCAGCAAGTGGCATAAGGAACGGCAGCAGTTACACAGGGCGGTGGCTCCAGTGGTGCGATTTACGCCCGTTAAGCGACGCAAAGTCCTGTAAGTGGCCTCCCATGCAAACAAAACAAGCCAACTAGCTAAGACATAAAAATTGACTCAATTCACATAAATTTGCAATTGAAGGAAGCCAGCGGCAGCATCAACAACGACGACTACGACGACGGCGACGACGACAACGACTACGACGACTTCGTCAATGTGACTGTGGGGTCGTCGTTGTCTTCTTTGTGGCGCAGCTGCTGTTGTTGTTGTCTTCCTTGTCTGGTAGTTTTCACGCGAAATACTTAAAATCAGCGACAAAATTCTATTTTTGCAACTATCAAAAGCGATGGCATGAAAAACAAGGAGACAGTCAGGCAGGCAGTCAGTTGGTCTGTTGGTCTCCGGTCTGCCTCCCTGCCTCCCCATCACCCTGCTCCTTGACAGCTCCCAGCTTTCAGCTCACCAACTTCCAGCTCCCAACTGAATGCTCCCTCTCTGAACAAATTGACAATCAGCTTTGAATGAATTTCCGCTAGAGCAAATAAATCGCGCGCTCGACTGTCGCTGATAATATTGTTATAAGTAGCATATTTACCCACTCTTGGCCAGTCAAAGCTAACTATAAAAAAAGTTCGTAATTTACTGCTGACAAAATAATGAAAACTATAAAAGATAAAGACCAAAACTTTCCGCTTACAACTTTGCCACTTCACGATTTTTAGAAATCGCACATACCACAAAAAAAGGAAATGATTTTATGCAACATCAACAACCAATCAGCTTAAAAGTTAAAGCGTTCGGAAGATTTTTTCGACTGTTTCTGATTATACATTTATATTTATATAATATTGTGTCTTTCACTTACGGTTCTTCATTAAATTAATTAACTAGTACAAAAATTAGTCTCAATCAGAATATATTTGGCTTCATCATATTTAGCTTTTCAGGAAGACCCTATTATAAGACATATAGACATATATAGATCAAAAGGACTTCTAATTTATAATGAGCAAAAAATAACTTTTAAGCTACGAGAATCAAAATTTTGGAAACCATTCTTAGAATTTGCTGTCAGTGGCAACAATTTTGCTGTGTGTG
The DNA here is from genome assembly GCA_035045345.1 of Drosophila hamatofila. Lineage (NCBI taxonomy): Eukaryota > Metazoa > Arthropoda > Insecta > Diptera > Drosophilidae > Drosophila > Drosophila hamatofila. The sequence continues at coordinate 1,121,982 of JAWNPA010000012.1, forward strand.
AATGATTAAAGCAATGCGCATCGTCCGAATTCTGAAATAATCATTCGCATTTGTATTTGCACTCACATTCACAATCGCATCCACAGTCACATTCACATTCACATATACTCGATTACTCACAGAACACTCAGAAAATGGGCACAGCGCGCACTTAGTGGCTGTGTGTGTGTGTGTGTGTGTGCGAGTGAGTGTTTGAATGAGTGTGTGTTCATTTGCTTTTTAGTGAAATTTTAGACTATTGAACTATTGCGTTTCGAGCAGCGTCTGATGGGCTGACTAAGCGACTAACTGTGTCTGTCTCGCCAGGCCGCGACGCCCAACTGTCTGTCTGTGACGCAGATGCAAATGCAGTTTGGGATGTTGATGCTGATGCTGATGCTGGTGCTGATGCCGTTGTAGTTGCAGTAGCTGCTGCAGCTACATACACTTTTGCGACAAGTCTTGGGCTAAAAATAAGAAACTATAAGTTTATTTGAGGCAAGGCAAAAAGTCGTCAAATGAAGGTCTGCGCAGTGCGCAATTTGCTGGCTAAAAATTATGCAGCGCATTTTTATGATCAAAACAATTTTTGTTGCTATTGCTGTTGCTGTTGATGTTGTTATTATTTTATTGTTGCTTCTTTGATATGCTTACAAATAAATAGTTTCACGCCATAAAACAGCGCATAGGATGGAAGCTTTGGCCATAAAAGTTGTTTACAACTTGAGCCTGCGGCGCACATAAAAATGCAACAACATCGGCACAACAGCCACAGCTACAACACATTAACAACAATTTGTTGTTTTGCAGTCTGTTTTGATTTTCGGGCCACTGGCAAATTGTGCGTATGTGCTACAGGTGGTCAGTGGCAACCGCGTGGCCCAGTCCCAGTTCCCAGTTCCCAGTTCGAGTTTTCCAGTCACATGCTATATATATGTATATATACATATATTTGTTTGGGTGTGTGTGAATGTATTTGTGTGTGTATCGAATTAAGTCGTTAAATTAATATTTATGATTTGTTTGTACAGCAACTGAAGTTGCGTCTTGATTGCGCCTGCGCAGGAATCAACAACTAGCTCGCGTTTGGTTTCTCCTGCTCCAGTCCTCCCCCGGAGAGTGAGAGAGAAAGATCACTTAATTCTTGCCAAACTCTTAATGACTGCACGCGCCATAAATTTGTAGCACACACTTCGCTCCTTTTCACACGCTCCGTGAGCAACGAGAGAAACACGAGATGCGACACTGGATCCAACAGCCAGCAGCTGTTGCTGGCCGCAATCGGAGCACTTGCAACTCATGGAGCTCTAGCAGCTCTTGGAACTGTGGAAGCTTGTCGCGCGACAATAAAAACAAAATACAAAAAAAAAAAAAAAAAAAAAAAAACGAGAAAAAAATATTACAACAATCTCACATAGAACAGCGACAGCGAGCGCAAACATTAATTTGAATGTTTGACATTCTATGCCAGCAGTGATCAAAGTTATTCGAACAGGCAAGCACAATATCAACAAACAAAAATAAGTAAACCAAAAGAAACACATGTAAGACTGTTGCAGTCGGGCGCTACCGACTGCATAATACTCATTCAAAACATTCCAAAAGCGATGCTTCACGCCTCCAGTAGGCATATAGAACATATAATGTGTAGCTAATATTTAGTAGGACTCTATACAAATTTAAAAGTTAAATTTATGGTCAAAGGCTCTAAATACCTTACAGGGTATTTTGAAAATATATACTGTAGATGGGGGTTGTAGTCACGAGTATGTTTAGTAAAGTGCAATTGTATACGGACAGACCCCTCAAGGCTGTTGAGATAGCAACATATGCTGACGACACCGCAGTCATTGCTACGAACACTGATCTAATTGATGCATCCAACCTGCTTGGTAAAATAGCCAGCATGGACTTGCGCGTTTCACCTTTGCGGAACGACCAGCAAATCAAAATCAATAAAAAAAAACACTTATGACAACCTTTGACATCCACAAAGATCTCAAACTTCCTCTTGTCAAAGATAAAATAAAACAAGTAAGAAAGCTCTAGTCGAGACTGATCGACTACGAGATCCCCTGAACCCTTCCAGGAATTAATATTTCAATAATTCGTCGTTCCACTTCTACTTACACATGCACACACAAATACGCATGCACGTATAAACAGGCATGGGCTACCATGTGGGCTTACTTTGGGAAATTAATGTAGACAGACAATCTTGATAAAACTTTCAGACCGTGATTATAACATTAAAATGTGTGTAAGTGCCAACTTACAAGTCTCTAATATTAGAAATACAGTTTTTGCAAACTTGTAGGGAAGGGGATGTTTTGGGGGGTGGGGGGTGAAATATGACAAAAACCGAAAATCGTAAAAAATACACTTGATTCTACATTTTCTATTTGGAGACTTTATCTTAAAAGGTGTAGAAGATATAATTTTATAACTAATTTTCGATAAGGTTTTTTTATCGATAACAAAAAACAGAAGCAGTTATCGATTTTTAGAAATAAACTTGATTTGCGCGTGCAATATACGGACCTACAGCTTCAAATTTCATTTTACTTTATGGGGTCTGCCACGCCTCCTTCTGCCTGTTACATACTTTTAACAAAACCATTATACCCTGACTTCCCATTTTCAATGGGTTCAGGGTATAATAAAAAGGCGTCATAACTACTGCAATGTCCAAGCATTAAGATTCTTAGACAACACAAATAATAACCGACGGCGTCTAAAACGATTTCACGTTGCGGACTTGCCAAATAGGGAATAGAGTTAGCTAGAACTGTAAATATGTAAATATATGGATTGAGCTCATTGGAGTTCAACCCACCATCCGGTTATTTGTTAATTGTTAATTTTAGTAAATTTGCTTATTGTTTAGCTATAAAGACAGATTGCAAATAAAACATAAATTAAAAAAAAAGGTGTACGGACAGACTGAGACACAGAAAGATGGTCAGTGCTTAAATCATATATACTCTTTCAATTCAAGAATGAGTATAAAAAAACCAATGAATTCGCACGTTCTTAAACGAAATAAAAGCTAAAAAATGTTTTAAGAAATTAGAGAGGCAAATTTTATTTCAGTATCGAATTTCGTTTACTTTAGACTAAGCAGCTAAAAGTAAGTCAATAAAATGTAATGGTTGTTTTTTCTCATGCTCGACACATATTAAAGGCATATAATCATAGTATCCAACAATCTTTAGCATTGTTAAGAATTAAAATTTATTACAAATCTAAAAAATAAACTTCATGCCCTAAAATGAAGCCGATATTTATATATGAAACATAATTTCAAATTAATAACTAAAACGATTTTTCGTTAACAGGAAGCTATGAATTCTCTTTTTTATACCCTAAGCCCATTGAAAGGGAAATCAGGGTATAGAGATTTATGTGACAGAAAAAAAGAGGTGAGACAGACCCTATAAAGTATATATTATATACTCATCAGCTCGTCGTCCTAGAGCTTAGCCGAAGTAACCCAGTCCGTCTGTCCGTATGCTTGAATGCGTCAGAACCCATAAGATCTTGAGACTTGTTGTAGGTTCCTGTACACCTCGCGCAGATAAAGAGAAAAAATCGATAACTATTCCCGTTTTAATGCTATACATTAAAAACCTTATCACAATCCAGTTATAAAATTATATCTCCTACATGTTTAGGCTAGAGTCTCAAATTTTAGTTTCATGTATACTTAATACAATTTCGGGATTTGCTATATTTTGGCTTTAAATTTTACCAAATTATTCAAATCTGAGTTAACTTGCAAATATAGGCAATATATGTAACTTTTATTAAAATCCGTTAGGTCACAAAGAATTTATTAGTTTGCTAAAACAAACACAGTTTGAGTTGAGTTTTTATTTAGATCTATGTAGATGGCTCTATAGCAGTGAAGCATTAATGGAGATTGCTCGAGCAGTGAAATGTCGGCGTTAGTAGTGGTGATGTACTTCGCCTTCAAATTTACGAGTTCTAAGCTCGACGACAAAAACCTCGGATAGAGTTTTCTTACGTGTTTCAATTGCATTGTTTCTTATTTAATGACACTTTTATTATTTTTTTCTGAAACACTTATGCTTAAAAAGAAATAATACTCTGTTTAGCACTGATTAACGGCCTGACTATGTTAATATGTCCAAGGACAAATAAAAGTATGTAACGCGAGCAGATAAAATGCCTGCCAATGGTGTACTAAGCGAAAACGTGACAGCTTTTCTTGACCCAGGCCAAGCCAAAAATAAGCGCAAAATACCATCGAGTAAGAAAGTTTTAGTCAGGATGGTCCGACTAAAAGATACCTTGAGCTCTGACATATCTGCGTTTCGAAGCATACTTTATGTTTGCATCTACACGTAGTTGTTTATATTAATATATATATATATATATATATATATGAATATAAGCAACTACTAATGTTTTTGTGACTGAAAATTTAATTTCTATTCGAAAATTCGTTCTCGCCAAGGCTCGAACCTAAGTCTCCACGATCGCACACATCGCTTCAATATCTATTCTTGAGCTGGTAACTCCGACACTAAAGTACCAGCTGACAATTCAAGCTCAGAATTGTATTGCTTTGCGTTGAAAGGGAATGGGTGCATTTGAATATATGCATATCTTTCTTTGTCAATTGACCAAAGTTTTTCATCCTCTGCGTTGCGTAATGGTTAAAGAATAACGGAAAAGAAAAATGAAAATTCTTTTAAATTTTGAATATAAGAAAATCATTTGTTTTCATTTTGCGAAACTTGTGAGTGGTTCCATAAAGTCATCATACCCCGAATACGTATTTACAATGTGTTCAGGGTATACAAATCCAACATAAATAACAAAAAAAAAAAAAAACAAAAAAACAAAAAACATGAAAAAGTTGCTCATACGCCTCGTGCAACACGGCCGCAGCTGATGGTCTAGAAGAAGAACGCGCACGAACACCACTTTGACAAACAAGCATAAGTAGAAGGAAAGGCAACACAGATACACACACTCATGCGCACGCACACGCACACACACACACACATACTAGTATTTATGGAAACTGTAAAAATCTGACGCTGGTTTTTGTTTGGCCAGCCACACGTCGTGGTTATAAATTATTTTTGTTGGTTTCTATATTTTTTCTTTTGCTGAGTTCCCACACACTCCGTGCTCCCCGTGCTGGATGTGTCCTGTTCGTCCTTTGGCTGACGCATTTTGTTATTCTTTGGACATAATTTGATTTGTGTGACAGGCGGCGTCGCCAGCGCACTTAGGCGCATTGCTCAAATTGCAGGGATACATGGCACTTAGATAGTTGGCGAAGAAATTTCGTCTGACGGACTTACCGCTTTTTCTGGCGCTGCTCGAGTGCAATATGTATGGGCACATCTACATAGAGATCCTCGACATCATCGATGCTACCCAGCATCTTATCGTAGGCCAGTCGCTGCGGGCAAACGGACGGCGGCGGGACATACGAGTCCTGGCTGATGCGATTGCTGGTCAGCGGCGTATGCGCAATCTCAGCACTTAGCTGCACGAAGTAATGCAGGAGCAGCAGCACCAGCCCCAGCACTTTAACAAGCACAAGTCCCGGCTGCCGTCGCATTCTATGCTTTCTCGCTTCTGTTATTTGATAATTTAGCTCTTAAGTTTTATGGCCCGTTAAAGGTTCGGAATTGCCTTAAATTGAATTAGTTAGGAAATTTACGTTAGTTACGACTTTCAGTTAAGATTTATGTTTCAGTGAGTGTATTCGTATATTATTCTAGATGGCGATGCAATAAACCAAGTTAAGTTATGAATTTCAGTTTTACGTTATTTACTTTTTTTCTACAAAATACCCCGTATATCTGAATTTTGTGAAATTTGATGCACTTTTCATATTTTTAAATTCCAAATTGCATCACATTTTATATAATATCTATTAACTATTGTTTTTCGTCTAGTGGAGTACGACTCTTGATAATTTTTAAAACATCATAGCCATCATAGCATCGAAATAACTTTGGAATATATTTATGAATGGGTTACCCAACAAGCTGGCCTAATTTTCCATAGGAAGGCGGAATTATAAAATATGTAAATATATAACATAAATGAGACGAGAATTAGTTAAAAAATAACTCATTTTATAACTCAAAATCTTTCTCTAAATATGGAATTCTCATATGAGAATTAAAATTGTTTATATTATTAAGAACTTTTGCTTGAGGAACTAAATAAATCACCATTAAGCTTTAGATTTGGCATATCTATTTAATGAGCATAATATTCAAATTGGTAAAATAAACTCCATTTAAAAAGTTTAATATAACCATTCAGGTTATAAATAAATTGAGAAGCACAATTCTTGTTGGCTCATTATGGGGTAAATTTTGTATCTACTATCTATCAGATTAACCTATTTATCTAGCTTTTAAGCTGTTTACTAAATTTAAAGACTACCCCAAATGAACTCCAATTCTAGCTATAAATCATTCCCTTTGACTTTGCTTATCCCTCACAGCAATTGTTTTTTTTTTCGGCAGCTTTAACTCTTTTGCTTGGACATCTTTCCGACCCCTCATCAACACAGCTTGAGAAACACAATGCCACCTCCCGCTCATGCTTCTGCTGATTTTTCTTCTTCTTGCTACAATTAAGGCTTGTCAAACCTTTGACACACGTCGCTGCTGCCAGTACCATTGCCATTGCCTCTGCCTGTGACAACTTCTTTAGCTGACTGGAATTACTACAAAAAAAGGAAATAATTTTTGGAAGCGCAGCGCGGCAGCTTTTCAAGTGTTTGGCATTGAGTGATTTCTCTTTGCTTTTAGTTTATCAGAGGGGGCAGCCAATTTATTTTTTGGCTGCACTGAATCGATTCTTGGAACTGTTAGATTTACTAATTGCGGGCCACACGCCGTACACAACATCTTTTTCTTCGGGCTGTGTTTTTGGGGCAATTAAAGTTCTGGGAATAAAAATAGGCAACGCTATCAAGCGGGGGGCTGGTATCTCAAGCAGGGGTTGCCACCTGTTGTTGCCGTGCTGAGCAATTAACGACGTATGCCTCTCATAAACACAAGAACACACACGCATATAGCACACGCGCACTCACACCTATACATTTACACACACAATCACTCACTTTGCTACAGTTTGGTGCTGGCAATTTTTTGAACGCGCATCGTTTGTCTCGCACTGTGTTTTGTTTGTCCCGTTAGCTAGCGGTATTTGTATTTGCACACGGTATAGCAAAGCTTTGCTTCTGCCTTTGCTATATACACACGCAAGGACGCACTGGGACACACATACACGCACTAGAAAGCTCAGGCACGCGCGTAGTTCGGAAGCTGAAGCTGATGCTTCCGTCTGCCTTGACGAGCAAACTCAAAATGAGAGTCGTGCGCAAAGCAAACGAAAATCCGAGCGCATCTGACGCCGACTGCGCCGTCAACAGTGGCAGCGTACGCTGCGACTGCGGGCAGCATTGCCGAAGATGCCGCCCCAATCGCACGAAGACATTAACCGAAGTGGCCAGCTGCGCTTCAAGCAGGCGCACACATGCATGCACGCTACTTCTGCCTGTATTTGTTTATATATAGCTTCTTATATTTTTTGTCTTTTTTTCTTTGCCTTAATTAATGCGCCTGCTTCGGGGGCTGCCCCATTGATGAGGCTGCCAACTTCGACTCATGCTATGCCCTCTTCTCCACAGCCTGCCTGAGCCCTTCTGCCCCACCAATCCTTCCATTCTGCTGCTGTTGCTGTGTCTGTTTTTTGTTTTTTTTGTTTTGTTTTTGTGTTTTGAATTTTTTCGAATTTTATTTTCATTGAAAGCAGCAACAACAAGTCAAACATAAAATGCGTTTGTTTTATGCATGGCACGTGACTTTCAATCAAAAACAAAATAAAACAAAAACCGAGCGCCACTCAGCCGCAACAACTCAGCTCTGAGTCAAATGTAATCCGAGTGGGGCCAAGAAAAAACGCGGAAGACAAACATTTGACTCAGTAGCTGGCTCACTTACCAAATGCAGGCGCTCAGCCGCTGCCTTGTCCACGCCTGCTGCTAGACACGGCCTCTGGACTCTTGATTTCAATGCACTTGCAGATCGTGTCCATGTCTCAGTTTCGCTTTCAGCTTCTTTCAGTCATTCCCTCTGGCACTCTCCACTTCACCCTTCATTCCCCAACTTAAAGACCAAAACATTGTGAAATTCACACACGGCTCTAGAGTTGTGAATTTTGCTGATGGCGACGATTTAGGTACATGTGTTTTTATGCTATTCTGTTCTTTGCTCGTTTGTTATTTTATTATTTTTTGTTTTGTTTTTTACATATAAACAATGGGGAGAGTTACAATATGATCAATTCATTCAGGTCGAGCCCCCAGCACATAAACATATGTATATAAATATATAATTACATATTTATATCTTTTAATAATATTAAACATGGTTGATATAATTGCCTTATAAATATATTTATGATTCTACTTAATTCTGCTTATGTATAATCTTAATTACTTTAGATGCATTATATCTCACTTAAATGTAAATGTAATATAATATAAAATATATTATATAATATGTAATATATAATATATAATATATAATATATAATATATAATATATAATATATAATATATAATATATAATATATAATATATAATATATAATATATAATATATAATATATAATATATAATATATAATATATAATATATAATATATAATATATAATATATAATATATAATATATAATATATAATATATAATATATAATATATAATATATAATATATAATATATAATATATAATATATAATATATAATATATAATATATAATATATAATATATAATATATAATTTCATTCTGTACCTGTATTAGACTTCTATCAGCGCATGCTTCTCAGGGCTGTATTATATAGTTTTGTAGAGTAAGAGTATTTAAGTACTTTACTGACTATTTATTGTGGATATTCTTAGCGGATATTCCTTCTGTTACTTAATAGTATATTTTGTTACGTTATGTATTTGGTATTATGTTCAAGTGCCTAATGATTGCTGACGTTGACATAGAAATAATTCTGTCTGTCTGTCTGTTTGTCTGTCTGCCTGGTGGCCTGTCGGTCTGTCCGGGTAGCCAAGTAGCCAAGCTGGCTGTGCAATTTGTTGTTGCCTGTTGTTTCGGTGGGGTGTTCCCGGAATTCTGACTAAGCCAAAAAGCTGTTGCGTATGCGCTGCGCCGGGCAGGAAATGAACTTTTTTTGGGGCCTGACTGCAGCTCGTAGCTGCAAATAACAGCAAATTAGTTAGAAAAGCAATGAAAAATGTAAGTGACTTAATCAGCGGCATAGCCAGCCAGACACAAAATGGACCAACAACATCGCCAAAGCCAACGACAGTGGAGTACTAAGTAGAGGACGAACGTTAAACGTCAGGGCCAAGCAAGGCAGGAGGAGTGGGTCAACCTTGGAGGCGCCCCAAAAGCGCATAACTCAAGGGCCACGCAGAAAGCAAGCATCTCCCAACTAAGTCCCCGTTCCGGCTAGTCCCAGCCTGGCAACGAGGTGAGCCCTACCAAGCCAGACTCATGCATAATGCAAGGCGCTGCTCGGCCTTTCAGCCCCGACATTGGCTCTGGTGGTGGCCCAAGCATTTTTCAACAATTTAATTATTGACAAAAAGGTGGAATGAGTGCCTGACTAACTGACGGAATGAGTGTTTGAGTGTGTGTGAGTATTTGTTGTCTTTTTTAATACCCTGAACCCAATGTCGAGCTGAGTCGATGTAGCCCTGTCCGTCTGTCTGCCTGTCTGTCAGTCTGTCCGTATTTTTGATTGCGTCGATCTTAGAACATAAAAGAACTAGAGACTTGACATTTTTGTAGAGTCGTGTATTTACGCGCAGATCGAGTTTGTTTTCTAATGATCGATAACTACTTCCGTATTTTTGTTATCGACTAAAAACCTTATCAAAAATTAATTATAAGATGGTATCCCCTATATTTTCAGAGCTATAGACACCAAATGTTAAATATAGATTTATGTGTATTTTATAGAATTGTTATTTGTATTGTATTTTGGATACCTGCCCCAAATCCACCCTCTTACTTCAAATGTCCAAAAAAAGTATTTAAAATACTGGAAACTTGTGCTTTAGCAAATATTCACATTTTAGTGTTATTATCACATTCTGAAAGTTTGATGGATAGTCTATCTATAAGGAAAGTTATTAGGCAACAATAATATATATACTTTATGCGGCCTGCCACGCCTCCTTCTGCGTGTTACATACATTTAACAAACCATTATACCCTGATTTCCCATGGTCATAATTAAGTTCCCACACTACAGCCCATGCGTGCTCATGCGATCGTGCGTATGTGTGTGTGTGTGTGTGTGTGTGCATGTGTTGCTTCGTGTGTATGCAGAATAGATGCGAAGAATTATTGAAATATCAGTTCCTTGAAGAGTACAGGGGATCTCGTAGTTGAGCAGTCTTGAACAGAGCTTTCTTACATGTTTCTTTTGTCTTATGTGGGACGGGAATATTGGGAAGCTTGATGCCTATTCAATGGGCTATCATTGGTACAATGAATGATTATGTCTTTCAACTGATATTTAAAGCACAAATACAAAGCACATATGTGATTATTGTAGGAAATCTAATCCGCTTCAACTTTAACTTCGATTTAAGAGTGATTCGAGTTTCAGGTTAAATTTCAATTAGTTTAAGTTTAGCTCCGTTTTCGTTTTTGCATACAACTCTGAGTTGAATTCAATATCCGTCTCGATTCTCAGTTAACAACTCAGCATTTATGCATTTAATAGTTATTTGTTAGTTCTTCACTTTTAAACTTAATCTAATTCTGGGCTTGAATCGAGCTGTTGCTCATCATCAGCTTCGGCTTCTAAGCTTTAAGTTTCTATTTATATATTCTTCTCCTTCCTTCCTTCAATGTTTCTATATATGTTCCATCTCTATTTTGATTGTTGCTTCTACTAGTTCAATTAATCCCTCTACACCACATGTTATACACTATTTCAACTCCAAATTCGTTTTCGTCAAGTGCCACTATTGTCGCTGCTACTCGAACTCCTTCTTCAGCTGCTGCTACTCCGGCTGCTACTCCAACGACTGCCGCTCCACTTTTTGGTTGCTTCCAACTGGTACAACATTTTTGCCTCACACTCGCACTTCATCAACGCGAAATGATTGGCATGCCAACGTCAATGACTGCGGCAGCAACGGGAGTAGCAGAGGGAGCAGCAGAGGGAGCAGCAGAGGGAGCAGCAGAGGGGGCAGCAGAGGGAGCAGCAGAGGAAGCAGCAGAGGGAGCAAAGGCTCCTGACTGCTTGCTGCAGCGCCGACAGCCTCCGACATGTGTAAAAGAATCGTTTAAAATAAATGACAGCCGCGCCCCCCTGTGCACTACTCTCTCCTTCACTTGCTCACTATCACCCTCTCCTTTACTCTCTAGCTGTCTCTTCAGCTTGTCTGCATAATTACCCACAGAACCGAAGCACACGGCAGATCACAATAATCAATACGGCGATGTAGTATGCCACAACAGCCTGGCCGAGTTTTTATACTTTTTGATTTTCAATTTTTATGCCTTCCTCTCTTCATACCCTGTAGTCCAAAACATCGAAGCCATATAGTAATTTTCAAGCTAAGCGTGTAAATATAAACAGAGGAACTTGTCCGGGAGCTTGGAAAAAACTTTTTTTATATTATATTTCATATTTACGGATTGGATACTTTAAAAATTATTTTTGATTTATTTAAGTCAGATAAAAAAATCTTTAAATGAAACTAAATTGTTCAGGCTTATGAATAATTCAATTCAATTCAACTCTTTATATATATAGCTTATGTATGTATGTATATATTTCTGTTTGAAAAAAAAACCTAATAAATCTTTCACAAAACTAAAACAGTAAAACGTACAGTTTTAAAAAAAAAATTGTGAGCTTCGAAGAAAAGTTTCCAAACTGTTTTTTTTTTATTAAAGTATAAAAATAAATATGTATTATATTTGGAAGATAGATATTTAAAACTAAAGGTGAAATATGTATATAAATTTGTATATTTTGCATATTATTTTGTTTTTCTTTTGATTTTGAATTTTTTAATGTTCCAATCATTCCCTATGTATATTTAATGAAGGATATCTTCTAGTCGATCAATATTAATTAAGGCACTCTTACTTTTTTTTGTTTTTGTCTCTCGGTGAGTGTGTGTGTGGTCCAGTGTTTCACATGTTTTCGGTTGCTTCGTTTGAACTGAGCCCTGGACCCAGCTACGAGAGTCCAGCTCCCATCTCTCAGCTACCAGGTCTCAGCTCTCAGCTCTCAGCTTTTAGTTACCATATCCACATTCTCAGCTGGCAGGCGTGCCTAGATTATTTGTTTACACGCATCCATTGAGCGATGCAAATCCATCATTCATCATCATGCGAATGCACTAAACGTAGACGCTGAAAACAGTGGGACAGGGGAGCCTTTAGCGCATTACAACACCTTCTTGGCTGAAAGAGCGCCCAAGGCCTCAAATAAGTGATGCACAGACGCAAAGCCTGGCCAGCAACACCTGGCCACGACACGGGCCTAGAAGACATCTGTTGCGGCTACCCGGCTGCCCCCATCCGCCTGCCGCACTGACTGACTGACAGCTGGGCGTGACACAAGCAATGGGCAAAGTTGAAGTTGGGCGAAAAACTTTAGCTTCGTCCTGGCCCCTTAGCAAGTTAAGAAGAGGAAAATAGAAAGAAGGGAGAGAAATTGTCAACTTGGCACGCATTTTATTAAATGAAAGAATGTTTTTTAACTGAATCAAGTGGGGACAGTGAGCAGGGCTCAGCTGCTGTCAAACTTATGCCAAGCAAATCGAAAGAGCACGCACACGCACAGACATACACAAGGGTGGATACAAAGTCGACAAAGTGAAAATTTTTTAATTGCATTTTTGCCAACTGTCGCAGCGGATTATTGGCAATGGCAGAGCGATTCATTCCGCTGGAAATCGCAGCGAAAAATTTTATGCGCTTTGCGCAACAAGAAACTTGCATTACCAAGGCAGGAATCAGGAAGCAAAAGACGAAGAGAAGACCAAGAAGACGCCTAAGACGGGTTGGGCAGTGTAGACAACGGTAACTTGTATTCAGAATGGGCATCGGGCTTTTGTAAGGACAAAAGGATATTGGATAAGGATACTTATGCTAATGAGTAACTATATATATATATATATATATATATATATATATATATATATATATATATATATATATATATATATATATATATGTGTGTGTGTGTATTAGATCCAGCAAGACCTAAGGATGCAAAGTAATTGAATTATTTCTTAATTTTTCCCTTTTCAATAGCTTTGTTCAAATTTGAGGCTTCTATAAATCTGTTTGAAATGGAACAAAAGATAATTAAATAGATAAATGGTTGAATTAAATTCGAATGTCGATTGATTTAACGACTCAAATATATATTCAAAAAGTTTACTATTATATGAACTATTATCTCATAGGATCTCATATTCTCAGATTTCAGTTTGTTTGTAGCGATTTAAATTTCATATGGCCTTCGAAGACAGAATACGGGCTGCACAGAAAAACGCATGTGAAATATTTATAAATATATTGAAATTCAAATTAAAAATTCATTCCTTTTATATCCTGAATCCATTGAAAATGGGAAATCAGGATATTTTTGTTAACTGTATGTAACAGGCAGAAAAAGGCGTGGCAGACCCCATTAAGTATATATTGCACGCGCATATCGAGCTTGTATCCAAAAATCAATAGCTGCGCCCGTTTTTTGTTATCGATTAAAAACAATATCGAATATCAATTAAAAATTAAATCACGTGCTTGTGTATGTATGTATGTGTGTATGTTTGTGTGCATGTTTTGTTTCTTGTACAAATATCAGTTCCTCGAAGGATTCAGGAGATCTCGTAGTCGAGCAGTATCGACTAGAGCTGTCTTCCTAGTTTGTTTTTCAATTTTATGGAGAGCTGAAAAAAAGCGCAGTTAGCTCTCGCTTTCATTTGTTTTATTTGGAAACTTTCACATATATTCTGAATATTTTATTGAATCGAAATCTAAAACAAATTATATTCAGCAATTGTTTCTGCTTAAATATATATGTATTTAACCTTAGATTTTGCCTTTAAGTAACTGCTAGCTACGACTTACTTAGATGCATATATAAATACGAATATACATTCACATGTCTATATATACATACATATACATATGTGAGTCCAAGAACAATTTTAGCAGTATTATTTTTTGGCATCGTTTTTGTTGCTGTTGACGCCGCCACCGCCACAACCGCTTGTTTGTTGCGTTGTTTTTTTGTTTTTTTTTTGTTGTATTTTTTTTTTGTTTTTGTTTAAACGTTTCGGCTTGTCATGCGATGAAAGAGCTTTTGCGTCTGTATTTGTGTATGTGTATGCTCTGTCTGTGAGAATGTGTGCGTGTATGCGTGCGTGTGTATACATATGTGTGTGAGTTGTGAGCTGTTACGCGTCGCCACCCAGAAGCTCAAGTTTATAAGAGCCTACATATTCCATCATCATCATCGGCGGCAACATCATCATCCTGCTCCTCATCAGGCTGTTGTTATTGTTGTTGCACAGCTTTATGTGTGTTTTCAATAGGTTGTTGCTGCCAAGCAACAGCAACGGCAGCAGCTGCAGTATCAGCAACTAACAAGGGATAGGGATCATGAGGAAGTCATGATGATGTTGCCTGCTACTGCTGCTGATGATGATGATGATTGAGGTAATGATTATGATCGATGTCGTTGCCAAACCAATGCCGAATGGCAATAGTAAACGCCAACAGCAACAGCAGCAGCAGCAACAATATTGAGGACGGCAGCGTTTGATTTGCTTGGCCTGCTACGCAGCCCATTAAAAGTACAATGACCAGAAAATAACGTTATTAAGCGAGCTCTTTGGCCAGGCACAAAAACCCAAAAACTTCGGAATCAAAACAAAGCAACCAAGAATTGCCCAAGACATGCACACACTGATCAAAACCAGACGTGAACACCCAGTGTCCAGGTTCCGGTATATAAGAAACGCAAACGCGAACGCGAACGAGAACAAGGCAGAGATTGAGATGGTTAGAGATCCCAGTTTCGATTCTCAGTTCTTGCTCGAGGCACGATCGAAAGCGAAAACGTTGGAGGTCCGCTGCATAAACAAACTGAAAGCAACAGCAACGGCAGCAGGCAAGAAGAAAATGTCAGAGGAAGCAAGCACTCGATTGAAAGTTACCCTGTAAATAATAATTTGTATTTTTTATTTTTTTAAATATTTTTTAAGAAGGATATCAGCATTGATCCAATAACTGAATAGCGAGATTCTCGAATTAAAATTGAGGAAAAAGTTTTTTTTCATTTGTCACGCCCTAAGAGTAGCACACGATTTTTATCAACAAAGAATCAATATCCATAATAATTGAAATTTCTTTACGGCGCTGGGCACAAAACGAGTACACAATCTCAACAGGAGTTAGTTTTTATTTGACTTTCTTGTGTTATTTCATATACGAGTTGACTTTGAAAAAAATTTGAAATTTTCTCTCATCAATAAAATTAAGATTTTTAAATATTAAAAAAAATACAACAAATTAAACCTACAAATTGATATAACCATTGAGGAGGTAAGGGTTAAACCACTTAGGGTATAACTATAAATACATTCACTAACAATTTTCATTTCATTCTTCTTGATTGCTGATATAACTGTTTATCACATGAATCCCGGCTAATTGGTTGACTTTTTTGAGTGGGGTTAGTTTTGATTAGAAGTACGCAGGACTACAGCAACAACAGCAGCAACAGCAACAACACCATTTGCTGCTGCTGTCCGGCAAAGTCAAATTACATAGTTGAACAGTGTTGAAGCCCCCAATAGGACAACGGGTCGTCAGGATAATTGTCAATGGCTTTGCAGCAATGCAGCAGCCACTCGAATCAGTGGACCAAATTGCAGCAGCCCAAAAGGCGGCCAACTGCAAAATAGTTCTCTGTGAATGTGGTTTAACATTGATTGAAATTATCTGTTTTGGGCTTTGGAATGTCAGCTGTGAGCGTGCGTCATGTGTGTGTGTAAGTGTATGCGTGTGTGTGTGTGTGCATCACACATTTGATGGGTTAAGCGAGCCAATGTGTCGTCGATGTCGCTTGCCAAGTGGCTTACGCTTGTTACTTAATTGGATTTGGGCTAAGCCATAAAATTACAGCCCACATATCTCACAATAACAATAAACGTACACTGAAATCCATGTATCTGTGTAAATGCGAATATAATTTTATTGAAAATAGTCGGATAGAGAATAGAGAGATAGATAGAGAGTAGCGCCTCCCTTAGGTCGGGAGTGTAAAAAATCTGGCTCTGCTCTTCTCTCATATAAGTAGATGTAGCCGCAAATAAACATTTGTAATGCCAAAAAATGTTATTAAAAACAAAAACATTCAAAAGCATCAACAGCATGAACAGCAACAGCAACTACATACACTACAAAATATGATTTTTAGAATTTCGATTTTTTTCATATTTCACCCCCTCCCCCAAAATGCACCCCCTTCCTTAGTTACAGCGTATTTCAAGTACTAGACTTTTGCTTTTGCAAATACCCACATTTTTATGTTATTATCACGATCTGAAAGTTTTATGAAGATTGTCCGTCTACAAAAAAAGTTGTTAATCAATTAAATACCCAGAGTAAGCCCACACGCCAGCCCATCCCTGCTTATACATGCGTGTGTGTGTGTGTGTGTGTGTGTATGTGCATGTTTTGTTTTTTGCATAATCAGAAAAAAAGCGACGAATCATCACGCTCGACTAGAGCGTGTGTATATATTTTATTACATATCAGATCTTATTTATTTCTATTAAGTATTTATTTCAAATATGTGCATTTATATATTAGCTATGTGCATTATTTTAGTAAGTGGGTGACTGTATACAGATGGACCAAGAAGTAAATGATATATACGTGAGTCTTGACAGATAGACCAAGAACTATACATATATATCTATACGTATATACCATTTAAAGTTGATATTCCTAATTGAAAACTTTAGTTGATTGGAAGACTTAGACTATTCATTATTATCACTAACGCGATCACAGTGATTTATTCATTTCATATTTCAAATTGACTCTTAAACTGTTTACTGATATGAAAAAATAGCTTAGTACGAGTATGGAATAGATATATTCCTAAAATAAAAGCCTAAATATCAGATTCAAGTCTCATACGCAATGTGTTAGTCAAATGGGTGTCAACTGTACGTGCGAGCTGGCAATTGCGCGTGAATTATAAATAAATAGATAAATAAATATTTTAAGATCAAAACCGAAATAAACAACTAGTTGTGGCCAAATTTAGTGTCACATGCCACAGACAGGCAATAATGTATGTAATTACTGGGGCGCACGTTTCGTGGCAGATTTGGTTTATATAGTATATACTATATCTACTATAAACAATGAATACTAAGCATTAATTCATGTGAAAATAGTTTTTAAATAGCTGGCACGGTGCCAGCGAAAAGTACCTCTCCAATAATTTAGATTAATTGATGCGTGTTTGTTATGTTATTTCACACATACCTCTAAATATACGTGAAAAACAAAAACAAAACAAAAATATATATGCATATATACAGTTATTTCCGGATAATACGAATATTTCTGGATGTTTGTAAATAAATGCGGATTATTAGCATAGCTGTCTGTACACACTGATTAAGAGACAAAAAAATATGATCAAGTGAAAGTGAAGGAAAAAAATGAGCTAACATATTTAAGAAAATTCCTTTTCGGATGATTCACTTATTTTTCCATTCTTTAACAATTTTAACATGTGTACAACAAAGCTTATTAAAATAAATGTCATGAGATGCTAGATTAAAAGATCAAAAAGATGTCGAGTAAAGGGTTCAGGCATATAACAAATATTTAGAGCAATACATTTGTAAATATAACAATATCTAATTTAAAATATTTATATGTTTCGATTTAAATTATTTGTTGTTAATTTTCCGCATAAACAAGTAAGAGGGCTCTAGTCGAGACTGCTCGACTAGGAGATACCCTGAACCCTGCAAAGTACTGTTATTCCAATCATTCTACACACATACGCATGCATCCATACGAGCGCATAAGCACGCGCTCTGCTAACTGCGCAGTAACCAGTTACTGCACTTGGGCTGCCGTGTGGGCTATATTATAAGAATTTATTTGTTGAATAAATCTTTTTGTAGTGGGAATATCTTCATCAAACTTTCAGAACGTGATAATAACATTCAAATGCGTGTATATGTCAAAGCACAGTTTCTAGTACTTGATATACGTTTTTTTCAAATTTGGGGCGAAGGGGGCGCGGTATCCAAAATCTGTAAGCTACAAAATCTTTGTATTTATCACATAAATCTACACAGTAAATATGAAATTTCTAGGTCTAACAGTATTTAAATTAGGCTTAAAAAAAGTCAGATTTTTGATAATTATCGATAAAAAAGAAATGTAATGAGTTATCGAAAAAATATGATAAACTCGTACTGCGTATGGTATACACGAGTATACATATAAAATTTCAATTTCTCTAGCACTTGTAGTTTAGGAGATCTCTGCGTTCATACGGACGGACAGACGGACGGGCGGACGGATGGACGGACGGACGGACAGACGGACATGGCTAGATCAGCTCGTCATCCTGATCAAGAATATACAGTTTGACACGAAAGTGTTTTCACATGGGCAAAAAATTGTATTTTTGTTCTTTATCATTAAAAAAAAATACTAACTGTGAGATTTCAATATTTTTTTAAATTATAGTATGTTTTTCATATTGTTGTCTTACAAAAATAATTAATCAAAATTAAAAAACTAATAGCATAGGCATAAAAAAACAATAACAATTAAATACATATTGAAATTCAGGTGACACAAAAGTGTTTGCACAAAAAAAAAATTTTTCAAAAATAAGGCAATATTAACTATATTAACTAAAAATTAGTATTTTGTATGACCCCCGTTGGCTTCAATGACCGCTTCCAACCGTCTATTCATGGAGTTTATTAGTTTTTGGACATATTCCACCGGTGTCTTCTCCCATTCCTCCAATATATAGGCCTTAAGATCTTTTTTGTTTGTTGGACCTCGCTTGGCTGTCCTTTTCTTAAGATCAGCCCACAGATTCTCTATGGGATTAAGGTCGGGGCTTTGTGAAGGAGTATCCAACACCTTTGCACAATTGTAAAGAAGCCAACACCTGACTGTATTGGCTTTGTGTTTGGGGTCATTGTCTTGGTAAAACTTGAATGTTGGTTTACCATCGCTAAAAAACTCAAACTTGCGGGCACTGGACACTAGATGCGTGCGTAAAATATCCAAATACTGTTTGGCATCCATTGAATTTTCGATGAAGCATAACTCTCCAACTCCTTTACTCGAAATACACCCCCAGACCATCACTGAAAGTTTACCGAACTTAACAGTTGGAATTATATTTTTCCGTTCAAGGGCTTTCAATGGCTTTCGCCACACGCGGCTTGGTCCATCGTTGTAGTACAACATCATCTTCGTCTCGTCGCAAAATATGGTTTCATCCCAATATGATGCCACGCGTCCCATATGCATCCTGTCGAATGTTAGACGTCTTTTTTTCTGATCCGACGACAATAACGGTTTTTTCCGCGCGACTCGGGATGCAAACTCATTCCTTTTTAGCGCTCTGCGGACACTTTCGCGGGATATGTCAATACCACATTCTTCCTGCAGTTCCCTGGCAAGCGTTCAGGTAGAAATTGTTGGATTATCATTAACTTTCCTGGCCAAAATTCGCTTTGCCCTATTAATTAACGCTCGAGGTCGTCCAGTTGAACGAATTGGCTCCAGTGTTTCATCGTTTTCTGCGCGGCTTAAAATATTGTAAACGGTCCTCTTCGATATTATAAACATTTCTGCTATCTCCGAAACCGATTTTCCTATAGTGTGGTTATAATAAACCAATTGAATCATGTCAAATGACAATCGCTTCCCTGGCATTTTTAATTTGCTCAAAATTTTAATGTTTGTGTATCGATTCTTACAAAATATGACGGAATTCTTCAAAGCATAGCATCAGCCAAAGCTGTGCACATTGAAAACGCCGAAAACAACGGTAAATGCGAATTTAGCAATACAAAGAAATAAGGAATAGCATGTGTGCAAACACTTTCGTGTCACTTAAATTTGAATATGTTTTTAGTTGTTATTGTTTTTTTATGCCTATGTTAATAGTTTTTTCATTTTTATTAATTATATTTGTAAGACAACAATGCACTATGGGAAAAAATCCCATTTTTTTGGCATTAATCAAATTTTTTTGTTGTCTCAAATCGCCAAGCAAATATTTTTTCCCAATTCTAAATTCATTAGATAGAATCAAAATATTTTTTTTTTAATTTTTGGGGACTACCTCTTTTTTTTGATAATTTTACAAAGTCAGCTGATTCAGAATTGTGTTGCAACGTGAAAAAGCGCGCCAAATATATCGCAACTTTTCAGTTGTATTAAATTTGATTGTTAATCGCATAAGTTAAAGAGTAATATGGAAAAAGTTAATAAAGGTATTTATAATAAGTGTCCGTAGTGATTTTGTATACTTCTGTGTTTTTGTGTAACTGTGCAATGTGTTGCTCATGTGTATTTTTAGCTTAATCTTAACAAATATGTTTGTGTTCTGTGGAGTATTACTTTAACAGTCCTCGCTAGGCCTCGGCAATTTTTTTTGAGGGTAATTAACTAAGCCTTATACTATAAGGTCCAATTCATAACTTTTGTTCGTTTTTGTTCCTTTTCGCGAAAATTAACATGTTGTAGTTGCGCATAAGTTTAGACGCTCAGTGGTGCTGGAAGTGTGGAGCAGCAACAACCGCCAACAAGGCGCTGTAGCAATGATGGCAATGCTAGGAGAGCTTTTTCTAATACCAAACTGTTTTCAGATATTTTAAAAATTAATTTTGAAATTATAAAGAATTTTTATATAATATTAATTGCAATATCTTCCGAATTTAAAATTAATGTCGTAAAATTCAAAGACTTCTGCACCCACACTTTCGAACTTTACATGAAATTGTATGATTGGTACCCAATGTCACCGACAGTACACAAAGTATTGGTACACGGATACCAAATTATGAATAAATGCATACTTCCTGTCGGAGTGCTTGGAGAGAACGCATCTGAGGCCAGAAATAAAATATACAAGAATGACAGAAGATCTCATGCAAGAAAATGCAGTAGATTGGATAACATAACCGATGTTTTTAACAGAGTATTAGACTCGTCGGATCCTCTATTATCAAGCCTCTGCCTAAATGAACGCCAAAAATTAAATAAAAAAATGTATATTCCGAATGAAGTCGTTGCGCTATTTGAATCTCCCGATCATATTTTGAAAAATCATGAGGGTGATTCAAGTGACGAATGGACAGAAGACGAGGATATTGCATTAGATATTGAATTAGACGAAGAATGTGATTAATTTTAGTTATAACGGCAAAAAATATAAAGTGCAACTCTTCATATTGAGATTTATTTATTGATTAGATTTTGCTTACACACTTGGTAAAGGAAAAAAAAATTATAGGGGAACTTAATTGTTTAATAACTTTTCTTGTAGATGGACTATCGTTATCAAACTTTCAGAACTTGATAATAACATTCAAATGTGTGTATTTGCCAAAGCACAAGTCTCTTGTATTGGAAATACGCCTTCTGCGCATTTGAAGGGAAGGGGGTGGATTTTAGGGGTGGGGGTGGAACAATGATAACAAAAATCGAAATTCTATAAAATACACATAAATCTATATTTAAAATTTGGAGACTCTAGCTCTAAAGATGTAGGAGATATATTTTTTTAAAACCGATTTTCAATAAGGTTTGAGGGGGAAAAAGTGTGGGCGTGGTTCAATTTTGAAAAAAAAAAAATCCGAAATTATAAAAAGCTCATACTAATATGTATACCAAATTTCAAGCTTCTATCTCTTCAGGGACAATTGATGCCAAAATTTCGGGTTTTTTTTCCCATAGTGCAATGTAAAAAACCTACTATAAACAAAAAAAATTGAAATCTCAAAGTTAGTATTTTTTTTAATGTTAAAAAAAAAAAATATAATTTTTTTCTCATGTGAAAACACTTTCGTGTCAAACTGTATATACTTTATGGGGTCTGCCATGCCTCCTTCTGCCTGTTAAATACATTTTCACTAAAACATTATACCCTGATTTCCCATTTTCAATGGGTTCAGGGTATAAAAAGATTAGGAAATTGTACTTATATATCCTTCAATCAAGGCATACTTAATATAGATCATGATTCCTAGTCAATAAAAAAGATCAACGCTACGTCGAAAAAACACCTTCAATAAGAGTACCTACCCCATCGGATTGCCGCATTCCTTACTGTTTAGCATTTGACATTCAAAACATAGCAAACGCATTCAGCTTGAAATTTTGACATGCTATTTACATTTCTAGCATGGGTCGCCTCAACTGGGGTCGCAATTCAACTTTCAACTGCTATACTATTGTTGTTGTTGGCGCCACTGTGGATGTTGTTGCTGTTGCCGTCGCCATCGTTGACATCGCTGCTTTTCCATCTGTCATATTTTCTTGTACGACAACAGTCACTTTATACACATACAAACACGCACATAGACAGACATATTTTTGACTCTTTTATATGTGCTTTTTAATGAGGAGAGAAAATACACTCTACTCATCCTCAAACACTTATTTAAGGGTTAATTAGACCTCGTACGTTAGCTTAGACGACAATTCTGTTTGAAAACTAAAATTTTCTTCTGCGAGATCTTTTATTAAATAATAATATTTAAAAGACTAATACAGAGCAACCCTTGATACCACAGCGTAGTATTCCTATAATTCACATTTATATTTTTTGTCAATCTTAAAAGAGGCTTACAGCACCAAATCTGTCAAGTTTTTTTATACCCTGAACCCATTGGAAATGGGAAATCAGGGTATAATGGTTTTGTTAAAAGTATGAAACAGGCAGAAGGTGGCGTGGCAGACCCATAAAGTATATATATTCTTGATCAAGGCGACGAGCTGAGTTGATTTAGCCCTGTCCGTCTGTCCGTCTGTCTGTCTGTCTGTCCGTCTGTCCGTCTGTCCGTCTGTCTGTCTGTCTGTCCGTCTGTCCGTATGTGTGAACGCAGTGATCTCAGAAGATATAAGAGCTAGAGACTTAAAATTTTTTTCGTAGGTCCGTATATCATATCAAGTTTTTCCTTAAAAATCGATAACTGCTCCCGTTATTTTGTTATCGATTAAAAACCTTATCGCAAACCAGTTAAAAAATTATATTTCCTACATTATTTAAGCTAGAGTCTCCAAATCTGAAATGTAGATTCATATATATTTTTAGGAATTTCGGTTCTTATCATATTTCACCCCCCAACCCTCAAAACACCTCCTTCCCAACAAGTTTGCAAAAACCGTTTTTCAAATACTAGAGGCTTGTGGCACATACACACATTTTAATGGTTTAATGACGGTCTGAAAGTTTTATCAAGATTGTACGTCTAAAAAAAAAGTTATTAATCAATTAAGTTCCCAAAGTAAGCCCACATGGCAGCCCACGCCTGCTTATATCTTTACATTATTTTTACATACCATTTAGTTAATCACTCTTTTTATACCCTGAACCCATTGAAAATGGGAAATCAGGGTATAATGTTTTTGTGAAAATGTATGTAACAGGCAGAAGGAGGCGTGGCAGACCCCATAAAGTATATATATTCTTGATCAGGATGACGAGCTGAGTTGATCTAGCCATGTCCGTCTGTCCGTCCGTCCGTCCGTCCGTCCGTCCGTCCGTCCGTCCGTACTAACGCAGAGATCTCCTAAACTACAAGTGCTAGAGACTTGAAATTTTACATGTATACTCGTGTATACCATACGCAGTACGAGTTTATCATATTTTTTCGATAACTCATCCCATTTATTTTTTATCGATAACAATCGAAAATCTGACTTGGTTTTTAAAGCCTAGTTTGAATACTGTTAGACCTAGAGACTTCAGATTTACTGTGTAGATTAATGTGATGAATACAAAGATTTTGTTATTTACAGATTTTGGATGCCACGCCCCCTTCGCCCCAAATTTGAAAAAACGTATATCAAGTACTAGAGACTTGTGCTTTGGCATATACACACATTTGAATGTTATTATTACGTTCTGAAAATGTGATGAAGATAGTCCCACTACAAAAAGATTTATTCAACAAACAAATTTTCGTAATATAGCCCACACGGCAGCCCAAGCGCAGTAACTGCGCAGTTAGCAGAGCAATTGTTTATGCGTTTGTATGGATGCATGCGTACGGGTGTGTGTATGTGTTTTTGTATATGTGCATGAAAGAAGTGTAGAATTGTTGGAATCAGTACTTTGCAGAGTTCAGGGTATCTCCTAGTCGAGCAGTCTCGACTAGAGCCCTCTTACTTGTTTTTTATACATACTGAGTGGAAGGGCTTCTGCATTACACACGCATGTAACACATATTTTGTTTTTCCCTCTCTTTTATTTATATTTCCTTCCTTAATACTCTCAACCCATTGAAAATCTGAAACCAGGGTATGGTGGTTTTGTTAAATGTATGTAACACGCAGAAGGAGGCGTGCCAGACCCCGTAAAGTATATGTATATATTCTTAATCAGGGCAACAAGCTGAGTCGATGTAGAATTGTCCGTCTTTCTGTCCTTCAGTCCATCTATCCCTATGCTTGAACGCGTCAATCTCAGAAAGTATAGGGACTTGAAAACAATTTTGTTTTGCACATAGGTCGATGTGTTGCACGCGCATATTGAGTTTGTTTCTACAAATCGATACCTACTCCATTTGTTATCAATTATCGAAATCAGTTATTAAATTATATTTCCAAAATTTTGTGGTTCTTAAAATTTTGTTAATAAAAATGATCTTTATTATTTTTATACCCATTGAAAATGGGAAATCATTGTATAATGGTTTTGTTAAAAGTATGTAACAGGCAGAAGGAGGCGTGGCAGACGCCATAAAGTATATATGTTCTTGATCAGGGCGACGAGCTGAGTTGATTTAGCCGTGTCCGTCTGTCTGTCTGTCTGTCTGTCTGTCCGTCTCTCCGTATGTATGAACGCTAGAGAAGAGCTAGAGACTTTAACTTTTTTTTCATAGGTCCGTATATATAGCGCGAATATCAAGTTTCTTTTTAAAAATAGATAAGTGCTCCCGTTATTTTGTTCTCGATTAAAAACCTTATCGAAAGCCAGTTTAAAAACTATATATTTCCTACATCTTTAGAGCTAGAGTCTCCAAAGTTGATATGTAGATTCATATGTATTTTTAGGAATATTGGTTTTTATCATATTTCACACCCCACCTCTCAAAACACCCCCTTCCCTACAAGTTTGCAAAAACTGTATTTCTAATACTAGAGACTTGTAAGTTGGCACTTACACACATTTTAATGTTATAATCACGGTCTGAAAGTTTTATCAAGATTGTCTGTCTACAAAAAAAGTTATTAAACAATTAAGTTCCCAAGGTAAGCCCACATGGCAGCCCATGCCTGTTTATACGTGCGTGCGTATGTGTGTGTGCATGTGTAAGTAGAAGTGGAACGCCGAATTATTGAAATATTAGTTCCTGGAAGAGGATTCAGGGGATCTCGTTGTCGAGCAGTCTCGACTAGAGATTTCTTACTTGTTTTTATTTTATTTTAGACCTTCATCTACCCAAAATATTTCAAATACTAGCAACTTGTGCTTTTATACACACATTTAAATGATATTATTACGTTCTTAAAATTTGATGAAGATCGCTCATCTACAAGAAAAGTTATAAAGCAATTAATTATGGGGGCAAGCCCACACGCACGCACAAGCACAAGCTGCAGTGTGCTTGTGCGTGAGTGTGTATGTGTGTGTATGTGGGAGTGGGAGTGATAGTGTCTGCATCTGGTGTTTCTTATGTAAAGAGAAAAGAAGCGAAGAATTATTGAAGTTGAAATATCAATTCCTCGAAGGGTTCAGGGTAGAGCTTGGGAATTCATCGGTGATGGCACCACTCGATGGATTTTGTAGCGATGGAAAAAACATCGATACTATCGATGATTAAGTCTTTATCCATCAATGGAAAACACCATCGATATTATCGATGTTTCCATCGGTAATTTAAAAGGGTTTATTACTCTTTTAAAGTTTCAAACAATGTTTTTAAATTTTGTAAGCCTTACAAATAAAATTCAAAATGGTTAATTATGTTTTTACAATCATTTTATAAACTTTTCGAAGAACACAACAGATTTTCGTGCAAACAATAATAAGCAATAAAAAATATACTTTAAACATACCTATATTAATAAGAATCAAAAAAGGTCGATATATCACCATCGAAAAATTTCCATCAATCTTATCGATGGACTTCCCAGCTCTATTTCAGGGGATCTCGTAGTCGAGCAGTCTCGACGAGAGCTTTCTTACTTGTTTTTTATTGTGTTCTGTAGCAACATATTTCACTGCATAATTTCATAGTTGTGCTCGTAATGCATGCAAAAGGCAAGAGGAACACCCACAACGGGAGTAGCGAACTAAAAACTTGACATGGGGACAGCGTAGCCACAGCCGCAGCCGTCTAACTGACAGTTGTCGTTGTCTTCTACGTGTTTTTGCTCCTTCTTGCTGTTGTTGTAGTTCTTGGGGCATTGCCTTGTTATCATTTTTTTAATAACATTGTTGCGCAGGGCAACGAATTTGCATAAAAAACTATCCGAGAGACAGCAGAGTCAGCAGCAGAGGTAGCGCCGGCCAACACGTGGTATGAGTATTTTTTTTAAGCAAAGACAATGACACACGCATGCATTAAGTGTGAGTGACTAGGCGAGTATGCGTGTTGTGTGAAATAAAACAATTTTCATACAAACTCCGTGCATTTGCATAAATTTCATGAGATGACGTCAGAGCTACTGTCACGCCACGCTGATCCTGTCAGGACGCGACACAACTGACAGTATCGGTACCAACTGCTGCAACAGCTACAGCAGCAGTAGCAACTGCTACAGCAACAACTTCTGCAGCAGTGGCCGCGGCAGCGGCTGCAGCAACTAACGAAGGCATCAAAGCGCGACATTTGGCCACGTGAATGAGCCCTGCTTGGCAAAAAAACTTTTGTGGGAAAATTTTTTGTCTGCTTCGGCCGTAATCATAAAATTTCATTACATTTAAAACAAAAACCAAGAGTTTGTTTTAAAACAAAATACATATTGGAGATGACAGCGCGTGATTGCAACATAAAAGCGTCATTTACATGATGTTGTTGTTACTGTTACCATTGCCGTTGTCGTTGTCGTTGCCGTTGTTGATCCCTTTGCTGCTGGCTGGCGCCTGCGCCGCAAACTTTTCAGTTTGCCATTTGCCGCCTCAATAGTTTGTAACGACCTCCAACCTCTCCTCCTGCCTGCCGCCTCCCACCTCCCAGCTGCAGCCCCTATTTCTATCCGTTCTGGCAATGGCCATCGGCTTTATTGAGGTTTTGTTTAAGCTTTTAGCGTACTTTTCTTTTCGCAGTGCAAAGTTGGGCAGGGTGTGTGTGAGTGTGTGTCTGGGTGTACGTATGTTTGCCCGGCAGCATTTTTGCAATTAGGCAACAGTTTCGGTTTTTTCTTGTGTTGGTAAATGCAATGGAACTTTTCAGTTTCGGCTACAGTTGCAGAGTTTTCATTGCTAACAGCGTTCGACACATACAAAAATGCTGCGTAATTGAGACTGATTGTGGATGAGCGGGCGAAAGAGAGATTGGTTCTAAGTGGGGAGGCGAATGGAGCTCTGCAGAGTGGGAGGCGGGGCGTAGAGAACCGCTTGAAGCTGGTTTATGAAAAAGTTGAGTCCTGTGCGGCATTTGAAGCGAATTTGGCATTCCCATCTTCACATACACACACACACACACACACACACACACACACACACACACACACACACACACACACACACACACACACACACACATTTGTATCAAGTGTGTTCGACTCTGTGTAACTATGTGTGACTATGTGAGATGAAAAAGTTGAAAATATCATATTAGTGATAAAAGTTATTAATAGATATCTTTCAAATCATTAGTATCTTTGTATTTCGAAATCATTCTTCTTCAACTATATCATTCCAAAAGAGAAATAACTTGAAATGGGGATTCAAGCTATACTGTTTTTGTGAAAATGTATGTAACAGGAAGAAGGAGGCGTGGCAGACCCCATAAAGTATATATATTCTTGATCAGGATGACGAGCTGAGTTGATCTAGCTATGTCCGCCTGTCCGTCCGTCCGCCCGTCCGTATGAACGCAGAGATCTCCTAAGCTACAAGTGCTAGAGACTTAAAATTTTACATGTATACTCGTTTGTACCATACGAAGTACGAGTTTATCATATTTTTTCGATAACTCATTCCATTTCTTTTTTATTGATTATAATCGAAAGTCTACAAAGATTTTGTAATTTACAGATTTTCGCGCCCCCTTCGCCCCAAATTTGAAAAAAACGTATATCAAGTACTAGAAACTTGTGCTTTGACATATACACGCATTTGAATGTTATTATCACGTTTTAAAAGTTTGATGAAGATAGTCTCACTACAAAAAGATTTATTTAACAAATAAATTCTCATAATATAGCCCACACGGCAGCCCAAACGCAGTAACTGGTAACTGAGCAGTTAGCAGAGCGCGTGTTTATGCGTTCGTATGGATGCATGCGTATGGATGTAGAAAGATTGGAATATCAGTACATTGCAGGGCTCAGGGTATCTCCTAGTCGAGCAGTCTCGACTAGAGCCCTCTTACTTATTGTAAACTGGCATAGCTACTCATTTCGTCAACTAGCGTGATCAAGCTTCTCAAACTTCAAATAAAGTAAAAGTAAAGTTTCAAAGTACCAAGCACTTATTTTCTAACAGATCACAAGTTCCGTCGAAAAGGAGAATTCACAAATCAACGCTTCACCATATTATACTCATTCACAAATTGGTTTCGTGCAGTATAAATTCGCCTCTACCGAAAAGAGAGACTTGAAATGGTAAATATACTCATAGTTACCTTCACATTCAAAAGCTTTATAACTTTCCATATACACTTAGAAACATCAGCAAAAACTACATTTGATATAACAGACCTAGTTATTATCTTCAGCGCTAGAACTTCAAAATACGTATGCCCGTTGACCACCCAAGATTAAAAAAATAGTGAAAAAACCATAGTCGGGATTGTACGACTAACAGATTTAAAAAACTCCATATTTAATTTTATTCTATCATATTTAAATATAGATTAGATCTTGGACTTCTTAGATGCGTACTGCCACTACCAAATTATACACTTCAATGCTCGAGTGCTACATAGCCAATTTTAACTAAAGAAGCAACTGAAACTTCAAACACAAATCAATCATAGTTCCGATATTAAAATATTAACAAGTAAGAGGGCTCTAGTCGAGACTGCTCGACTAGGAGATACCCTGAACCCTGCAAAGTACTGGTTCCAATCATTCTACACTTCTTTCATGCACATATAAAAAAACACATACACACACCCGTACGCATGCATCCATACGAACGCATAAACAATTGCTCTGCTAACTGCGCAGTTACTGCGCTTGGGGTGCCGTGTGGGCTATATTACGAAAATTTGTTTGTTGAATAAATCTTTTTGTAGTGGGACTATCTTCATCACATTTTCAGAACGTAATAATAACATTCAAATGTGTGTATATGCCAAAGCACAAGTCTCTAGTACTTGATATACGTTTTTTCAAATTTGGGGCGAAGGGGGCGTGGCATCCAAAATCTGTAAATAACAAAATCTTTGTATTCATCACATTAATCTACACAGTAAATCTGAAGTCTCTAGGTCTAACAGTATTCAAACTAGGCTTTAAAAACAATGTCAGATTTTGGATTGTTATCGATAAAAAAGAAATGGGATGAGTTATCGAAAAAATATGATAAACTCGTACTGCGTATGGTATACACGAGTATACATGTCAAATTTCAAGTCTCTAGCATTTGTAGTTTAGGAGATCTCTGCGTTCCTACGGACGGACAGACTGACAGACGGACGGACGGACAGACGGACGGACAGACGGACGGACGGACAGACGGACATGGTTAGATAAACTCAGCTCGTCATCCTGATCAAGAATATATATACTTTATGGGGTCTGCCACGCCTCCTTCTTCCTGTTACATACATTTTCACAAAAACATTATACCCTGATTTCCCATTTTCAATGGGTTCAGGGTATAAAAAGATGACTTGCATTTTTAACTAAAAGATTTTATTAAAAACTTGAATGCAATTTTCAGCATATAATTTTCATATTTTTTTTCATATTCTTATTAAATATTTGTCAAGTCAATACAAATTTCAAAACTTTATCAGATATTATCTATATTTGCAGATTAACTTCAATGTTGTGCAATTTTGAGTCGGTATTCAAAATAGTCAAAAAAAATTATATTAAATACCCTTGAAACTGTGGTTTTAATCATAAACTGTACCTTAATTTGGTAAGATCAAATACAAATTGATGAACAAATTGATGTCCATGCCCACTGTCTGGCGATATAGCCCTTTGTACCAATTCTCTTATATTTTAAACACTTTTAATGCTAAATTTAAATTTGAGATATATACTCCAGTTGCCGCAAAAGCTTTATTCCAATTCGAATCAAAGCTAGAAACTTTAAAAATTGAATAACTGAGCTACTGATTAAAAGATTTAACAACAATGAATAAATGAAGGTTCTTATGACGAAATAAATAAAGAACCAAAATAATAGTATAACTATTTGCACGGCTAATGAAGTTAACAATACAATTATCTTATTAAACTCTATTCAACAATACCTCATTAATCTTTTTATGTATACACAGATGCTGGGTTGGGTATCATAAGATAATTGAGAAATAGCAGAACTCCAGTTGTTAGGTGGAATTGAAAATACATGAGATATACAAATGATACTGTTATTTACCTATAAAAAGGAAACATGCCATATTCATACCGATCCAGAAGGCAATCAAGCCATCGAAGTGAACAATTTTCAGTCAGCAAAATTTGAGTTTGAGCTTTAGTTAGAACTTTTTCAATTAGAAAACTGTTTTTAAAAAAAAAACAACAGATATCTTCGGTTAGATACACCATATTAAGAAATTAGTACATAATACATAAAAAAAAGCAAGTCAAATTACTTCACAACTTCAGTTCGTTTTATGGGTTGCAAGTTCCAAAACTCGGGAGATAGGACATGACTGCATACGTATCTAGATGGATATGTATTTGTTCATAACTACGGTGCCTACGATGTTTCTGATGGATATGACTTTTAGTGTTTAGTGTACAGGAGGACTCGATTCTGTAAGTGATTCCTTCATTCAACATTGCAGTATACGGAAACCCATTTTCAGAATTATCAGCATTGCTCTACCTAACGTCATTAAAGAGGTTTTAAACTTCAAACGTGACGATTAGAGCCATCGGTCATCGGTAAAGGCATTCCTTTTTTGAACCACCTTATTGAAAACTCCCATTGTGGAATTTTGGCTGCTCACAAAGCTCAGCAACTTTAAAAAAATGTTCTTATAAAAAATTATTAAATTTGTTATAATTTTATTTACTGTTCAATTATATAACGTACAATTGAATATACTTAAATATTTTTAAAAATAATATTTTGTAAGTATACATGACAAACATTAAAAGTCTCGAATTTTCGGATTTTTTTTTTTTTTTTTTTGAGCCTTGTTTAATGGAAATTGGATTTTGGAATTGGATTTGGATTTAGCCATGTCCGTCTGTACGTCCGTCCGTCTGCCCGTATGAACGCAGAGATCTGCAAAACTACAAATGCTAGAGACTTTTTGAAATTTACATGAATAACCCGTGTGTAGGGACACGAAAAAAGTATTGATACTTTTTGGTATCGAGTATATTTGTTATTGATACCGATATTTTATACTCGATACTTTTGTTGTGATATTTGTACTTAACAAGTATCTATTGAGCGGTATCGAGTAAAAAAAATTACGCGAGAATACTTGAATCACACCAGTCAATTTGCGAGTAATTTGCGACGCCGCTAGTTGTATTAATAAGAAAAAGTGAAAAAAGTGAAGATGCAAGATGTGCTTCAAAAGTCTTAAAATCTCAGGAAACACCTCAAACATGCATAAGCATATGATCCGAGATTCAAAAATATCCATTTAAGGATAAGGATAAGTAAGCTTGTTCGAAATCAATGAATTTACTAAGACAATATATAACATCCAGTCCTAGTGTTCACTCGAGGGAAAATGAAACCGATTCTTCCCTAGAATCAACATATGATTTTTGGAGTCATCATAAGAAGTTGGCGCACACAGAGAAGCGGACCAAAAAATCAAGTCTTGCCATAAACGTTTTATGTGATGACGAATTATGTCGGTACCTGACTGCCCAGGTTTCACCACTTTCTATCGACCCTTTAAAACAATAGGATGACATGAAAGTGGTATATCCAAAACTATACAACCTGGCACAGAAGTATTTAAGGATTCCTGCGACATCTGTGCCCTCTGAACGGTTGTTCTCTACAGCCAAGAGTACTATAACAAAAACTCGCAGCCGACTTTCTCCGAAACGGCTTGACAAACTGCTGTTTTTAGGCGAGGAGGAGTGGGATACTTAAATGTTTAATATTTTAATCATAAAATGCGATTACTACTTGACGGCAGAGCTAATTGTACAAGTAATGTAATGTAACAATAAAAATGTAACCCAAGAAAATATAAAAATCTAACCAGAGTTTAATAAACATTTGGCACAAATATAAATACTCGATACCTTGCAATATCGATACTTTTGTTTTGATATTTTTATGAGTACGATGCTTTTTTATACCCTGAACCCATTGAAAATGGGAAATCATTTCAGAAGATATAAGAGCTAGAGACTTGAAATTTGAAGCTGTAGGTCCGTATATTGCACGCGCAGATCAAGTTTATTTCTAAAAATCGATAACTGCTTATGTTTTTTTGTTATCGATAAAAAACCTTATCGAAAATCAGTTATAAAATTATATCTTCTACACCTTTGAAGATAGAGTCTCCAAATTTATCATGTGTATCAATCATGTATATTTTTAAGATTTTCGGTTTTTGTCATATTTCACCCCCCACCCCCCAAAACACCCGCTTCCCTACAAGTTTGCAAAAAACGTATTTCAAATACTAGAGACTTGTGCGTTGGCACATACACACATTTTAATGTTATATGATATGTAATCACGGTCTGAAAGTTTTATCAAGATTGTCCGTCTACAAAAAAAGTTATTAAACAATTAAGTTCTCAAAGTAAGCCCACATGGCAGCCCATGCCTGTTTATACGTGCGTGCGTATGTGTGTATGTGTGTGCATGTGTAAGTAGAAGTGGAACGACGAATTATTAAAATATTAGTTCCTGGAAAAGTTCAGGGGATGTCGTAGTCGAGCAGTCTCGACTAGAGCTTTTTCACTTGTTTTTATACTACTCATGAGTACATGGTCGATACTTTACATTCGATATCGTGTCCCTACCCGTGTGTACCATACGCAGTACGAGTTTATCATATTTTTTCGATAACTTGTCCCATTTATTTTATATCGACAATAATCGATCATTTTATTTATATTATAACGTTCTGAAAGTTTGATGAATATAGTCTTACTAAAAGAGGATTTATTCAACAGATAGCCCATACTGCAGCCCAATCGCAGTCGTCGCTAACTACGCATTTATCAGAGCGCGTGCTTATGCGCTCGTATGAATGCATGCATATGTGTGTGTGCATGCCTATGCGCAATTATTATTGATGTCTCTCAATTAATATTTGTATTAATATTGAAATTTTCAAATAAATCTCCATTCTCACCCTACGAAAATTCAGCTGAGTACCAGAAAATTCACTTCAACTAATTTCAGGTATATGAATTATTTGTGTTCACTTCAGAATGCATTCCTCTGCTCCTCTACCCAGGGATCTGAACGCAATTATCTGAATGTGAAATGTTCTGCACTTAATTTAATTTAGCACCCATGGGTTATACAACCCATTTGAAAATGTGTCACGCCATTATATATACAATGGCGTGACACATTTTCAAACGTATTTATTTAGCAAACAGCTACAACAGATGAACAGAAAGTTCAACAACTAATGCAAAGCCTAGGTATAAAGATAACCTAAGACGAACATATCGCTGGCTTTGCTGAGGCTATCCTGATGAAGTCAGAAGGAATTGTCTCAAATATTTCTGGACCAACGCAATCGACAGGCGAACAAAAACGTGTGTGAAAAAAGAAAAAATTAATAAATAAAGGACACGACTGTCGGACTGTCGGGCACTGGTGTGTCGGGACTGTCGAACTGCCGAGCTGCTGAACTCACGAATAACATAACGTTGACAGCTTAACGTACAAAATTAATGTGACAATCTAGCTAAATGCGTGTGTGTGGGTCGGACATAAATATGCGAGTATATAGCATACATATGTATTTGTGCATTGAGATAGATAAACATGTTGCCAAAATGACCGAGCGAAACTACCGAAACGAGTAGGAGGGGTGAAGTAGCAGCAGCAGCAACAGCATGACAAACAGCTGCCAAACTGTTGGACATTAATTACGCACAGAAATATTAGTGGACAGCAAAAACTACAGCAAAGCCCAAACCAACTATAACAGCAGAAATAGCAACAACCGTCAAAGCTCAAACTCATTAAATGGGTCTGGCCAACAAATTTGGCGGCCCAACACTGCGTATGCGTGCGTATGATGCGATCTAATGCTCTGAGATATTCCAGCAAACAAGCATTAAAAGTTTTTATTGCCGAAGCTCACACTTTTCTATATCTCTGTCTCTCTATCCCTCTCTTTCTCTCTCTCTCTATCTCTCTCTCTCTATATATATATATCTCTCTCTCTCTCTCTCTCTCTCTCTCTCTCTTCTTCGTTCTCGTATTATTTCTCTTGCTATCTCCCTCTCTCCTACTTAATGGACATGCCCTCGCACCCTTGGCGACTATCTCATCGTGTAGACAACAAAAAGCATTAAATTACTTTATAATCCGTGCATAGCTCCAGCCGGAAGTGGCCGACACACAAAGACACACTCACACACCAGGGAACAAGAAAAGGACACTCAGCACGTTTTGTACACACATTGGAGCCAGCTCAACAACATAATCAAATCAAAGATTATGTTGAAGCATTGAAATTACGTACAGAGCCGACATACAACACTCACACACACTAACACAAAACACACAATTACAAATGCACATACATATAGATATATACACTCAACTGATGAGACGTGTGCCCTCTCATCACTTTAGTCAGTAACCTGCCACAGTATAAGCTTTAATTTATGTTGCGATAACTACAAGACTCGCAAATACCCTGTAGTATAAAAGCTAGCTGCTCATTGCATGTAGAAATATGTTCAAAATTGATGAACTAAATAACTGTGTACAGATAAATTAAACTAAAACATAATTACAAATGAACAAAATTAAACTAAACAAACTTGGATTATAATTTTAAAAAAAATTTTTAAATTAGGTCCTTTGTGTAATAGGTCAATAAAAAGCTGAGCGCTATGGTTGACCATCGATAGATATTTTATACTCTATCGATACTTAACCATATCGATCATAAGTAATAGCAGAAGAGGAAGAATAAGAGCGGCAGAGTTTAGTTAGAGTTGAAAAAGAGAACAAGTCGAGAAGCAACAAATAGATAATGAAATAATAAAATATATTATTTTATTTTGTGGTGTGGATGCTTTATTTAGCGATCCACAAAAGATTTACAATAAGGTTGACTTTATTCTAATTAATAATACTAACAACAGCTTGTGCGTGTTGTACTTAAAGCTTGTCCATCGTAAAGCTTTTGCATTTATGCCAATAATCGGACGCCACGTCAGCAATTACGTGGAGATTTGACGTTTGTGCTATCAGCTGAGGATAGCTTTACGGGAACAATGCTTCGAGTGATAGCTTTTAAGCCTCTGTATCGAATGTTCTGATCAAGTTTTGGAGTTACAAAGCTTTACATGAATACTTATATTATTATCCCTCCTACAAATTAGATAATGAAATAATGTAATATATAATAATAAAGCCTCCTACATTTGCTGTGTACACCGAAAATTCATATTTTCCTGCTACTCTTAAGGCTTCTACTTTTTGCACGCCTTAACATTGTGACCAGTTTCTCAAAATGTAATGAAGAGCCCTCTGGTCCTGTGCAATGGCTCTGTATGATATTCACATCCTAAGTCTAGGTATAACAAAACCCATTTATACTTTGCCATTCTTGAGCAATATCTCGTCAAATTGGCGTTCTAACTCCACTAATGAGCTTGCGAGGACTTCCGACACTGCTTCTGCTACCTCCGACCCTACTGAGCGTGAATCAACTTGTCTAATCTGTATTAGAGATATAGGCTTAAGATCAGCTTCCGGGGTTGTTTCCTTGACCTTTACTTAAGCTTTACGACTGCAATTTTTCTGCCTTGGATCGGGTTTTCCCAATGCTTCTCAGATTGACATCATCGGAGGAGGTTTTTGCATTTTAAGCTATTACGTATTCACTCCCACTCACGGTGCCCCTATCATTTTCCAGGAGTTTATGCAGAAACCAAGAATATCCAACAGTTCATCTACATCAGATGCATATTTATAGAGTAGTGAATGCATAGAAGAAAGGCATTTACAAGAACCAGGATCTTACACAGATTAAAAACTTATCACAACTTCAATATGTACTGCAAAAAACATAATTGGCAATAGTTGCAGCATTGTTCTACGCATCATTTCCACACGATGTCACTCATTTTTACTGAATTCCTATAAGGCTACATCTGTCAACCCATGTAAAACCGATCACGACTCATTTGTTATTTAGTAGTCAATGATTGGTCAAAGAATGCACTGC
Organism: Drosophila hamatofila; assembly: GCA_035045345.1. Taxonomy (NCBI): domain Eukaryota; kingdom Metazoa; phylum Arthropoda; class Insecta; order Diptera; family Drosophilidae; genus Drosophila; species Drosophila hamatofila. Next base: position 1,159,048 of record JAWNPA010000012.1, read on the forward strand.
ACACAGTTCAATTTTATAATTCTTCTTTAAAGCGCTACACTCAGTAGTTCAAAACTGGGCGGTTGCCCAATTTCAATTCAATGAAGTCCTTAATGGAGGCATTGTGTCAACTTGAATTAGCAGGAAAACGGATTGCTACTGGAAGTCCCTAGATGAGCAATACAATCAGTGTTGCCTTGCTTGTGAAGCCCCAAAACCGTATAATAAGATATAATTTGAAATTTGAATATGTTTAATTAGACTTAGAAATATGATTTTAAGTTTGCTTAACGGCATTCAATTATACACTAATTGTAGACAGATTATCTTCAAGAAGAATTTTTGTATGACGAATTGTCAGCCGCTCGTTTATTCTATTACCAACCCCGTTTCGTATTTTTACTATTAAAGGGTATAAAAACTGCAACATAGCATGAGGCGCCGCTCGACTGCCGCCAAACAATTACACACATAAAGCAAAATGCGCTACAACTTTGAACTACTACCCGCTCAAAGAAACAACGTAACACGCCTCTTGCCACGCCCCGCAACAGAAATCAGAACAGCAGTGACTGTAGGAGGCAGTAGCCACAGCAGTCGATGCAGCACCAGCCAACGTAAACAGGCAAAAGTCTTTGGTTCATTCACAAGCAGCTGCCAAGGGCGCACGCAAGGTGGCATGCTTTTTAGCACTCACTGTGTGCCTGACATGCGCACTGCCTGACGTCAGCTGCTCTCTCCAAAGTCTGGCAACGCTGCGCCGTCTCGGCAGCACAAGCACAAGTTAATAGCAATACTATCAGTTGGCTGGCTGCCCTCGGCTCATAAGCGTCGCGGCTGCTCTTACAGTTTGTGCACTGTGGTGCTGTCTGTGTGTGAGAGAGCGACTTAAGCGTAAGCGTATGAGAGTGTGTGTGTGTGTGCGAGTGTGAATTTGTGCGTGCGGGCGCCAAGCTGTTGTATGCTTAACAACCAACAGAGCACCATTGAACCACCTGCCACAGTGCGCTGCTATTTTCAGTGACAGCTACAAAAAAAAACAGAAACAAATACACAGAAAATAAAAGAATCTGAAACTTCCGGCTGATGATTTGCATATAAAAAAGAGCCAGAGGAAGTTTAAAGCGAACGGAACTGTCGGAAACTCTGTTTAAATATCAGCAAAGCAACAGCAATAATAACAACAACAGCAAAGGCAACAGCAACAACGACAGTAACAGTAAACAAGTAAAAACATTTCGCAAATCAACACATCGCGCAGGAAAGTAGGCAACAGTTTTTTGCTGCGCACCATGGAAATGGACGTCAATCGCCAGACACGCCACAATGCCAACCTAATGACCATATCCGCCCGCTGTTGTGCCAACAACAATGCAACAACAGAAACAACAACAACTACAGCAACAGATATTGAAACGGCTGCAGCGAGCGGCTGTTGCGGCATCTTAAGTCGCTTGTTCTGCGTGAGCCGCCACAAGGCGACACAGTCTGTGGCAGGCACTGAGTGCAGCCAAGGCGAGCCGTTGTTCATGCAACGCAAAACGCTGACGTTACATCCAGCAGCGCAGCGACGTCGTCGGACGCCACAGGAAATCTATTTCGAGAGTCGCGGCAAGTCCTGCAAGAAGCTTTTGAAATTTAATGGCCATTCCAATAAGGTAAGTGACACAAAAAGCAACTGTAACTGAATATCTAACGAGTATGTATCTATGTATGTGTTTGTGTGTGTGAGCTATTGACGATATGACAAGCCAAAATATAGACATCAAATATGTTGGTAAACTTAAGAGACCTATTTACATGAGGCTAAAGATGACATCAAATACACGGCAGACATAATTTTTTTTACACGGTAGATGGAATAAAAGGATTTTCTATAAGAGCTACAGGACATCAATTTTAGTGTGCATTTGGGTACTTTTCAGCAATATATGTGTCATTAAAATTTAAGCAAGTACGAAAGCACTAGTCGAGACTGCACGACTACGGGATCCCCTGAACCCTTCGAAGAACTGATATTTCTATAATTCGTCGCTTCTTTTCTATGTTTACCTGCACACGCACATATATACGCACGTATAAGCAGGCATGGGCTGCTGTGTGGGCTTACTATGGGAACTTAATTGCTTTATAACTTTTTTTGTAGATGGACAATCTTCATAAAGCTTTCAGACCGTAATACTTATTTATTATTATTAATTAAAATGTGTGTATTTGCCAAAGCACAAGTTTCTAGTAGTTGAAATACGTTATTTGAGAATTTATAGGTAAGGGGTGGGTTTTGAGGGTGGGGGTGGAATAAAATCCGAAATTCTGAAATTCTGAAAAATATATATCTACGTTTTACGTTTCGGAAACTAAAGATGTACGTTTTAAAGATTTACGTTTTGGCTCTAGATATGTAGGAGATATACATTTTTAACTAATGTTCGATAAGGTTTGTAGTCGATAACAAAAAAGGGAGTAGTTTTCGATTTTTGGAAACAAAATCGATAAGCGCGTGCAATATACGGACCTATAGCTTTTAGAATTTTTTTTAGAATTAAAGAACTATACATATGTAGTTAAAAAATACAAGGTTTAAAGGTTTTAGGTGCAACCTAACACAGAGATAAGTCAAACGAAATAAGTGATTTCACTTACTAGATTTGACGTATTCGTGGTACTTTTTACCTGTGTGCACGCTATTGTTACAAAATGAAGAAAATTTGTCGCTATAGCTGAAGCTATAACGAGTCGTGTGGAACTGAGTCGATGTTTGTGGCGCCTGTAAAGGTCCACACACTCACACTCACCCTATATAACACATATACACACACACACACAGAATACTTATATTCAAGCTCATGTCCATAGTCTGAGCACTTTGCATAAATCATTTGGTGTTGTGGCTGGGTCGCAATGCGCTTATGAAATATTTCATTTTGTTTAATGTGCCTGCAACTTAAAGCACTGTTGCCACATATAAAACACCACACGCCATACAAATCTTTTTTCTATACTCCCTTGCACTAATTAAAAACGTGCAAAAAGCAAGCCAATCAAACAGGTCGATGCACAACAATGGCCTACCCAAAATCGCATATGCGCATATATGTGTATTATTGTGTGCCTGGTCATGAGTGTGTGTGTGTGTATGTGTGAGTCTGTGTGCGCTGCAGGATACAATGACATGTGCTGGCTGTCCAACCCAGCACTAGGTACGCACTGAAGCGCAAGCAGCAGGATGAATTTGTTAAACAACATGAACGTGAAGCAGCTGTTCGAGCTTGCCAAGAGCCTGGCCTAGACAGCCCTAGCCAGCTCTGGTTGGGGCTTCAAACACGACTGCCTGACTGAAAAATGAAAAACTCATTCGCCCTATCAAGTGACATCATCAATTTCAGTCTATTTTGTACTGACCAAGCGAATGCAGCTGCTACAGACAATAGGAGTGGAAAAAGGAAGCTGAGCGCCGAAGCACATTAGCTATTACACCAGACGAAATCGCTCTTTGCATGTGCTTCTCGGATTTTGGGGCGACAGAAAGGCTTTCGGCATTTTGTGGCCTAGCAATAAAACTAGAAACTAGAACTCAGTTTTAAAAGATACTCTTCGACTCGACTTAGCTACAGCTGCACTCACTCATGTACATATATGTGCCCTATTTATATATAAAATTTATTTATATATAAAAAGTTTATTGTGAAGTAATTATTATATATTATCATTTATTCTCCAATAACTTTTGTGTAGCCAAACGAGGCGTAGCAGACCCCATAAAGTATATACATTCTTAATCAGGGCGATGAGCTGAGTCGATTTAGCCCTGTCCGTCTGTCTGTCTATCTGTCTGCCTGTCTGCCTGTCTGTCTGTCTGTCTGTCTGTTTGAACGCGTCGATCTCAGAAGATATAAGAGCTAGAGACTGAAATTTGAAACTGTAGGTCTGTGTATTGCACGAGCAGATCAAGTTTGTTTCCAAAAATCGATAGCTACTTCGGTTTTTTTATCGATAAAAAAACTTATCGAAAATCAGTTATAAAATTATATCTCCTATACCCTTAAAGCTAGAGTCTTCAAATTTTAAACTTACACTCATTTCTATTTTATAGAATTTCGGTTTTTTCATATTTTACCCCCCACCCCTCAAAGCACCCCCTTCCCTACAAGTTTGCAAAAATCATATTTCAAATACTAGAGACTTGTGCGTTGGCACATACACACATTTTAATGTTATAATCACGGTCTGAAAGTTTAATCAAGATTGTCTGTCTACAAAAAGTTATTAAATAATTAAGTTCCCAAAGTAAGTCCACACAGCAGCCCATGCCTGTTTATACGTACGTGCGTATGTGTGTATATGTGTGCGCATGTGTTAGTAGAAATGAAGGGACGACTTATTGAAATATTAGCTCCTGGAAGGATTCAGGGGATCTCGTAATGGAGCAGTCTCGACTAGAGCTTTCTTACTTGTTATACCCTGAACCCATTGAAAATGAGAATTCAGAGTATAATGGTTTTGTGAAAATGTATATAACAGGCAGAAGGAGGCGTGACAGACCACATAAAGTATATATATTCTTGATCAGGATGACGAGCTGAGGAGATCTAGCCATGTCCGTCCGTCCGTCGGTCCGAAAAAAGCGTATTTCAAATACTAGAGACTTGTGCCTTGGCATATACACACATTTTATTGTTGTTCGTTGTTCGTCTACAAAAAAAGTTATCCATCAGTTAAGTTCCCATAGGGATCTCGTAGTCGAGCAGTCTCATCCAGAGCTTTCTTACTTGTTTAAAAAAGAAAAAATTATACAAGGTATACATGAAACTATATATAAAATTGAGTTTCGGAAGGAGTAAAATCGACGCGACCTTATATCAGTACCTCGAAGGGTTCAGGGGATCTCGTAGTCGAGCAGTTTCAACTAGAGCTTTCTTACTTGTTATACCCTGAAACCATTGAAAATGGGAAATCGGTTTATAATGGTATCCGTCCGTCTGTCCGTCTGTCCTTGTGTATGATCGCGTCGATCTCAGAAGATATAAGAGCTAGAGACTTGAAATTTTTGTTCGTAGGTCCGTATATAGAGCGCGCATATCAACTTTTTCTAGATGTAGATTTATATGTATTTTTAAGAATTTGGATTTTTGTCATATTTTACCCCCCACCCCTCAAAACACCCTTTTCTCTGCAAGTTTGCAAAAACAGTATTTCAAATACTAGAAACTTGTGCGTTGGCACATACACACATTTCAATGATATAATCACGGTCTGGAAGTTTTATCAAGATTGTCCGTCTACAAAAAGAGTTATTAAACAATTAAGTTCTCAATGTAAGCCCACATGGCAGCCCATGCCTGTTTATTGTTCCTGGAAGGGTTCAGGGGATCTCGTAGTCGAGCAGTCTCGACTAGAGCTTTCGTTCTTGTTTTATAATGAGCTATATAGCAGATTGAAGCAAAATGTTTGTTTTACCACAACGGACTGCAGGGTTGGTGGAGCACGGGCAACCGTTTGCAACCACCGAAAAAACCTACCCCCGACAAATATTGGGATTATATTGCATTAAGGAAATTTGGGGCGACGCGTCGGTTGTGTTACCTTCAAAAGAGCTCTAATAGCATTACATTTATGTCATCACCGAGCTCCGTGGGTGGCAGCCTTAAAATTCATTCGGTTCCCAATATGGCATAATAAATATGTCTGGTCAGATATAATTGTATTATGATAAAAATAATTTGATTAGATCAATAAAAATAAAGGTTTTTAGTAAAAAGTAATTCATAGGTACATAACAAAGCATAAGTGCAGTACAATATTTAACGCCTAGAAAACAACCGGAGTAATTGGCTGCTGCAAGTTCATATAAATGACAAAAGACAACAATGACAGTGTTACTTTATTTGGGATTATTTGATTATTAAATGTGTTCTATACATACATATAGCCCTTTATTAAACTTTAATCTCATGAACGCTCAATCTACTCTAGAAATTTCGGCAGCACAATTTTTTGTCAGTTAAAAGTTCAATTTTGAGGACATACTTGAAGAAAATTGATTGAATTTCATTGCATAGCACTTACATACATATATGCTGAACGATGCTCAAATGCTGTGGAAAGCTTGGTAAACTTTGTAGTAGCTAGGGAAAGCAGCTGCTCTTCAATTACAAATAATCAACTTCAATGAAATATTTTTGTCTATCGGCCGACCTTTGCCTTTCTTATTAGTAATAGTAGCATGAAGTGAAATTCAGTACTTACCTCGTATAAAGCATTTGCGTTTAATTGTTGGCACTTTGTGCACAAAAGTGCCTATTACGAAGTAAACAAGCCAAAACTATCCAAAAGTTTGTGGTAAGCGGCTTAAAGGCTTTAGTTCTTTTCAGAGTTTATCAGAGTGTCGGAGGAACTTCCTTTACTCACTGATTACTGAACAGTCTTGGCCAAGTTTGCGCTCGAAAGAAATCATCATGTGCCAACATTAGTGACCCGGCGCATGCATAACAGACTAGTTGGCCCAAGTCCTTCGTCCTTTCATTGGGCATAATTATGCTGTAGCTGGGTTGCTGAGCTGCTGGTTGCCAGTGGCCGGACGCAAGGCACAAATGCAAATGCAAATCAAGCTACTGCCCCGGCAACAAAAGCTGTAAGAGCTCAAACAAAAAAGGGCATTATAAAATAGACAGCCCTCGCCTGCAAGCGGAAGTGACTGTCCATCTGTCTGTCTCCTGTCCAGCTGTCTCTGTCTCTTTCTCTCTCCCTGCTTCTCACATTCGCTCTCTCTTTCAAACTGTCGCCTCTGTTAACTGCAGTAACTATATGGGTGAGTGCGGCTTTGAGCCTTGTGCTGTATGCAAGCATTTTGATACCCGTTCCTGCTTTGGGTTTACTATAATGATATTTTAATATATATCTTACTATATTGATTTAAAATTAAGAAATGAAATACTGTTGTGAACAAAATAGATTTAGTCAGCCGTAATTTAAGCTTTTCTTGATATTATATAAGCTAGTCTTCTTAAATACATTGCTCCTAAAGCATGATATTACTTAAAGCTCGGATGTAGGGAGGGGAAAATTACATCTCTTGCCCGACTACTCTACCAAACTCTAAAAAACAAGTAAGACAGCTCTAGTCGAGACGGCTCGACTACGAGATCTCTGAACTTTTCCAGGAACTGACATTTCAATGACTCGTCGCTTCATTTCTACTTACACATACACATATACATACATACACACACACACATGGGCCTACTATGGGAATTTAATCTTCTAATAAGTTTTTTGTAGACGGCCATAAAATATGCACACACACATACACACACACATATAAGCAGGCGTGGGCGGGAGTGTGGGCTTACTATGGGAACTTAATTGTTTAATAAATTTTTTGTAGACTGCTCGACTACGAGATCCCCTGAACCCTTCCAGGAACTAATATTTCAATAATTCGGTGTTCCACTTCTACTTCAACATGCACACACACATACACACATACACACATACGCATATACACATACGCACGCAGGCAGTTAGAAGACAGCTGAAGAAGGCCATTCGGGCAAGTAAAAGAGAATGTTTCTTAGAGTTGTGTGACTCAGCCGAATATGACCCTTGGGGCAGGGCATATAAGATGGTAGTTAAAAGACTTTACGCAGGTAAACAGGTACAGCCTACGGATCGTTTAGAGCTTAAAGCGATTGTGGAAACGCTCTTTCCAGAAAGATTAAGCTCCATTCACGATTCGGAGCCTGTGCCTGTTAATCAGGACACGACGTGCACTGACATTGTTTTAGTTACGGACGAAGAAATTCTAGTGGCTCTTAGAAGTCTTAGAACTAAATCAGCTCCAGGGCCGGACGGGATCCCAAATCGTGCGCTAAAGCTAGCCCTCGCCTTGCACCCAAATACGTTTGCTGAGCTATACAGCGAATGCTTGGTTCAGGAGACGTTTCCTGCTACCTGGAAAATCCAGAGCCTGGTATTGCTACCCAAGGCTGGCAAACCACCAGAGGAGCCATCCTCTTACAGACCAATCTGCCTCTTAGACACCATGGGAAAGGTGTTTGAGAAATTGATCTGCTCTAGATTGGAGGCTGCTATCGCCAGTGCTGGAGGCCTGTCACCAAACCAGTTTGGTTTCCGGAAGGCCCGGTCAACAATAGATGCGCTGAATAAAGTTGTTGGCCTGGCAACTTCCGCCATCCAAGGCACTAGATGGAAGCATGGGACGAAGCAGTACTGCATCATTGCGACTCTAGATGTCAAGAATGCCTTCAACACTGCTAGCTGGGATATGATACTTGATGCGCTGTCACAATATAATATCCCTAAATATCTGATAGAGACAGTTAAGAGCTACTTCAGAGGAAGAACACTTGTATACGACACGAGTGAGGGTCCCCAAACTCATACAGTGTCAGCTGGAGTTCCCCAAGGCTCAGTGCCTCTTCTATGGAATGCTATGTACGACGGTGTACTGCGGCTGGAACTTCCAGTAGGTGCGCACACCATTGGCTTTGCTGATGATGTAGCAGTCGTCTCCATAGGCAAGGAGCTTAAAGATACAGAGGATATGTGCAGCGCAAGTATCAATCGTATTAGTAGCTGGTTGGGAAGAGCTGGACTAGAGCTAGCAGCTCACAAAACAGAAGTCGTCTTAGTCAGCAGTCGCAAAAAAGTGGAAACAGCCAATATAAACATCGGCAGCGTCACCATCGCATCAAAGAGGGCGATAAAGTATCTTGGCGTCATGTTAGACACAAGACTAACTTTCCGCGAGCACCTAGAATATGTGCATAAAAAAGCAGCTGATTCTTGTAGAGCTCTCTCAAGGATCATGCTTAACACGCGGGGACCAAAACAGCAACGACGTCTCCTTCTAACGAGCGTCATTAGGTCCGTCATCCTCTATGCTGCGCCAATATGGTCAAGAGCGATGGCAACTCCGAGCTACAGCCGGGGCATTTGCGCCACGTACAGATTGAGCGCAATCAGAGTCTGCTGCGCCTTCAGGACTGTCTCTGACGACGCAGCGCTCGTCATAGCCGGCATGGTGCCTCTGGAGGACCTGGTCGCTGAAGCCGAGGAGCGGAACTCACACGAGCCTGCTCGACGCAACGCTATCAGGACGAACAGCATTGCACGATGGCAAAGAAGATGGAATAACTCTTCAAAAGGGCGGTGGACGCACACGCTCATCCCGGAGCTTGATCAATGGGTAAACCGCAAGCACGGGCAAACTAATTTTTATCTGACGCAGATTCTCTCTGGACACGGATGCTTCCGGAGCTACTTGAAGCGCTTTGACCATGAAGAAACCGATGAATGCCCCTGGTGTGGGCGAGGCTTGGTGGAAGACGCCAAACACGTCCTGTTCGAGTGCGGACGCTTCCTAGAGGAAAGGCGTTGTCTGGAAGAGGCACTGGGCCGCTCCATTAGAGCAGACAATATAGTCAACGCCATGCTGGAATCGGAGGTAGCTTGGAACCTAATAAGCACCTTCGCGGCCACAGTCATGACGGAGCTCCGCAGAAACGAGCGAGCAAGAAGACGAGTTGTCACAGGCTAAGATAGTATAAAATGCTTGCGAAGCAATGCTTTACGGCCGTCCCGCAAGCATCGTGTACTATCCTTAACATCCTAAGCTGCTAAAATATGTTTTAATATTCTTAATCTTATTGTTAATAAACGAATATAAAAAATAAAATAAAAAAACATACACACGCACGTATAAGCAGACATGGACTGCATTGTGGGCTTACTATGGGAATTTAATTGTTGTATAAGTTTTTTTGTAGACGGACAATCTTCATAAATCTTTAAGACTGTGATAATAACATTAAAATGTTCGTGTTTGCCAAAGCACACGTATCTAATATACGCTTTGTTCAAATTTTTAGGAAAGGGGTGATTTAAGACAAAAATGAAAATTCTGTAAAATACGCATAAATCTAAATTGGAAATTTGGAAAATCTACCTTTAAAGATGTAGGAAATATAATTTTATAACTAACATTAAAACAAAGATAGTTATCGATTTTTAGAAGCAAACTTGATCTGCGTATGCTATATACGGATTTACAAAAAAAAAAAAAAAAAAAAATTGAAGTCTCTAGCTCTTATATCTTCTGAGATCGACGCGTTCATACATATGACGGACGGACGGACTGACAGACGTACAGATCGACTCAGCTCGTCGCCCTGGTCAAGAATATATATACTTTATGGGGTCTGGAACGCATCCTTCTGCCTGTTACATACATTTTAACAAAACCATTATATCCTGATATGCCATTTTCAATGAGTTCAGGGTATGAAAATTCAACATTGCAAAGTTGTAATTACCAACTGGCAATGAAGAGCAAGTGAACCCTGTCGGAGTGCTGAAGTTACAAACACTTGGCTGCTGCCACATGTTCTGCAGCTCGCTTAAATCCCTCAGCGCAGTCTTAATACATGTGTGTTAGTGTGTTAGTGTGCTTTAACAGAGCGCTCTGCGAGAGCTGTGTATTGGGCGACGCTGCTCAGAGCTCAAACAACCACAAATGCCGACAGCCAGAAAACGAGTAGACAACATGTCCCGGACCTGATGAGCCACGCCATTCGATCTGATGAGCTAGCTGACATAAACGAGCGCGACTGTTCGCGTTTATTACAATCAGGCCTGATTAAGTTGGGAAAAAGTTAAACAAAAACTCAAATCAAAAGTGAATTTATTCGAATGCCGTTGTATGCGAAAGAAGACAAAAACAAAAAAGTATGAAAGCTCTAGTCGAGACTGCTCGACTACGAGATCCCCTATTTTTCCTTTCAATTAACTGATATTCCAATCAAACGGACAGGGCCTGCCACACCACTTTCTGCCTGCTACATACTTTTAACAAAACCGCTATACCCTGATTTCCCATTTTCAATGGGTCCAGGGAACAACAAAAAGTCATAAAAATGAACCGGCTATACAAGTAGTTGAGGCAATGGACTCCAAGCCCTTTGGCCCAACCAGATGAAGCGCTCGCCTTTTTTGGAGCTGGCCCCGCACGCTGGTCCGCTGCTGCCAAGTGTTGACGATGACAAGGGTGCTTTGCCGCCTCACTGACTAAATAAAATTGGAATTTATTATCATGATTTGTAGCAAGAAGAAGAAGCAGCACTGGCAGCATCAGCATCGGAGGCAGCCACAACAGATAAAAGAGAAGAAGCAGTCAAAATGGCAACCTCGCTCCAACTGCAAGTCTTTGGCCCGTTCACTAACACTGACTCATCGGCTGCCGCCAGTGCAGGCTAGAAGGCCAGAAAACCAGAAGACGCCGATAAGTAGCCGCACTTTTAGATTTATGCAGCACAGCACTGATTTAAATGCCAGACGAAGCTTAAATCACGCCTACAGCACTGGCTGTAGCCAAAAAGGCTTAACTGTGCATTTCAGCTAGTTTATTAGGGCTTAAAACTCCCCAACAGCTGCAAAAGCAGCATCAACCGCAGCTAAGGCGATTTACGCAAGGCCACGCGGAGTATGCGTAATTTTAGTTGCGCCGTTCGCAAAATCTTTAATAGATAGCGATTACTGACTTGCTGAGTGGGAACTTTTATAATTGGGAGGCATGGTGTAGCCATAGCTAAAGCCCACAGTCAGAATGTGAGCTGGCAACTTAATAACTCAAAAGAAAATATGCAAAAGTCTACAAATCCCCGAATTGCATACGCCAAAAAGTAGGCTTAAAATATGCGTTCACCTTAAAAGAAAATTGTGTTGAGTGGTATGAAATAAAACTTAAAATCAAATACCTCGCCTCGTATAAAAATATCACAAAATCGATCGATAATCAATAATATATAAACAATTCAGCAGTCATTCAGTCCTCTTCGTCTTGTCATAATTGGAATCTGAAAGTGTTTGAGTTTTTAAATAACACTAACAGATCAAGATTGTTTTTTAATATATCTATAAATTTTCCAGTCTCCCGTCAACACGTTGTTCAGTTAGGCTACCTATGTTGCCAAGACATGTGGACGTAATATATTTGTACGATATTTCAAGGTGAAGTGGAGACTCTAGCTCAAAAGACCTTCTAGATATAATAATAAATGAAGTTCAATAATAACTTTAATCGATTTTAAAATATATCTACACAGTTTATTAATCTATTTATTAATGTTTAATGCATCAAAAACAATCCCTGTTATTTCTGAAGATTTATTTAGTGAAATAAAAACTGATTTTTAAAAGAAAAAATAAAAAACAAAACACTAGCTACGGCATAATACTCATTCACGATCAAGAAAGCTTTAGCTCCACAACTTTGAAAAGTTTTCGAAAAATTTCAGTATATGAATTATTGGCAATCTTTTGAAAGAGCTTACAAAAACGTATTTATAAATCAAAAGTAACTCAATGAATCAATTTTAAAGCTCCTTTATTTAATAAAAAAAAAACACTATAAAATTAAAATAAATTAAACAAGTAAGAAAAATCTAATCGAGACTACTCGACATCCAGATCCCCTGAACCCTTCCAGCAACTGATATTTCAATATTACTTCGATTCTTTTCTGCTTACACAAGAAATAAAACATGCACACACACATACAGATATACATACATACGCAACCTAATTGCTTAATAACTTTTTTGTAGAAAGACAATCTTCATAAAACTTTCAGACCATGATAAAAACCTTAAAAAGTGTATGGGTTTCCCAAAGCACAAGTATCTAGTATTTGAAATACGCTTTTTACAAATTAGCACGGAAGGCATTGGAAATGACGGTGAGGGGTAAAATATAATAAAAATCGAATTTCTATTGAATACGAATAAAATTTGTACGCATTGTACTTTATGGGGTCTGCCACGCCTTCTTCGTGCTGTTACATACTTTTAAGAATTTTTTAGTGGGTCCAGGGTATAAAAACAAGTATATTTCTTCTTTCCCATAGAATATAATTAATTTTTAATTAATTATAAGTCACCTTTTAGGGCCTTTATTGAAGTCAATTTACTCACAATCCATGTAGTTCAATTCTGAATGAATCATTGGTCGGAACGAGTGGCAAAGTGGTCGATGCAAATATTCTCTGACCAACGAGGCTTGCTGCAAGTACTTTTCCATCAGCGCTCGTGATGCTTTGCTCCCAAAGGGACTTTGCAGGAGGGCACCGCAGGCTCCCACAATATAAAACACCTCTAACTAACACCTGCACTCGCATCTAAAATGACACAATACACCGACAAACGGCTAGGCCAACAAACGCGCTTTCCGTTGCGTTAAAAGCAGAGTGCAGGAGCTGTTAAAGCAGCGCCTACTCATCTGAGCTCGCAGGCCACGCCCATTCATATGAGTTGCGCCTTGTTAAAGAGAACAGGTTTGGTATTTTGCATTAAAAAAGAACGACAACTTTTAGTTTGAAGGTAAAACTAAAAATTTGTTGCTGTCAATCCTACGAAAATTTTCTCATTTTCATGCCGTTTGCATTTCAAATGAATGTTGTGCTTGAGTATGGTGTATGTTAGGATATATAAGATTATTTTTGTGCGTGTGTGTGTGTGTGTGGGTACGTGTATTTACCTACACACACAGTTTCATTTTACCTGTCGGCTCAATGTGCCATTGTTGCTGTTGCTTTCAGACAATGTGCGAAGGATATACATAAACAAGGCATGCTACTTTTTTGTTCCTTTTTTGGCTAAGCTGTGTAGCTTGTTGGTGGATGGGACGACACCTACTGCCTCAACCGCTCGGCTGCCGTGACAAATTGCGTTAAGGCCACGTTAAGCTGCAGGGAAAAGGACGCTCACATGGACTCAGCTGCCTGCAGCTGGCTGTCCTACTGCTGGCTTAATGCAGTTAATTATTGCAGCATCTATTAAGCATTGGCTAGAATGCTTGCCGAAATTATAACTGACAGACGCTGTATAGTATGCTGCGCTCTTTATTCCAGCCCAGTTGTGGCATAGACAACAATTTGATGCGGCACACAGCTGCCGCTTGATTAGCTTTGGGTGTGTGTGTGTGTGTGTGTGTGTGTGTGGGTGCAATTTCGATGGCACATGTGCTGTCGACAACATTTTTGGCTCTCGGCAAACAAGATTTGTCTGGACCCAACCAGCTGTGCTCGGTGCTCTCATTTTGTCTTTGCCAAAAAGAAAAAAAAAAAAATAAAATAAGGCAAAACGAAATCCAAAATAAGGAAAAGGACAAAAAATTAAAAAGAGATTTGCGCCAAAATTAAAGGCAATTTCCTTGCCAGTCGCAAGACCAAAAAAGCAGCTCAATTTCCTAGCGCCAGTTTAATTCAATTTATTGTATGCCCGTCTATGTGCTCTTGTGCGTTTGTGTATGCCGAGCTAATTTAATAAACTAGACAACAAAATAGCTTAAATTTTATGGAGCAGCTAAAATCCTGCATATCTACCCTGTTATCATAAAACCGCCTGCCTTTAAAATTTCTTGATACACCACAGCAGAGCTCCCGCTAGGCCATGCTGGCCATGTTGCAAACGTGTATGGGTGGCTCTTGAAAATTTGACGACTTGACGGGAGGTAGTCGAAGCTAGTCGACCCGCATGCATACATAAACACAAACACACACACACACACATACACATGCACATGCACATAGGCATGCCAGCAACTCGTGATATTTGATGGATGGTATCGCAGATATGTTAAAGTGCTGGCAGACAACGGATTCGCGGGATGGCGACTTATTCAGCGACTTGGCAGCATGCCTTTGATATACGAGACACAATGGGCCTGAACAGAATTGAAAATCAGTCTGGGTCAACACACTCTAAGGGCGAACGCTTCGACAAAGTAAAAATGAGACTTTATAAAAGTCTGATTAAATGAAATGAATAACATTTTTTTTATTTATTTTTTTTTTTTTTTTGTGATTTTTATATATATACATATATATAAAAATTCATAAAAATCTACTTTTTTAAAAGTGAAGGGTATAAACTAAAATATAAGATAATTTGCAATATTTGCAATAAGTATTTCATATTGTTTCAAACAAATTGTATTAAATTATATTAAAAGTATTCATTTTATGTACAGATTCTCCAGTTACTAATAAATAACAAGTAAGAAAACTCTAGTCGAGAGTGCTCGACTAGATAATACCCTGAACCAAACAAACACAAAATACATTTAATATGGTTAAATACTTAGACTTCAATATATTTCAAATATATATATATTGAAGTCTAAGTATTTAACCATATTAAATGTATTTTTTGTTTGTTTGGTTCCGGGTATTATATATATATATATATATATGTATATAGTTATTTATATATATATATATATATATATATATATATATATATATATATATATATATATATATATATATATATATATATATATATATATATATAATATAAACATATATATATATATTTATTAAATAAAAATAAATTAAATCAGACAATTAGACTTATAACTAATTGTATGTTTAGATTATCATCATATTATTATCATATATTATATAATAATTATAAGCTTATATATCACCAAAGCTTGAAAATAAAAATATTTTTAATTTTTTTAAAAAGCCCGCCTGTTCAATGCTGCAGATCAGTGTTTAAAAGTTCATTTTAATAGTGATGATACTTTGCAGCATGTACATACATATGGATAAATTGGAACATGTATATGTAAGGGTGTATGTGTGTAACGCTCGAAAATACTTGCAATTATACATACAAACATTTATGTATATGTAGAAATGTAGGACTATGTTAGCATATACATGTGTGCATACATATGTATTGCCAAAACAAATTAATAGATGGCGCAACGCGCTTTAGTTATTTGCAATTAGAAACATTCTATATTATGAACATTATCATTTGATTCTGTTAAACTTAGCATATGCTATAAAGTTGCTTAAGATGTAAATAGAAAAGAAAATGTAAATATTTGCGTGGGTAAAAGAATTGAATAATTTATTTATTTTCAATTTATTAAAAATAAAAAATCATTCACATATTTTCACTGCAATTTAAAGAATTTGTTCAAATTTATGGTCGCTATCCAAAATGTTGACTTTCCATTTTATTAAGACACCAAGACTCAAACCGAGAAATTCTCGATGAACGTTCACCTCGATCACCTCAAAAAGTCACCTCATGCTCTCATGCTAAAAAGATTGAAAAATTAAATTCTACCGACTTTGCCTCCGAAGTCGAAAGGCGCGCCTCGCCTTTAATAACAACGCCACCTCGCCACTTAAAATCGAAACGACAAAACTGCAATAAGTTGACCGCTAGAGCGCCATCTAGTAAAACTAAACTAAACTAACAGCTGAGAATTTTAACACAATAAATCGCAATTTGATTCTTAGAATATGCTAGAAGAGGTTTGAGTGTATGTGTGCACACGTATAGGAAAACTCTTTTTGCTGCTGCCACGTGCGTTTGTTAGTTGGCCAAACGTTTTGTTTATTAATTTGTGTTGACTAAACGGAATTTAATGAAACTTTTAGCATATTATGTACATATTCTATTGAATATTTTACATTTTATAAAAATGCCAACTCATTCACAATTAGCTATACATGCAACTGACCTTCAAAGGGGAGTTTGGTCACATTTGGAGCCGGTATCCAAAATATAACAAAAATTGAAATTCTGTAAAATTCATCTAAACCTATATGCAAAATTTGGAGACTCTAGCTTTAAAGATGTAGGAGATATAATTTTAAAACGGATTTTCGATAGGGTTTTTAATCGATAAAAAAAAAACGGGAGTAGTTATCGTTTTTTGGAGATAAACTCGATCTGCGCGTGCAATGCACGGACCTAACAAAAAAAATTTCAAGTCTCTAGCTCTTATATCTTCTAAGATCGACGCGTTCAAACATACGGACAGACGGACGGACGGACAGACGGACGGACGGACAGACGGACGGACGGACAGACGGACATGGCTAAATCGACTCAGCTCGTTGCCCTGATCAAGAATATATATACTTTATGGGGTCGGCCACGCCTCCTTCTGACTGTTACATACATTTAACAAAACCATTATACCCTGATTTCCCATTTTCAATGGGTTCAGGGTATAAAAAAACTATTAGCTATTGAACTTTAAAAAAGAGTTATAAGTTCTCTATAAACTGTATTTAAATGGTAATAATGGAAGATTTAATTAAATTGTCTTTCCCAGTCGTCAAAGTTTCCCCGTTTGCCGATTTTCCACAGTGCAATGGGTTAAGCAATCTGCTGCTGCTCTGCCTCTGCTGCCTTTAAAGCAGTCTCAAATAAAATGAATTTATGTTAGGAACTGTTGGCAATGAAATACGAGTGCGAGAGGCGAGCGGGGAACGGCGTGAGTAAGGGGCTCATTTGAGGGGCTTTTATATGGCGCCATATAAATTCGGGGAGCCCATACTTCAGGCGCCGCATTACGTTTATGGCTGGCTAAATTAAACACAAGAAGGAAGCGCCACCAAAGCTGCTAGGCAGTCAGTTGAAAGCAAGAAATGTGTGTGTGTATATGTGAGACGGAAGTGTGCTGGACCGGGGAGCTGGCTGGAAGGAAATTGCTACAAGTTGCTTTATTTTATGCGCATATTTGCGCATATTACTCATACGCCCGGCTGGCATACATCTTCATTTAATCAAACGTCTTCGACTCTGCCTCCGCTTCCCTCTGTGCGCCCTTCGGAGGTCTTCGCGCTTGGTTTGCTGGCGCGTAAGGAGTCCTACATTTTTATTTTATTAAATTTTCATTTCATTTGGGCCGTTTAACATGCTGCTTATTGCTGCAAGTTGTTTCATTCGCTGCTTAAAATGCAGAGCGGTCGTTGTAGTTGAGGCCGCCTGTCATTAACAGTAATTGAAACAACAACGATTTGAAACATTTTTCACTGATTCATTGATTGGCTGCCAAAAAACTTCGACACAGACGCAATGGTGTTTCATTTCCGCGGCTGATTTATGCGTGCTTACCGAACTCCCTGTGCTATTAAAGTATGAATACGCTTTGACAAAATGTGAATGGAGGTAGCTATCTTTGCTGGCATCCTTATTCGCATTCGCGAACGGCTAAAATGCGCGCAGCTCGTCTCCTAAGCTGCACATTGCCATCCGGTGACGGCGCAGGAAGAGACTGCTCCCAGCGGAGGTCAGGCTTTGCTGTGCACTGCCCGACTGTGACCTATGCTCAGCCTTTCAGCAGCCTAGCGTATCGGCAAATGGGTTATTGATGAGCTATTTTGCAATACGCTGGGGAACTTGCCATTGAGTTCGCATAAGTTACAAAGCGCGCCAATTTTCAAGCTTCTGCGGCTCGAAGCAGCTGGGAGAAAGACAGAAAGAGAGATAGAGAGAGAGAGAGAGAGAGAGAGAGATAGAGAAAGAGAGAGAGAGAGAGCAGGAAAGCCCATGGTTCTGGGTAAATGTGTGAATGGAAGCGTGACTGGGACTGAACTGAGAATTCAGAAACAACTTGTGGCTGTCTAATGAAAATTTTTGCTCTGAATCGCACAAAGACAATGCTAAGCTCAACCACTGCAAATCTACCCTTAAGTTTAGTATTCAGGAAGCATATTTCCAGCCTTTAGTTAGCGACAAGAAAATAGTAAATGAAAAGAGCCTGGACAACGTAAGTCAATGTACGCCAAGCCTGTTAGAAATCTTTGTGCTTGTGTTTATTCAATTGTAAACTTGCACATTACCTATTATTATTTAAAATACAATTATAATACATGTATATATTATAGTTATAACGCAATTGTTTTGTAACATCTTTACTGATTGTCAGCGAGCATGAATATCACATTAGTTCCTGCTTAAATCACTTCATTCAACTCCAGCCTCTCTTTTATTAGTTCCTTCTCACAGAAACTTTTACTATGATTAACTTACTAATCTCACTTATGTCTAAATTCAAGAATCGTACAAAATGTTGACTCTTACAGCAAAGTTTTCACTGCTCAACTCTGACTGCTTACGATTTGAACGAGTGTTGCTAACAAAAACTATAACTCTCAACTTATCTAAACAGCTATCTGCTGAGCCACGGATCTGCTCTATAAAGTTTAGTTGCTCTTGGCTTATCCTGTCAGCCGTTTTAGTGCCCCTTTAATGCCAACAGCGTGCAGCATGCTCCTTAGACGTTGTTCGTTCTCATACTCATCCGCATAACTTTCGACTACTTCAATCCCCTATATGTATATATATATATATATGTATACATATATGTATATGGTATATGTATATTGCATTATGTGTGCGTATGTGTTGCCTGCAGCTCAAATTTCATTAGCGCTACTTTAAAATTGTGGCACAAGCGTGGCACATCGTCTACACTCGCAACTTCAGCTCCGTCACATAAATGTGCTTAATCTTTTACACGGCAACCCGCCGAGGAACATACTCGTTAGTGTGTGCGTTTGTGTGTGTGTGTGTGTGTGTGTTTCTCTAAATGTGTAGCACAGTGGAAAGCATTGTTTGGCATTGAATATGATACAGCATTGTGATATGCGTTTATCCAGCATAAGTATTAAATCAATTCAGCCCCACTTATCGAGAGCTTACGAAATGGAGCTATCAATGTAATTTGAAAAGACCAGCTCTAGACTTAAATCATAATTTATTACAAAAAATATGTACTAAAATATATTTTAATAAAATATTCTTTAAATAAGATAAGATAAATAAGATAAGATGCACATATAAGCAGGCATGGGCTGCCATGTGGGCTTACTTTGGGAACTTAATTGCATAATAGCTTTTTTTGTAGACGGACAATCTAGACAAAACTTTCAGATCGTGATTATAGCATTAAGATGTGTGTATGTGCCAACGCGCCAATGCGTTTCTAGTATTTGAAATACGGTTTTTGAAAACTTGTTTTGGGGTGTTTTGAGGGGTGGGGGTGGGGTGGCAAAAACCGAAATTCTTAAAAATACATATAAATCTACATTTCAAATTTGGAGACTCTAGCTTAAAAGATGTAGGAAATATAATTTTTGAACTGGTTTTCGATAAGGTTTTTAATCGATAACAAAATATCGGGAGCAGTTATCGATTTTTGAAAACAAACTTGATATGCGCGCTCTATATACGGAGCTACGAAAAAGTCTCAAGTCTCTAGCTCTTATATCTTCTGAGATCGACGGACATACAGACAGACAGACGGACATGGTGATTCAATATTAATAATAAACAAAAACAATGCCCAAGCTTTAAAATTATAATACACATTGTCCTAATGTCGCCCACTGTGGCTTCGTTTTCTCCACATCACTTGTCTAACATATCAAATTTGTAGCGACGCATATCCGGCGCCTCAGCATGTCAACTGCGAGCTGTGTGAAAACTTTTGGCGGCGCTTGTACTTTGGCAAAGAACTTTAATTTCTGCATTACCAGCGTCGCCGCAGCGAGAATGGGGCTTGCGCTTGAGAGGAGCGAGTGCATCCGAGACACATGAAAAGTTTGCCATATAAACTTACTCTTAACAACACGCCCGGACTTGAACGTAGAGGCTAGAGGCTGGTTAGGACGATGGTTGTAAAGCGGTTGTTGCAAGGAAATAGTTACGCTGCGCCGCTTCAAGTTTGGTCGTAATACAACTCATTAAATTTAGAAAATACTCGCGACAAACTTTGAGGCCGTGGCATCTTATACCGGGCGTTTGCCTAACATCCGTTGACATCTACATTTATAGCACGCTGTAAACTTGGCCGGAATGCGGCTCCAGCTGGGTCGGCCCTGAAAGGATAGGTTCAGCCAGAGCGCTTCAGCTTGGGGCGTCTGTTCTGCACTCTCCAAGACATGAAATTTAAGTTACGTCAAGTTTAATTGCAACGGATGTTGGGCGTGTAAATTATTTTGTTTCGGCTGCCTCATTTTCTCTGCTAATGAGCAACTTATTAAAACTTTTCGCCCTGCCAGCTGCAGGCCAATTTGAATGCCGGACCCGTGGTTCGACTCGGCTTGACTTGACTTGGCACTCGCTCGCGGGGCATGGCAGAGCGCGTGAGGCGCATAAGTAAATTCCAATAGCTATGCCAATTGAAAAGAAAGCCAGAGATAAGTTTACAACCAGCCAAAAACTCATTTACAAATTGCGAGCGAGCTCCAAGAACAGCAACAACAATAAATGGAACCGAAAGAGGAAGCGATGAAGAAAACTTCAATTTCTGCCGCACTTCAATAAAAGCACTCAAGAAAGGCGCGAAGAAAGGGAAAAAAATCAAAGTCGAGCCCCTGATGCTTCCAACGAAATTAGAGGAGACCAAAGAGAATGCTGGGCCATCGGATACCTTAATCTTAGAGTAGAATTAGATTTAACTAAAGAAATTTATATATTTTAATCATGGCTGAGTAACGCTTCGGAAATGTGCACATTTCGACGCGACTCTGAATATAAAAATAAAAGGTCTTTTTCTGATCTGAATCAATTAGCAAGCTGTATAGCATAGTTATTCAATAAGAGGGTATACCCGCGCTATAATGATTTGTTGTGGGAGTGTAAGCGATGGGTGGGCTAATGGAACAGCTTATACGGGATGTCTGTCAGCAACTGTTTTCGTATGCGACAGTCTGTGCCTCGAGTGCTGAGACTATCGTGTTAAAGCTTCGATTTTCGAGCTTACTCCGGATTTGGATGTGCACTGTAGCATACTTATGAGGTCTGCTAATTACCTTCGAATGTCCAAAACTCACACACACCAACTCACCCGAACTACATATACATATACATATACATGTACAGAGTGAGAAATTTTGACTATGTAATAGTCAAACTGAATGACTGAGTGACTGTTAAAGTGTTGAAGTGTCTGCGGCAGCAGCTAATTAATTAATGTCGGCGGCCATCGAACGAAATGAGAAAAGTTTTCCAGTGCCTCGAAAACTTGGAAGTTACTTAAACATTTGTTAAGTCAGAGCGTGGCGTGCGATATTTGTCAATGAACTCATTAAGCAAATTAATAGACAAAGTTGTCAGCTGAGCACTGACAATGCAATGTGGTTCGATGATTCTGTTGCCATTGCTGATGCTGTTACTGGTGTCAGTGGGTGGATGGTGGGTGTGTAAATTTATTTACTCTCTGCTGTGCGGCAATAAAATGGCAACGCAATAAAAACCAAAGTCAACAAACAATTTCCCGCCACGCAGAAATCGATTATGGACGCCTCAAGGCAGCAGCTACTTTAGTGCGCTGCCACCCAAAGAGTTCCACAATCACAGCCACAAGCCACGTTTTCGATTTTGCCATTGCCAATGGTCTTGGCCACCTGATGCCCCGGCGCTGAAATTGCCAACGCTGCAGTTGGCAAACCAAAGCGGAAGTGATTTCCACGTTTCTGTGTGAGTGCTGCAAATATGTGTGTGGATGTGTGGGTGTGGGTGTGGGTGTGGGTGTGGCTGTAGATGGGGATGTTGGGATTTTATGACCCTTGATAGTCGCTAGCGATTTGTTGCGTTGCATTTTCAATTTCGCAGCATGCACTTTCGCAACTTTGAATAATGCAATGGCAGCTCAGGCACCAACTGCAGCGCACTCATGAACCCGAACTCCAGCCCCGCATTTTAACCAGCTTCGACTGCGCATTTTGGCAGCTTATTAAGGCGCTGCCTCTCTGCTGCTACTGCGGCTGCAGCAGTAGTCTGCAAGTCTTTTTTTTTTATAATTTTCAGACACGAGCGCGCAATTCGAGTGCAGCAGTATTTGCCACGTGGGGCAGCTTGACATATATGTGGCACGTGCGGTGCTATATGTGTATGTGCACGTGGGTGTGCTAGTGAGTGCCCAATCTGTGGCTGACGATTGATGTGCCACACACACACGCACACATATATAGACATATGCGACTGCAATCACGAGCAGTTCGTTATTGGCATGCGACTGCGGTTGGCCCTTGCACTCTGATAGAACGTATGAACCAAAAACAGAAGCAGCTATTGCAGTAAAAACAAAAAAGATAAAGAACTCGATGTGGTTAACGGATTTTAGCTTATTAATTCGCACTTCATTTCAATACAATTGAGACTTCGGATGAAATCTAACAGCAGACAGAACAGAATAATTTCACGAGTTCAATTTCGAAAAAATAGAGTTGAAAGTAACCAAAACGAACTGAACTTACCCTCTACGCATATAAATATATATATTCATATAGATCGGCATTCAACAAAAATGTTGCTAAACGGATTTCGTATAGTCACATATCATTATAACTCTGTAAGATCAGCGATATCTACTTCAGCTTCCATTAGCAGCAGTGTTATATAGGGTATAGGACAAGCTTGAGCTGTAAGTTATATTCCCAGTTTTTAGTTCATACTTGGGACTAATTCACGCTAGATCTCCACGATACACTCAATCAAAGTGTACTGTGCACCACTTGTACTACTACTCATCCGCCTGTTGAAAACCAATCTAGCCTCATATTTATTCATATTTTTATCATGTGTTTCTATTACAGGCAGCCATAGGACATATTGATATCAAATGAAGCTCATTTAGGAATATACATATAATACATACAGGGCAAGGTCAAACACATTAATGTCATGGGGGTGTGGTGGGAGCCCTTGCAATAGAGGTCAATATCCCAGCATGATGACAATAAAATATAATAAGAATTATACTTATGTATAATTGTTGTATATTTGTTGTGCGCAAACCATGTAATAAGAGATTCGAAAGAGAGATTACAGAGGATATCATTTACCAAACTTAGACGTGCCAAGTGTGCTAATTGATATTTTTCAGTATTTGTTATGTTATACTCTGGGGCCCTGAGTACATAATTTATATATATATAAGGCTTCCCATTCCAATTTTATACTGTTACAACTGCGCTCAATAACGAGGTTATGCTGTACTATCTTTCATAATGTGCTTTTCAAGAATGTCTATTTCTTCTCGTGATGACACTCATAACGAAGCCATCCGAATGGCCCGAATCTCGCTCTAACTCACCAGCAGCTACATTCAGCAACAGCGATCTTTCTCTCCTTCATTCAAATTATACTTAGACAGCTTTTAGTAGACTGAATTCTGTATTCTTTTCAGAATATCATGTCATGTAAGTATATATGTATATATATGTATATCATATGTATCTATATAATGTTTTGTCATGTTGAGTCAAACGACCCTCAATTCTTTAAAATGTTGATTATGTATTAATGAGTATTTGCTGCCACCTCATTTACATGCGCCCGCGATTTTAGTTTCCATATTATTCTCTTAACTGCGGCCACTCGAAATCGTTTAATTTTCATTAATAGTCAAGTGGGTTTTCATTCGGGATTAATGTGCCATGGCCATGGCAACTGAATTCGCATTGTGTTCGCACCGTCTGCTAGTTAAATGCGTTAAGAGCATAAAAAATTAAGTTTAAATAAAACAAGTAAGAAAACTCTAGTCGAGAGTGCTCGACTAGATAATACCCTGAACCAAACAAACACAAAATACATTTAATATGGTTAAATACTTAGACTTCAATATATTTCAAATATATATATATTGAAGTCTAAGTATTTAACCATATTAAATGTATTTTTTGTTTGTTTGGTTCCGGGTATTATATATATATATATATATATGTATATAGTTATATATATATATATATATATATATATATATATATATATATATATATATATATATATATATATATATATATATATATATATATATATATATATATATAATATAAACATATATATATATATTTATTAAATAAAAATAAATTAAATCAGACAATTAGACTTATAACTAATTGTATGTTTAGATTATCATCATATTATTATCATATATTATATAATAATTATAAGCTTATATATCACCAAAGCTTGAAAATAAAAATATTTTTAATTTTTTTAAAAAGCCCGCCTGTTCAATGCTGCAGATCAGTGTTTAAAAGTTCATTTTAATAGTGATGATACTTTGCAGCATGTACATACATATGGATAAATTGGAACATGTATATGTAAGGGTGTATGTGTGTAACGCTCGAAAATACTTGCAATTATACATACAAACATTTATGTATATGTAGAAATGTAGGACTATGTTAGCATATACATGTGTGCATACATATGTATTGCCAAAACAAATTAATAGATGGCGCAACGCGCTTTAGTTATTTGCAATTAGAAACATTCTATATTATGAACATTATCATTTGATTCTGTTAAACTTAGCATATGCTATAAAGTTGCTTAAGATGTAAATAGAAAAGAAAATGTAAATATTTGCGTGGGTAAAAGAATTGAATAATTTATTTATTTTCAATTTATTAAAAATAAAAAATCATTCACATATTTTCACTGCAATTTAAAGAATTTGTTCAAATTTATGGTCGCTATCCAAAATGTTGACTTTCCATTTTATTAAGACACCAAGACTCAAACCGAGAAATTCTCGATGAACGTTCACCTCGATCACCTCAAAAAGTCACCTCATGCTCTCATGCTAAAAAGATTGAAAAATTAAATTCTACCGACTTTGCCTCCGAAGTCGAAAGGCGCGCCTCGCCTTTAATAACAACGCCACCTCGCCACTTAAAATCGAAACGACAAAACTGCAATAAGTTGACCGCTAGAGCGCCATCTAGTAAAACTAAACTAAACTAACAGCTGAGAATTTTAACACAATAAATCGCAATTTGATTCTTAGAATATGCTAGAAGAGGTTTGAGTGTATGTGTGCACACGTATAGGAAAACTCTTTTTGCTGCTGCCACGTGCGTTTGTTAGTTGGCCAAACGTTTTGTTTATTAATTTGTGTTGACTAAACGGAATTTAATGAAACTTTTAGCATATTATGTACATATTCTATTGAATATTTTACATTTTATAAAAATGCCAACTCATTCACAATTAGCTATACATGCAACTGACCTTCAAAGGGGAGTTTGGTCACATTTGGAGCCGGTATCCAAAATATAACAAAAATTGAAATTCTGTAAAATTCATCTAAACCTATATGCAAAATTTGGAGACTCTAGCTTTAAAGATGTAGGAGATATAATTTTAAAACGGATTTTCGATAGGGTTTTTAATCGATAAAAAAAAAACGGGAGTAGTTATCGTTTTTTGGAGATAAACTCGATCTGCGCGTGCAATGCACGGACCTAACAAAAAAAATTTCAAGTCTCTAGCTCTTATATCTTCTAAGATCGACGCGTTCAAACATACGGACAGACGGACGGACGGACAGACGGACGGACGGACAGACGGACGGACGGACAGACGGACATGGCTAAATCGACTCAGCTCGTTGCCCTGATCAAGAATATATATACTTTATGGGGTCGGCCACGCCTCCTTCTGACTGTTACATACATTTAACAAAACCATTATACCCTGATTTCCCATTTTCAATGGGTTCAGGGTATAAAAATAACAAGAGAAATTATGCATGCATTTTTAACCGTTGTCTGCACCGCATTAATTTTAAACAATTTACCTGCCACACACACACACACACACACACACACACACACACAAAATGAAGCATACACAAAAAAACCACATAAGCATATTATTTTAAAGTCAGGAACTTAACGCATCGCAGTTCCCAGAAGCCGACCGCCTGCAGCTGCAGCCACTTCAATTTCAAAAGCAGCTGCTACTGCTGCGGCTACTGCCACGGCTACTGCTGCCGCTGCTACAGTCATTGCTGGTGGCCAGTGACTGCTCGTTGTTGGCCATTGGCCGTGCCCGTTGGCTGTGGGGCATCAGGGGCAGCAGCAGTCAGTGCAGTTTTGGCAGCCGCTTGCAGCTCAAGTTTTCATTTCTCTTTTACGCTTTTCTGCTTTATTTCAATTCCTATCAAAATAAAGGTATAAAAAATAAGTTATTTTTTTGAATTCCAGAGATTTTTTATCTTTGCTCTCCGTTTTCCCTGTCCCTGTTCACTTTGGCGATGCTGACTGTCGCTCCATTGTGCGGTTAATTCCGTATTTGATTAGCGTCGTCTAGGCAGCTGCATTGGCTTATTAATCATGCTCCCGGTCGTGAGCCCAGTTAAACAGTGAAAAGCACACAGCTACACATTAATAATAAAATTCTTGCTGTGGCCGCTGTAACCGCGATGCAAAATCGCTGCCAGTTGATGATAAACTAACTAACACATTTTATTTATGAGCTGGCATTGAGATAAAGCCGCCATGTGGCGTGTGGCATTTGACGTGTGGCATGCGCCATGCTCCATGCGCCATGTACCACATGCCACAGCCAACCACAGCAACAATATCAAGAACATTTGCGGTCGCTCCAGTGTTAAAACAATATTAAAAATAAAATGCACAACGATTGCACATAATTTAACAAATCGATTGAATTGTTTTTAAATTAGCATCGATTAGCTTCAGCAAACAGCTACATATATGCTATGAAATAAAAATGAAAATGTTTGAAAATATAAAACTTATACCCCAAATTATGTCATATATGTACATTATAATAACAAGTAAGAAAGCTCTACTTAAGACTGTTCGATTACGAGATCCCCTGAGCCCTTCGAGGAAATTATAGTGTATATATGTATAAGCGCGTCTATCTTAGTAAAAGTACAAGTACACGTACAAGTCCGTGTATTACACGGGCAGATCAAGTTTGTTTCAAAACCCGATAAGTATTTCGGTGTTAATGTTATCGACTAAAAACCTTATCAAAAATCAGTTATAATATTATATCTCCTACGTTTTTAGAGGTAGATTCTCCAAATTATAAAACTAGATTCATGTGTGATTTATACAATTTTGATTTTTGTTATATTGATATTCCACCCACACCTTCAACCCTTCCCCCCCATAATTGCAAAAAGCGCATTTCAAATACTAGAGAATTGTGCATTGGCAGGCATTGTGTACTTTGCCTGTGTAAGTAGAAAAGAAGCAAATTGGAGGGAGAGGGCTCAGGGACTCTTGTAGTCGAGCAGTCTCGACTAGAGCTTTCTTAGTAATTTTAATCAATCTTCCAATTAGAGCTGAACGAATGACCCATAGAAATGTCCATAGAACTGATGACAGGCACTTAGTGGCACACATAAATTTCATTTAGATAGGAGTTAAACAATGACCCACCAATGACTACTCGCTGCGGGTGCAAATGTGGGGCAGTTTGCACTTTTTAATTACGATTTTCAATTAAGGCAGCGACAGCAGCGATACACAAAACCAATTTGCAATTGGCGCTGGCTAAAATCTCACTCGATTTCTCTTTGCTTTGCATTCGCACACAGATATTGCTGTATCCGGAGGAGGGCTGGGCGCGCACCGCCTCATCTAGCTACTGGACTATCACGCCCTGCTGGTGGCAGCCGAATCGTTGTCGCATTGTCGAATGCGCTGGCTCGCAGCGGCAGGCAACCAAGGCCAGGATGTTGCCCATGGACCAGCAGGGCTCTCTGCTGATTGCCGGACACTTTCGCAGACCGTCAATAACAGCGACAGGCGGTGCTGCAACTGTCGCAACAATGGCAACAACAACAACGCCACCAACAACGGCTGGAGGGTCAACAGCAGCAGCTGCATCAGCCGTATCTCGAGGAGGAGCTGCTGCTACTGCTGGCTCAAATAGCAGCTCGCAGTCAAAGTCGAAGTCACAGCTGGCATACAATGATGAGTTCAAGCTGTATCTGACATCGAACATATCGATGGAAGACTACAACATGGGCTACTGCCTAACTGGATTCGTGGAGCGTCGCTGTCAGCTGACAAACACCTTTCAAATGACGCACTTCGCTGTTATCAAGCGGCAATGGCCGCCGCCACCGTCCAATCTCACCAACTCATAGGCATCCAGGCTCCCTGTGATCCCTCTAGCCACGCCCACTTAGTACGTACTAACATTGTCAGCTGAGTATACACTGTGTATACTTTCTATTCTCTAAACCTAGCCATTAAGTAGTGAAATTTCGCGATGCTGTGGCCCACGCGATGCATTACAAAAAGTATAGCATACCTTTCAGCGCCCTATAAAAATATAGAAATTGTAGAACCTGCATGCGCTGGGCACTTTGTCGCCACTTTTTTATTTTTGCTAAAACAATTTCTATGTGTGTACTAGTGCGTAATTTGTAATTTTAGCTAACTGCTCTAAACGTGCTTAATTCGTGTGCTTTCGATGTTGTGCTAACAACGAAACCGAACAAAACATAAAACCAAAACTCTTTAAAACATTAAGCTGTGTAACATAAAATCAAAATATTTAAGAACAGTGCGCTTCGGTCTGTGGAGCATTAAATACCCTTGCAGGAATTGAGCAATCATACTCCAACCTGTACAGAAAACTCTATTTTAAATTTTTTTTTTTTTTTTTTTTGATTTATTTATTTTATATATGATACGTATACAGAAAATTATTATTATTATTTTTTTTTTTTTTTTTATATAACTTTTTAGATTAAACTATTTTTAAATCATATAATTTTCATAACCCTTTCGACTAATTACCCAATTCGAAAAGACCAATGCAAGGGTAAACGTAAAACCGATAACAAATAGCTGCGAACTACAAAAACTAGATGCTTTTAAAAGCTGAAGTGCAACTAAACCGCTTTACCGGCCAACGCACACGCGCAAATACACACACATTGCATCGCACAGTCATACACACACATCCACAGACATACACAGCCAGGCACATTCCATTAAAGTCAGGGCAGCTACTTAATGCTCAAAAAGTGCAACAAATTGAAACTTGTGCTTGTCGAAGCATATGATTGTGTACGAAGTAGCGTGTGTGTGTGTGTGCATGAGCTTTTCTGTGTAAGTATTTGTGTTCGTATGTTCGTGCTTCTTTTTACTACGAAAACGACTATGCTCAAGCGTATTGCCTTTAAGCTTAAAATATGCGCGGCTAAACAAACAAGTTTTGCTGTTGTTTTCATTTGACGGCATCAAGGCTCATCATCATCAATTAATATCGGCATCACATGGCATTAAAGCCAAATCGTAACAGAAAAGCCTGTGCAGTTTTTGTTTTCACACTTAATTAAAATACAAAATTTCATTAATGATTTTTTGAAGTTTATTTAAATGAACTCTTAAACTTGTTTTAGTCCTGCTGTGTAAATTTGCAATTTATTTAATAGGAAAATATTATCAAAAATTAGTTACAAAATTATATTTATATTTATGTTTAGATTACAAAGTACATTTATGGTTTTATCTTTGAAATACTTCTGATTCCACGAAAATGTTATAGGCTGCTGCTCTCTACTCAAAGCTACACTCTAATCAAGACAAGTCTGTCAAAACTTTCTCTCATACACACAGACACACTCTCACATAATCTATTTCTCTCTCACTCTCTCTCTCTATCTCACACACTTTTTGAGCATAAACCGCAACGTATATCAACAATTCGTCCAATAATTGGAGTCTTTCGGCGCAACAAATGGCGCTCACGCCAAACAAGGCCGAAGCTCCAATTGCCAAAACCCTAAGTGTTAAAAAAATGGTAAAAGAAAAACGTAAACCAAAGCTACTTAAGACAAAAATAAAAATTCTACAGCTAGGCTAAGTGCTAGACGTTAATAAAATAAATCAAAGCGACAACAACAAAAAAAAAGTAAAACAAACAAAAAATATTTACAAGATAGTATATATATATATAGGATATATGACATATACATATACATATATATGTTCAAACTATAAGCTATTAATATGATAAACTATTTATGTGTGTGTAGGCTTGAAGTGAACTCAAAGTTTTTGCCATACTTGTATCGGTGTGTTTATATATATATATACTATATATATATATATATATATATACTAAGAACTCAATCACTAACATATTTTGCTGTAGTGCATAGCTCGCTTTTAGGCGCTTTTACACGCAGGCGAAACCAAAGAAGAAATAAGAAAAAAAAACATTGACAAATTATTTATACATACATTATACAAATTATAAATGCTTTTTAATTTGCTTTTACCCACAGCCTGTCCTCGTAATTGATATTTAAATATCAGGTACCTGCCAAAAAACAAAAGAAAATTTAAGAAAAGATAAGAACAACAAATAAATTATATTTATAAATGGAAAACAAACTGTCAAATAGAAAATCGAAAACCAAAACTAAATATGTATTTGAGCAGTTCCAATGTCCAAAATTTTATTAAGCATCACACAAACTAATTTTACACAAATTCCATGGTATCGATGTTGTTATTTTTCTCTGTGTCTAGGTGAATGCGTCTTGGCGTGTAGCATATTTGTCAGCGCTTAGCTTAGGGCTGTACTTTAACTTTAAAAAAAAACTTAAATCAAATACATTTTTAAGAAAACTTAAAATACAAACCAATAGAAAATCAAAACGGACACGCAGTGAGTTTCTTTCTAGCGAACGGAAAAGAGTAATTATAATAAAATTACCAACTAAATTTATTTTAAAAAGCAACCACATCAACAAGTCAAGCAGAGCATGCCGCTATGTGAGCTGGGCAGAGGGGCTTCAAATTACAATTAATTCATTAAATTAAGCTTACATTAAATTAATGACTTAAATGGAAATGTTTGTACAATTAAGAAGCATTGAGCTCAGCAATTACGCCAATCAAAAATTACTGCAAATACGAATTAAAACTCGACCGCTAAACTAAAACCAGATATCAAATTAAATAACAAACATTTAAAAGAACATAAAAATCAAATTTACTCTTAGATGAGGTACACAACTATGGGATACCCTGCATTATAGACTGGCTACTAAAATTCTTATTATTCACTCGGTCTTTTGATTTCTGCCATTATTTTTCGTTTATTACAATACCTTATTTAATTAACATTTAAGAAGCTTGATAACAATTTGTAATTCATCCAAATTCCGAAATATTCTGAAAATATACTAAACATGAGCTTAATACTCGAAGTCTGGCTTAAAGCAAATAACTAAAAATCGTAATCATTTCTTACAGAAATTATAAAAATGAACACAATCAGACACCGCCATTGTCTATAAGGGGTATCTTAATTTGAATTTTTGATCTGCAGTGCTGCAGTTTCTCAAATAGGTAGGTGATCATAGACAAAAAGAGGCACAAATACGATAACAGACTGTCGACTATAATAACTGATCGATTTAATATTTGTCTAAAGGACGCCTTCCATATATGACAGGTATGCTTAAGAACAGAAGCCCCTTTCTGTGACTTTCAGCAGGTGCAGGGTATAACTTGGTAATAATAAATGAAAATAAGTATTTAGTAATAAAAAGTTGTGTGTGGAAAAGCAAGTGAAGAAGCTATGGCCCGCTGCAAAAGTAGAAAGCTCGAGGAATGTATAAAAAAAAAGACATCTAAATGCATAGAAAATAAAGCGACAAAAAACCAAAAAAACTTATGTTTTACTTGATGTTTACTGAGCATTTATTGATCTTACGGAAAATATACTTAAAAATGTGAGTATAATGTATTATTTTGTATATAAGGTTATTATGAACGAAATTAGCGATTATTTAATAAGTACATTAAAATTAGAATTAACTGAAATGGACCGTTTTTAAATTCTTAAGGATTGCCTTACGAAAATAATAAGATCATTTGTATGATATGATTTAGGCATTTTCTGTTTTTCATTTGTAAATGCTCATTTCCGTGCATTTCCTTTTGCTGCCTTTTCCAATGCCATTAAATCAGTCCGTCAACAAATAAGTTGTTTAATCGATTAGTCTAAGTAAGATTTTTATTATAGTTACTCAACTCTTTAATTTCTTTCGGACTACCTTTAAATTGTAGTTAAACTTTTTTCAGTTGCCTGAGCAATAAAACTCTTAGCACTTGCATATGGTATATTGAATTATGCATATTCAGATTTTATTCTTTTGCTGGTTTTTATCGTCGACATTTCATATTTTTTCTGATTTCGATATGTATATTAATTAAATTGATTTTATTATGTGTGCACTCGTTTTTTTAGTTTGCTTCTACAAGCGGTCTTCTTTCAAGCAGAATACACAAACAAAGTAGAAACCAACCCGAATTCGCATTTCAATTAAAATTTCTATGGCAGCAGCGCTTTTTATAATTATATCTCCAATCGGGAAAACGCTCAATTGCAGCTTTCATTGCAGCTTTTTTATACCCTGAACACATTGAAAATGGGAGATCAGGGTATAATGGGTTTGTTAAACTGTATGTAACAGGCAGAAGGAAGCGTGGCAGACCCTATAAAGTATATATTCTTGATCAGGATGACGAGCTGAGTTGATCTAACCATGTCCGTCTGTCCGTCCGTAGGAACGCAGAGATCTCCTAAACTACAAATGCTAGAGAAATTTTACATGTATACTCGTGTATACCATACGCAGTACCAGTTTATCATATTTTTTCGATAACTCATCCCATTTTTTTTTTTTAAATTATAACAATCGAAAATCGGACTTTGTTTTTAAAGCCTAGTTTGAATACTGTTAAACCTAGAGACTTCAGATTTACTGTGTAGATTAATGTGATGAATACAAAGATTTTGTTATTTACAAATTTGAAAAAAACGTATATCAAGTACTAGAGACTTTGTGCTTTGGCATATATACACATTTGAATGCTTTTATCACGTTCTGAAAATTTGATGAAGATAGTCCCACTACAAAAAGATTTATTCAACAAACAAATTTTCATAATATAGCCCACACGGCAGCCCAAGCGCAGTAACTGCGCAGTTAGCAGAGCAATTGTTTATGCGTTCGTATGGATGCATGCGTACGGGTGTATGTATGTGTTTTTGTATATGTGCATGAAAGAAGTGTAGAATGATTGGAATCAGTACTTTGCCGCGTTCAGGGTATCTCTTAGTCGAGCAGTCTGGACTAGAGCCCTCTTACTTGTTTAGCTTAAAATTTTAAGTTTAGATTCATTTGTATTTTATATAATTACGATTTTTCATTCCGCTCTGAAAGTTTTATGAAGATAGTCCGTTTACAAGAAAAATTATTAAGCATTTTAGTTCCCATAGTAAGCCCACAGTGCAGTGTTTCTTGGGTAATCAAAAGAGATACGAAAAATTACTGAAATTGAAGTATAAGTTCCTCGCACGGTTCAGGGGATCTTGTAGTCGAGCAGTCTCGACCAGAGCTTGTTTATGCATCGACGCTGCGCGTTTTTGTTTGATTTATTTGTTTCAGTTTTTTGCGCAATTAAATTTATATTTACATGCGCTATATATGCTCGATGTGTCCGACTAGATATATGGCATAATTTTAATTTCCCCCGTTTTTTATTAAATTTACTTTATATTATTTTAATTTCTTTACTATTTTTATTGAAAATGTTTGTTTTTCATGCTGTAAATTAAAGGGGCGAGCTTGGAGATAACGCAATTTCAATTTATACTCGTTTTATTTGAAAAACTATATTTGATTTCAACTGTTTTTCCTTTTGATTTGTATATGTGATAAGCCTTAGACACGATTCGGTCATCAATTTTTTATAGAACACGCCAAATGCATCATAATGCAGAAAAGGTTTTCACATTTATTTGATCTGTCTCTATTATTAACGATACAACACACATAAAAATTGGGCTTCAGGCCACGCAACTTCGTATTTACTCGGTTCCCTTACGTTCAGGTTCCATCAATATGGGAACTTAATAGTGGATCTACCTACTAAATGACCAAAGATAGTACAAATTACACTGATTTTAATGGTTTTATGTTTTAAAATTTAAAAGATAAATATAACATCTGATAGCTAAAACATTATTTTCTATGAAACAAGATTTTTTATTAAGTATTTTCAGATTAGTATCTCGCTATTATTTTAGCAACTTAATCTGAAAAAATTATTTAAATAAATGATTCAAAGCGTCTGAGTCTTCTCCTACTTAGTTCTAGTGCAGATTCTACCGGATGCCAGGCTGTTGTGTGAGAATCGAGTCGAGAATCGAACCCCATTTTACAGCCTGCACCGTCACGTATCCTAAACGGGAACACAATAATAATTATTTATAATTATTGTAAATTTTCAAAGCATCCAACCGAGCAACAGCAACAGCCCACAAATATAATAAAAAAAAAAAAAGCGAAAAACAAACTGAGAGACCATTAAAAAAACCACAAAGAGACCTCAATTAAAATTCAAATTAGAGCGCTTCGGAAATTTGCGCCCGACGCTGGCGGCCAAAGTGCGAAAACTTAAAACCACAGAGCCGGCGCAAAGCCAGCTCCCCAAACTAAAATACCGGAATGAAATATGAAGCCCGGTAGCACGGCAACAGCAGCGGCATAGGAGCAGCAGAGGAAGCAACAGCAGCAGCAGCCGTCTCTTTGCGGACAACTAATAAGAAATTTGTGAACTTTGCAAATTTGCCATCATTAATTCTGTGTAGGGCTGGCCGCTCACTAGTCCCTGTCACAAAGCACATATAAATTTTCGAAATCGCATTCGGGCGCTAAGCCCAAAACTCCAAGCCCCAAGCTTCTAGCCCCATCACTAACAGCTACGCCGATGATGACGTCGCGATGGAGTCCTCGTCATTGTGTAATAATTGTCAAGCAATTTAAATCGAAGTTGGGCGCATAATAAATTGTCATATGACGGCGCGCTCACAGCAAATGGCCCTGTCCTGCCCTGCCCTGTCTTGCCATTTTAAAGGACAGTCTACAATATGACTGAAAGGAGCACATAGCAGCGAGGCACTGAAAACTACTGAACTGGTTCATACCCTGCATTCAAATGAGTTAAAAGCAGACGGGAAAGCTGATATATATATATATCGAAAGTCAATTTTATAATTGACTTTAATAAAGCCATTCAATTGATAACAAATACACGGGAGTAGTTATCCAATTTGGAAAACAAACTCGATATGCGCATGCATAACACGAACCTAAAAAAATGTTAAGTTCCTAGATTTTATATCTGGATGGACAGACGGACGAATTGACAGACGGACATGGTTACATCGACTCCGCGCGTCGCTCTTATTTAAATATTTACTTTATGTCACATGTCCTTCTGCCTGTTACATACATTTAACAAAATCCGTTATGCCATGAGTTCCCAATTAGTTCAAGGTATAAAAATAAACATTAAATAATAAATAGACATTAAAATAAAGTTGATAATTTGTATTTGTATAGATAAACAATAAGTTAAGTGTTCGATTAGCTTATCGATTTAAAAACTTATCGATTTTCTCAGGTATATTCATACATGCGACTGGCTTGGGAAGAAGTGAATTGAGCCATGGCTAAGATGAATCTCGATGATACGGACTGCTTGCCAGCATTCTTTTGGGCGCAGGGTATAAAAAAGGTAATGAGGAAACGGAAATTGCTGCCGGAAGTGTATGCGAAGGCGGAAGCTCATTTTGCAATATTCACAGTTGACTGATTTCTAGCAACTTTCTGCCCGTCGCCGTCCGGGCGCCATGAATTGTAAATTGATTGTAGCCAAAGTCGTTGCCCGCTGCCGATTTTAATCATTAATAATGGAGGCGTGGGCGGGGTCGGAGGAGTACTGACTATATTGGACCTTAGCCAAGACCCGACACAAAACACTGAGAAACTGAATGTGTAGAATGACGCAGCCGGAGCCAAAGCCGGAGAGAGACAACGCCAATCGCTGACTGAGCACTTGGACTGCGCCTAAGGTTAGACAACGACTTTTCAAGTGCCTTTCAAGCGCGCTGGCAACAAAATGGCTGCGCACCCACAAACAGGTAAACGAGACAAGTTACCGTAGCTGCTGCCGGTCTTCCGAGTTGCTCTTTGTGAAGAGCTGCTCAAATAGCAGCACCAGCACCAGCACCAGCACCAGCAACAACAACTTAGTTTCATTGTTGACATTGCAGCAAAAAAATATATAAGGAAGGTAGCACGGCAACAAAAAGCAATTAACTTGGCTTACATCTTTGTTGAAAGTTGAAACTCATGGCGCGATTTATGCCGTTGGTGCTGTTGTTGTTACTCCTGCTTCTGTAGCTGTGCTATTGTTGTTGCTGTTACCCTGACATTGGGCTTAGCTTTGCCAGAGGATGCAGCGGGTGCAGCCAGTTTGCCCAACCCTTGAGCTGTCAGCGCAGCCAGCTGGTTGCGTGTATCTGCCTGTGCAAACGAATGCAGGTGCAGCCCGAATCTCGCACTCAGATTAAACTTAATGGCTTCCCCACTTCAAAGGCTAGATCTTACTCTGATTTCGTGGCAAATCGTTAGGCACCTGGCAACACATTTAACCACTCTGCACGCACTCCAACTTTCTTGAAGATATTAAGAGCAATTACTGGAGCGGAAAATTGTAGATTGCGAACGTATTAACCTGTAAATGAAACTAAAATTGAAACTAAAATCATCATCACATCAAAATTGAATCCCGGAATATTTACATGTACATGTACAATCCAGAAGGAAGCAATTCTTTATTATTTTAAATTGATATATTTTTAATCAATTTTGTTCGAAATCTCTTGCAGTGAGAAAAGTAAAATATTTAAAAGAATTAAAATACGTTTTTCTATTTTTATGAACCTATTGAGAATGAGAAATCTGGGTATAATGGTTTGGTTAAAGTGTATGTAACAGGCAGAAGGAGACGTCCGTCTGTCCGTATACTTAAACCTGTCGATCAGAACCTTATATAAGCTACAGACTTAAAATTTATTTCGTAGGTCTGGTTTAAAACGCGCAGATCGATAGTCCATCTACAAGAGGATTTATTACACAAATAAGCTCGTATAATATAGCCCAAGAAGAACGCGTGCAAATGCGTGCGTGCGTATGTGTGTGTGTGTGCATGTGTTGTTTCTTGGGTAGGCATAAAAGAAGCAACTACTTTTTGGAATATTATTTCTTCGAACGGTTCAACAGGATCTCAAAGTCGAGCAATCTCGACTAGAGCTTTCTTTCTTGTTCTTATTTCGTATACAGAAATGTGCTACCGGTTCATAGTTCGATTTACCTTTCGTAAACATAAACTAAATCTACACATCTCCATCGATCTTGACCATTAAAGTTTTTCATCTGTCATCAATCAGACTCACTTTAAAGGAGAATCCTCTTCTAATCATTCAGTCGTCTCCATAGAGTTTACTTGTTTACATTTTGTCCATTAGTCAGTCACGACAATTCAGATTTGATTTCAATCCGTTATAATTTACTACGTCAAATATTCTTGAATTTTAGCCTTAGACAATAGTCGAATGTTGAAATACATTTATTCAATTTAATTTAAAAAGTTAACCACTGCTCTTCTAAGCTCTTAGCTCAATGGCATCCACTTGGGTAGACCAAAGAATTTTGTTATATAAGATGTGTTTTGGTTAACTCGACTCGAGGGTTTTTCATGCTTTTATGTTAAGACTAGTGAAAATTCATTTTTCCAGCTGGAAATCAAAAAATCTTGCGTAAATTGCAAACACAAAAAACTCGACTCGAGCCTGGGCATGGATAGGATGGCAAGCTCTTGAGCCAAAGTTAAGTAAATATGACTCAAGGACACTTGGCGCATGGAATCCTTTGGCCACTTACTTTTGTGCACGCAACGGCTGCGGCGAGAGCGGACGAGCCGGCGGGTGGTCTAGCGGGCCGGCAGGAACTTTGTTTCATTCAGTTCCATTTGAGAAACGATTTTAATACTTTCTCCGACACAAAAGCTACTTAAAGTTTTCCTTGCCTGGCTTAATTCGTTTTATTTTTATACCCTGAACCCATTGAATGGGAAATCAGGGTATAATGTTTTTGTTAAATGTACGTAACAGGCAGAAGGAGGCATGGCAGACCCCATAAAGTATACTTATTCTGAGCTGAGTCGATATAGCCATGCCCGTCTGTCCGTCTTCCCGTCCTCCTGTCCCTCCGTATGAGCGCCGATATTTGCTAAGCTACAAATGTGTTTATCTTATTTTTTCGATAGCTCATCCCATTTCTTTTTTACCGACACTAGACTATCATTTAATTTCGTTTTTTCAGCCTACTTTAAAAACTTATTTAACAAATAAGTTCTCATAATATAGCCCAAGTGCAGTCGCTACAGAGCGTGTTCTTATGCGTGAGTTTGAATGCATGCGTATGTACATATGTTTTTTTTTTCTGCGCATAAAAGAAGATCCTTGCAGAGTTCAGGGGATCTCGTAGTCGAGCAGGCTCGACTAGAGCTTTCTTAATTGTTTATTTTTACTTTTTGTCAAACAACAACAAACAACAAAACAAACAATGAAGAAAAAAACAAAACCCAAATTAAAACGAAAACTTTTTAAATTGAGTTAACTTAATTTTTTTGTTCTCGCTCTCTCGTTCTCTATCTTTAAGGTCTTTTTTTATGCCAACTTTTTTTCCTTGTTCTGGTTTGCCTAATAAATGTGCGTGCCAACAAAAGGCCAGATAAACAGCTATCCAGCGATTGGCAGAGAAAAAGAGAGAGAGAGAGAGAGAGAGAGAGAGAGAGAGATAGAAAGAGAGAGACTGACAGTTGTAGCGACAGCCAAAGGATAAAGGATAATGACAGCCATTAGTAGTAAGTGAGCGTTGGCTACTTTGGACGCTGGGCAGCTTTTCCCGCTGCTCATTAAAGTTGTTAAGTACTTGGCGTAAACGGTTCCCAGACTAAAGAGAGCGGCAGAAGGGGATAGAGTATTGGGGAAGCGACTAATGGTCAAGGCGTTAGGTCTACTCCCGGTTAAACTCAATTTAAATGCGCCCAAAGCGCGGACTTAATTCGTTAACATAAAAATATTAAATATAAAACTTCACCGTCGCAAACTTTCTGTGTGGCATCCCCTGAATTATGTCATCGGGATGGTTACAAAAATCATTGCACTGAATCACAGATTTCACCACAGACCAAATAAAGTTGGTGTTAATATTTCACCTGCTCACCCTTTGAGAATTTGTGGCGGAAGTACAATACAAAATTCAAATATATTTTTTTAAAGATATGAATCCATACAGTCAATGGGAAAAAAAAACTTTAAAATATGTAGAATTGTGTCTCATTTGAATCTCAGAATATGTTAAATATTAAGCACATAAAACAAAATGCAATCGACGTCTTATTATACGAAAATAAAATGAAATTTACTGACGACTTACGCTTATATAAAAAATATTATTAATTACTTTGCCCTATACATATGATATATTTCTGCTCAGCTCAGCTGATAAAGATCGGGTCTGCCACACATATTTGAAAAATGTTAACTAATCTTGAAAAGTGAACGTGTATTATTCTAAAATATTATTGATTGGTTTCTATCGAGTGCTATTTTAAGTGCTCAGCCTAATAACGGTTATATCGGTAAGTAAGATTTTTGTATGTATGAGTAAAAATCAAATTGAAAGGCACTTTGAGAAGTATATATAAAAAACGACTAGCACAGCGATATTCCCAATAAATAATAATAATAATATGTACATATATGATAGGCGCAGAAATCAGTGCTTTATACAAGGCATAGGTTACTGTTGTAATTAGGAGCGGCAGTTCGCCCAATATTTGTTAGCAATGAAAAGAATTGTGTAAATGAGATTACGCTATCCTTTTAATGTTCATTCGTTCTCTCATGCAGTGGATCAGCTGGCGCGCATAGATCAAAACATAAACACATAATAAACTCCAAAGTTGCGTCTAGTAAATGATTTTGAACAATTAACAAACAATAAAATACAAAATTGTCTTAACTTTTATGCTATTCTCGGTAGCACAACAATATATTTATACGCTCAATAAGGGTATACATAAGGTTTTTTATCGATAACAAAACGGGAGCAGATTTCGATTTTTTGAAACAAACTTGATCTGTGCGTGAAATACACGGGCCTATTCTCTAGCTCTTATATCTTCTGAGATCGACGCGTTGAAGCATACGGACAGACAGACAGAACTAAATAGACACAGCTTGTCGCCCTGATCAAGAATATATATGCTTTATGGGGTCTGCCACGCCTACTTTTAACAAAACCATTATACCCTGATTTCCCATTGTCAATGGGTTCTGGGTATAAAAAAAGCCTGTGGCATACAGCATGGAGATTTAAGGTGAAAATGCATCTGGCCAAAAAGTGAGTTCAGGAAAATTGGTTTCATTTTCTTTACTTTTTC
Organism: Drosophila hamatofila; assembly: GCA_035045345.1. NCBI lineage: Eukaryota > Metazoa > Arthropoda > Insecta > Diptera > Drosophilidae > Drosophila > Drosophila hamatofila. The sequence goes on from JAWNPA010000012.1 coordinate 1,200,038, forward strand.
TCATTTCTTATTTCTTGTGTTCTTTGTTTTTGATGTCGCCCCTTCCTTCTTTATGGTGTGCGACAAAACGCCACATTTGCGTTCAATGAGCATGAGATAATGTCATCATCAACGTCGTCATCAACGTCGTCATCAACGCAACCCCCTGCCTCTGTGCAAGCCCTTGCCTCAGCGACTGCATCATCCTTTCGAGCGTGTCTTTGTCAGTGTCTGGGTGTGGGGCAGGTGCGACGATTTCGTTGTCTGGCATTTTGCTTGAGAAATTGCATTCAATTTAATGAGCTCTATGTTTTTAATTAAGTCGTACGGTGTGTAAAGTCTGCATAAATGAATGGCCACACACAATTGGACGGAATGCATAGGTATGTAAATAGATAAGCACATAAAGATCACGATAATTGTGATTATGAACAATTAGCTATAAACTTGCCATAATGAATATATAAGTAATTAATATTCTTTTGTTACAAGTCACTGAAGTGAAGTAAGCACCAACAAATATCAGGTATAATAAACTAGGAGCTTTACAAAAGAGAAAAAAAAAATCTATTTATTAAGCAGCCACCACATACTTTTCTTATATTATTTATCATTGTATATTATTGTAGTATTCACAAATAAAACTTCATATTACTTATAATTTATTTAGACTGAAAGGAGAATTTAAATCTAAATAATATTAAAATCGTTACTAACACTTAATACAGATACATATATACATATCAAATTACATGTTTGATTTACGTTTTAATTATCAAAATTTCTGAAAAAGTATAGCTTCCTCCCAATTTTAATTTCAATAAGGCTCTAAAGTAGAGCCTAATTCGAATCAATAGTTTCTTAAATAAATGTTGCAAGCTTTAACTTAACATATATGCATGTTATTAAATGAAACAAGTAAGAGTGCTCTAGTCGATACTGCTCGACTAGGAAATACCCAGCAAAAAGCTGATATTCCAATATATGCTACTAATCTATTATGAATACACACAAAAACACATGCACGCGTTCATACGCTCTGCTAACTGCGCAGTTAGCACCGACTGCGTTTGGTTTATATTAGGTGTTAGAGCTAAATGAAAACTCCACATTTACCGAGCTCAAGATCGAGACTGAACTGAACTGAACTATTTATTGCTTTAAATCCTAGTTCTTATATACCTAAAATGAGAATCTTAAAACTGCTTCCAATTGCTGGAAGGGTACATTTTCCATGCACACAAGTGCACAGATGTTTACTTAAGTGTCCCTTTTTTAGATAGTTGATCCGCTGTTTAGGCTCTCGTTTTTTGTGAGCCGCTGCGTTGGACGCTGCAACTAAGGGATGACATATTTCTTGCTTGGGATAAGATAACTCGCAGGGTATCGAGGATCGTGTATGTGGCATGTTCATGTTTGAACATTATGAGAAATTATTTTTTAAATAAATCCTCTAATATGTATTTGCCGAAGCACAAGGCTCCAGTATTTGAAATACGTTTGTTCGAATTTTGAAACAAAGAGGCTTTAGTAACCAAAATCTATAACTTACAAAATCTTTGTATTCTTCACATGAATCTTTACAATAAATCTGAAGTCTATAGACTTAACCGTATGCAAATTGGTACTAAAAAACAAAATCCACTTATTGATTATTGGCGATAAAAAAAAAATGGGATAAGTTACCGAAAAAAAATGATATGGTATACATAAGTATACGTGTTAAATTTCAAGTCTCCAGCTTTCATATCTCCTGAGATCTCTCGCTCTCTCTCCCTCTCTGCATATGCCTGTTACATACATTTTAAAAACCTTATACGCTCATTTCCCATTTTTAATGGGCTCAGGGTATACAAGCAAATAAAACTGATATCTTTTAGCTAATTATCAAGTAACCATATTATCTAAACATTATACAAATATTATTCAAATAGCGATCCTCTAGAGTTATAATAACAATACTCAATTAAATTGTGTAACTTTATCTACAATATCCGAAAATCAAACTCATAAAAAAATCTAAAAACTAGATGCTGCCACATTAATTTTTTGCCCACTCATCGGAGGTCCATGGAGCTCAAAGCGATGAACATCCTCCACTTGTTGATGATGTGACTGGAGTTCTATTACATATAGCCTATCAGCTAACCGATTCAATTCGTTTTCGAGGCCCTCGACTCGCTCTCGTTGTCTGGTACACCAGCTTGACGTCACATCGTATGTAATAATTTCACGCCCTTTCGCGGTCATTTTAATTAGCATGATTGCATTTTCGACACGTAGGAGCAACTCAAATTGTGAATTACATAGGCCGTTAAACATTTGCATTCACATTTACACTAAAATTGGTAAAATATATGTATACATGTTTATTTGTACACATATGTACTTTTGTGAGTGTGCGTACGTATATAAAGCTAGTCGTGCGATTTGGCATGTGTGACATTTATAATGCAGGCAGCTGAGGCTTGAGCCCGCTTCAGTTCAAACCACAAAATTGTGCAGTAAATTAATATTGCCAATTAGGGTGACAAGGCCGCATCATCAACGTCGCTTGTACCACTTATTTAAGGCAGTTGCACCACCAAGCGCCGACTTATTTGACCAGCAATTAACACGTCAACAGCGCTTGGCATATGTACAATATATCTAACAAGTTATTCATGACGCCAACTAGATAAACATTTTCATCGTTTCGATAGAAATTAATAAATACCTGATGCGAGGCTGAGAAGTAGACTGGGATACCTCGACAGAATGTCTGTTTAGAAAATTTATACATTCGGCCTACGTAGATTGACTTATAAACATTTACCAATCCATTTGCTAAGAAGTGTCTGTGCAACAAAAGACCCAATAAGTCAACCTCAACATGTATAAATAATACATGTTTCAGTATTTCCCAAAGTTATGTTTATTCAGAAGGAGCGCGCATATCAAGTTTATTTAAAAAAAATATATATATAATAATAACTACTCCCGTTATATTGTTATCGATTAAAAACCTTATCGAAAACCAGTTATAAATTTATATTTCCTACATCTTTAGAGCTAAATATGTTGCTTCACAGTCCCAAAGCTGTCATACATATCTAATTGATTTTGAGTTGTCAACCCGAGTATATTTTAAATTTCAAGTAAGAATTTAATAAACAAAAAATTTGGCCAATTAGCAAGCGCACATACAAGCACCAGGCTAGCAGCGGAGCAGAGCGTTTTTCCTATACGTGTACACACATTTATGGTTTATTTTATGCATACATCATATATGCATATGTTTGTATATAAATGCCAGTGATGATAATTTTTTTTTTTGTTTTTTTGAGTAGGGTATTGCTTTTCATGGTTTGCATGGCAAACCCTTTCAAAAGTTCGATATTCCACAGACAGTAAGAATAGTAAGAATGCACACAGGCACGCAAATAGTCATAAATGTAACAAGGGCCTTTAAGTATGTGTGTGCATGCCCGTCGCGAAAACATATTCTTTATACGCACCAATGCTTTCATATCCTTCCCACAAATAATCAGTCTTCAAAATTTAAACGTAGATTCATTTGTATTTTACAAACAAATGGAGACATTTAATATTAGTTTACAAAGTGAAAAGCTCATAGGAAATTGATTCTATATATATAGATTTTATATTGCTGTTCAAGGGAAATTCTTACATTTTTTTATATTTATATATAAGTTTAAAATAACAAAGACAATTTTCTTGAACTTTAAGTGCTGAATGTATGTATTTTTTATTAAAAGCACCTGGTGAATTCTTTAATGATTTAATTTTATGTATATTCCTAAGCTGATTAGAAACACCTCAAATTGCATCAATTTTCTCGAAGCTCTATGGAATTCGAATATTGCTTTAATAACAAGTGAGGGCTCGTGATTTCTCTAAGAAATACCCTTCATACGATGGAAGTGTACCTTTTTTTATGAAAGTACTTGCGATTAATATTTAGAAAATATAATTTTTCAGTCTTCTAAGTTTTCTAAGACTTCTAGTTCTCTAAGTCTTTTAAGTTTTCTAAGTCTTCCTAATTTTCTAAGTCTTCCTATTTTTCTAAGTTTTTCAAGTTTACTAAGTCTTTCTTATTTTTTTTAAGTCTTTCAAGCTTTCCAAGTCTTTCTAGTTTTCTAAGTCTTTCAAGTTTTCAAAGTCTTTCAGGCTCACTAAGTCTGTCAAGTTTTTCTAAGTCCCCCTAATTTTCTAAGTCTTTAAATTTGTGTGTTCAAAGTGTTCAAGTTTACTAAGTCTTTCAAATCTTTTAAGTCTTTCAAATTGTTTAGATCTGTCAGGTTTTCTAATTCTGTCAAGTTTTCTGTCTTGCTAATTTTCTAAGTCTTTAAATTTTTCTAAGTGTTTCAAGCTTACAAAATCTTCTAAGTTTTCTAAGTCTACCTAGTTTTCTTAGTCTTTCAAGCTTACTAAGTCTTTCAAGTTTTCCAATTCTGTCGAATTTTCTAAGTCTTGCTATTTTCTAAATCTTTCAATTTTTCTAAGTGTTTCAAGCTTACAAAGTCTTCTAAGTTTTCTAAGTCTTCCTAGTTTTCTAAGTCTTTCTAGTTTTCTAATTCTGTCAAATTTTCTAAGTCTTGCTAATTTTCTAAGTCTTTTAATTTTTCCAAGTGTTTCAAGCTTACAAAGTCTTTAAATTTTGCTTAGTTATTAAAGTCTTCAACATTTTCTAAGTCTTTTTTCTAAGCCTAAGTCTTAGTTCTTAGCTCGACGATCATTAACATTATCTTGTGTCTACAGTATTTCTTATAATTAATATTTAAACAATTCTTAACAATAAGTGTTGTATGGTTAGTGATATAACGTATTTTTCAGTTTTTTCAAGTTGCTTGCGATCACTATCGGCTCATGAGCTATCAGCAAGTGAGCCATATGAGTGAGTTGGCTCACTTCACAAAAAAGACCGAGTGAGCCGGTTCACCTCATTGAGCTGCTTTTACCCAAGTATAGTCTGAACACACAATCTCAACATGCAGAGTGTGCAAATGTTCTTGTACATTTGCATGTATGTATGTACATACATACATAAATATATTCAAATGCGTATTCCAGCAATGATAAGATTTTCAATTGTCTTTGAATTTTTTTTTAATTTTCAGCTGCTTTTTTGATTTTTTGTTTACTATATGGTGTGTATGAATGTATATATATGTTTATGTATATGTGTAAGACCGGTGCAGTGGCGCTGGTAGGAGAGACGGTGGACTTCATGTCAGAATTGCTCGGTTCGAATCCCGACTATGTTTAGTGTTTGTTATTCATTTATTTTGTTGACAAACATGCTATTCGATTGTGGTGCAACTTGGAACCCCGCGGGACATTTTTTAAATCGAAAATTATATAGATTGAGGTGCGGTTCGAACCCTGCGGAAAATTTAACCTTTTTAAATTAATTTATCTTTTTTAATTTTCTTAAAAATGTTTCTTTACGTATTATAAATGCCTATTAAGCATATTTAGATATATAGGTGGCATACGCATATGAATTTCGCCGATTCGTCACGCCCTCAGTGAGCATAGACCCATAGTTTTGGGACAGTTCTTAGAGTGAGGTGAAGGTTTCGTAACTGTAAGATTTGAATGCTTAGACTTAAAAAATGTGAAAATTAAAATTAATTAAATTAAAAAGAGGCTTAACATTTACTTTTGTGTCATTGATAAAGGAAATTATCAGTAATTCAACTATTTCATTTTTAAGTTTCTAACTCTAAAACTGTAGGAGATATAAACTTTTACGGTTTGTCAAGCCCCCTGAGGACGTAGATATATCCGTCATAGCTTTTTGATCTTGGGTAGTCAACCCGAGTATACATACCAAATTTCCAGTCGCTAAACCAATATTATAGCAATAAGTCGTAATAGCTTTTCGTTGTTTATATACAGGTTATCACTTATACTAGCGGCTTGCGAGCAAACAAAGCTCAATTTACATTTATTTATCGTGGTGTTTGGTGCAGCGTTGCTTACTTATTGAATTGCGCTCAACCTTCTTATATCTCATAGATTTCAAAGTCCATCTCACCATCTCACCAGAGATCGTGTTGCTAACACAGCGGCCTGATTATAATACACGATTTACGGGCGCTGCTTTGCTGGCGCCAATTGCGAATTTGCAGACGAAGTCCGCCGATACGCCTGCTGGTCAGCGAACCGAGTGGCGTCACAGTGCGTATACTTAATGTTGCGTATACCACATGCTGTGCCTGGCTAATGCTTTGCTCATCTGTGTGTTTCTATTGCTGTCGTTGTTACAGCGGCTGCTCAACCAGCCACTTCTTCTGCAGCCTCTCATTGCCAACTTATGCGCTATGCCAGCTGCTCACAGCGCTCTACGTGGGCTTCGGCGAGCATCCGCTGGATCGTGTGAGTGCGATTATATATGCAGCCATAATTTAGCCAACAAAGCGGCCCCAAAGTTTTGTTGTATGCAAAAGTTTTTATTGCACTCAGGAGTGTGCACACACAGACATACATGCACAGTACGAAAATACACACACCCGCGCACACAAACACACCCGGCTTTAGTTTTGGTAATAAAAGTTATTTGAATTTAAATGTGTAAACGAGCTGCCTGCCCAGCCTCCTGCCAATTGAGCCAACTACTGTGGCACGTTTATTTTTACACTCATTGCCGAAAGCTGATCAACTTTGTCAGTCATCTAGAGCGACAGATAACTTGTATGTACTCTTTGTCTTAATCAAAATCAAAATTACGGGGAATGCGAAAGTAACACAGAAATCTGAGTAAGCTTCTCTCTCTCGAACTCCCCGTGGTTTATTACCGTTGTAGATAAAGAATTCCATTCTTATCCAATATGTTTAGTTTTTTATAATTAATAATTTCTTTAAGCATATAAAAAATATGGTTATATAAATAAACCTATACTTAAACTTACTTATTTATAAACAATATTGTTATACAAATAAGTAAAATAAAGCTTAACTGTATTTTGATATGTCAATCAAATAATTTTCATTAAAATTCCAATTTTGCCGTGAACTTTGGTAAAACTAAAAGATGTCTATGATATCTATAATTTTTGGTTCGGCACATAGAATACAATTCGACTCATTGAATCTGTGAGCATATTGGATATTCGTTGATTAGTTTCCATTTACATAGCTCAGCATTTTTTCTGTAATGTGCACCAAAAGGTGCGCTAAACTTTTGCCAGTAGTTGGGATCGTGGCCAGGCAGCTGCTGGGGCTTCAATGGCTGGACCGGCCGCGCTCTCTTCTACTGGTAGCTATACAACACACGTTACGTTACGCCACGTTGCCTTAAACACTTTTTGTTTTCGCATTTAAATTTTGGTTTGCCATGAAATATGGCAAATAAATCGCGCCCGTGTTATTTTTGGCAAAACTTTATGGCTTATCTGTGCTTCGTTTGGGGCGCGTGCTCAAAAGGCTAAGCCGTGCCACGGAGTGGACGCTGAGCGGGCCAAAGAGACTGGTGCCAAGTGCTTGGTTAGTTATTAGGCTAAGGGCACTAGCAATTGGCTCTGGTCGTGGCGTCGGCACACAAGAAAAAAGGGAAAAATAAATGTAGGTGGTTGTGTGTGTGTTGCACAAGTTGTAGTTTTTACAGTTGTTTCGAAAAGGTGTAAAAGTTTGACAGGCAATAGATAGTTTCAGAATCTCTTTGGTAGTGCAGCTAAAACTTTGGCTTACACTTCAAACTGTTTCGATAATACCTAGGAAAAATTCAACTATATCCAATAAAGGCAGCTGAGTAAAATAAATTATTTTGCACTTTTGCAAAATATCACCTACTCAGATTTGTTTACTGTTCTAGAATTCTTATAGTATTGTGTATACACACGATAATTCAGTCATGCATTTTATCAATAAATGTGCTATATATATTTCTTATGAGTTAATATCGAAGTTGACCCAAGTCTATTATTTATTTGATTTATTATTTTATTAATATTTTTTGTATTTGTTAATATATTATCTCTTTCCTAACTATTTTTGTTATAATCAATATAATCAAGTTATACCACCAATTTTTTAATGGAAAATCAGTTAAAAATTTAACTATTTTCAATGATTGAGTGGATGTTTACAATAAAATAAAAAATCTCTCATATCGAATTTCAAGTTAAATCAACAAATCCACTGGAATTCAGAGGCTGTATCTCTATAAGTCGCCATAAAAAAAAAGTCAACAAACAAGCAGGCATATAGTAGACGAGCATCAAGCTGAGTCTGAGACGGCACCAAAATTACAAAGCAAATAGCGCAAGGCGATGTGATCCCCTCTAGGCAGGAGTTGCGAGTTGGGGTCGGACTTGCTGTGACAACTGCCAAACATGCCGTACAATATGCACAGCTAGCTGCCCCACCGAGCCCCTCCTCCTCTCTGCTCGCTGCCCGCGCAAATAAATATTTGTGCATATTTAGCTGAGTGCCCGCTCTTCCCCCCTTCACGCCACATAAAGTTCAACACACTTTGCAACTGCTGTGCGCGAAGCATGATTTGATGCAACAGCAACAGCAACAGCAACAAAACTAAAAGAAAAACAAATCAGAAAACACAAAAAATGAGAGCTAAATAGTGAAGAACTCTCTGGTAACACAAACAAGCTGCCGGCTGTGAAGCGAAACACAAAACTATTTGCCACAAGTTGCAGCGGGGCGCGTGCAAGTGGCAGCAATTGAAAAGCAGCCAGAACATAAAAGGAAGACGAAGCCCAGCAACAAGGAAAATGCAGCGGGCAGCCGGAAAATCAAATAAGCATCAAAACAAAACAAAATATGTCGCCGCAGGACGTGCGACATGGACTGACAGAGCAACTGTCGAGAAATTTATATAAACAAAAAAATCGAAAGCGAAAAGTAAAGCAAAAGAAAAAAGAAAAAGGAAAATTGCAACAAATAAAAACTTAGTGATATCCTGAACCCTAGGAAAAAAATATATTCCAATCATTCTGCTCCTCTCTTATACACATATCCATATCGAGCAAACCAACGTACAAACAAAACACACGCACGCATTGGCCTGCTGCTGTATGATTGTTTTATGACTGTTGATATAGATATTTCTTAAAAAAAAGCTTTCAGAGTGTTTACATTTATATGATAATGACCTTGAATATATATTCTTAACGGACGAATAGACTCAGCTGGGACGTCGAGCTGAGTAGATCTAGCGATGTCCATCCGTTAAGAAATTCTGCCACGCCTCCTTACGTACACTTTCCTACAGTTCATTTTCAGTGGTTCTATAGTCTAAAAAAAAGTTCTCAAAAATCGTTTTATTTTTATAAAACATTTTAATTTTTCTCTATAAGCAACAAAGCTTCAAAAACGCTTTAAAATAAATAAAAGCAAAGAAGCTGGTCAACCTAGGATGTCCACTCCTTTATGCTCGTATACATGCACGCGTATGAGCCTGTGCGTTTGTTTGGCTGTGTGTCTGTGTATCTGTGTGACTGTGTGACTGTGTGTGTCACTGCATGCACTTCCGTGTGCTTTGTGTCACAATGGAACGGAAATAGCAGCTTGAACACGCTTACCCACCTACACACACACACATTAACACAAAAGCACAAGTCAACACACGCACACGCACACACACACACACGCACATGCACACATATACATAAACAAACAGTCCACAATCGATGACGGCAGAGAGGATCGTAAATTTCAATGCTTGACTTTTGGCTTTTGAGCCTCAATTGAAAATTTTGCATTTTCCAGAACATTTTGGAATTCCAGGTACGTCTCTAGCAGGCATCTCACGTGGTCAGCTGCTGAACTGGTTTCAGCTCATCAGCAGCGGTAAGAGATAGCACCAGCTGCTACTGCTGCGGCTTTTATGCGGAAACCTCTGCTCTGCCCTTGCCGACTATCGTTTAGAACGGCTTAAATTGCAGCACTATGACTCCTTCTGTCTGCTGGAAAACGTGAGCTTCAATCAAATGCTCTTCCATGGCTACGAAGACGTGCAGCAGTTGGTGCGCGAGTTGCATAAGAGGCGAATCAAGCTGCACCAGCTGCACGGCTATAATCACATGAAATTCCTCCACGCAGCGACGGTCAAGCAAATTATCTACGAATGCATCATACATCAGGTAATGAATGGAGGAATGGAATGAAATACATATATTGAGAGAAGTTTAAACGTTTAAAATACGAAAGAGACAAGCTAAAGTCAGTCATTTCAATAATTTACGCTGTTAGTTATTATGAGAAACAAGTTAGAGTGCTCTAGTCGAGACTGCTCGGCTAGAAGATGCCCTGAACCCAGCAAAGAGCTAATATTCTAATCATGCTACGCTTATTTTATGCATACATACAAAAAACGTATGTCCGTTTGTCTGTCTGTCCGTCCGTCTGCAGTATGTATGAACGCGTCGATCTCAGAAGATATAAGAGCTAGAGACTTTAAATTTTTTTCTGTAGGTCCGTATATTGCACGCACATATCGAGTTTGTTTCCAAAAATCGATAACTGCTCTTGTTTTTTTGTTATCGACAAAAACCTTATCGAAAATCAGTTAAAAAATTATATTTCCTGCATGTTTCAACAATAATAACTTTATTTACATTACTTTACTTTACATCAATAATCGTAATATTCTTCGACCAATTCGATATTCAGGTCCAAATTATCTTGCTCATTTTCATCCGCATCTTCAGATTCTTAATTTTCGGCTTCACTTATTTCATTATGAGCATGAGGCACGGATTTTCGGGGGTTCAATCCGAGCAGACAGATCAATCACTTCACTTAGAAATTTAAATGTTTTGTGAAGCTTTTTTTTTTTTGAGGTGTGAGGTGGCTTTTGGTGACCCACCTCACATAGAGTTTGGTAGCCGTAGTTTGGTAGAATTAGTTTTGTAGTAGTTAGGTTTAGTAGTTTTAAGAAATTGTTGTTAGTACATAAGTTAGCTCGTAAGATAATTGATAGTCGTTAGGTTTGAGATTTTGATTAGCACTGCTTGATCGCGGCTTGAGCGCGCGCACTCTCGGTGATCGGCAGTGCAACTCTGCCCAGCGCTGCGGAAGCTCGAGAGAGCAGAGAGCGCACGCTGTGGTGAGTTGCATTGCCGACCCCGAGAGAAAGATGCACTGCCGGTGTAGGTGAGCGGCTTAGGCGCGCGAGAGCAAGAGCGGGCGACAAAAGCTCGGCTCGAGAGAGCTCAAGGTGAGCAGAAGTGCGTGGCACTTAGATTTAGAACAGGAAGTTAAGAAGATAAGCTCGAGACGAGCAGACGCGCTTGGCGCCGAGACTTTGACTTGTTGTCGGGATGAAAAAGCGAGCGGACGCGCGCAAGAAAACGGAAGTTAGAAAGTGAAGTGAGCGAACGTTAAAATAAAGTAAGACATAAGTGGAGAAAAATCAAATTGAAATAAAGCGCACTGAAGCGATCGAAAGAGTAAGTCATTTTTATTTCTAAATCCACCACTCCAACTCAACCTAATTGGCTGGCTGGCGTTGGTAAGACCGACCACGCCATGACCAGTAATTCCCGTCGTCACGTGGGCGACCTTAACCTCAACTAACTGTCTTCCCCACCCCTCTCTAACCTCACAAGAAATAAATGTCTTGTAAGACCCTGGGCAGACCGAGTCTGCCCCAGCTTAAATTACTTCCTTACAGAGGACAAAGACTTGACAAAAGTAGACACATGAACCTAATAGCCTGTGAAAAGCATCAGTGATGTTTAATCTGCTGCTCTTTCTGACATGACACCTTGTATCATATTTATAAATTTTGTTCCGAGCTTCTGAGATCTCAGCTTTTTTTTATGTGGTCTGCCACGCTTCCTTCAGCCTGTTACATTTTCACAAAACCATTATACCCTGATATCTAATTTTTATGGAGTCAGAGTATAAAAAGTATCTCTATATTCAAAACATTGATACGTATACTTTTATTTTGCTCAAAGTCTAATTCCCGTTTACCAGTATAATGTGTTTACTTGTTTGAAAAGTGGCACAATGCAAAGGAAGAAGCAATTAAATTTAAATTATTATTAGTTCTAGTATCATACTTAAATAAATTATAATTGAAAGAAGTCAAATTTATTTGATTTTTGATTTATTGTATATTTTCAATAGATAGAAAACAAGTATATTGATATCGACTGCAGAGCACTGCTAAATTAAACCAAGAACTGGACAAGAGCGGGAGCTGCACCTCAGGTTACTCGGCTGCTGCAGGCCTTGTGTGCATCTGAGTGCACTTCCGTTTGCTTTCTGTCACAATGGAGCGGAAACAGCAGCCTACGCACCCCGCACACACCCAGCCGCTTGAATAGAGTCTGGTCAGTCAAGTGAGACGAATCGAGAACTTAACCGTGTTGTTTAGGCCTCAACTTTGGCAGCAAATTGTTTAAACGATAAAACGATTCCAAAACAATTTGTTTATTAATTTGTTTGTTTTTTTTTTACATTTATATTGTGTCCTACGAAATAAAAACACAAATCAACTAAAAAGAAAACTTGGAAAACAGACCTCATAAGCTTCATACTTTACATTAGACAAATTATTACGTTTATAATAATTACATATCTAAATGAACTGGAATAGTTTGCTTGTCCAGCCATCGATTCCATTGCTGAATGGGCGTCCTGTTGTTCTCTGTGTGGGTTTATTGCATTCGATATGTTTGTGTAATTGATGTGCCACAAAACAGCGCACATCTTAGCTAAGTTCGAAGCCCACACCGGACTGTATGGCATAGATTAGTTTTTCCCGCATCTGTTCAGCGTTCTTAAAAGGCGGTAACTTCAGCAGGTTCGTGCAGGTGCTGGCTGTGGGCAAACGCTCCATATCCCCAGCGTTCTGTATAAAGAACGGTGGATCCAAGTCCTAATAAAAATAAACCAATAAGTGTTGATTGATATTTTTGAATATATATACGCTCACCTTAAAGCCCAGCAAGGGGGGCCGCGAGCAGCTGGTGACAAATTTGAGCAGTTGCCGTCGCTGCAAATCGTCAAATCCCTCCACAGCCTCCCAGAATGCGACGATTGAAGGATGTTCTGGTGTGTATTCCCCACCATATTTGCAGTGTTTTTTCAAGTCCTCTAGATCGATAGGTATTTCGGCGCCCGATATGAGTATTTGCAGCTCCTTGTTGCTGAACATATAGAGCCACTCGATGGGCAACACATTGGACAACCCCTTGCGGAAGGCTTTGCAATGACGCTTAATTTGCACATTGAGCTTAAAGTTAGCTATTAACTGTAGGTACTCGATACGATTCGAGTTGGTTACCGGCGTGCTCTGACCCTGAGGTTTGAGCTCCACCACCTGCGTCTGTCCCAGCGAACTGCTGGCGACTGTAAAATCCAAATTCAGTTCACTAACATCACCCGGATAGTCTTTGAGGTAAAGTAGATTCCTATAGAGTTCCGGATCTAGGGAGGCTAATTGATGTATATCCACGTCTGAATATTTGCCAGCTAACTTGGTTAGGAAAAATTCAGCCAGCGGAAGCTCCACCAATAAATTCTCGTAGATTGCTTTGCCCAAAATACGACCAATGAAATAATAATGCTTTTCAAAGTCACTAAACAGATCTGCGACGTTAGGATTGGGATAAAGTTTGTTATCCGTCGTAACCCTAAGAGCGGGATATACATTAATATCGAATCAAAAAAGGTGTTGAATTGTTATCGTCTTACATAAAGAATCCCCGATTGGGATCAAACGCAGTTTTTATGAGCTCCGATAGAAATTCTCGAAACACGCCACCACCATCAATGCCCGCCTCATCCAATCCTAACTGAGAAACAAACTGTATGCGAAACTTCAAGCGTAAGTCCGGCTCTAGAAGAGACAAAATCGCTTAGTAACCAGAAAGCACGAATATTACAGCTTTTACCATTCTCTGGACGCAGCTTGTCGTAGGCATCTTCATACAAATGCGTACGACGCACAGTTACCATGATAGAGGGGCCTTGCAGAAAAGCCTGGAGATGACCCTGGACTCGCATCTTGTTAGCGGCAACTAGACCCTGCAGTATGCTCACGCGCTTATTGAAAGCAACGACGAAGGGTATTTCGCGCAATATGGTAATGGAGCGTTTTTGCTTGGTCGACATAGGCGGCCCGTTCTCAAAGTCCTCGCGTGTGAAGTCGCGTATGGGCTGAAATGGGCGTATACCACGCATGCGACTGCTGTGTGTTAACGGTAGATCCGTTGGTCTGTCCAGTGGCAAATCCAGCCGAGAAACAGTCCAATGCCCTTCCGGGCAAAATCCCAACCGCAGATCGCGTGAGTGTATTTGATTAAGCACAAAGACCACCACATTTAACAAATTAGCCCAAATCTGCTTCTGATGGCGCAGGGTCTTGCCATCGGCGTCTGTGTGGCCCAGCACACTGCGAAAGGCGAGCTCCACCAGGCCCAAGCTAATATCTTTAAGCGTCTTCGACATTTGCACTATCTCCGCAATGGAGAAGGGCATTAGTCTTGCATGATGCAGAGGCGCCGCTTCCAAAAGCTTCTTTTCGACAAATTCCACATCGTGCAGCGTTGGTAACAGACGTCCGAAGAGCATGCAAAATGTGGCTAACAGAGGTATAGTACGGTCTACGCCCTGCTGCTTGGCTGCAAAAATAATTAGAATATGATATTAATTTGAAGTATCTTCGCAGAAGATTGTCACTTACGGACAACACCCTTGGAGATAAGTGAAAGCGGCGATGAGAATCCGAGTTGAGTTGACTCGACGGCCAGCTTAAACCAAACAGCGCGTATGAATTTTGGCGTGAAAGCCAAAGTGTAGAGTAATCTGTAAATCAAATCAGAGCTAAAGATAGCTGAGCTGACGATACGCTGAAGTTTACCTGTATTCATAGACTGCATGCTTATTGTAAATCATCAGATTGTGGCAGATCTCGCATAGCGCATAAATAACCTGACTTTGCTCAATGTGTGGCTCAATTTGCTGCACAATGAAGTCGACACGCTGCGTTTCGTTTAATATGGCTACCGATTCTAGCAGGCTGTTCCGCTCCTTGCTGCTCAGTTCCCCTGGCGTGCGGCAGGACTGCTCCATGTCATAGTCGAGCGTGCGAGTTGAAGGTTGCCCCTCATCCTCCTCGTCTGACTCATCCGACTCATCTTCATCGTCAGAGTCCGTGTTCCGATGTGGCGTCGCATGCGTGCGCAGCGTAGATTTGGGCAGCTGCAAGATGTTGGGCATCATTTGAGCAATGACACGCACATAGACAATTAGTAAGTTGCTCTGTTCTAATGTGCCTGCAGATTAATCAACAAATTAAATACAGTCCTATGAGAGAATATTGGTATACGCACCTAGGTGACTTCGATCCAGCACCAAGAGCGAGTTAAGCAAATACGAGCTGAACAGCGAATTATGCGTCTGCGACTTTGCCGTCTTCGCTTCCCCATGCATAATTCCATAAAACATGTTATTAGTGCTAACACTATCTGTGGCTGTGGCTGTGGTCGTGGCTTCAGTAACAGGTGCGGCCTCGCTTAGGTCCAGTAGTGCATGCAGCGTGTGCATGAGCAGCGCATAAGGAAAGTCTTCGCTCTCTGCCAGGCAGGGCAGCACGAAGTAGCGCACTGGCTCTGTGTGCGGCGTGGCTAAAATATCGGAAATGAACTTGCGACTGAAGAGCTGCGATAACTCGCTGCAGGGCTGACGCAACGCCACGCTCAGCGGCCGCAACATCAGCTGCATCAGCGCATCGACGAACGGAGTGGGAGCGTGAAGTGTCTCGCCGTCCAGCGGCGGGCATTTGTCATCTAACAGCTGGCGCAAGCGAGCGAAGTAGTTTCGTGTGATAAGGAAGCCAAAGACACACTCCAGATACTTGAACAGCACCGTCTCATCTTCCACATAGCGCTCCACGGCTGCTACCGTAGTGAAGGTCTCCAGCATGCGCAGCGGAATGGCCTGCGCACTGTGGGGAAGCGCCAACTGCACCAGACACGCGTCCAAGAGCTTGCACACACGTAGCAACCAAACGGAATCGTGTGCTGAATGGTGTAGCAGACGTGTAGGATTTCGCAAAATCTGCTGACAAACTTCAATCTGGAAAAACACTCAAATGATCATTGATACAAATTTTTACTGAAAGGGGCTCACCAGTCTGTCGCTGTCCTTCACGACGCGATTGCTATAGAAAAATGTAAGGCGGCGTAGCAGAAAGCAGAGGCTCTCATCCTCCGTAATGCGATCCCTGTGCGCCTGAAAGTACGCATCAAAAGCCTCGCGCTCAGCTCGTTTGCGTCGCTGGCGATATATGAAGGAACGTGCATACGACTGCAGCACGACTGCACCATGAGTCTTCTGTCGCAGCTCATTGCGCTTCTGTCGCTCGAGCGCTGCCTTTCGTATCGCCGTGTCCCGATCGCAAGTCTGCGAGGCGCCGCCAAGACTTTGCACTGGTCTGCGCCGATACTCGCCGTCGAACCCAAACATGACACTGCAATTGTTCTGATTCAGCTGCGGCTGCTGCTGCTGCTTCTACCGCCACTGTTGTTGTTGTTGTTGCTGTTGCTGTTGCTGCTGCTTTTGTATTTTCTTCCAGCTGATCAATGGCACTTCCCCACTCAGCACGTCATTTTTGTTTCTTGACTGGTAGACGTCACTACGCTACTAAAAATTCCAAAATGCAACTGACAGCAGCGATGCCACGGGTTTTCTGCTGATTCAACTCCAACTCGAAACAAACTTTTCACTTGGCTACGTTAAATTTTCTGGCTGCGTAAAAAAATTGCTAAAACGAATGATTTGTATATTTTTTCTGTGGTGCGAAAAAGCACTAATTATTGACAAAAATTGCCAGCTGTTCGTCGTTGTCCAGCACTGTACGAGTTTACAGTGCTATTAAACATCAAGGGAACAGTTGAATATCATTGCGTACGTTAGAAAAATTCCTCGGAATTAGATGTAATGAATACACGTTTAAAATGTTTATTCCATTTTAGTTTCGTTTTATTTTTGTGTTATGAAAGAAATATCAAGCAATCTTTATATTTCAATGATCTTTCATCACAAGTACACAAAAAAATTAAACCAGCCAACAGACATTTGAAATAACGTTCTTAATAAAATGTATTTTGCTTACATAATTTTTTTAAACTTTCATTTCTTTTCAAATTAGATCCATCCCCTAACTATTGAAAAAGAGCAATTAAAAAACTTGTATACAAATATATTAATAAACAAGCGTCACATCCCACTGTTTATTTTTATTTTTTCTCCATCGTTTATTTATTTTATATCCGCACTATCACGTTTGAGTAGCTGCCGTACCACAGATCAGCTGATGAAACGTAAATAAAACAGCTGAAAAGTTGCGACTAATGTAAACATCAGAAATTCTCAACGACAAAAAAAAAACAAAAATAAATAAATATATTAAATTAACTTTTCTTTGCATAGCGACCACTGTATACACTCATCAGACCTCAGAATTGAAGAAAGCTGTGACAAAGGCGAATCGGAATAGTCTGGTATTTAATTTAATGTCTACGTCAAGCATAATTTTTGTGAAATTACTCTTTAAATAAGACATTTATTTTTGCTTAAATACTAAACTATACATTTTTATAAAAACGCCAATCATATTTCCAAACACATACATATTCATAAATATATTACAGATAAATTTATTAACTGAATGTTAGAGAGCCTAAAAATGAAATTGGAATAGATTTTAAATAAAACTGAATAAACTTAAGCTATTTGTATGTAAACATACATATTGAGAACCATTTGGATTGTTGATATTAAACTCTCAGAAGTTGCTAATAAAATGTCATTTTATTTTTGCATACGCATTGCAAATGTGTTGGCTGAATCGGGTGAGTGAGCTTTTAAGCCTAAACTGTACAATTAGTAGCTTCTGTTTCGGTATTCCTATTATTAATTACCATTAATAACAAACTACCCGTAGAAAGGCAGTCGATATCCATTTCAAAGTGCAGCATTTGGCAGAGTCTGTACAGAAGCTGTTCCATTGCTGCCGTGTGGGTGACGCATTTGATGGCGGTTGTCGATGAGCGCGAGCAGAGCTTGCGGCACACTCATGGTTTGATCATCGACGAGGACAATGTCAAAGGCATTCATGTACTTCTCCATGTTGGCCTCTACATGGTGGAAGAGAAAGCCAATCCTTAAAATGTGCGATGACGCTGGCACGCCGGCCGCCATGTCCGCGTCTCCCAGGGAATCGCCCATGACTATGATATGATCGCGTGTATGGACCAGCTCATAATATTCACCGCCCTCGAGAACAGTTTCGTTCTTATTGAAAATGTGAATCATTGGCTCCTGAAAACCGTCCAGCAGGCCATCTCGAAAGCGCAAAAAGTTAGAAACGACCTTGACATTCGGCTGCATGATTTTTGCCTGCTGCATCAGCGACACCACCGAGTTGCCCAGACCGGCGGAAAAGACAAGAACCGGAATTTGCAGTCGCTGCAAAGCTTCGAAAAGCTCATGCGTTCCGTCACGTAGCGCATGCCTAAATTGGCCAGCCATTTGATCCAATTCGGTCAAATCAAAGGCGAAGCCACTGGCCAGTTTGCCCGACTTGGTCCACCACTCGATCATGTACTGCACCTTGTCGGGTATCGGCATATGCGGATCAATCTCGATGGGATGGTATTTGTGAAAAAGCTTGTCTATCTCCTCTTTGAAGTTGTCCGGCAGGGACTGGCACGAATTGAAGATTCCAAAGCTCGAGGGCACAGCAACGCCATCATCCGTGCGCTGCTTCGTGATCGTGTAATCAAAGTCGGATACTATTTGCATTCGCTCCGGTCCTCCGCAGACAAACTCGTTGATAATCCGTTCCACGCGCTGTGGATCGCGCATTTTGCAATGATCCTGATTCAGCTGTGGAATATCCTGAATGCGCACATAGCCCACACGATCCTCCTGCGATTCATTCAATTCTGTGACACCCATTTTGTTCGTTGATATAATATCCCTTCGGTATTTATTGCTTTTGTTCAGATCTGTTCGTGTGCTAGGCACAAAACCCGCTCAATGACTGAAATGAAAATATCAGAATGGTATTATTACTCGATGTGCTATCGTTAGCAAAAGTTCGCATGTGTCGGAAAAATTTGTTTACTTGTATATGTATACATATACATACATATACGTATTATATTTATATAAGTGTATGTGTGTGTGTGTGTGTATTTAGAGGTGAGCGATATTGCAAATACATATATCTCTACGGGTTGAAACACTATAGAACAAATACAACCTATTTTAATTAAATTTAAGTTAAGCTTTTTCAGCTAACTTTGCTATGAAGCGGGCAATAGACTGAGGCAAATGTAATTCACAATCACATTTGATAATTTATTCCAAAAATCCCTATCTGCTTTTATTTATTTAAAAAGGTGCAGATATAATTAGCACAAAATTTAGCTCATATATCCAATAATTATTTATTAGCATGGAACCATTCAACAGTTCATCACTATCTCTTGTTTGCATGTGTGTATGTGAAGAGATTCGCGCATTCTTAGTTGGCCTTGCTGCAAATTTTTGTTTTTGGCTCTTGACGGTTTATCAGGCTTTCGGAGAAGCTTTTTTGATTTTGCACTTATATATTTGCTGACACTAAATGCCGCACAACCATACGCGTATTTACTTTTCGATTTACATTCGCTGACTGCGCACTGCGCACCCCCACAAGGCACGCTATCTATCAATCGCACAACACAAACAAAACGCCGTGAACAGCTGTTCCTGGCAGAACAAAATGGAACTGGAACAAAGCGTGTGAGGCCAAATAAAACGCAACAGTGGGCATGAAGTTTCATAATTCGTTTTATTTTTGTGCTATCTCTCTCTTCTCGCTCGATGGTTCTTTTGTAGGTTTACTTAATAAAAGAAAATTTCCTTTAATTCAGAATTAAGGATAAATTAACAACTTAATTATCTATTTATTAAATATGAGTTTTTCTATTTTAGCTGCTGCGCGGGTATTTTTTTCTTCATTTTTGTTGTTGGAAACTGAGTTTCCTCGCCATCTGTTCAATCCTCGATTACAATTGGAGATGCGAGTGGATCTTTTTGATTCTGACTTCTATTTTCAAATGGTAAAAACTTCCAGTCGCCTGGCAAAGAACCCTTCAGATTCAACTCACGGGACAAATAGCTGTAATTGAAGGATGCAAAATATTAGCCACGAGGGTCGAAAATTGTTAATGTTTCAAGAGAAGTTACCGGTTCAGATATTCGCTGGCGGCATGGCTAGTTTTGAACGAGTATAGGGACTCATCGGGCAGCTTGATAATAACCTTGCTATCCACTAGCTTGGCTCTGAAAGGGGGCAAGTTCTTGGCCACCAGAAATCCATTCTTTTCCTTGGCATTCAGCGATTGTCTTGGCTCGATGGCCACGGGCGGCTTCAGTGCCAAAGACGTTAGCACTGTGGACTGCGACTGAGCTAGCTTGCCTGCGAACTTCGGTTGCGGAGCACGCACCTGACGTTGTGGCAAACTGCCGATGGGAGATGTCTGCTTCGGCAACGTGGGCAGTCCAGATGTAGCAGTCGCACCCGCAGGCAGTTCTTGGATCTTACGCTTGGCACCAATTTTAACGGGCTCGGAGGTAGGCCGTGGGGCGGCGCTATCCTTGGTCCTCATCTTGGTGATTGTCAAGCCTGCTGTGGAGTTTCCTATTTTGATGTTGCCATTGCTGTTGCTCAACAGCTGCTGCAGCGTGTTGTTGATCTTAGGTGCTGTCGGATCCTTGCCAGAAGTTGCTGCACTGGTTGTCGCTGTCGGCGCACACCTCTGCACTGAGATGCGACTTATTTTAGCTGGCGGCGGCTGTGCATTAAACTCGTGGCTGGCCACAGTTGGTGGCGATGGTGCCTTCGTCTGGGTGAGCTGGACTTGTGGTGTTAGAAATTGTGTGACTGGCACTGTGCCGCACACGGCGGGCACATTTGATATGAAAGGCATAAATCCACCGGCCAGAGCACTACTATTGATCTCTTTGACCACGGCCCCTGTGTGTGGAACAGCTGCTGTTATGTGTAAGCTGCCGCCGCCGCCGCCGTTGGGCAACGTTTGTATGGTGAAGTTGATGAGAGGCGCGGCTGCGGGCGGCGGGTCCTGTTTGGAGTGCTGCTTCAGCTGTGCCTTTGCGTTCGGCTTCTCCACATCATCCCCTGCTTTATCTTCGTCATCGTCATTGATAACAATCACACAATCATCATCCTCATCAGTGTCTGCCTCCTGCACTCCTACTACAGCAGCCTGCTCCGACGAGTTCAACGCTGGCGACGACTCCGTCGTTGCTGGCAAATCAATATTAAAGTGCACTTGACCATTGATCTGGAGCAGCCAGAAGGCCATGGTACGTCTGTCACGCTGCACCGGAATGTTGTGATTCCGCTGGTAGACCTCGCGCAACATCATCTTGCCATCCACACTTTGGAGCAGCACCAGCACAGGAGGCGGCGTATCCAGGCGCAGCGGTCCAAAGTAGATTACCCGCTTGGATGATGGCGTTACGAAAGCATCATAGGGGGCGTCCTGAAAGAACTGCAGCTTTACCATCTTTTTGGTGTCGTGTGCGACGCGGGCCACATTGTGTATGCGATCTAATGAGATCATGTCCTTGAACGCCGGCACAAAGATATGCGAGAAGTCATCATACAAATTAAGCACTAGCCAACGGTGATCGTACGTGTGTGGCTCCGGCATTTGCAGATCAGGAATGTCCGCTTCCATGACTTTACGGAACTCAATGTTGCTACAAATGAGCGAAGGCTCCTTGCTGTCGCCAGATACAGTGTCCTCCGATGTGGATGTGGCGACAGGGGTCGGCGCAACTGTAGGTGAGCCTAATACTGGTGCACTCTGTGCAGGTGCAACTGGAGGCAGAGTAGGAGCAGGAGCTGGAACTGCAGGTACAGATTTGGAACTGGCTATTGCAAGTGGTGCTGCTTTAGTGCCAACAACACTTGCAGCCTCCCCTGGAGCAGTTGCTGTTGGCCGCTGATGACGTTGCTGCTCCCTAATGCGCTGCTTCACCATCAGAGTGCAGAGAACATTTATCTTCTTCGTCAGTATGGGATGTGTCTGCGGCGTTGGCTTGGTGCACGCATTGCCCTCCATGTAGCGCAGAAAGCCCTTCACCAGCCAGTACTGTTGCCTGCCCTGCATCACCACAGCCAGCCGACCCGTATTCTCATTCCGCTTGCCCTCGAGCAGCATGCGCGCCATCAGGGGCAAGCTGCTGCGGTCGGGGGCGAAACGCGTGTTAACGACAGCAATGGCGCCACAGACGGCTGGCATCATGTTCGTTATCGTTGCCGCCAGGAAGCTGTAGTTCTTCATTTGCACATCCCAGATGAACACATAGTTGGACTCGAAAGCGGCCAAGAAGTTGGTCCACTTGATGATGCACAATATCTCCTCATTTGGAGCTGGGATTATTTTGCTCTCGCGCTGCAGCGCTAGATCGATGTCCTGCATTTTCTTGCTCACATGGGTGTTCATCTTCTTGATGACGTCGTTGTAGGAAGCGCGGAACGAAACGGAGTCCACACTTGGACTGTCTTCATTAATGGCCATAATGGGCGCCTCATTGCTGCCCACAGCAACATCTATGGCATTGGCATTTAGCGAATAGCAAGCTGATATTTTGGGCATTTGAATGTCCAGCTTAGGTGCGGTCGCCATCTCCTGTGGCTGTTTCTGCTTGTCTGTTTGCTCTGTTTCCTCTGTTTGCAGCTTCTTTCGCTTAACATCCGGCTCCTCCAAGCTCGGTTCCTCCTTTGCGCAGCGTTTGCTTGTGGTAGACTCCATTTCACTTTCCGATTCATCAGAATCATCGGCGACCTCAATTATTGTTAGCTCTGGAGTCCGGGTCGATTTCTCCAAGCGGCGCTGTTGGTCAAGCTCAGAGCGATAGTAGCTAACGGCGCTAGAAACACGCTTATCGAGCAGCGCCTGCGTTTTCGTTGTCTCAGCTCGTGTCGCCTCCGCGCGAATGCGCTCCACACGGCGTCTATTCAAACGCAAGTAGCAATTTCTGGGCACGGACACCACACGGCGACACAAATTGGGCCGTGAGCGATAGTAGCTGAAGATTATATCAAGCTCGGCGGTACGCTGCGGCACCGCTACCACAGCTGACTTATGTGCTGATGCTGGCGGTTGAGGCGGTGGAACTTCCGCTTTCAAAACGGGCGCTGGCTTGGGCAGCAACTTAACTGGCTTCAGCCTATTGGGAGCCGCGTCTTTGGTCAGTTGCTTCTGTGGCATTATATGCTTCTGCTGTTGCTTCTGCGGCGGTACTTGTTTAGATGGTGGCACCTGCTGCTGCTGCTTCTGCGGCAGTGGCTGCAGCTGCTGCTGCTTCTGTGGCAGCGGCAGTTTCTGCTGTGACTGCGGCAACTTCAGCACCAGCGGCGGCAATTTCTGTTGCTCTGGCTGGGGCTGGGGCTGGGTCTGGGATTGGGGCTTCGCCTTCTCTTTGCGCCGTTTTTTATTTGACTCATCCGGCGGCCGTTCGAAGCTGTAGTGAGCGCGCGTCGCCAGTTCGGGAACATAGTGAGGTATGGGCAGATCAGCTTTCTCCTTTTCTATTACGACGGGCTTGCCTTCGAGCGCTAGTCCGCCACAGAAGCATTTGTACAGCTGATGGGTCATGCAGAAGGTAGCCAAATTCGCGACATCGGGCAGACGGCGCAGCGACACCTGGCAATGCTTCAGCTGCTCAAAGTCCGTATCCTTGATGGAGCAAGGCTCACTGAGGGACATGGCCACGCTCTCGGTACTGCCACGCGTGCGTTTCGGATTAACCTCGCGCTTTGCAACCTTGCTGGGACGCAGTAGTTCCTCATCATCCTCGATGGAGTCGTCGAAGTCTTCGTAGCGCTTAGGCGCCTTAGTGCAACGACGTTTCTTGTCACACTGCGTCTCGTTGATGAGCAGTGTCTCGTTGTCGGTCAGCACCAGTGTCGAGGTGAAGTCCTTTTCCATTTTGGCCAGTCGTGCTGTTGCCTTGCGACGCAAGTTGAAAGCATCCTCGTTCGAGAGACCGCGACCCTGTAAATGAGAGATGACAGTTAATTACTACGAACGGTGATCTACATACATATGTATTTATATTTGATACCCACGTCAGTTTCCACGCGCATAATGCGTGTTAGCTCCGCGCCCGTGCAGCTGCATTCCAACACGCAATCCGCACGTCCACAATGCTCTCGAGGGGCCAGCTCTCCGCTTATGCTCTCACAGAGACAGCCCAGTTGGCAGTGATCTTTGATACAAGGCTTATTTGCTGCAAAGAAGCGATTTCAAGGCATTCGACGTCTATTAAGTGTATTTAAATAAATTTCCATTTAACGGCACAATTTCACGTAAGTAATAAGGCGATAACATCCCTATTGTTATCGATCGAATCAACCGATTTCAGTTGAGGTTTTTAAGCTGTTTATAAAGTTGAGGAATAATGAAATTATTTTATGTAGAACTGTCCCATATTCATAAATCGATAAGGATTCTTATAAAACCTCTTACCATATGTATGGTTAGTGGTCAAACTAAGTTCAAATGAAACTAAGAGAAAAATGTGATTTGCATCAATAAATTGAATATTCTGAAATCACTATTGCTGATTATTGTTCATATTTACACAAGTTACATTATGCAGCAATATCGATAAGATAACTTTGATTATCGATACCACTTGCAACGAAATCGAAAATCTGAGCTAGTTTCTCGTAATATATGTACATATGTATGTATGTATGTACATATGTGACATTTAAAACTGTTTAAATATCAATCGTATATCAATTAATAACCGGCTAAGATAAATATTCCTCGTATCAATATATGTACATAGACCAAATGATATTAAATACGTATAATTTAAAATTGTGACATCATAAATATATCTAAAATACATATTTACATAGATCATGGAACTTACCATCCTTGGCGATGGCGGCCGCATCGATTATGGTGGCATTGAGACGGCGCAGCTCCTTGGCTAAGCGCTGCTGTTTGTTGGGGCGTGGTTTGTTAGTGGCTTGGATGGATTTAAACCCCGCCTTTGTCTGGCCGTCGCCTTCTGCCGCATCCGAATTGCCCGAAGCTGCAGATTCCTCTTTAATGGGACTTACATCCAGAGGGGCGCACCGTGTCGCATCGGGGTCAACGCTGATGAACGAGTTCTCGCTGCAGCTGATGGCTACCGTGTTGATCATATCATTGACCATGTCCGCACAGGCCAAGGCGATGGCATCTGCGTTTTTGGGCAACTGTTTGCGAAACTCTAAGTCACGCAACTTCTCGGGCGGCTGCGAAGCACTAAAGCTCTCGTCCAGCTGCTCGGAGCGATCGACAACGCGGCGCACCAGAATGTGATTGCGATCGTTCATATAGGGTATCACAAATGTGAAGCTCTTGCGCCTGCCGACATTTGTGGACTGGACGGCGGCCTGTGCCTCCGCCTCACGCATGCTATTGGGCGATTCCTGCAGAGTGGACACGCTGAACTCGGCCCACTCACGGGTGATGTCATGATGCGGCAGAATGTACTGCAAATAACGTTTGGCAATCTCATTCAGTGGGCGACCCAGCTGCGGCTTCACGTCCAGCTGCACGGTGGGCATGCTGACCACCGCCATGCTCCCGCCGGCTAGCAACAGTGCGGCCGTATCGTCGTCCAGCGGCTTCTGATATGGCTTCTGTGACAGCGGACAGGGCCTGAATACAGCGGGTAATGGATACTGATTGAGTTTCTGCAGCTTGCCTTTCAGCTGGCACTGGCGTGTGGGGATCACTTTCAGCTCATTGCGCAGAGCCGCGTCTACGCATCGGTCGCGACACTGCAGCGTGGCCAGCTCCTGCGCCGTGAGCGTGTTGCGATGTGGCTGCTTTTCGCGGTGCGTGTTGTTTCCCTGGCTGCCAGGCAGACGCACCATTTCGCCATCGATGCGTATGACCTGGTAGTAATACTTATCCGTCTCCGTGGACACATAACTGGCCGCCTGCCAGCCCTGCCGCGTGAAGGGCATTTGGGAGCTGGGCGACTGCAGCTGCTGCATTGCAGCGATCTTTACCTTCCGCTGGCGCTGCTTGCGCTGCAGCTCGCGATAGATGTTCGCCTCGTTATTGATGATAGCCATTTTTTGGTTCTTGGAGCGCTGGAGATAGTGCCGGCGATCGGCAACAGTGCGAAGCTTCTGTAAGCTATCCGGCACCGCCGGCATATCCATATACGGCGGCACGCTGTGCGCCGTGACACGCCCATCCTGGTACATAGGCTCGAGCAACTCCCGATCTGCCGAACGAGTATCGCGCAGATTGTTCTTTTTCATATACGCTTCCAGTGCATCGCTGACGAAGGCCCCGTTGCCATCGATTGTTTTGCAGCTCTGCGGCACCAGAGGCGTGAGCAGCATGCCCGGCTTATGGGCGCTGTCATCGAATTCAACGAAGTCTTCGCTTGCCTCATCGTTAACGCTTAAGTCGGATGTTCCCTCAGCTGCGGCTTTATTGAAGCTGTCATGCAATTCATTTGCGGAGCTAGAGAAGTTCAGTTCTTTGGCAAAAGTCTTGACACGGACTTTATTCATTAGCATGTCCAAAAATTTGCTGTCCGCCGCCTTTTCTTTTGAAAGTTCAGGGCGTTTCTCGGTTTTGCTTGGGGACAACACAGCAGCTGCCGCCAGCGAGTCCTTTCCAGCAGTTGGTCGTGAGACTTGCTGTTCTTTCGACTTTTTAAACGTACCTTCAATTATTGCTACTAATTTAGCTGGCTCGTCTTCTACCTCTTGCTCTTCTATCTTCTCCTCTTTTAGCTGCTGATGAATTTCCGTCTCCTCGAGGTGCTCCTGTATATTCTCCTCTGGCTGCTCTTGACGTAGCTCAACATTTTTATTCGCATCTTCGATCAGTGAGAGACCGCGTTTGCTGCTCTTCAGCAGCTCCAATTGCTGCTTCATCTGCTTGGACAGCTCCTCGCCATACAGTTCCGTCTCCTCGTACTCTTTTACGTGTCCCATCTTTTTGAAATATCGTACCATGCTCGACGACCATTGCTTAGTATTAGCTTTCCGCCGTTTTATCATGCGCTTCAGTCGCGGGTCGAAGAGAACCAGGCGGGCACGGCGTATGAGCAGGACGCGGTTATTGCGCTTACGCCATGCGTAAGTGCGGAGCACACAGCGCGGATTTAGAGCATAGATAATAAATCGCTTAGCATTGGGCCAGTTTCTGTGCAGAAACTCCTGCGAAACAGGATATTTGCGTTTCAGATAGAGAAATTTTCTCCAATCCTGGCCTTTGAGGATGATACGCGGCAGTTCTTGTATCATTCTATGAAACAGAGAAAAAAATTAAGAATTATAAGCCTGCACTCGACATATTTTATACATTCAACTTGGTAAAGATATAATTATTGTTATCGAATAATTATGAATTGTATTAAAATGGCATACAGTTTTCATCGAGCTTTGTTCATAATACAATCGGATATAAAGTCGTTAATAATATAATATTAAGCAAATCAAAAATGCTTTCCAACTATCGCATAAAATGCGGACTTTGTACGCCAAGATAAATCGTGCACATATTTACAAGAACTAGAGTACGACTTTTACATTAAAAGTGCTGCCCAGCTTAGTTTGTAATCGAAATAGGCAGCACTGGTATGCTTATAGATACACACAATAATCACCTGACGCATGAAAATGGAATTAATAAATCATTAATAAGACATCAGCTGTACACCACATTATTATTAATTAAATTTAATTTAACATGAGAAAATATTAAATAGAGTTTACTACGCCAAGTTTCCTCTTTTCAACAACATTGCCATTAACAACATTACATCACACACAGCTTGCACTAAAATGTATTGTTACATTTGTTAGGCATTTGCACATTCACAAAAGGCAATACGCGCCTCATTTAAGCCACGCAAATTAAACGGCAAATACCGAGCAGAACGAGCCCAGCAATATTGGTCTAGTTATGCGAACGCCTTTGAGTAAGCCTCGCACACAAGAGATTCCGCTGCCGTCAACATTCGCTCACACACACAACACAACAAAGCAACAGCAGAGACCACTACAACATTTTCTCACTATGCTGCTACAGTAACTCCGAGTCTAAGCTAATGCCAACAGACACGAATTTGTGTTGACATTACGCATGTGCACAATAAAAAGACATTTGTAATTAATTAAACTTTGCTTTCAATTCAAGAAGAACGCGTGTATATGTATATTTTGCGATCACAAACTGTTCTGTGCGGGCCCTGCGACAACTGCCTTGTATGTGTATGAGTCAGTGTGCCTGTGCCTGTGTCTATGAGCGTACGCAAGTGTCAGTGTGTGGATCCGTTTTCAAGCGTTCCAGCGAAATGCAATGGGAATGGCACAACAGTAGTATTCTTATGTCATACACATATGTATGTATGTATGTGTGTATGTATGTACGTACATATACGTAAGTGTACTTCTGCAATCTATGCAAAGATGTGTGCGTGCGCACGTGGTCACCGATAACCGTTTTATTTTGGTTAAAGGGAAAAGCAAAGCTAAGCAGGAGACATTACATTTAGAACAAATAAATATTAATCGCTTAACGATATTACTTTACGAATTTGCTTTTGAATCGCCCGTGATTTTTTAAAAGTATACAATAAAAGCTTACAAGTTGTGATCTTTACTACTTTGTAATAGCATTTATAAATCTGAATATCTATTAATATTAAAATTGTTTAAGAGACACTTTGCAAATGAATACTATTATATACTCGTTATTTACTTAAGTTTCACAAGATTGCCTGGTTTGCAAACAAAAAAACTAAGAAGTTCGCAATGCGTATTAAATAAATCGATAACCTCAAAATAAAATCCAAGATGGCGTCGCGACAGCAAATACATACATGCATACATTTTTGCCGATCGCATGCGTCAGAATGTAAAGCGCCGACAACTCTCCGCCCCATACACGCACGGTAAAAGTTCCAAGGCAAAAATTTCGACTAGCCGAAAATGTCCTGCCAAGTAAAATTGATATCGAAATAGAAATTAAGACACTTACCTGCACAAAACTGTGCCCACACCCAACACTTCTATACTTTCTTCTATCCAAATTCAAGAGGAGATTCTGATACCTTAACTTTTTTCACTTTAACGCGCAATTACTTGCGCCTCACGCAGCTGACGTCGTTAAAAGCGCACCACATACGAACTAATACATACATGTATACATACACAATTCACTTACATATATCGACGATTGCATGATGAATTTCAATATGGAGACCGATAACAAAGCAAAACAGGCAGCAACGCGGAATGGAACACAGGGTTGCTGAGCGCGAAAAACTTGAACCCAAGTGATATTCAAAGCTGGGGAAATTAGCGGGCAAAGCTGTTTGAAGCCATAAAGCTATTAACTGTTATTGATGCTGAATGTTTTAGTTTAAAAAAGTCGTCAATATCTAAATTCCTGAGAAACTCCTGTGTGGCTTCACTTGATTCTAGCCCCAGATGATAAAACACATGTTTACAGCACACTAACATAAATATGAAAACCAAACTAGTGCCATAATGACTAAGGTGATGACACGTCAGCAAACTTCATCGCATTATCGTTTAACAAAGGTTAGTTGGCAACCCTGTATCCCGTTTTATTTAAATGAGTCATTGCTCAAGTCTAAGCTTTAAGGCTAAGCGTAGTCGCACATGTGTGCGCCAAAAACAATTTTCACATTTAATTTTTATTTTATTTTTAAGTATTAATATAGGTATATGAAAATGAAGAGATAAAGCGCATAATAGAATCGTACTGTACCTGTAAATGAACAGAAAAAAATTAAACAGTTAATTTAAAGCTTATTTAATTAAAATTAACAGAATTATTGGAAATTAACTTCAGTAGGACCTATTTTTGAGGATTGTGTTGTTGCGGTATTTGTGAATCATATCACAAGCTCAGAATTCCTTTTTCATCATTTTAACGGTTTAGGCTTGATAGTCATTATTGTAAATAGACCCACCTTAGAGTTATATGAAATGCGAGGGATTCATCAGAACACTGAAAATTAAGAAAAATATTTAATTTATTGTCATACAAATTTTTAATACACTAAGTTTGAATTTAAGTTCAGTAGGACCTATTTTTGAGGATTGGGTTGTTGCGGTATTTGTGAATCAAAACACATTCAGATTTCCTTTGTCATCAGTCAAAATACATAACAAATAAATTTAATGCCACTTATATGAAAGATTCTTACCTTTAAAAATCAAAGCATTTCAAAGATTACATCCATAGGGATCCTGTAATGTAAATTTACAGTTATTTAGCTTAATTTAATAAATGAGTTTCGATATATTTTTTAAATGATTTTCAGTAAGACCAATCCTCGCATTCAACATGAGAAGTTTCTCTTTATATTCAGATAGGGGCGAAAGCTTGAATCTCATCATGTAGAAATTAAAGCTACATATATATTTTATTTTTGTTGCTTACCTTCTCGATTACTTATATTTCTCCACAAACACTTCCAAAGATATAACTGCAAAATGTAATAAGGACTCGTTAAGCGCATACATATAATTTTTTTTTATTTTAAGACTTGGTTAGTTTCATTTTCAGTAAGACCAATCACGCATTCAACATTGGAAGTTTCTCTTAGTTTTCAGATAGGGGCGAAAGCTAGAAGCTCATCATGCATAACAGTTTGTAAACAGTTTTTAAGACTTAAAATACCAACTTACCGTCAAAAGCATTAATAACAAAGTATACGGTAAAACAAAGAAGTCCTTAGAAACTGTAAACAAAACACAATAGATTAGTAATATGCAAGGAAATGCATTTGTATAATTTTGATGTAATATATTACATCAGTAAGACCAATCACGCATTCAACATGAGAAGTTTCTCTTAGTGTTCAGATAGGGGCGAAAGCTTGAAGCTCATCATGTAAAAATCAAAGCTAACTATTATTCAATATTATATTTATATATTACTTACCTTATGTATATAATTAATCTCTCGAAAAATATTCCCAAAGATACTCTGCAAAATATAAGAAATGTTCGTTAGGCCCATGTATAATTTTTACATTTTAAGCTTTTGTTAATTAATTTCAGTAAGACCAATCACGCATTCAACATGAGAAGTTTCTCTTAGTGTTCAGATAGGGGCGAAAGCTTAAAGCTCATCATAAAAGGAGATTTAAATTATGCTAACTTAGATGGATGCTAACCTTTAATAATCAACTAAAGTACGCCATCAACCATTTTGTGGATATACATCAGCCGTAGAACTATAAAATGAAAAGAAATATTGATTAAACATTAATTCTATTTGCAATTTGTGCAATGCTTTGAAATATGTGTTTCAGTAAGACCAATCACGCATTCAACATGAGAAGTTTCTCTTAAATTTCAGATAGGGGCGAAAGCTTGAAGCTCATCATGTAAAAATCAAAGCTAACTATTATTCAATATTATATTTATATATTACTTACCTTATGTATATAATTAATCTCTCGAAAAATATTCCCAAAGATACTCTGCAAAATATAAGAAATGCTCGTTAAGCCCATGTATAATTTTTATATTTTAAGAATTTGTTAGTTTCATTTCAGTAAGACCAATCACGCATTCAACATGAGAAGTTTCTCTTAGTGTTCAGATAGGGGCGAAAGCTTGAAGCTCATCAAAAACTCAGATTATATATAAATATAATTATATTTACCTTTTGAAAAGATTCTTCTTTTTAATATAGCAATCAAATCATTCAGATAAAGTTCTGCAAAATTCAAAACAATATATTAATAATTAATTAAGGATATCAAATCATATATTATATGACTAGTTTTCAGATAGGGGCAAAAGATTAAAGCCCATCATAAGATGATAAGAAAAATTTGAAGAACTTACATTATAAATTTGGAGCTTTCGCTAAAAACTCACCTTTAGGGCTTAGGGTTAATGCATTCGCTAATGAAAAATCTAAAAGATTAACAGAATGGAAATAAATATTCATAAAGATTTACAATAAAAGAATACAGTTTATTGCATTGCGAATGTCACTTATAAATGCATTGAAAATTTGCATTCGTACAGCTCACATCAGCAAGAGGCCGTCTAAAATTTTAAACTTAACAGCTAAGAAAATGCTCGGAAAATTGTAGAGGATTAATGCCTAATGCCTAGTTTAATAGAAATTATTCTATTCTTATTCCTGAGCCTCTTCTCTGTCTCTATCTTTATCCTTCTTCTTCTTTTTCTTTTTCTCCTTCTCAACAGGTACTTCAGCAACAGATTCTTCGGCAGCTGGCGCCTCCTCTTCTCCCTTGTGCTTCTTTTTCTTCTTCTTCTTTTCTGTCGTGGCGGGCGTGGCATCAATTGGTGCTTCCTCTGTACTGGATGTGCTGTGTTTGCGCTGCATACAGAAATTAGTTTTAGAGTCAAATGCAATTCATATAATTAATGTATGTCTTCAAACCTTGCTGATCGCATTGGAGCCATTTGAGGGAGCTGCAGCTTGTGGGGCGACCGCTGCCGCTGGCTTCTTGGCATTATAGTCTACAAATCCTGTTAGCCATTCTTTTGGCGTGTTTTCATTGGGTCTGCCAAACTTATCCAGTTTGCCTGCAGCAATTAGCGCTTTCTTGGCCGAAGCCTTAGGTCCTAATCCCCACTTGCGCGGATATGTGTCACGTTCCATGATCACACGTTTAATTTTTGCTACAACGCCATGATCGCACGAGGACATTGTTGCTGTGGTCATCATTGCAATAGCCAGGCAAATCGCCTCGCCCTTTGTGGTGCAGATAACGATTTCCTGTTCTATTTCAATGCCATCCTCATAGCGCAGGACGCCAGGCAACATAATTTTGGCACCATAACAAACAGCATTGACCTGAAGAAAATTAACAGTTATTATTTATTAAGTATATATTTGCTAGCTTACAAATATATATATATATATATATTTAGAATAAGCTTTGTGGTCTGAAAATAACTTTGTCAGATACGCACGGCGGGCGCAACACCAACATACACACATCAGCGACATTACTGTTCCCAGTCATAGTCACAGTCGCCGCTGGTTAAAATACGAACGACTGCCGGCTTAATATCATGGGGTATACTGCACAAATTTCATAATACAGTTCAACATACCGAGCTATCCTTCATGATGATGCGTTTGTGGTTAATGAGCAAACCCTCCAAGGGCTTGATCACACGACGCAGCATCGATTCGTCCTTGTGATTCTCGTACAGCCACATAGCATCGAGGACGTCATGCATTGTGACCATGCCATCCCGCTCGGACTGTATGCCAGAGCGAACGCGACGCAACTCTAACATCTGGCCACCCACGCCAAGAACTAGACCGAGATGGACGCACATGGTACGTATGTAAGAACCGGCCTCGCAGCTAACCCAAAAAACACCTAAGCACGTAAGTATCGAGACAGAAATAGGAGATTGTGTTACCAATAAACTGTGCATTCGCAAGAGCAAATACTATAATTATGCTGTGTTTCCAGTGGATTCGTTAGCCTTGTATGTCTCTGTCATAAGCCAAACAGTGACGCACTGGCTGCATCTGGAGGGTAAAGTATGCAGTTTGTTTTTTCTTTTTTGACTTACCCATATTACGTGATTCGTCGTAGTCCAGCAGCTTGCTGTCGTAGACGGTGCGCACACGTAGTTGACGCTTCACAGCAGAGATGAGGGGTGGGCGCTGGAAAAGCGCACCACGCAATTTCTCCAAGCCCTGACGTACTTTGGCCACCGACTCAACGGGACCGTGAAGTTTAAAAATAGCAACATATTCTTTGCCGGCACTTTGCTGCGACTTGACAAGACGTGTGGCGCGGTCAATACAGACAATCAAACAGCCTGTGTTAGAAAATGTGCGCAGGCACGTGCGTCAGTAACGATTTTTAGGTTGGATTGAAAAAGTATCGCGCACCAGATATGAACGCAAATATCGAGCAACACAATTTTAGTCGAAACTGTTCGGCTTACCTGTAACCTTCGGATCCAATGTACCGGAGTGCCCGGTTTTCTCCACTTTTAATATCTTCTTAATCCATGCAACCACCTCGTGGGAACTGGGATTTGAGGGTTTATCGAGATTAATAAAGCCGGTTTTGATGTACTCTTTGATATCACGATTGAGCGGCGAGGAGCCATGTGCTAGCGGAGTATAGTGATTCGAGCGTATGTTCAGCTTATCAAAGTGCTTGAGCAGTAGAGGCCACTGGGAAGTGTCCAGTTCGGCTACTTTCGACGATGGTTTTATTTGGAATTGGTTCTGCTTTTGCAGAGTACCAATGTCTTCGCCATCGAGTGGCTCTTCCTTGATTTTCTTCTTTTTTTTGCGAGAATCTGCAATGATGTGTTACACATTGATATTGAAGCACTTTGTTTGTTGTTTTTTTTATGGTTACTTACCAACGTCAGTCATTGTAATTAATTTTACTTTTGACACGATGAGCCCGATGCTAGAATACGTCCGCACGTGGCGGCAGGTTAAGGAAAATGGCCGAGGAACGCACGTGTTGAATGAGTTGAGTAGTTGAGAATCGAACTAGTTCCGATATTATTTTTCGGATAGACTATCGATACATATAGTGATCATGTATATCGCATCTGGTGTTGAAAACAAAAATAATCATTACACGAAACCGACAATGAGCTTATTGATCGAAAATATTGTTAGTATTAAAGTCAAAGTAAAAATATTTGTCATTTATATTCTGCTTGAAATATAAATTAATATTGGTCTCTTTCAGTTATTTTATACAAGTTGTATGATACAACATATGTTGTAGGGTTAGTGGTTGTATGGTTAGTGACTATACCAAGATGAGTCAGAAACCAGAAAAAATCATATCGATAGTTACTATCGAACTTAGAAATCACATTTAAAATGGTTCTCGATTAGTATCTATACATCTCTAGCTTTGTTTTGGTTAGCAAATGAAGCAGGTCGACGAAAGTAAAATTTCTGGTGCATTAGTTGTTAAAGAAAATTCTCAACTAAAAGCCACAAAGAATATAGCCATTAAGTGCTTAAAATGCGACAAAGTGTTTATATTCCCCAGTGACAAAGACGACTGCTTGGCACATTTGTACCTTGAGCATCGTCTGGTCATTGCAGATGTGGACGACATAGCGCTCCTCGAGGAGTATCTTCAATACTGGCAGAAGGAATTCAAAAGTAAGTTTGCTCGAAATCTAATTAATAAATGATAATCTAATTTAACCTATTATATAGCACATGAGTTCGAGCAGTACTGTACGACAATGTTTCTGGATCAGCTGCCAAATGGTAGCTACTCAAAGAACGAGAAATATTATCTGCTCTGTGATATACTGCCGCAGGACTTTGAGCTGCGCAAGCGGTTGCAGGACCAGCGACTGAGTGCTGCACTAGAGCAGCATCAGTTTGAGCTGACGGACCGTAGCTTTAGCAAGGAGTGCCTCTTCTGCCGTACTGTCATTAAAGGATTACGCGCTGACTACTTGGAACATTTGTTCGACAAGCACTTTCTGCTTGTGGGAAAGCCGGAGAACCTGGTCTATGTAGACGAGCTGCTCGACCAGCTGGAGGACAACCTGAATAAACTGTTGTGTTTGTACTGCGAAAAGATATTCAAGGTAGGCTTGGCCTCAATATAGTACTCATTAATTTATCTAAGGCTTCGGTTGTCCTCAGGATAGGCCCACGCTGAAGGAGCATATGCGCAAGAAAGGCCACAAGCGTATAAACCCCAATCGTCGTGAATACGACAAATTCTTTCTGATCAACTACAATCGCTCAACTTCAAGGCGCGTTCCGCGCAAGCAGCCACGAGAAGCACGCAAGTCCTGCGCATCTGAAGACAATGCCAGCGTGGACTTTGACAAGCACTTTGCGCGCCAGGACTCGGATGTAGATTGCGACTCAGATTGGTCTGACTGGGCAGCTGATGGCGAGCCCCATGTCATCAAGTGTCTCTACTGTTCCCACCTGGAGAGTCAGTTTGGTGACTTGAAACAGCACATGGTCGAGGCACACCACCTGGACTTTGAGGCCGTCACTAGCTCCTTAAACTTCTATCAGAAAATCAAAGTTGTGAACTATGTGCGCCGGCAGCTCTGCCTGTTGCGTTGTGTTTGTTGTGATTTACAATTTGATGAGTTTGAGCTCTTGACCGAGCACATGGTTAACGAGTCGCACTATGGCATCGGGGATCGCTCAAAATGGGATAAGCCGGAATTCTTTTTTCCCTACATTGATAACGATGGACTTTTGTGCGTGCTGGATGACGGCGCGGGCGACGACCTGGATGCAGATGTGATTCACATCATTTCTGAAGATAGTGTCGTGCAGATAAACAAGGATGCGGAGCGTTTATCGCTAGAAAATTTTAAACTATGAATTTTACTGCAAATAAAAATAAATCATTAAATCAACTCCGATAAATCGCCCAAAAATTTGCGATATTTCATATATCGAAATACACTAGCGGTAAAGAAGTAAGGTATTAAGTAAAATAAAGGTAATGAATAAATGTGGACAAGAAAGATTGATTACTCGGTGCCAAAAACAAAAAACATCTATAATATTAATAAAATGCAATTAGAGTTATAAAAAATATGTATTTTCATAAATATATATCAAACAAAATATCGATATTGCTATTTGATATTTAGTGTTATAAAACTACCTTGAGGGTGCAACGCGTTTTTGGTATTTTTGTGTTTTTGTTTTGCTAACTGCACTGACATCATTTCGTCTTCTCTAAGAAATTTGCTAATTAAAATGGAAGCCCTAGACATCTTGGAGAAAAGAATAGATGCATTGAACCGTGTGCTAGGTCCTCTGCCTGAAGCACAGATTGGAGACACCGATGGAAACACAACGAAGACTGCCAACATTGTAGACACTCTCTGTTCTGCCAACGCCTTGTTGAGCGAAGCCACAACAGGACGAACCCAGGTGCAGCAGTGCGTGGGTCGTGCAGCGGAACTAGAAAAGTATTTGGATCCAAACTACTTGGAGGAACAGCAGCAAGTTCGCGCCAAAGAGGTGTACATAAATGCCGTTGCACCCGAGCTATACGCACAAAGCGAGCAGCTGGCACGGATCAAGCAGCTGGAGCCGGCGCTCGGTGCCGAATATTTTCGGAGCATACCCAGTGAGTGTCTGGACAAGCTCAAGCAGATCACGGATAATAACGGCGAATATGCACAGCAAAGCGAACTAATTGAGGAGAGTCTCATATTGGCCATGAAGCGCTACGGCGAAATACAAGCGGGCCTGCTCACCTCGTTGGATGCGATGAACGGACGCCTCGACCAGGTCGAACAGCGCATGGAACAGCAGAAACGTGCCGAGCTCACAAAGGATGTGCCTCCCAAGGACTAAAGTGCTCAACTCCCTCCTACAAGTATTTAACCTAAGACATTGTTCCACTGTTCGCCTGTAAGACTTTTATTTAATACGCTAGCACAATACACGGATCTATTACTAAAACAGAGCTTATTTAAAACTTAGATACGGAAATAATTCGAGAGTCTTACACAAAAGTCATCTGAATTAGTTACCTGTCTGAGATATGACTAAGCTGATAAAGCAAAGATTTGACATATCTGCAAGGGATTGCAATCTACAGCACTTCAAGGATCCTTGTTCACTCCTGTTAGTCTTATATGATTCTTAAAGCTAAAAGCTAATGCTGCTGATGGCTTAGAAGCGTAGCTCGGCACGTTGTATTTGGTCGTAGATGGGCTGCGTCAGTGGCACATAGCAGCCATTGGCTTGGGCATAGTAGAAGAGCTCGTCCTCGATCGTAGCTGGATTATAGCCCTGCTGCTGCAGCTCCACTTTGCGCAGCTTGAATGTGCCTGTTAGATCGATGCGCCGCAAGAAGCGCAAGAATTGTGGACGGGCATAGCTGGGCAGGGCACTGGCGAGGGATGTGCCCAGCTTGGACACATCTACCTCCCTGGTGGGATCATAGATGGCGGCCATGCCGGCGCGTCCCTCTGTCTGGGGTATGCACACTCCGTAGACAATAGTATCCTTGTAGTTGACCAGGTTGCTGAGCAGAGCCTCCACTTCGCTGGTGGAGACATTCTCGCCCTTCCAGCGGAACGTGTCACCCGTGCGATCCTTGAAATACAAATAACCGCATTCATCGGCCACCAGCAGATCGCCCGATATGAATGCCTTGTCGCCTTTGCTGAATACGTCGTAGACGACCTTCTTGGAGGAGGCCTTGGTGTCCACATAGCCCAGAAACTCGCGGGTAGGATTGCCCTTAACGATTTTGCCTATGAACACGCCCGGCTCATGCGGAGCACACAGCTCACAGAGGCCCTTCTCGTTGCGTATGGGCTCGCCGGTGTGGGGGTCGGCGCGGATAATGGAAATGGGATAGACCTGCGGCAGTATACGGGAAATAAAGCCAATGGCGCCCATAGTGTTGTCGTTGTTCATGATATTTGCGTTGCCCTCGGTGGCGCCATAGAACTCGCCCACTTTAGCTATGTTGAAGCGCTCGACGAACTGCTTCCAGATCTGCGGGCGCAGACCGTTGCCAAAGACCATGCGCACCTGGTGTTGCCGATCGTGTGGTGCATCCGGAGTAGCTAGCACATAGCGCGCCATCTCGCCAATATACTGCCCGACCTGGAAGGATGCCTGAGATGAGAGCTTGCCAAAGATCGTGATAGTGCTTCCTGCTTACCGTGCATTTGAAGCGGGCGCAGTCGCTAAAGTAGCCCGAGGCACTGAATTTCTTGCGTATGACCACGGTGGAACCGAAGAGCAGCGCTTGGCCTGTGGTCATAATGCCGCCAGCCGTGTGGTAAAGCGGCAGTGGGGTGTAGAACACATCGTTGTCCCGGAAGCCCAAGGTGTAGTGTATCCCTGCGGCTATGAAGAAATAGCTGGGGCCAGAGGATATTAAAGCTACATCATCTGTTGTACAGAGTCTCCTCAAGACGAACTTACCGCGAGTGCGTAATGACAGCCGCCTTCGGTAGTCCGGTCGTCCCCGAGGTGTAAATGTATACCAGCTTATCCTGGTGATCGGCCCGACTGGCCCCGGCGGCTACCTTATCCTTGGGCGCCGACTCCAACAGGGCGTGCAGCTGCTGCGCCAAGCCCTGGGCTAGACCTTCCGCGGGTTCAGCTGCATTTGGCTCGTCGTTAAATTGATAGAACGCCACATGGGCGGGTAGATCCTTGGCAATATCCATGACCGCCGATCGGTAGCTCATGCCGTAGATGAGCGCCGTGCAGTTGCCCACTTTAATGCTGTGCTGCAGCGAGGCTCCACGCAGGTTCGTATTGATCAGGGGTGTGATAATGCCTATCTTGGACAGGCCCAGCCAAGTTGCGACGAACTCGGGGCGATTCTCCATCAGAAGGCCGACTACATCACCCTTCTTATAGCCATGACTATGGAACACGTTGGCGACGCGATTCGCCTGCTCGTTTAGCTGCCGGAACGTCCACTTCTGCGACTCGCTGACAATGGCCAGCTTGTCCGGCTGCCTAGCCACAGTCGCCTCAAAGACGTCTCCCACGTTGAGATTCTTTCTCTCGAGTCGCTTGATAAACAGCAAAACGCGGATATACGCAATCAGAGCTCTGTAACAAAACATTTGAGAATTCGAATGGAATGGAAGTGCATCCGATTGATCTCACTTGGTATCGCGTGGCCCAGTCACCGCCGCTATATAAAACCAGCGCCAGCCTGGCTTCACCAACAGCAGCACAACCAAGCCGACATAGAGGGCAGCCAGCCCGCACCAGGTGCCCTCATAATACCAGACCACAGTAGTAATTGCGGCTACGGCTGGCACCAAGAGAACTAGCAAAAGCCAGCTGCAGGAGTTGCTCTTCTCACTGGCAATAGCTTTGTCCTGACCCATGCTGATCTGCACTTCCTTAGCTGCTGTCTGAAATGAATATCAATAGATCGATCTCTTTGATCCCAGCCAATGTGGAAGCTGTGCAGACTCATAATAATTTATTTATATTTATATTCTCTATGCACTTAGTTAACAAAAGAAGTTTCCACTAATATAAAATATTTATATATATATATATATATATATATATATATATATATATATATATATATATATATATATATATATATATATATATATGTATATATATATATATATATATATATATTTATATTTATATTAGTGGAAACAAACATTTCAATACAATAACCATTTAATGATATTTCAACAATTACTCTCTGAAATTACTCTTAGAGGGGCACTCCCGACTCTGCTTTTTTTTTCTTACTTGCCTTTGTTTTATTTATGACATTGACAGTATCGCTTGAAATATAAAGATAGTATATAGTAATAATCGAGTATACTAAATATACTATACTAAAGACGTAATAATTTTAACGAGTAAGGCGAGAACTAGTTACTAACATATACGACTTTCAGGTTCTATATAAGCTGATCTAAGCTATGTAGTTTTGATCGCGCATGGCTGATTTAAATACAAGATCTAAAGTTAAAAGGTTATTAAATACAAGTATAATTATATATCGAATTCTTTTTAGTTTGTAGTTCAGATAAAACTCATTCCTCCTATCTATACCACGGTATTAGAGACTAAGACTGATTAATCCCAAATCTAATGTTATTTACTTACCTTAAACAACTAATATCATTATATATGTGTGCACTAAATCTAACTTTTTGTTGACTCTCTATATCGATTTTGTAAAATTCGACTCCAAACATTTTAGACTAGTTTTGCATAGGATAATTAAAGGTTGATGTACATTTTCAATAAGCAAAACAAGACGCCTGATCCCATTAAAGTCTGTGGTCTTTAAGTCGCTTTATTCTCATCGTATTCTCATCAAATAAGAGATATTGCATTGCGTTTTACATATATATTTTATATATTTCACAATTTCTGTCAATATAAATTCAATATTCTGTCTGTATAAAGTGTACAATCTTCACTCGCAAATACAATATATTCGCTATGCAAAATTTAACTATTTATATTTACTTCACAACAGACGTAATATTTAAAAAGTACTTAAAACGCAATTAACTTTGATTATCTGCTTTTGTTTCATTACTCATAAGCTCCATGGCAGTCTCATCGAATTCGCACATGGTTTACCTGATTGCTTTTTTATTTAAAGTACCTAGCAAATATAAATATTTGGGATTATTTGGGTGTCGCGCTGACCGGCGCTAATTGTCAAAGCGGTGTCCGATGCGGTTCGAGATCTCTTTGAAATGCATCATTGCCTTTCGCTGAGCATCAGCTGCCAGCTTATTGGATAATCGTATCAACAGGCAAATGGTTAAGGCCGCAGTGAGACCCACGAAGTAGAAAAGTATCTGAGTTTTGGAGCAGTTCAGTGAGTTAATTACAGGTGGATAGCTAACCAGCTTTACCTTGTGCCAGATATTGAGTTTTACAGTAATGGGCGGGACTTCCCCTTCCTCGGCTAATCGCACATTCTCAGTGCTTTTCATCATGGTCTTCAAATATTTGTCTGACTCTATC
Source organism: Drosophila hamatofila (assembly GCA_035045345.1). Lineage (NCBI taxonomy): Eukaryota > Metazoa > Arthropoda > Insecta > Diptera > Drosophilidae > Drosophila > Drosophila hamatofila. The sequence continues at coordinate 1,241,590 of JAWNPA010000012.1, forward strand.
AGATTCTTTAGATATATTTGTATTTTGAAGCTGTGTTTTCATGTTCAAATATTTGATGTTTAGTTCTAAGCCAAAGGGCAGATTTGGTTATGTTTTACCCTCGTACATCAGAAAGATTTTAAAAATACATATCTTCATCTTCGATGGCTATCGTATTATTATTTTAAATCGCTAAATACTAGACCGTCCTCTTAAATACATCCAATGGCATTCAGTCAATATCAAGAAATCTAGGGCTATGCAGGAAGTAGCATTAATAAAACTTTAAAACCTAAGTGCTAATTGTTTATTCTCTATGACCTCATCTAATATTTCGGCATTCCATGAGCGCAAATTTTTTACTTCCCTATAAATGGTATGGCTAGCTAGTGGCATGGCAATATTCTTTATTTGTATATATCTGAGAATGATCAATAGGCATATCAACGAGAAGATCCCAAGATTTGACGTCGCAAATGCAATATAGAAATAAAAAAGAATTAATTATGTTAACCAGTTTAGTGTTGACCTACGCCATGGACTTGACTTGCAAACCCAGTCAACTATTTAGTATTGAGATGCGGCTGAATAGTTAAGCGAACTACAAGAAACTTGTTTCCAAAGCTAGGACTGGGTACTGCGATCGAAGTCTATCTAAACTTTTGTATTATGTGGTGACTGTGTATAAAACTCTGCAGCATAAAAAGGCAGCGCAAACAACCCAGAAATCAACACAATTTACGAGTGTCACATTTGATTGGGTTACACTTTGGGTTACCCTGTAGACGACAATCCATCAAACTTGAGTGAGTTTTATATGCCAGGGAAATACAGTTTTTAATTGAATTTCAAGTAATGCAAGTATTATTATATCTATATAAGATTAATTTAAGCAATGTCATCAGATTGCTATATATGTAATTGAGACTCGTGTCAAAGAAGTATGCTGCATACGATCTCTGCACTTGATCAAACTCGTTTGCCCAGTTCTCTGCTAACAGGGTGTAAAAGCATCGGAAATAAAACTGGTTTGGTGTGTTTTTCACATATGTATAAGGTTTTGCTTCAGATCGAGCACAATAGCACCGAAAAAATGTTAATAATATATTAACTATAGCTTACCTGCGTGGAGTTCAAGGCTGTTGTACCTTGGCCAGGGGCAACAGCATCATTCATTTTGTGCTCCGATGTGAGACAGATGATGCCGATAAGAGTCGCTCAGCGGCGTCGATAACAGTGTTGATTAACGTCTGCAGGCTGCGGGTAATTAAGTTAGCTTTGTTACTATTGATAGTGTTAAGTGTTAAGTTTTTTTTGCTTTTCTTTTCTTTTTGTCCTTGTCTTTCTCTTTCTTCTTTCTTCTTCCTTCTCTTTATTTGTTACTTTCAAAATGAAATTGCGGGTAATTAGACGTGAGTGAGGTGAGAAGTGCAATTGTAGACGAGCTGACACAATGAAAAATTGCCTTTTTTTTATCAGTTGCGGTTCGTGGCGTTACCTGAGACTGGAGGCTGCAATTGGGGCCTTTTCTATTTGTGTGTAGCTCAAGGTGAGGCTTTTTTATGGTTTTCGGGCTTGGCTATTGTCAGTTACTTTGGCCGCGACGTTTATGCGTGGCAGTAATTTTTGAAAAAGATTTTTTTTTATATTTTGCATAAGCGGATGCAATTGTGACGCCTCATTAATGGTTACGGCAAAGCGTAACTCTACGTATATGCGAGCTTCAACTTTGAAATGTGTTTTCAAGAATTTTGTATGGCTTTTAACTAGGAAAGACCTTTTGGCTGAAGAAGAGGACGGCGTACTTCGGCTATAACTATGGTTAAGTATTTAATAATAATACGCACAGTTGTTTAGATAGACTAATTACCCAGTCCACGTTTACTACAACTCAAAGCCCTTACCACAATTATTGATCATTGCATGAATGGCATGCTTGAAAATGTTTACAAAAAACTCGATTTGCATTTGTGCTTATACGAACTATTTCACTTCACGGTTAGAAGAAAACTTTAAAAGTATTTGTCTATTTTGAAGATATACGAACATTACTAGATGCTGTGCTAATAACATTTATATTAATCCATTTATAAATTCTTATCATTTCTATAATACTCGCAACTTTTGCACATTTTAGCTCACCACGAATGAAAATCTTTGTGAGATAATTATAAACATTTTATGTTATAAACTAATAATAACACATTTATTATTTATCATTTATTGTAATTGGGTAAGAGACTAACATATAGTATAGAATTTAAAAAAATTCTATAGAAAAACTAAGCGCAATTTTTTCTTTGTTGTATTGGTTGAATAAGCATTATCTATCATCTAATTGCTTTACTCAGAAAATTAAATCAAAGTCGAACAAAAGATTTGTTGCAAGTAAACAACAACAATAGCTTGTTAAGATATTGCGACTGAGACTGTTGGTAGTTTTCGCACATTCAGCTTTCTTGTTGCTGTTGTTGTTGTTATTATTGTTTCTCTGTTGCAGTTGCAATAATAATTGTAATGAGGCCAAAGTCCCATTCAGCAGTCAGAAGTGCCTCAGCTTCGTCACAATGCAACTGGTGAATGATGAAGCATCTTCACTTTCACTATGCGTTTCAGTTTCTCTCGTTTCACTGTTCACTCTTCACGCTTTGTTGTTAGTTATTTTTTGCACTTTATCTGTGGCACAGTTGAACAATTTCGGCCCACATTGGGTGAGGACTCAAAAAACAAATTTGTTATGCAAGCCAATGATCGACGTGGCAGCGTTCAACATAAAAAAGATCTTAAGCTAAAGCTTTGTGGCACGCACTTGTTTATTCTTGTTGCATATGCAATTTCCGTGAGGTTTCAGTTGATTTGCCGCCAAATGTTTATTGTTTCATTGTTTCGTGCTCGTTTTGCCGGTCGCGTCTTTAGGCCAACAGCTCAGCTCGTCAACTGCGCCCAAGCCGAATCGGTGCCCAAGCTCAAGCTGATGGCTCGAGCAAGCAGCAGTCGTAGTCTGCGTCGACGTCGCTACATCAAAGTTGGCTTCAGGTTAAAACAATACAAGCTCGGCAGTCCAGCTGCACCTGCAGCTGTCACTGTGTGTGTGTTCGTGTGCGTGTGTGTGTGCGTGTGGCTATGTATTAGTGAGTGAGTGCTGGCTTTGATATAAGTATCTCAGATAGAATTTTATTGCTGCCTTTGATTGAAGTTTTGATCGATTGAAGTCTGGCTCTTGCATGCATATTTTAATTTGGTTGCACGCACGGGCAAAATAACTAGCTGCAAATATACCCTGTATTAAGTTAAGTATCTCATGTCACACTTGTTTAGTTAAATATTTTAAATAAAAGCATGCTCAATGAAAGAAAGCTTAAATTAATATAATAAAGCTGCTTAATACAATTTATTTGATATTATATTTCGATGTCAATGTTAAATTAGATGTTATAAAAACAATCTGGTTTTAAGTTCTATTTTTATTTTTTTTATGAGAAATGAGTTTTAAGTTCTCTTTTTATTTTTTTTTATGAGGAATTTTATTTAGGTTTTTTTCACATTTGTTAATATTATTTTTTATACCCTGAACCCATTGAAAATGACAAATCAGGGTATAATGGTTTTGTTAAAAGTATGTAACAGGCAGATGGAGGCGTGACAGACCCCATAAACTATATATTTTCTTGATCAGGGCGACGATTTAATTCGATTTAGCCCTGTCCGTCTGTCCGTCTATCTGTCTGTCTGTCCGTCTGTCCGTATGTTTGAACGCGTCGATTTCAGAAGATATAAGAGCTAGAGACTTGAAATGTGAAACTGTAGGTCCGTATATTGCACGCGCAGATCAGGTTTATTTCCAAAAATCGATAACTGCTCCCCTTTTTTGTTATCGATAAAAAGCCTTATCGAAAATCAGTTATAAAATTATATCTCCCACATTTTTGGAGCTAGAGTCTTCAAATTTCGAATGTAGATTCATTTGTATTTTATAGAATTTCGATTTCTGTTACATTTTATCCCCAACCCCCCAAAACACCCCCTTCTCCACAAGTTTGCAAAATGCGTATTTCAAATACTAGAAACTTGTGCTTTATACATACACACATTTTAATGTTATTATCACGATCTGAAAGTTGTATTAAGATTGTTCGTCTACAAAAAAAAAGTTATTAAGCAAATAAGCTCAAATAGTAAGCCCAGACAGCAGCCCATGCCTGTTTATTGTTTATTGAATTATTAGTTCCTGGAAGGGTTTAGGGGATCTCGTAGTCGAGCAGTCTCGACTAGAGCTTTCTTACTTGTTTTTATTTTTATTTGAATTTAATTTTTATTGGTTGTATGCTTGTGCTTTTTCACAGTCGTATTTTGCAGCTTATTAAAGAGAATATTTATTTTGTAATCATATATTTGATACTTATTGCTAATGTTCATTATTTTTTATCCCATTTGAAAAATTAAGTATAACGAGTTTATAATTTTTTTAGAGTACCCCTGGATAGAGCATTGCTTAGTTTTTGCATTCTAACAGATCGTTGTCTTATATGTTAGTCTCTCGCAGACCGATTGCCGTTAACATTTCATCAGGGGCGTAAAAGGCACATTGACAATGTCGCCATAAAAAAAACAGAAGAAGAGAGAGGGAGAGAGAGAGAGTGAGAGATAAAAAAATGAGAGCCTAAGAAACTTCTATTAGAAATTCAGCACGCAACATGTGAAGGGTGGAGTGAGGGCGGGGCAGGGCAAGACAATTGCATTTAATTCGAAACACGTGTTTTTCTCGGCACTCTTTATCATATATATATATCATATATGTGCTGGCTCCTAGTCGTGGAGAGAGAGAGAGAGAGAGAGAGAGACAGAGATAGAGAGAGAGAGAGAGAGAGAGAGAGACAGAGATAGAGAGAGAGAAAGACCGAGTGAGAGAGAAGAGGTAGCCGAGCCCCCTTCCTCTAGTCATGCGTGCAGACAAGTGCAACAGCGTTTATTAAAGCTTGGAATTCAAATACACCCAAGATTCTGAGTTCATACATGTATATATGACAGACTTATCTGTTTATGTATGCATATGTACATATCTACAGATTTACATGACTTGGCTAAATTGTCTGAAGAGCAGAGCTCAAATGAACTGTAAGCACTTGTGGGAGTTTCGGAACGGGGTTAATTGTCATTGCGAAACTATTTGGGATTTTTGTATGAGAGGTATTTATTGTAAAGTATAGTATAGTAGTGTTTGGATCATTTCATATTTTTTTCAAAACAGTATTATTTCAACAGTGCTGTGAAGTCAATTACAGATCGATTATCTTATATTCGAGGGTGCTAAAGTATTTTTGCAAGCGAGTTGAGTGTATTGATCCACGATTCTGTATGGATACAGTGAATCAATTGAAGCTAAACGTTACCTGAAGTGTGTTTGCGTTATTGAAAGATAAACAAGTAGCTAAACTTATTTATCTTTCATTTTCATAATTGCTGGCACTTTCTTCCCATTCTTAATGGGGGCTTAAATGGAAATTGTGTAAGCCTAATGGAGACATATGTCAACTGATCTGAGCTGACATACTAAAATACTTTGACAACGAATTTTGAATGCCCTTTTTGTAATACAGATTTTAAATATTTATAGATTAGGTAGTATAAATTAGAATCTGAAAAACGAACTGAAAATAATTAGTTTAGTTGAGAAATTTTCAATGTTTTTTATATATGTATGTGTATTATGGGTTATTATGGCAAATACTCTGAGCCCTCTGCAGAGCTACTATTTAGATGATTTTAGCAACAATTCAGTTTGCCAAATCTGCTATCGAAAATATAAAAAAATGAATATTGTATAAAATACACATGAAACTAAATTCAAAACAAGTAAGCGGGCTCCAGTCGAGACTGCTCGACTAGGAGATACCCTGAACTCTGCAAAGTACTGATTCCAATCATTCTACACTTCTTTCATGCACATATACAAAAACACATACACACACCCGTACGCACGCATCCATACGAACGCATAAACAATTGCTCTGCTAACTGCGCAGTTACTGCGCTTGGGCTGCCGTGTGGGCTATATTACGAAAATTTGTTTGTTGAATAAATCTTTTTGTAGTGAGACTATCTTCATCAAATTTGTAGAACGTGATAATAACATTCAAATGTGTGTATATGCTAAAGCACAAGTCTCTAGTATTTGATATACGTTTTTTTTTTAATTTGTGGCGAAGGGGGCGTGGTATCCAAAATCTGTAAATAACAAAATCTTTGTATTCATCACATAAATCTACACAGTAAATCTGAAGTCTCTAGGTCTAACAGTATTCAAACGAGGCTTGAAAAACAAAGTCAGATTTTCGATTATTATCGATAAAAAAGGGATGAGTTATCATAAAAAAATATGATAAGTTCGTACTGCATATGGTATACACGATTATACATGTAAAATTTCAAGTCTCTAGCATTTGTAGTTTAGGAGATCTCTGCGTTCCTACGGAGGGACGGGCGGACGGACGGACAGACGGACATGTTTAGATCAACTCAGCGCGTCATCCTGATCAAGAATATATATACTTTATGGGGTCTGCCACGCCTCCTTCTGCCTGTAACATACATTTTCACAAAAACATTATACCTTGATTTTCCATTTTTAATGGGTTCAGGGTATAATTAGAAGACTTTAGCTCTAAAGACTTTCGAGTTATAATTTTAACTGAAATTCGATAATGCTTTTAATCGATAACAAAATAATTGTATAATAGAATTTCGATAAGTTTTTAATGTGAATAACTGTATATTCTTTCAGCGTGTGCTATAACTATATTAATTATATTCTCATTGTCAACTTCCTCTTGTGCAGAGCCCACGGGCTCCAACAGCGCATGCTCCCCACAAACAAATTGGAGTTGATCTTTGGAGCACTGGTGCTGTTAGAGGCTCGTATAGGTCGTATAAAATTGGTGTTGACTACAGAGCCAAAGAGCGGTGTGAATACCATATGAGACATTACGAAAGCTGTCTGTAACAGGCCTGTAGAGTCATTGTCTATATCAAATGTTTTGTTGACGTCCGTCAAAACACCTGAAAGATTAGAGACAGAGAGAGAGAGAGAGAGAGAGAGAAAGAGAGAGAGAGAGAGAGAAGAGTAGATTAGATATACATATATGAAGAGAGAGCATAAGTACTGTTAGCATAAAGAAACCATTTACAACTAACAGATTTATTGCTAACAGATCTCAAAATATTGTAAGCACTAAAATTGTTCTTCTGTTGCTGCTTTATTAATTATTACTCTGGCTCATATAAAAAAATAACAAAATTGAAGGATTTTAAAGAATTTTATATAACTTACGAGCTTTCAAAATTAGTTTTCAGGTTTTAAGTACTTGCACTTAAATTAAATTTAAGCTCTTTAGATTTATTGTAGGCTTTTAAAAATATGTTTAGATTTGAAAAATTGTTCTTCATTCTCAATCGTATCCCTATGTACCCTATATACCTGCTTCAGCATCTGTCAACAACAACTTTCAATGGCAACTCATGCATGAGCACTAAGAATTTTTATAGCTATGCCAATCAACAGTACCCCGACCATGTAGATACTATAATGCCATATACATATATAAACTCATATACAACAAATATAACAAGGCAGCAAAGAAATGTCCGACATTCAACGGACTTTTTCACACATTGCCGGGACATAAAAGTGTCTGTCCGTGCAAAAAGTAAATGCAGTCGCCTATATACAGATGTGTATATATATAGATATGCACATAAGTTAATATAGGGCTGTATATGTGTAAATATGTATATATGCGCCCTTTGTCTGATCCCCCTTGGCTGGCTGGATTGAAAGATCTTTGCTGTTGTTGCTTTTGTTGTTGCTGCACTTTGTCAAGTGGATTCTTGGGCTGAGATCATTAACATAACATCGTTAGTGCGCTTATAATGAAGTACTAAACAGAAAATCCCAAAAGAACAGAGGCTCAAAGCATGGTACACGTTTATATACTCTTCATAAAAGGATATAATACAACGTAATTTACGGATTTCGAGTTGGGAAAAAATTACAATAACTTGTTTCATCTATAGCATATATGTAATACGATTAACAGAGACAAGAAAGAACAACACATTTAAATTAAATTAAATGATTTAATATTTGGTTCCTATTATATAATCCATGACTGATTTATTCCGGAGGCCTTTTTATTAATTGGATCATTGCCTCTCGCCCTTGATGACAAAGCTATAATACCCTCTCTAAAAGGCCATAGAGAATGTTGTCAAGTGGCTGTTGGGTGATGTTTTATGTCTCCGCGCTTGGCACATGATTAGTTTTAGAGACTCATTGACGCCGAAGAGCTCGGTTCCAGGCCAGCGCCAAAAAATAATATATAAATATATATTCACATGCATATGCATATATGTATCTGTAATACGAATTCAATTGTATTTGAAAGTCTTGTATTACGACAGCCGGCAGCACGAATTGATAGATGCGACCATGAAAAAGCGTGGCGTGGAAAACGCGCATCAGTGTCCATCAGCAGCTACAGCTACAGCTGAAGCTGTATATTATACACCAGTATATGTATGTATATATGTGTATATACGAGCATGTATGTGTGTTGGTATGATTGGCCTTTGGGGATGCTCCCGCGCTGTCAGAAATTAATCTTTTTGGGCAGCCGCCAGATGTTGCCTGCTTGCGGTTTGCCTCGCCGGCGCAAAGTGTCAAGCGTTTACATCAAATGATGCAGCGGACACTGTTCCCAGAACCCCCACCGAACACAACACGAAGGAGAACATGATGATGACGAAGAAGAAGAAGATGGCGAGCAGCCACCATTTTGCCAGTTCGGTAAACGGTCTTTTTCCTTTTTATTTTGTTTTTTAATTTTTCTTTTTCTTTTGGGTAGAGTTCAAACAGGCATTTACTTAGTTACTTCCTGACTACCCCTGTTCGAGTCACTAAAATCTTTTTGTGTAAATAAACAAAAACTACGTTGATTGGTTGCTGTTGTTGTTGTTGTTGTAGTTGGTGTTGTTTTTTCATTGGCGACCGCCAACGCTGAGTTGACGTCGCTGCTAGCGTCGCTGCCTTCGGCCTGTGCTTTTTTATGGACGCTTTTTTGTTTATAGACTGCGACTACGTAGGGGTTTATGTGCTGCGCTTCTTCGGCTGAAAAAATATAAAAGCAAAATATTTATGCGCTCGACGCGAGACCCGCCACCGACTACCAACTACCAGCTACCCAAACGGATAGTCAAATTGACGGACAGACGGACAGGCGGTCCCTTTTCAGTTGCGCCCGCCTGCTCCTCTATCTGTATTGTTCTCTCTTTCTCTCTTGCTCTCTCTTTGTTTTAGGAAGATTTTGTACACCATGCGTAGCAGGCCACAAAATGATTGATATATAACAGGGGTATTTGCGTTACGAGAGGGAGTTTGCAGAGTCGGGCTGTCTATAGCGAAGTGTTACATATTGAAAATATGTAAAGAATTGAGGAAATTTTAATAATATGATATTATAATATTTATAACATTATCATTAATCTTTATCTATTCTATTTAGTATTAATTAATTATTATTTAGTATTAACACATATAATATTTAATTGTTTTTATGAATATAATTGTACTGTAACAGAGATCCAGATTAGCAATTGGCAGTTTGAAAAATATTTTAAGAAATGAAAATGTAAATTATAAAATAGTTATAGTAAGAAAAAATAAAGAATTAGAAATGAAACCATTTATGGTTTCCCCTATGGGACCCTATGTCGCGGTCTTCAACAAAAGTTCAGAAAACCAACGCTACATATGGATCTAATGATTCCTTCACTCGTAGATTTCATTGGGCGACACATCTCTAAATACGCGGAAGGACAGCGGCAATAACAACAAACTTGTAGGGAAGGGGGTGTTTTGAGGGGTGGGGGGTAAAAAAGGACAAAACCCGAAATTCTTAAAAATACATATGAATCTACGTTTCAAATTTGGAGCTTCTAGCTTCAAAGATTCTAGCGGAATCTGATAAACTTAAATATTGTATAATATGGAATAATTAAGTCTAGATTTGAAATGTATATGCTTACAAAAAACTGAGGGAGATTGAGCTGGATAAAACTATAATAAAATTTAAGAATATAATATTATATTTTTAAGTTTAAAAAACTTTTAGAAATGTGTAAAAAAGAGTTCAAAATAAAGAATATTATAAATATTATTATTTATAATCATTTTTAAAATCTTTTTAATAAACTTAATAATCTTTAAAAAAAAAATTCAATGAAATAAAAACGCTAGAAAGAGTTTTATCAATATCATTTTAATCGATTAAAATTTATTTTTACTAATATTATACTTATGAAATTTAAGAAGTTAACGTTTACCTTAACACATAATCTATAAAGTCGTATTTAAAACAAGTAAGGAAGCTCTAGTGTCTAGTACTTAAAATACGGTTTTTGCAAACTTGTAGGGAAGGGCGTGTTTTAAGAGGTGGAGGGTAAAATATGACAAAACCCGAAAATCTTAAGAAAACATATGAATCTACGTTTCAAATTTGGAGACTCTAGCTCTAAAGGTGTTGGATATATAATTTTTTGACCGGTTTTCGATAAGGTTTTTAATCGATAACAAAATAACGGAAGTAGTTTTCGATTTTTGAAAACAAACTTGATATGCACGCTCACTATACGGACCTAGGAAAAAAATTTCAAGTCTCTAGAGCTTATAGATCGACGCGTTCATACATACGGACAGACGGACGGACAGACAGACGGACAGGGCTAAATAAACTCGGCTCGTCGCTCTGATCATGAGTATATATACTTTATGGGGTCTGCCACGCCTCCAAACCATTATACCCTAATTTCCCTTTTCCAATGGGTTCATGGTATAAAAAAGAAAATGTTTGATATATACAAATGAAATTATAATGGAATAAAGAAAAGATGAAAATTACCACAGTTATAGCATTGGGCATTTCTTAAAACATTTGTATTATTAAAGGAGCTAGAGAGTATTTTATAGTCGACCAATGCAACGAACTGCAACCGCTACAACATTCTAACATACATGCCTTTTTTATAGCACTATGTACTTTTATGCCTATAGGAATTGAATTGACTTGAGATATATGTGAGATGTATGTGTGTGTAAGTGTGTGTGTGTGTGTATACAACATTAGCTTGTCTAGTACATTAGCGCAACTTGCTGCTGCTGTTGTTGACGTGCGATGCCAACTCGGGCGTTTGCCATTAGTCAGCTGGGTCAACTTGATGAACTTTGATCGTTGATTGATCGCCAAATGCACTCGAACTGCAGTCAGCAACAACTAACACGATCATAACAACATTAACAACAACAACAAAACAACAACAGCAATCTGAAAGCAAATTGCATTTGCTGGTCCAGTTCGACAAATGCCTGAACACCTCGAAACGAGAATATTGATTTTAATTACTCAGTCTGTGCATATTTTGTCGCATTCAACGTTGCGTGAAGCAGATGTTCTGCTTAGCGAAGGTTTTCGAGTGCGAGAGAGAGAAAGAGACAGACAGAAGGAGAGAGAGAGAGAGAGCTTCCTACTAAAAATCAATCAACAGGCCCCAAATGAATGCCTTCTGGGTCACAATACAGTCTCCTACTACGACTACTGCTCCAGCCCTTGCTCTTCCTCCTCCTCCTGCCCATGTCTTGCCCGCCACCATTCCTAGCTTCCGTTCTTCGAGTAGCTGCTGCTCGCATTTCGAAATCCGAAACGCCTCGTATATTTTTTGGACACACCGTGTTGCTCGCAACATGGGGGCAACTGTCTGGCAGCCCGCAGCACTCGGCAATTGTTTTAGACTTTGTTTTAATGGTTTTGCCAATAAATAAAATCATTCATAGAAATTCCCATTAATATTTTACATGGCCGCATCTCAATAAAAAAATAAATCTCAAATCTTTATTGGACACGATTCGTTCTTCTTCAAAAGGTATATAGATCTCGGCATAGTTCAATAAGACTGTGTAATACAATTTATGCTAAATAAATATTAATGCATCTAACAAATTTTTAAAGCTATAAATGTGGCATATCATACACATACACTATCATAATAGTGCAAAAAATAGGATCAGAATATTTGAAATCAAAATTTTAAACGAAACTCGATCAGCTTATATTCCACAGAACTTATATTTTACATAAGGAATTTGACTCATTGAAATATGTAATGTAGATGATTGATTTTACAAATTAATTACTTTTTAGCATTTTTTTAGTTTACATCAAATAGCAGATATTCTCAATAATTATGAGATGCAATTTAAATCATGTTTGGCTAACAGTTTGTAAAATCAATGATCAAACATTTTTATAGCTCATATTACATAGTTTCCAGAATACAGTCCACTAATGAAATATTATTTAAGGAATATTAAATAGATTTGAGAACTTCATGATAGTCTGCTTATAATATGAAAACATCTCATAAATATATGCAGCAAATTCCAACAAACAGAATCTTACTTTAATGTAGTTGGTCCTCTAGTTTAGTTAGTAAATAAATATAAAAAAAACTACAGTTCCAGAAGGGGAAACTACAGCTAATTAAATCTAAAGTTTGGCAGGCAACAAAAACAGAAGAAGAAAAACAATTATAATTTATATGCCTGTTGCTCAGTGAAACGCCCTTTTGTCGGAATTGGTAAACTGCCTGAATGAATCGAAATGTGAAAAGGAATAATCTCGACACATACATGGACCACGGCTGCGAGTCGAGGAACCATTAGGCGGCGCCTACTTCAAGTAAGGCAATAGGTAGGTAGGCCTACTCCCACGCGCATTGTTTTCATTTCATTTACGAGTCGAGTCGATTCGAGCTGCTGTCACATATGTTAGGAAAAAACGGTGTTTGGTAAGCAACATGGGGTCCTTTGGCCAGAGCCTTGCTGTGATTCGCAGCGCATAGCACATGCTATTGACTGCCATGTGCGCATCGCGCTTCAAACAACAACAGCGATCGTCCTTAACAGCCATGTGAATTTTTGGCATGCAAAAAACAATAGGAAAAATACAATGGACTGAAATCAAATACAAAATGGCGGTTGTAGGATATGCTGTCTGTGCAGTAGTGCGTGAGAGCCGCTCATTTCTAAATTTAGTTACACAATGTATGCGTGCGATATTTGAGATGATTTTCAAATCATTTTTACTAGCTCAAACGTCGGCAGACATTGGTGTTGGGGGCGTTGACAGTTCGGGGTTGGGGTACTCTGCATTCCTACACAAAGGTGGTTCCTTTCGCTCTGTGGTGTGCGCGTATTCATATATACCAATATATATATATATATATATATATATATATATATATGTATATGTATATATCCAAAGTATTCCTGCACCAGAAATGCGTTTCAAGGAAACTCTAGCTCACAGTTGCTTTTAGTGGAACTAAAAATGATTTCTTATGCAGGAGAGAAAAGGGTTTTTGGTTTCCAATGTCAAGGAATATATTATTTTTCTTCTAAATATTCAATGTATTAGTATATTAAGTTTCAAATGTAACCCTTTCACATAATGTTAATAAACGCCTTCTTAATGTCTAGCTTCTAGGAAATTAAATTAATACGTCATATTATTTTTATAGACTTTTTGATATTTCAAAACATTATGTTAATTTTTAGAATTTAAATGAATTTATTATTGTAAATATTATTAAGCTAACTTGATGTATTTTACCAAAAAATATCATAAAATAAAAAATAAATCTTTGTATTCTTAATTTCTGTTCGTCTGTATATATACTTATTACCTATTAAGTTTCTGTTTATTATTATTCCAATTTACAATATTTGAATTTAATTATTTCTATGAAGATAATTTATATAATTTTTCTTTATTATGTTTTCAGTTTACTTTCAGTTTCCACCAGGCCCCGCAAATAAGTTTTGATCATATATAGACCTATATATATATATATATATGTACAGAATATTCATACAGAATATACATAATAATAGGATTTCATTTATTTATTAACTATATGGCAACTATAGGCTGGAAATATTCATACCTTTTATTAGATTAGAAAATTAGATAACTTAAATTATTATGGTTGCGGGTCCTGCACAGCTCATATAAAAATGACTTTAAAAGTAGAGCACAATCCAGGGATATTTAGGTAAACCTACTTGAGGAATACTCTTGCAACCGTTCACACTCGAGCAGACGGAGTTCCTTTTGGGCAGCTCTCTGCTGCAGTATACTCGATACTCTTTTTCTCTCTCTCTCTCTCTCTCCCTCTCTCTCTCTCTATCACTCGCTCTGGGTCTCTCTCTATCATTCACATTGTCATTTAGCTTCACTTATTCAAAGACTCAAAAGTACCTCTGTATATGTTCAAAGATCTACCCCACTTACGGGACGACTGTGTGTGTGTGTGTGTGTGTGTGTGTGTGTCTACAACAACCTGTCAACGTGGTTGACTGTATATTTATCTCTATATATATGGGCAAAGGAATAGTGCACAGTAGTTTGTATATAATTCAAAACATTCATGCCAGGCTGTCATTTAAAAAGCAATTAAGCGTAGCAACTAAAAAATATATTTGGTTTGCCTTTGAAGCGCTCCACGCGGACTAAATCAACTGACTGAGCTAATTATGTGAATTTTAAATAGCCATTTTTGGCGACATAAATACTTTTGTGTATACATTGTAAACATTTTTATGCGCAGCCAGAGGAAACTCCAAGCAAACTGAAAAAAAAAAAAATCGAAAAATAAAAATAAAACTGAGTATTAAACAAATGAACATAAATCACCGGATGTGGATGGTGTTCCCATTGCCAAGCCCTCGGCTGACGTCGTCTCCGGTTGCCATTTTCTTTCTCAACAAAATTTCGCTTTAAACGCTTATTTCCCATGAGCAAACAAGAGCGAGAGAGAGAGAGAGAGAGAGATAGAGAGAGAGAGAGAGAGAGAGAGAGTGGAACAGATACTCGGCTGTGTATCTTTGAGATATGTACATGAATGTGGCTGCCTCGTCCGTGGTATGACGTTACGCTCGAAGTATGTCGTCGTCGCTGTTGTCGATCGCATATATGTGAACTTATGTTCAGATATTGCACTATAAAGTTGGACCCCCCGAACGGCGACATTTTCGCGCCTAATTTAATGGGGGGAAAATATTCAACAAAAAAAAAGAACAACAACAGCAACAAAGAGAAGAGCTAAGAAGGCGACGAAAAACAACCACAAGAAAGTAAACAAAATGGCGACTTTTTTATGTGTTTCGTTTGCTTTAATTATATTTTTTTTAATTTACACATTTTAAATTAGTTAGCGCTAGACATACAATTAAACCTATGCAATAGTTGGCATACATATTTATTAAGTTTCTCTCCTTCTTCTTCTTCTACTTTATATTTATTTTTTAAATATGGCTTTAGCTTAGTCATCTATAAGATATGGAAAGAGCTGCAAGTGCTCGCTGGCACTCGCATTGGAATTATTCACGCTGTGTGCATTATTGTTCAGTAACTGGAAGCCCCAATGGCAATCGACACTACTCTCCTCCGCCTGCTCCACCACGTCCGTCTCCTCTCCCTAGACCTTTTGGTGCTGCGCATCGCCCTCCATGCGCCAGACACCAAATAGATAGCTCAGTTTCTCGGGCGGAATAATCGGTGCTCCGTTCGCCTTGCGCAGACACTTGAGATCAGCCTCGGCCCCGTTGGCGGCACTCAGCAGGGTGCTGGCATTCCCATAGCCAGGCGATACCGGCGACGACTGCGCCTCCAGCGCCTTCAGCAGCGAGATGTCGCTCGAGCTAAGCATGCGGCAGAGGAAGTCAATATATCTGCAAGGATAATAGGTGCGAAAAGTTCGATGAAAAATTGAAGACGTTTAAAAAACCTTTAACTGTTTTCGTATTTAACCAAAAAAACTAATTGAACTAATTGTAAATGTAAATATTTTTAGCAACTTGTCTTATAACTGCAAATACTTTAAAGTTGGTGGAAATTTATGTAGGTAAACTTTAAGTTTAATTGCACGTTCGCTACATTAATTATATTTCATTTTTCAAAGCAATTGAAATATTTCAACAAAATTATAGTTAAATTTTTGTCAGATTCCTGACAATTTTCGTAATATATTAGGACTTTTTTGATAACTATTTGAATTATTCTTGAGATTTTGAGTTTTGCCTTGAGCTGAGGATATTTCAAATATTTATTTGGGTTTCATTTCAGTTTTTCACTCCTATTCGAAATGGTTTTCGGTTCATTGGAATTTTCGGGATTGCGTAAAGTTTCCAACTCAGGTATGGGCCACAGAACTCTCAAAAACTGGGTTAAGCCCAGGCCGGAAATGCCCGGCAAAAACGATTGTGGAAAACTTACCTTGTGGCCAGCTTGAGCGTCTGTATTTTGCTCAGCTTGTCGCTCGGCAATGTGGGTATGATCTGCTGCAGTGCCTTGAAGGCGTCGTTGAGGCTCTGCGTGCGCTGGCGCTCCCGGACATTGGCCATGACCCGTTGGTTGCTGAACTCGTCCGACTCCTCCGTCTTGCTAGGCTTGCGTTTAAGGCGGCGGCGAGGCTTGCGAAACGCTTTCCCAGTTACGTCGCCAGCATCCAGCAGGCTGCCCTCATCCCCCAGACAGGTGGGCGACATATCTTCGAGTTCATCCTCCTTGGCATAGCCAGCCACTGAGCTGAGCGCTGTTTGGCGGGCATATTCCATATCATCACGATCAGAGCTGGAGTAGGCGCTGCCATTCAGACTGTTGGCAGGCTCGTAGGCGTCGTAATTTTGACTAAAAGGGATTCATATAAAGTAAGCAAATAAGAAGTACATTATATATAAATAGCTACTCATTATATACCTATATAATATATATATATATATATATATATATATATATATATATATATATATATATATATATATATATATATATATATATATATATATATATATATATATATATATATATATATATATATATATATATATATATATATATATATATATATATATATATATATATATATATATATATATATATATATATATAATCTTGGGTTTTCCTTAAACAGTTCATGCATTCCATTTGTATATCCTGATCATAATGGTTTTCTTTGCCAATAATTTTTTCATATTTTGCAATTGTTCTTTCAGATCTTATTTTTATTTTTATATCTGACAAATATTTAGATCACACGATTTCATTAGACTTCTTAAACTTGAAAAACAAACTACTCCAATTTGTCTATATATTTTTTAATTTATAACCGAGTCTTAAAGAAGTTTATTTTCCCTAAAAACATTTGTAAACATTGTGTATCAATGAAATGATGATATGACTGTATATGTTATTCAAATAAATGATATTGTCGCAAAATGATTTAAGAGTATGTAACGGAGAATATATTGTGAGTCGCGTAGAATATTTGTAAAATATTCTCATTCATTTCATTTATATTTATCAAGTGCAATATATGTTATATATGTAAGTGCAAAAGCTTTACTATATTAAGAAGATATTTGCTGTGATTTATTCGTATCACAGTTAACGGAATATGATCAAGAAGTTGTCGGAACAAATTGTCATTACAGAGATTCTCCTCTTCGAGTATATATGTATATTTAAAGGATTTACTTACCCAGCTCTGTAGTTACTCTGAAAGTGAAGTTGTTGCTGTTGTGGGTGTTGATGTTGTTGTTGCTGATGTTGCTGTTGCTGTTGCTGCTGTTGCTGTTGCTGATTGATTGTTGGGACATATCCGCTATATTTGAAGATGTGTGGCTTGTGATCTTGCAGCTCTTCGTCGGCGGAAAAATCGAAATGCGAGTGAGAATGCGAGTGGGGCGAGACGCAGGAGTTTTGTTGGCTGGGCGGCTGCGCCTGCGTTTGAGCCGCGGCCACCTCGTTCACAGTGGTGGGCAAATAGTCCACATACAGTTGTTGTTGCTGTTGCTGTTGCTCCTGTTGTTGCTGTTGCTGCTGCTGTTGTTGATGCTGTTGTTGCTGCTGCAACAGTTTCTTGTGTTCGGGCTGCATGGACAGCGCATCCGTTTGGCCGTCGTAGTCGCTGCTGCTGCGCGACCGTTTGCCATGCTCGTTGAGCAAATAGCCATGAGGAGATGCGGCTACCACGCCTGCTGCTGTTGCTGACGCCTGTTGCTGCGGGTCAAAGCTGTTTTGGTTGTTGTTCAGCTCCAGGCTGCTTTGAGCGCTCTGATTGCTGCTGGTACTGAGCACCTCGTTGCTAGGAATATTGTAATCCGTATCCTCGAGTTCAGTTATGCCATAGGCCGCATAGTCCGCAGCGTTGGGCGCCAGCGAAGGCAACGGCGCATATTGTTGCTGCTGCGGCTGCTGCTGCTGGTGTTGTTGCTGCTGTTGTTGGTGCTGATGCTGCATGTAGTGTGCTGCCGGCTGGTCCATTAGCTGCATGTAGGCGTGCTGCTCCACCTGAATGAGCTTGATGACATTGTGTTGCAGCTCCATGATGTTGGGCAGCGTTGGCTTGTAGCTAATGTCCAGCAGCACCTTTGGCGACACCGAGCGTGCGCTCATTGTTTGATTGGCAATTTTGAAACTAATTTGCTTGCCCTTTGCACTTGTATAATACTTATATATATTGAAATATATATATTTATATATTTGCACAATTTGTGTTTCTTGTTAAGTTGTCTGATTCACGCCCCGCGATCCGTTAACTTAGCTTGTGTGTGCGCGCAGCGGCAAAGACGAAACGCAACTGACGCACGATCCTGCCGGCCATTGCTCAGATCGATGTTTTGCGCTTTGCTCGTTCGCTATTCGCTATTCGCTGCTCGCTCTTCTCTCTACGCATTGTACTAGTTGTCTCGCTCTAACACATGCAACGGCCGCTTGGCGCGAGTTCGAGCCTATGGCGGCCGCTTGGCAGGTATGACGTCAGCTCAATTCGCCTCCGTCTGCATTTCGCTCTTGGATTTTCTCAATTGCGGCGGCTGCAATTCTGTACTTTGGGTTTTGTCAACCGACTGGAGAGAACAAGCGATCGAGAGAGAGAAAGAGAGAGAGGGAAAGGGAAAGGAAGAGAAAAGGGAGTAGGAGTGATGGAGAGCACATTGGATTTTTGAGGACATGGGTTTTTTTTTTGCGAGTTTTACATAATTTATAAAACAAATGAGAAAGCAAAAAGTAATAATTTTTTTTTATATATATTAAGTTCTTTGCCGACTTATTCTATATTGCATATAAACTTATATTTGTATTATAAATATATATTGACAAATTATGATTTTTAACAATGAATGGCTGTATAATTATTATTTTTATATATAAAATAAAATCATTTAATAACAATTCTCAAAAAAAAAAAAACAGATGATACCTAAAAATTTATTAGCATTTTTACAAACTTTACAGCATTAATGAAAGCATTATTATTTTTTTTTATATATTAAATTAATTTTCAAAAAAAAAAAAACAACTTTGATATTTTCAAATATTTATTAAAACTTAAATATTAAAAATATCCTCAAATAGAATTGATAGGTGTTGCAAAATTAATTTTGCACTTAAGTTTATTATTTGTGTAATTATTTATTTTGCATTCAAAATCATAGAGTAAGAATCTAAGTCTTCATCCTAACAAGGAAACTCCATAGAATGTTTTCATTATGCGTAATTAGTAAATTCCCACACATACACGCTTACATATATTTATAAAGGTACATGTATGTAAATCGAAATCTCATCTAGAAAAAAAGGAAAATCCGAAAATACGAGAGAAAGTCAAATTTCCGGATATAATTATCCGCCTGCCTGCAAGCCAAAAATACCCGATTAATGCGACGAACGAACTTCCGCTGGAAAACACGAGAGTAAAGGTACGCCGTCCTTTGAGGACTTACCTAACCCGCGGCCGAGGCAGAGAAAAACCACGATAAGGGTTTTTTTGTTTTCACTTTATGCTCGGTTACGGGCACGGGTACGCGCAACCTTTACCTGATTGGTGAGTGAGACCAATAAAACATATAGTTTGATTATGCATGTGAACTTAAGCGGAGGCTCTAAAAAGCCACAGGAGCTTGCGTTTGGTTGTTGTCTCTGCTACGATCGCAGCTGCGCGAAAGATAGTGCAGCACTTAGCCATAAGATATACCATGTGTTTATGGTAGCGCCCGAAAGTATGCATCGAATACTTTGTAAACTTCATTTATAGCACATCATTTGCTTTGTTTTTGCTGTTTTTGTGTCGTTTGCTTTTGATTTGATTTGATTTTTTTCTTTTTGTTTGAATTGATTTGCTGTTTTTTACGCATTGGCTACGCTTAAGTCACGTAGTATATTGATTTCAATTGCGTTTATGTTGATTTCGATGGGCAGAAGAAAAAAGCACATGCAAGAGAAAAAACGTAAAGTCTGGATGGTTTTCCTATACGAAATGCGCGCTCTGAGCTGAGCTCTGTTTTGCGTGCAAAAAAAAGAGGCACCCGCTTTCCATTTTGACAATTCCAATCCTAATCCTGTCATCTAAGTGCATGTATGTGAGTGTGTGTGAGCGTGAGAAGCAACTTTTGGTGCACGTAAATCTCGCTCGACAATCAATTAAAATTAAAATATTTTTTTGTGTCTCGCATTGCGGCATGTCAGGCGAAAAGGAAAGACAATAACAACAACAACAATATCGGTAGCAGTCACCAAACAACAATAACAGCAAAAACAATGTTGTCTACATATTTGAATTGACTTTTGATGATGTATCACGATTTATTGTTACCAAAAATGGTTGTCAAAGCGCGTGGAAAAGTGGATCAGCCGCGTCTAACGGTGCAAAACGCGGCAAGAGGCGAGCGCAAGACGGAAAAAAACTCCCACAGCTACGTCGCGGGTTGCCGAAATGTCTTTTGTCGTCGTATGTGCTCTAGACTTTGCGCCTGTTCGCCCCGCTCGTCAATTCGCCAATTCGCCAATTCGCCTCGTTTGCGTTTCGCGTGGCGCAGATGCAGCGCAAGATTAGCCAGCGAAAAAACAAAGCTAAGCGAAAACAAAGCATAACAAGGCTGATGGACGTGCAAGCATCTGAAAAGCTGTCACACACATATTTACTGGAGCTTTATGTGCTGTTATATTAATTGCTTTTAGGCAAACGCCGACAACCAATGAGAAACGCTGGCGCCAACACCTACGCCAAACTTGTCGCGCGTCTGTATGTGGCTATGCATGTTAATTAACAATACACAAGCAGCCCCTCATACAGATACTCTCACACAAACACGCATACACACACACACACACTCATGTGAGACAATGTAAACAGTTGGCCACCCAATAATATGCGCGCCAACTTGTCATTTAGCCTAGCTCCACCTTAACAAAACAAACAAACTGGCGCACACACACACATTCACGAATCAAGACAGCATACAGGCATACAGGTATGCTGAGCTGCTCCAACGCAACATGTTGGCTGCGGCTAGTTTCATTCCAGCAGCGAACGTGGCGCTAGTCGGTCGTGTGTCGCGCTTCGTTCATCGTCGTCCCGAGCTTAGCGTTAAGTTAAACGGTACAATACGAACTCCTTTTGGCTGCGCGTCGACCGTTATAAGCGTGCGCGTTGCCTGTGTTTCAGTTTCAATCCGTTTCTTCGTTCCGCTTGCCGTTTGCCGTTTTCCGATTGTGATTTGTGGGCAGCCGGCATTTATTGCTGTTGTTATTGCTATTGCTCTTGCTTTTTGCATTTACTGCGCGTGCGTGCGTGCGCTTGATTTAAATGGCGTTTTAAGTGAAATTAAAATGACGGATGTGCAGTAATTTGCACACACACAGCAAACACACACCTACATAGAAATACATACGTACGTACAGCCGAGTGTCAATAAATTTGAAACACGCGGCAGCCCGTGGGGCGTAGCATGTGCCTAGCCTTTTGATTACAACTACACAACGCGTGATTGCAACGCCCCAGCAGCAGCAGCAGCAGCAGTCGTTGATCGAATTAAGTGTGCATCGTGTATGTGTGTGTGTGTGTGTGTGTGCGTTTGCTGTGCTGATTGCTGTTTGTTGCGCCCGCGGCTGCGTGTCCGGCAATTTAGCGGATATGCAGGAAAAAGTGTAACACCCCCGCCCAGGAAGCCAGCCGGCTGCAATAAGTGCTAATAAGTGAAGCGGACCGGATGTATTTATGAATTTTGTGCGTTTGACGCCCAAGCGTCGGCTCGCACAATAAGCGCGGGACAGTGAAACAACGGAATAATTGTGGAACAAAAACACACACACACTCAATACGGTCATGCGCTGCCGCCTCAATAAATATTTGCCTATGGCCAGCTAAGCAACTCGCTCACTCGCTCACCCGCTCACTCACATAGCAGCAACCCCCTCGATCGCACGCGTCACGCACTGCAAAGCTTTTCGCTTCGTCTGCAAGTTGTTTTTGCACAATGCGGTGGCCAACGTCGCTGCCGCCGCGTTTGCTGCGTCGCCGTCGCTAAAGCGCCTACAAAGAGAGGAACAACAAATTCTTAAAACTTCAAATAGCAACTGCAACAACCGCTCGCTTGGTACGTTGCACTCTGCAAGTGCCTGTGCTTTCAGTCTCCGCCTCCGCCTCTGCTTCCGCCTCCAATTTGTGCGCGATATTATTGCTGTGTTTGTTGTCATTGATTTGGCGGGTAGCATGCAGCAGTGGCAAACGGTAACAGCTGCTGCGACAATAGAAACTCACTACAATAGTTGCTGCGATTATTTCGAGCACCGTCGTCGTCGTCGTCGTCATCAGCGTTGCAGTCGCAGTCGTAGTTCCGTAACGTGGCTAGAACGTTGCCGGGCAATTATTATTTTGTAAGACGTTTTACAATTTAATGGTTTTCATGGTAAGCACCACTCGACTCACTAAGCCAGAGCACCAAAACGCCAATGCCGTATGCCATGTGCCCCCGTTCTTACAGCTCAGCTCAGTACCTTCCTCCTCCTTCACTCCCTGCCTCCTCCCACCTTACTTTTCTGCGTCCCAATCCGAGTGAAGTTTTCTTTGCCGTGTAACATCTTCTTTCCCGTTCTCTTGGACCATTCGCTAGTTTTTTTGCTCTGCCCTTTTTGGACAGCAGACGCCCCTGAGTGCATCCGGAGGGAAACGGAGGCCAGGCTGACACCTTCATAGCAATAGTCGTGGCATACACACACACACACCCACAAACATAGTTTCTCACCTTATTATACCCTGTTTTATTTTCGCTTCTTCCTCTATGCTTCCAGAATGGACTGGGATCCGACCCTCTGTCAGCAAAGGAGGTGAGTTTCGGTATTATATAGAACCTATAACTACTCTGAAGTTTCATAGATCTATAGCACTCATTATTATTGTATGCTTTATTTGTCATCATCAATCATTTGTTTTTCAGAATAGATCACAGTAATTGAATATGCTAGAGTCGATTAAGATCTCAATATGTTAGAAATATCCAAGATCAACAGTCTAGTAATAGTACTAAATTCTTCTATAGCGCTGAGCTGAGATAAATATATAGTTTTAATCAAGTCAAGGTATAGGGTAACACAGCTACTTTTAGACATGATGTTTTCATTATCCATTACAATTGAATGATAAACATTATACATTTTTGATATTGATAAGTGTTGAACCCATGATATTCAAATTTGATATAATAAATACACAATACGATTGGATAAATTATAATACGATTAAATAATAATAATAATTATAGTTGTTTGGTCAATTTATTACTTTTGTATTTTCATAATATATGCTTTGTATGATACAAACTGTTCTCACATGAAAAGAATAAAAATTAAAAATAAAATGCAAATATACAGAAAAAAGACAAAGAACCTTGATACATCCTTTTTATTGAAAAAAAAAAGTTGCAACTTTTAAACTTTGATTTATTTAGATTTTAGATTTGGATAACAAGTAAAAAGTAAATTGAGCAGAATGCCGAGAGAAGCAAGTATCTGAAATTATTAAACTGATAAGAATGAACAAATCCATTAGAAATGCTTGATAAAAGATTATTTATGTATCGGATATCATATAAAGCCATAGACAACTTATTCGTCAGATATCAGCTTTTCCATTCAGTTAATTCGAATCACAATCAATTAAGGTGACTCGTCTTCTCTCGTAGAGACTTTGGAGTAAATGATATAGTTCGGCGTGTGGTAGCATTAATGATATCAACCAGGCAATTCCCAGTTCTGCAACTGGTCAACTTATGAGGCTCATCAATTGCAGCAAATTGCGCGCCTCAAAGTAAAAGCCGCACAGCAATTGATTTTTTTCCCGAAAAATTCCTGTTGGCAAATATTATTGCCAGCTCGCATACCAATCGGAGAACAATCCATAAAACTGGCCATCAATGGGGGCAAGAGAGAATTGGATAGTGGAGCAGAGGAGCAGAGACGGAGCTGACGAGGCGAAGCGACGATGCTGGACAGGCGCAGCTAGTGGTCAACTCCTCTCAGCCTCGGCGCCTATGAGACATTTCAGCACGTCTCACACAAATTAGCGCAGCGATTGCAACGCCAATAACAATATCGTAAAGAAGGGCGGGCGGTTCCTAGGAGTGGGACCGGGTTAGGCAGGGGTCTCTACACTGGGAGATCAAGATCTCGGGTAATAAATCAGCACAGTTAAGCGAGGCAATTAGATAAAATGGCTGAACGGTTGCTGGGCTCGCATATCAATTGCAATGCATCGCGATTCGTATCGACTCTCAGCTCTCGATGTGTCCGATGAAGTTGTTGTCAATGCAATCCATAAGATAAAATAGCCCAAAAGTCACCGATCGCATGTGCATTGGCCCCAAAGGCCCCAACGGCTCCAGCGGCTCCAACGACTGCTCCGCCGGACACAATCGAAGACAAACTATCTAATCTAATGTTGTTTTCAAAGGCAATGAGCATTTGTTTGAATGAATAAATGCAGCAGCCGCAACACACCAACAACAACAACAACAACTGCATAAAATATCGCCCCAGGGGTAGCTCGACTAAAGCAATACCTTGTAATTAGCTTTAGTCATATTGAAAGTGAGCGACTTCTAATTATCTACTGACAACTAACAAAGACAAATCAATATTATTGCGAAAATTACAAGCTGCAAATTGTTAGAGCTAAAAGTTCAATCAAGTTGTTTCATTAATAGAAAGCAATGACTTTAATTTGAAAATATAAATGATTCTAAATATATATATTGAGCTCGGCAAAGTACAAACAATAACTTTTATTATTAGAAAATCATATCGTTGCCTCTTTCAACAGATAAAATATGCAGAACTGGAATTGAAAGCGAATAAGAAGCAGAATCAGAATATAAAGCTATTTATAATTCAAAGGGATTATCAATTGAAATTAACTTTTCTTATAACAATTATTATAAATATTTTAAATAGTTATTATTAAATGAAATATTGATTTTATGCCTGCAAAAATAGAGAAATGGTGAAAACTAAATTTAATCAGTTGCATAAGCAGATGCAGAGCTTCAATAAGAAAAACTCTAATAAAGTTTTTATATAGTATGAGTGTTCTATAGAATACTAGAACGAGACACAGACAAACTGCGCAAAAAACGGAACCTCTTTCTGTTTGAAGAAAACAATAGGTTTAAAAAAGATTAAAATCGAATTTTTTTTGATGTACTGAGGCTTAGATAAATGTCTGTTTATTTATTTAAATACTTAGAAGACTCAATATATTTTTTATTTTTACTTTTAAATCATATTGATGAAATGGGGAAAATTACACTAGACTAATGAATTACCTGCATTCAATAGAACTATAAATGATTTAAATTCATGCTAGGTGAAAACCAATCATACCCTATTGGCATCTACAGGGTAGGCAGCATCGCGTGGCTGGCCAAGTGTAAAAATCTCAGCATCTAGAAGTTGGCCAGCTTGTAAATCGCCCACTCGACGCTGACATTTTTTCATAATTTGCGCTACAAGCTTGACAATTGTCGTTTGTTGCCCACTGGGCAATGTTTTTATTGTTGTTGTTGTTCTTCTGTTGGCAGCTTGTATGCAACAACAGCGCGCTGCATCCGTTTGGCCAAAAGCTCTTCGAATGGCGCGAAACGCGAAGTGTTGGCGCTTTCGCACCTCCAGTTCTCAGCTTCAGCGCTCCAAGCTCAGCCTCGTTTGCCCTCCTCCTCTTCACTCGCCCTCCCCCTCTCCCTCTCCCTCTCTATGCTTCCAGTCTCTGATGCATATGCAATGCTAAATTAAAACTTATCCGTTTTATGGCGCTGCGGGCAGCCAATAACTGTTTTAAGCCAGCTCTTTTTGTAGTTTTTTTATACATATATATAAATATCTTTTCTTTTTTAATATTTGTTTGTCGGCTCGGTTTTATTGCCGCTAGTTTATTGGTCAAAAATTTCGTAAGCGCTTAATGCGCAACAATTGCGGTTTTTCATATGGGCCAGAAAGAAGAAGCAGAAGCTTAACCAGAAGCGTTCGTCCCGACGGAAGTCGTTTGCGGTTCCACGCAGTTGAATTCAATAAGCCAAACAGCTACCAAACACGCACAGATAGAGATACACACACAGACACACGCACGCACACACACACAATCATATTCACACAAACTCTCCATCTCTCTCTCTTTCTCCATCTCTCAGCTATTCTTCAGCATTTTGTCAAACTTGATTAGCCGTAGCCGTAGCTTATGGCCTTATTGTTTACTTGCATATCTAATAAGCCACATTCTTAATCATAATGATGTTCTTGATAATGATCTATAACTCTCTCACTCAATCTCTCTCTATATCTCTCTCTTTCTCGACTCCCTCCGTTACGCTCAATCTATCTCTATCTCTCTCCCTCTGTGTTCTTCTTTTGCAGGCAGAGGGCCCTCCGGTTCAAGTTGAACCAGTTGATTTGAGTCTACGTTCGCCGCGCGGTAAGTTGCTAATTATACACATTCCCATCTTAAGGCTCTATCTGCAGCTACTTTTATGCATGTGGTTGTTGTTGTTACTGTTCTTTGCCAACGCTCAATAAATATGGTTCCGAGTAATTAATCAATGGACTAGCCGTCATCTGTGTAAAGTTGGCTTCTCTAAACGGGTCAAGTAAGCATTTCGAAGAGAAACCAATTTGCATCTCGAGTGAAAAGCGAATGGAGGCGGGCTTTTTAATTATAACAGTTGGCAGCTTAAGTAAGTTCCACTTTCGTAGTGGGTGGTACGTAAAAAATGTGTAATTGATAAGCAGAACCAATTTTATGGACAAACCTTAAGCGATTTGCCATAGACTTAAGATACTTCAACGAAAGTTGAAAGTTTTTGAATATTTTAAGATGGCACTTAAGTGTTTACGTTTCACAAGAAAAAGAAAAACAAATTGGTTTCTAGATAGTCGCTGAAAATATTTCAGATTAAACTGTTTACCGCGTAGTTGCTAATAAATCATTGAAAATTATTTTCTATCCATTTGCTCCACTTGATAAATGTAAGTTGAAACTTGACTCAACCTTTTAATTTTCGGTATTTTCATATATCATAGATACAGCCAAATATATACATATACTATTTAATTAGAATATTTAATTGTTATCTGTTATTAATGTAATGTAGAGAATATTTTGCTGAACACTATTGCTTTTGACTATGACATCCGAGCTTAACATAAAAATAGTCTAACAGCTCAGTTCACGGGATTCGATTTGCTTGGAAATCTCAGCAACATAACTTGTTATACATGAAGTTTCATATGAAGTTTAGTATATTTTTCGTAGATCCGTGTATTGCAGGCGCATATCGAGTTTATCCATTAAAAACTTTTTCGAAAATCAGTTATAAAACTATATCTTCTATCTTCTTTGGAGCTATATATATATATATACTTTATATAACTTATGTTTTATGTTTTAGCAAATAGTCATATTTTAGTGTTATTATCATGGTCTGTAAGTTTTATGAAGATTGTCTATCCACAAGAAAAGTTATTAATCAATTAAGTTCCCATAGTAAGCCCACACTGCATCCCATGCCAGCGTATGTGTAAGTTGGTTGTAAATAAAATGATGGCATATTAAACATTTAAAAATATATATATTCTCACTAAATTTAGTTGAAAAATAGTTGGATAATAGGAACTTTGCATCATAATTTGATTGTTGCAGGAAATCCTTCCGATATTATTTACAGTATTTTTTGGCATTCGACAGATTTTATTTTGTAAGTAGCTGTCATTAATATTTGTTGAGCTGCTTTTGATGAATTAATCATAATAAAGCTTTGCTACAGAAATCTTCTAATTAACACACTTAACCAATTTATGCTAATGCCAATTTAAATTAAACAAACAAACAATGTTTTATCGCTTGATATCAGATTTATTGCATTTGAAATCAAAAAAATTATCCAGTAGCCAAAGTTCCGGTTTCACTTTTATGCATGCGATTTATGTGTGTGGCATATGTGTTCCGGGTCTTACGCTTTAGTGTCAAAGTTCATTCATCTACGGTGTAAATATATTCAATGGAAGCGAATTGTGAATGCCAAACTTTAGAAAACAAAAGCTATTAGAGTCTCTAGCTTTTGCCAAATGCTTATGGGCTTATCTCATCTATATTTAAATATCTATATATGTTATATACTAGAGCGTAAGCATAAGCAGATTTGCATATATATATGATATATATATATATATATATATATATATGTATAGATATATGTATATTCTTTATTGCGAAAGTGAAAGCATTCGCTAACAGTAGTTAATGCTTAGTCTTTACACGCAGCTCGTTTAGTTAATGAAATAGATGCGCTTAATTGTTTCTATTTCCATTTTGATTTCCATTTAATGCCTCAGGCGTCATGCAACCTGTTGCAGGCGTAGCGCTCGCTCGTAATCAACATGAACATCACTTGTAGGCCCATAAAACGGATTCACGTTGATTCCCTCCAAACGTAGCTCCATTTCTAACGCAACGACAATGGGCCACAGCTGTTGGCTGCCCACTGAGCCAGAACCCAAGCTTCAGTTAAAGGCAGTTAAATAGAGGAGGCGCAGTGGAAGGGGAGGGGCGTTCGGATAGGGGCATACAATCTAGCGCAACTAACAAGCCCATAGAGAGCGTGTGTCGTTGTTGTAGTTGTTGTTTGGTTCTTGTTGGTTTTACCACTTGACCGACCACCAGCTGTTGACCATTTGACCTTTTTGGCAGCCTTTCTCTTTGACTAGGCGCATAATGTGGCTGCGTTGGTGAGCGTGTGTGTGTGTGAAGTTAACAGCAACGCCCCAAAACTGTTGCCCACTGCGTGGTACTTACCCGTTCCGGGTCTGGACTCATCAGCAGCGACATCATCAGTGACTATGTTATAAGATGGATGTTTGCTTCAGCTAGATAGATAGTTATATGGTTGTTGTGACTGCCTCTGCTGCTGTAGTTGCCTCTGCTGCCGCTGTTAAACCTCTGGCCGTAGGGTGCCCCAGCGGTACACATAATTTAATTAAGAAGCAGAGCTCGGGCTGCCTTAAATGGCTATACAGTAAGATTAACAGCTAAGGGCCGAAACGCGTTGGGTTCATTAGACATCGACTAAAAGAGAAAAATCCGATGTATATATATATTTCTTATATATATATATATATATATATATATATATATATATATATATATATAATGCAAAATACAAAATAACAATATATAACGACTGAGTTCCAGTCGGCAGTTGCGCATATTAATCAATTAGGCATGATATTAGTGAGGGCATCATTAATTTTGTCAATACGCTTGGGCCATCGAGAAGCGCAGAGAGAGGCTCATTCAGTCGCTCGCCTCTTAATGGTTTTTCCTCTTTGGCTTTATGGCGTGCTACCAGAGCGCGCGAGTTGTCTACGGATCTGTGGCAAATGTGTTAAATAGCGTTAAAATTTGTAAAACAAACGGCACATAATGGGAGACCCCGTCTTAATTTCCAAGTTTAACGGTCATTCAGCATTGCCTTATACATATATGTATGGTAAACATCTGCTTATATACTCACATACAGAGATTTGACTATGTGAATACACTTGACTATTTGGCTACATAAATTATAGCTTTTAAATAATTATGCAATTAGGCAGCGGCCACGATAGCTGATAGCTGATAGCCGATAGCCGATAGCCCGAAACTGCGAATGAACTGAATGAAGCGGATAAAAAGACAACAAGCTGGAAAATATCTAGAGAGAGAAGTGACAAACCACAGTATACCCTCTATTGAGCACAGATCTTGAAATATACATATTTAGTCGGCTTATTTAGGAGTAACCAAGAATAAAGATAACAGATTCATGTGTAGATCGTTATAACAATAATGTGTGCATAGTTATTTTGCTTTAAGAACGTAAAGCAAAGAAAGTCAAGATATGATACGACAGGAAATCTATATAATATTTTCTGGTTGAACTGAACAATAGTCTAAATACATTTTCCGTAGATGCATCTGTCCTTGCAGAGCTAACTTCCCAGGGTATAGCCAAGTTCTGCCAAAATAACTGCCAAATAAAAGAGGTTGTCTGTCGAGTGCGAATTCCCACCAAGTCTAATTGCAGGCTGGGAAGCGTTGCAGCTAAAGCGAAACAACTACAACTTGATTTATTTAAGCTACTCAAACAGCCCATAAATAAAGCTGTTGAACTAGCCGCACAGCACAGCACAGCACAGCACAGCGCTGTGGCTGGCAGGACGAGGGGCAGAAGCTGGTGCAGGCGTTGGTGCTTTACCTTAAGTCTTCCAGCCTGAGACTCTGCGCCGCAGACTTTGCTGCGGTGCTCTTCTGCGCGGCTGGCTCGGCACTTGGGGGCATAGGCTTTCAGGTTAAGTAGATGCGGCGACACGCGGGTCGTTGCCAAAGCAAAGGATCTGAAGACGTGGCAACGGGCAACGGGCAGCGGGCGACGGACGACGGACGACGAGCAACATGGGGCAGCACTCTAGCGAGCAGCAGAGTATTGAATGATATGCAAGTTTTGCTGTTACCGTTGCTGCACTTCATCGATGCGACTGCTGCTGATTTTGGCATCTCGAGCGATAGACTCCAGTCTCTCTCTCGCCCTAAGAGATGGCAAATCTTTCATAACTGGAGGCAGCGGCCGCTCCTTGACTCCGAGTGCAGCTCACAGAGAATTCATTTGCCTGGCCCGCACAATGCGATTGTTTTTTAATTATGCTCGAGCTGAGCTGTGTGGCTGTGCGGCTGTCGGCTGACACCCAGTCGTACGCTAGATCTAAGCCATGGGGACTGGGGACTGGGGACTGGGGACTGGGGACTGGGCACAGGTCCAAGTTCTGTCTGTTTAACATGGCGCGTATGTAACGCGCTTGTCGCTCGGCTCGTTCGCGTTGACTTGGACTCCAGTTGACTGAGTGACTGCCTTTTTGAGGTTATGTGAAAGGTCAAGTTCGTGATCGCATTCAAACATTTTTGCCAACCACTCATCTTGCTGCGCAGATCGGCGTACCAACTGCCTGCCTGTCGGCCCACCTGCCCGCCTTCCCTGTTGCCTGCCCACCAAACGCCTCCAACTCAACCCGGGTCCAAGTGAACCCAGCCTTGTCGTGGATGCAGAGAGGGGTAAGGCCGGGATGCGAGTGTGAGCCCGACCCAAAGCCCAAAGACGACGACGACGTCGTAGAAAAATTGAAGATGAGCGTGCCACCACCACGCCACGATTCTGCCATTGCCACACTGCCTGCCCCGGCTGCCCCACCTAGTCCCCCACCCGCTGCGCCGCTGAGCCGCTGCACCGATGCCTGCCTTGTCGCACCAAATTGAGTGAATGTAAACTGTGGTTTACTTGTTTCCAGCGTTGTCATAGTAATTTTTCTGCACTATAACAACGGGCAGCGTCGCCTGCAACTGCAACTGCAGCCCCAGCTCCCAGCTCCCAGCACCCAGCTCCTAGCTCCTAGCTCCGGTGGCAGCAGTCACCCGAAAAAAACACAGAAAACAGACAAAAAATGGAGATGCTGATGACACTGGAGACACGTTGTCTCTCTGGCAATCGTGCAACTGACACACCAGCAACAGCATCTGCAACAACTACAACAACAACAACAACA
Organism: Drosophila hamatofila; assembly: GCA_035045345.1. Classification (NCBI taxonomy): domain Eukaryota; kingdom Metazoa; phylum Arthropoda; class Insecta; order Diptera; family Drosophilidae; genus Drosophila; species Drosophila hamatofila. The sequence goes on from JAWNPA010000012.1 coordinate 1,273,632, forward strand.
ATAACAGCAACAACGAAATGTTATAGCAGCATATGCCACACGAACCAAAAATTACACTGGACAACACAGGGTGCGGCTAAGGTATGCGCAGGGCGGGGAGTGTGCAGCAATCTTTAGTTTTTCTCTTTCGTCTTCTTTTATTTTGGGTGGGGAATCAGTTGCCTCTTCTGCTGCATTGCTTTGAGGATGATTTGAATGTCGACTGTTGCCGTTGCCGCTGTTCATGTGATTTCTCAGGCACTTTGATTGCGGATTAGCTGCCTACATGGAAAATCATTTGCGGAGACAGAAAAATTTCATTAAAATATCAGAGCTCGCTCTAGCCTCTTTTGATATTTATTGTGTCGTCTTATTATTGGCAGTTGTTTATATTAATTGAATTTATTTCCAAAGTCATTGATATATAGAGAATGCCTGAAATCTATTTGGAGGAAATTTTAATTTAAAAACAATCAAAACAGAGCTAGGTAACGCAATTAGAGAATGACTGAAATCTATTTTGCTAAATTTTCTTTTATTATTTTAATTTAAATTTTGTAATGAATGTGAAATCAAACATTTTCATTTTTATTCACTTAGTATTTAAAAAAGTATTTAAAAAATTTAAGGTGTTTCAGAAAAGAATTGAATTTGACAGAAGTTAGTTTTTTCTATACTTTTAAAGGAGTTAGTCAAGAGTGTTTCGTGTGGGATAGCTTTTGAGTACCTTAATTGTGCGACTTACATCGTTGCATTCACTTTTGGGAGTATACAAAAAAATAATAATAATGATTCTTATGATGCGGTGCATTGCGTGTTCTTCACTCATTTGTTACAGTTTGAAGCGGCAGAAGAATGAATGTCGCCAGTCTTAAAAAAAATACAATAAAAATAGTTATTATAATTAATAGTTAAATAATATTTGTAATAATAATTTTATATAACATATTCTTCATAATATTCTTTTAATAATATTATATAGAGACAATTAATATAATAGTAATTTTAATAATAATTGCAGCTTCATTGATTGAGTTTTTGGCAACATGTGCAATTCAGAAGTTAATTTCTTATATTTTACTATTCTAACATGGCTATACTTTCACCAGGTCATCTGTTCATCTCATATATTTCGCAGCCAATTAAGATCCACATAAGCTATGTAGGATAATTTATAATGCATAAATAATATGCAAGTACACAGGCTGCGGTCATGGTTTTACATGGCGACTTTGCAGGCGGATTCGCTGCTCTATCTAAATTTATTCAGTAACCTGAGACTGATCACAGACATGCGTAGCTTTTGGCGTCAGTTAACGCCTAACAAGTGCCTCAATGCGCTCGACAGCCAGCCTCGGGCCGCAGCGGCAGTTGGTTGGCTATAAATCAACGCCCATGTGGCGACTGGCAACTGGGCAACCAAAAAACCTGCTGCACAGTGCATTTCCCACTGAATGTGTGCGCATCTTCCCAGGAGCATGCGAATAAATGCTACAACAGCAGCAACAACAACAAAAAGCAAAGCTAATGTAAAATAAATAAAAGAAAAGCAAAAAATATATAAAAATAAATAAATAAAAATAAAGAAAAGTAAGAGCCAGACGCTGCAGATGTGCTGATCCGCAGCTCTGCTGATCCATCCCAGGGCCTGGGCCTGGGTCTGAGCCTGGGCCTGGGCATGTAGCAGCTGTAAGTAGATCCACGCTTTCGTGAGCAAACAATTCGAAAGCTGACAAAAGTGCTGTGCAATAACATGTTAACGACGATCTCCGCTGCCTATCGATGCGAGTGTGAGTCGACGAGGGCGACAGAGTGTGGGGGTGTTCGGCAAGAGCCCACACGACGACGAGTCATAAACCACGACGCAAGCTGCTCCTCAAAGCGAAAACAAAAACAACAAACAAGTATATTTCTACAATTTTTTATTTTATTTTTAAAATATAATTTTGGCACAGTTGAGTTATCGATGCTGATATATATCGATCGCATCTGCATCGCGAGTTTTCGCTGCCCGTGCAGCTCATTAGCTGGCAGCTAATTTCGCAAGCGTTGCCAGACAATGCCACAGAGCCAAGCGGCATGCAACATAGAAACTGTAGCTGCATATTTATTGGTCATAAGTGCGCCGACAAAAAACACAAACAACAACAAAATCGTTCGGAAATTTGTCTCCAACTAAAAAATAAAAAAAGGCCAAAAAGCGCCGCAAAAAGCCAAAATGCTTGCATATTAGCAATTTGCATTGTTTGGGGAGCAATATATGTGCAGCAGACGGACAGAGCGACAGAGACAGACTAACGGACGGGCAGACGGACAGACGGAGGGACTGGCTGGTGTCTGCACTGGTTTCGAGGCCTTTCCAACTGCTGCAAGCCTTATATAAAAAAAATAAAAAATAAAAAAAAAAACCAACAATAGCCCGAGGCAGCCAGACATCCAGCCAGCCAGGGTTGTACGTAGCTGTGAAAAAATTCTTGGGCCGAATGCTGCTGCTGCTGCTGCTGCTGCTGCTGCAACAAACTGCATCCGCCTCCAATTCGTGCACCCGCGCACATGCTCCTAAATGGAGCCTTCGTGTAAACAGAAAAATTTGACTCATGACTTTGTTGTGCAGCAGCCTCAACGACAACAGCAGCAACAACAGCCAGAGCCGCAGTACCACACATTCACATCCTTTTTTGGCGGGGGCATGCAACATAGTGCTACACTTTTAGTTTTGCTCAAATTAGTCAGCGGGATTTTTGCGGCTGTGTTTCTACAAATTAACGCCAATTTCGTATCACGTTATTAATAGTTACCATTAAATTGCCCGCTCCACGCTCTGATCATTATCTGGCGGCTAACAAGACAACAACAAAAGCCGCAGCTACGGATAGTGGATGCTGCATGCTTGCTGGCTGCTGCTGCTCTTGCTGCTTGTTTGCCGCCTGGCTAGTGGGTGAACCACTGTGATTCCTTGCGGGTCCGCAATTGGCAGCCACAGCTGGCCAGCAACGTCTTGCCTTAATTATCTGCATGGCCAAAAAGAAAAGAGCACCAGCACCAGCACTAGCACCAACCGCAGCAGCAGCAGCAACTAAAATAAACTATACCGAATTGTTTCTTTTTGTTTTTATTTTCGATTAGGTTCAAGAAAACCAAAAACCAAAAAAAAATAAAAATAAAAACAGCTGCAGTCGCGTCACCTTTGTTTGCCGTATAGAGCGCGATAAGCTTGTTAACTGTTAACCAAATCTGTAGCAGGCCACCGAAAAATTGTAAAAAAAAGCAGCCAAAATCACTCTGTGTCTGTGTGCACGCCCACGTTCTCCACGTTTGTGCAACAAGCTGCATGGTGCACTTTTATTATACTTTTTATTTGCCAGCTAATCAATGACCCACTACCTAATTAACATTAACATGGCCTTAGACATGACAGCCTGAATTCGATAGGGTCATCTATATATGTATATACTAATACATATTTATTTATTTACCTAAAATAGATAAACTAACAAGTAAGAAAACTCTAGTCGAGAGTGCTCGACTAGATAATACCCTGAACCAAACAAACACAAAATACATTTAATATGGTTAAATACTTAGACTTCAATATATTTTATTATTAAGTTTCAGTGCTGGGCAATGCCCAAAATCTGCTAAACATATGTTTTATATGTTATTGCACCCACAGAAATAAAATAAATTAAATCAGACAATTAGACTTATAACTAATTGTATGTTTAGATTATCATCGTATATAATAATTATAAGCTTATATATCACCAAAGCTTGAAAATAAAAATATTTTTAATTTTTTTAAAAAGCCCGCCTGTTCAATGCTGCAGATCAGTGTTTAAAAGTTCATTTTAATAGTGATGATACTTTGCAGCATGTACATACATATGGATAAATTGGAACATGTATATGTAAGGGTGTATGTGTGTAACGCTCGAAAATACTTGCAATTATACATACAAACATTTATGTATATGTAGAAATGTAGGACTATGTTAGCATATACATGTGTGCATACATATGTATTGCCAAAACAAATTAATAGATGGCGCAACGCGCTTTAGTTATTTGCAATTAGAAACATTCTATATTATGAACATTATCATTTGATTCTGTTAAACTTAGCATATGCTATAAAGTTGCTTAAGATGTAAATAGAAAAGAAAATGTAAATATTTGCGTGGGTAAAAGAATTGAATAATTTATTTATTTTCAATTTATTAAAAATAAAAAATCATTCACATATTTTCACTGCAATTTAAAGAATTTGTTCAAATTTATGGTCGCTATCCAAAATGTTGACTTTCCATTTTATTAAGACACCAAGACTCAAACCGAGAAATTCTCGATGAACGTTCACCTCGATCACCTCAAAAAGTCACCTCATGCTCTCATGCTAAAAAGATTGAAAAATTAAATTCTACCGACTTTGCCTCCGAAGTCGAAAAGCGCGCCTCGCCTTTAATAACAACGCCACCTCGCCACTTAAAATCGAAACGACAAAACTGCAATAAGTTGACCGCTAGAGCGCCATCTAGTAAAACTAAACTAAACTAACAGCTGAGAATTTTAACACAATAAATCGCAATTTGATTCTTAGAATATGCTAGAAGAGGTTTGAGTGTATGTGTGCACACGTATAGGAAAACTCTTTTTGCTGCTGCCACGTGCGTTTGTTAGTTGGCCAAACGTTTTGTTTATTAATTTGTGTTGACTAAACGGAATTTAATGAAACTTTTAGCATATTATGTACATATTCTATTGAATATTTTACATTTTATAAAAATGCCAACTCATTCACAATTAGCTATACATGCAACTGACCTTCAAAGGGGAGTTTGGTTACATTTGGAGCCGGTATCCAAAATATAACAAAAATTGAAATTCTGTAAAATTCATCTAAACCTATATGCAAAATTTGGAGACTCTAGCTTTAAAGATGTAGGAGATATAATTTTAAAACGGATTTTCGATAGGGTTTTTAATCGATAAAAAAAAAACGGGAGTAGTTATCGTTTTTTGGAGATAAACTCGATCTGCGCGTGCAATGCACGGACCTAACAAAAAAAATTTCAAGTCTCTAGCTCTTATATCTTCTAAGATCGACGCGTTCAAACATACGGACAGACGGACGGACGGACAGACGGACGGACGGACAGACGGACGGACGGACAGACGGACATGGCTAAATCGACTCAGCTCGTTGCCCTGATCAAGAATATATATACTTTATGGGGTCGGCCACGCCTCCTTCTGACTGTTACATACATTTAACAAAACCATTATACCCTGATTTCCCATTTTCAATGGGTTCAGGGTATAATAAAAACAAGTAAGAGCGTTGCAGTCGGACGTTACCGATTGCAGAATACTCATTCGCAGTCCCAACGCTGCTAGATATCTATATCTAATTGATTTTGAACTGTCAATCTGTTTTAAATTCCAAGTTTGTAGCACTAATAGTAATAGCAGTAGCTAGCTTTAAGACTGTAGAAGATACAGGTTTACCCGATTTGCCACGCCCTCAATGGGGGTAAATATATCCGCCATATATTTTTTATCAACACGAGTATACATTCAAAATTTAAACTCGTTAGCATTTCAGCAATCAGGGTTTCTGAGATACCGGAAAATGCATTTACTGATTTGTCACGTCCCTAGTAGGCGGTTCGCGAAAAACTTGACACTTAATAATTCGAGAGTATACCTGAGTATATGTTCCTAAAATCATGTCTCTAGTTTTAATAGCGGATTGAAATGAGTAAAAAAAATATATTTGTATTGCCTAACAAAGTACAGAAAATTATTACAATAGTATCAGCAACCTGATGGGGGTTTTTTATTTACCCGACCAGCCAGCTATGCCCCAAATCCCAGGCAAATATGGCCAGTGATATTATTAAACAAGTAAGAAATCTCTAGTCGAGACTGCTCGGCTACGAAATCCCCTGAACTGATATTTCAAATTCAGTACTTCCTCGCTTCTTTTCTGCTTATACAAGAAACAAACAATACACACATACGCCCCCACGTATAAGCAGACATGGGCTGCAGTGTGGGTTTACTATGTGAACTTAATTGTTTAATAACTTTAGTTGTAGATGGACAATCATCATTAGACTTTCAAACCGTGATAAATACATTAAAATGTGTTTATTTGCCAAAGCACAAGTCTAGATCTTTGGGGGGTAAGGGTGAAAAATAACAAAAGTCGATATTTTTGGATAACATATAAATCTATGTTTAACATTTGGAGAAAAAGAATAGAAAATATATACGATAGGGTTGGGAAATCACTGCACACCTGTGGAGAATTTGAAGATCATCAAAAATAAGTAAGGATTTTATTACGGGATTATTTTAGTTCAATCTAATTATTTTTACAACTTTGAATAGGGAATTCCTAAAAATCCAGTTCACATTGAATTGAAATTCCCATCTGAATTTTGCTCAGCCTAAAAGCGAAGTCGAACCCTCATTTAATTTCTTGCTGAATATAGTTTTTACGTATTAAAAGATTTTCAAGTAATTTAAGTCTTGATAATTTGTTCAACTACTTGCACTAATATTTCAGGCATAGATAATACTATTTTAGCATGACTGATTTCTGTATTTAATTTTAGATTTTTTTCATTCATTCTTGATAGTAATTCATTTTTGGTAGTAATAAAACCAAGCACATTAATAATAATTTAACATTAACATTTAACATTAATAACATTGTATTATTTGTTAAAGATTTTGAGGAAACAGGAAAATTTTCTTAGAACTTAACAACTATTTAATTTAGTTGAACACTTATCTATATACACACTTATTTAGCTATTTATTTATTGCAATATGTTTGATTGAAAACAATATTATTTGAAATGAAGCAAATACTTTTTGTTACGCTCTTCTAATAAATCTAAATTTATGTCTGTATTAATTGAGCTAATGGAACTTACGGGTGCTTTGTGCATAGCACATGTCCATCTTTGATTTGTAGATAGTTGGCCAAGATTTGCAGCTACTTAGAGCTGGACCTGATGCCGGCTAGATAAGCAAATGCGAATCGGATAATGTCATGTTGCCATGTCATATGTTAGTAACAGCAGCCGCAGCAGTGTAAAAAAGAATAGATATATAAGAGTAAAAAAGCTACAAACTGGAGCAGTAAGTCAAAAGCAACGCTGAAAAACATTCTTATCGATTACACCTGAGACCTCAATCAATAAATTGATTGTTAGCGATCAGTTTAAGGCTGGCTGGCTGTAGTAAGTGGTGCCGCGGTGGTGCCGCAGCCACTATGTGCCGCGCATACAAAAGAGCTGTTGTTGCTGTCGCTGTTGCTTTTGCTTTTGCTGTTGGTCGGCTCTTAAGATAATCCGAGTGGTTGCTGCTCTGCCTGGCCTGCTCGCAGCCTCTGTGGTAGCCTGACTTTGAGTCCAAGTCGAAGCATTTTGATCACAGCCAGGCGATAGGCGGCGAGCTGCGTTGTTAGGAAGTCGTCGCTTGGCCGTTTGTTTGTTTGCCTTACGTTGCTGTTGCTGTTGTTGTTGTTGTTGTTTCATTTCGTTGAGGCATAGAGCAAGATTTGTGTAAATGTCAGGTGGTAATAGTGACACTGTGCGCCACTTGATTGGTTTTACTTCTGACCAACTCAGCAGCAGCAGCAACAACAACAACAATAAGAAAAACCATAACAACAACAATAACAATAACAGAAACAACCACTGTGTGCCAATTTTGTTGTTTTTGGTAGCCTAGCTGAATTGGTCGCAAGGCTGTTATGGTTCTTTTTGCTGTTTGCATTTCTTTAATTGGCTCATTTTCACGGCACATGTTGGCCAAAAAAGTTCAAAAAGCACCAACAGCCAAATGAAAAAGGTAGCCAAATATTTATTGCTGCATAAAATGAAATACACGACTATCGCATCGAAGCCATCAATAAAACATGTAAATCAATTGCAGCGCATACATGGCGTATGAGTAATGTTGATTTCCTCGACCATTGGCAGTTGTCAAACGAAAAGAACTCTGTGGACGTTGTGACAGCTTGTACAGAATTGAGCTGCAACTTGGCTGTGAGCTCAATATCATGGGGCAGCTCACATATATTTATATTTAATTAGTATAAACATAGAATGAATTATAATTTTGTTGACCCAAAAATATTTATAAGCAAGAAAAGTGTAATTTTTTTCAAAGCAAATAAATTTACACTTTTTGGGGGTTTTAAAAAAATTAAAGTTTTTAGATTTAGCTTACCGGTTGTTCTTTTAGTTCGAGAAAAACTTCAAATATCAACTAATGGAATCTTTCTATTCCTATTTTTCTCCTACATCTTAAGAATTTCGATTTTTGTTATATTCCGCAACCACCTCCAAATCCGCCCTTTTTGCTACAAATTTGCAAAAAACGTATATCAAATAGTAGAGATTTATGCTTTAGCAAAACACACATTTTAATGTAATTATCATGAATGTGAAAGTTTTATGAAGATTGTCCATCTGCAAGAAAAGTTATTAAGCAAATAACCTCCCATAGTAAACCAACATTGCAGCCCATGCTTGCTTATACGAGCGCGCGTATGTGTGCATGTGTGTGTATGTTTCCTTTCTTGTGTAAGCAGAAAGTAATCGAAGAATTATTGAAATATGAGATCCTCGAAGGGTTCAGGGGATCTCCAAGTCGAGCAGTCTCGAGTAGAGCTTTCTTATTTGTTTGTTTTTTTTTTTTTTTTTTTTTTTTTTTAGCGGGCTGCTTTTTTTTCTGTCTAATAGGACATTTAGCAAATTGTGTTAGTTTTACATTCACCTCTAATCATTATTATTATTATTGCACAGAATAAATTCACAATTTTGTGTTTATTAATCATTTTTACGTTACATAAAAACTTTATTTTATATATTTTGCTGGAAAGCTTAAAAAATGTTTTCTCAAAGAAGTTTAATATATATATATTTTTTTTTTTAAATTGGGCATTCGATTTCAAAAGATGCAGTCTCAGAACGGCTTTTATCATTAGCTCGTAGACGCTTTGTTACAGCCGCAGCCCATCTTCAATCCACTGATGGAGCAAGCAAAGAAACTTCTGGTTGTTTTAGCAACGCCCACCACGAGGCAACTCCCAAGCCCAAAAACTAAACGGCAATTGCCGCAGTTCTATTGCAGTTGCAGTTGCAGTTGCGCAGTTCTGTTGGCTGCTGATCGTAAATTGAAAGCACACGCTGCGTCATCAAAGTCATTAAAACTTTGTGTGTTTTTATCTTTATTTTTGGTTTCTTCTTTTTGGGTGTGGATATGCGTTTCTGTAAGCGATATATGCTACAAGAACGTCTCGAACATGTTTACGTGTGTGGGCGAAACAATGTGTGGGCGTAGAATGTGGCAAGCCAAACAGACAGACAGACAGACCGACAGACAGACAAACAGATAGACAGGCAGACAGGCAGACAGACAGGCAGATAGATAGGCAGACACAGACAACTGCAGTCAGTCAGTCTGATTGTCTTCTGTTCGCTCAGCCAGAAGCTGCCTCGCAGCCGATTTAAAAAAATAATAATAATAAAAGTGCTAAAGCTCTGCCACTTCCAAGCTAGAAAACCCCGAGCTTTGTCGGGTGTGTCGAAAGTCTGGCGACAATTTCGCAACGCTGCCAAATGATGGCAAATGTTGCGGCTGAAAGGTGTGTTCTACCCGCTTGCTACACCTGAATGCAGTTGACTTCAGTCGGTGCATTTCAAACGCGTCGTCGCTTTAATGATACGCATTTGGCAAGGCGTCTTAAGCTGCAGCAATGCGCGTAATCACACGAAATCATTTTTTATATTTTTTTCATTTTTTGTTGTTGTCACCTTTTGAGCTGAGCCGACAAATTTGAGTCTCCGAAAGTTTAATCAATCGTAATGATTCTGAATCTATTTCGATGCGGCAGCTAAATTCTGTGAATGAAAAAAGTTATGGCTGTGTGTAAAGTATAAGAGTATAAGTATAAGTATAAGAATTTTCTTTTGTGAGCTGGCGCAGAGTAATCTATGAATTAAATCAATTATGAAAAGTGTTTTACGAAATCAATAAGTTCGAATTCTATTTAGTTTTCTTCTCGAATTTTAAATAGTTTTCTTCTATATATATAGAAGAATGCTAATAGACATATACATATATGTAAAATTATAGTTAGACAAATATTTCTGAATTAAAACTCGTTCATAACACAAATATTATTTATCTGGGATTTCTGTAGAGCAAAGATAAATATATATATCAAAAGATAGAAAGATAAATTGTAATGATTACAGATTATGCCTCAAAGAAATAAACGATTTTTGACTGCTCGTTCAAATTGTAGCTATACAATATTCCTGAAAAAACTAAGCGGTTAGACAGAGATAGAGGAACATTCTGACATGGCTATATCTGGCTGATACTAATCAGTTGATGGCTGCGGTAGCCTCTCCCACTATGCGTTACACATTTCGTGACACATCTATAATGCCCACTACAGAAATCAAGCAGCGGGAAATAAAACTAAAAGCGACGCCTCCTCCAATTTCGTTGGCGACTCCTCCGTTAATCGTGACTTTCACAATCAACCTTCAAAAGGTTTTTCGCTGCCACAAACGAGTAGCGTGTACCAGGCGCAAAATGGGCTGCAGACAACAACAACAACAACAGCAGCAGCAACAACTGATAATCAAGAAGAAGAAGCAAAAAAAAAAAAAACATTTGAAGCGTTTACTTTGGCGCTTCATCGAATATTATTTCTCACGTTCTATTTTTTTGTTGCTGCTGTCGCCGTGCCCGTTGTTGTTGTCGTCGTTGTTATGGGTGATTTTTTTTTCTTATTGCTTTTGTTTATCATCGAAACTGAGATTGAGTCAAATGCAGTATCATCAGCAGCAGACAGTTCTCATTGCTTAAGTTATTATGCTCCTATTTTTTACTGGGGCAATTTTTTATATGATAAATTTATTTATTTATTTATTTGTTTTTAGTTTACTATGAAACGGACTTATATAAGTGTATAGATTTAGAGTAAACAAAGTTACCTGAGTATCTGGCGGAATATGTGGAATGAAACATTGTTTGGAATGATTGAAAATTCGCATGGCAGTTTACATCAAGTGATGAAAAATGAAATGTTGTTGTATAAGGTTAAATAATGTTCACAAAAGTATTTTTGTTGCTGTTAGGATCTGAAATATACATATATGTATAACCGGAGAGAGATACAATATTAACGTTGGGATCTAGTTTCCAATATGATCAATTTTTATTGATTTGATTGTTGAAGCTAGTAGGCAATTAAAGTTTTTTTTTTGCGCTTTCATAAATTTGATCTATGATAATGTGAAAATCATCAGTATATGGAATTTAACACGAATTCAAAGCCACAGAGCTAACGTCCTCTTCAATAAGCTCACGAAGTTTTAAATTCTTCAATAAATCCTTTAAATTCTCATTTCCAGAATATAATATACGAGTAGTAATAGACAATTATAAGCCTTAGACTTTGACTTTTTCTACCCTGAACCCATTGAAAATGGGGAATCAGGGTATAATGGTTTTGTTAAAAGTATGTAACAGGCAGAAGGAGGCGTGGCAGACCCCATAAAGTATATATATTCTTGATCAGGGCGACGAGCTGAGTCGATTTAGCCCTGTCCGTCTGTCTGTCTGTCTGTCCGTCTGTCCGTCTGTCTGTCTGTCCGTCTGTCCGTATGTTTGAACGCGTCGATTTCAGAAGATATAAGAGCTAGAGACTTGAAATTTGAAGCTGTATGTCCGTATATTGCACGCGCAGATCAAGTTTATTTCAAAAAATCGATAACTGCTTCTGTTTTTTTTATCGATAAAAACCTTATCGAAAATCAGTTATAAAATTATATCTTCTACACCTTTGAAGATAGAGTCTCCAAATTTAAAATTAAGAATCATATGTATTTTTAAGAATTTCGGTTTTTGTCATATTTTACCCCCACCCCTCATAACACCCCCTTCCCTACAAGTTTGCAAAAGGCTTATTTCAAATACTAGAGACTTGTAAGTTGTAAGTAATATACACACATTTTAATGTTATTATCACGGCCTAAAAGTTTTATCAAAATTGTCCGTCTACAAAAAAAGTTATTAAACAAATAAGTTCCCACAGTAAGCCTACACAGCAGCCCATGCCTGTTTATACGTGCGTGTGCATGTGTGTGTGCATGTGTAAGTAGAAATGAAGTGACGAATTATTGAAATATTAGTTCCTGGAAGGGTTCAGGGGATCTCGTAGTCGAGCAGTCTCGACTAGAGCTTTCTTACTTGTTTTATTTAAGCTATTTGAAAAGGAGGATAAATGAAATCAACTAAGAGTAATATCATTTTAATTCAATTAACGTTCAAATAAAAAATAGTGTTAACACATTTGATATGAAAGTATTCGGAAAGCTAATGAAAATTTAGCGCAAATTTGAATGTAAAGCTAAAAACTATGATTAAAACCAATTTAAATTGAAACGCCGCGTGGCATGCAACATTGCAATGATGCATGTAGTCAGAAGCATTCAAACCATTTCCATTTCCATTTACAATTAAGTCCTTCCTGCGGCTGCCAAGTCGATCGATACATTATTGGTAATTTCAATTAAGCCATAAAAGCCGAACAAAACCAAATTTCAGTTCATAGAAAGAATTTCCCAGAGACGAAAGACGAAGGAGTGTGGACTGAATACTGTCTTTTGGCCAGTTTGCATGTTAAAAATCATAAAAAAAATGTTAAGTGACAAGCGGGCGCATGTACGTCTGTCCGTCTGTCTGTCTATCCGTCTGTCCGTCTGTCCGTATGCCTGTCTGTCTATTTGGCTGTTGTTGTTCGCATTGTCAAATTGCGATCAAAAACGCAACAAACGAAACATGCCACACGGTTCCAAGTCGGGAGACGCAGTTGCCAACCAGCAGCATCATGAATCAACAAGCCAACAGCTAACAACAACTACAGCCAGCCAACCAGCCTGCCAGCCAGACAGAGAGACAGATAGACAGAGAGACAGACAGTTGGTCTGTTGGCCAGGTTAACTGCGCAGGCTGAATGCGTTTTAACGGCTACTTGTCTTTGGCTATTTATTGAAAGGATTTTCAACACTCACACACTCGTTCAGTCAGCAGTCATTCATGCATTCAATCATTCGTAAACGAATGCGTCTGCGACTGCGACTGCGGCTGCGACTACAACTGCAACTGCGAATACAACTTGCAACAAGTCGCACATTTGCGCCTGCCACATGACGGCTGTGGCATCACCGACGCGACGCAGCAACATTTGATTATGAGCAGCCAGCCGCCTGCGTCTTGGCTAGCTAGCTGGCTGGCTGGCTGGCTGGAAGCCGAAATCGATAAAAATAATTGGTTGACTGCGTCTGGAACTGCAACTGCAACTGCAACTGCAACACGGCGACGACAACAGTGACGACAACGGCGCTCGAATTCTGTTGAATTCGCAGTTTGACATGAATTGCAGCTGATCTGCTTGCCAACGGGACGAGACAAGCCACGTAGCAAGACTCGCCGACTGCGACGCCTACAGTTAGAGCAGCACCGACGTCGACTGCAACTGCAACTGCAGGCAAGTCTGCAAGCATTTCAACATGGACATCTGCGAGCGCAGACAGCTGAGCTTTTCCCACGTTCCTGAAAAATATTTCTGCGCAAATTATTTAAAAATAAAATACAACAACAGCAGCAGAAAAACAAAAACAAAACGAAAATTGAGTGCATTTTAGCTAACGATTTGAATGTGATGTACTCGTAAAGTATGTGCAGAAAGTTTTTACTGCTGCAGCAGCAGCAGCTTGATCAATACAATCTAATTGTCCAAGCCCATATTAAGTTAGCAGGTATTTGGAATACATTGGAATTAGTAGCTTTTGTTTCGGTTAGAGATAGGACCATGTAAGAGTGTGTATTAACGACATAGTCATTTATACCCTGGACCCATTGGAAAAGGGAAAGGAGGGTATAATGGTTTTATTAAATTATTAAACAGGCTTGGCAGACCACAGAAAGTATATATATTCTTGATCGGGGCGTATCTATGAACGCGTCGATCTCAGAAGATATAAGAGCTAGAGACTTGAGAGATCAGTTATTATATTATATTTCCCACATCTTCAGCGATAGTGTGTTCAAATTTAAAGTATTTATTCATGTTTATTTTTTAGAACTTCAATTTTTGTTAGATTCTACCCCACCCCCCAAAATCCACCCCCTTTCCCACAAATTTGCAAAAAACGTATTTCAAATACTAGAGACTTTTACAAACACACACATTTAAATGCTTTTCAATTTTTTGAAGATTGTCCACCTAAAAGAAAAGTTTTTAAACAATTATGTTTCCATAGTAAGCCCACACTGCAGCCCATGCCTGCTTATGCGTGCGTGCATATGTGTGTATGTGTGTGTATGGGTTTTATATCCATTTTTCTTGTATAAGCAGAAAAGAAGCGAGGAATCACTGAAACTGAAATATTAGTTCTTCAAAGGGCTTTAAGGATCTCGTAGTCGATCAGTCTTGACTAGAGGTTTCCCACTTGTTAATTGTGGCGTGAATTGCCTAATTGCCTGTTAAAATTGTTAATTTTTTAGTGCTGCTGTAATTTGAGAGTCTATTAATTGATCATAAGAGTTATTAGAAAATTGAAATCCAACAAACTTGTGATCAGGGTATAAAAATGCATCTGAATTGTGATCATACTTTGGTGTGTGTATGTACGTATGTGTGTAACGTTCGAAATGACTTGTAAAAGCCGAAGTCATATGTGTGCAATGTGTACATGTATGTAAGTAGATACGAGCATGAGCAGTGGAAGACGATTACTTAGATGTATTTACATACATATGTATATGCAGAGCACATTGTACATACATATGTATGTATTGCCAAAACAAAAACAATAGATGGCGCGACGCGCTTTTATTAGTTGCAATTGGGAACATTCCTATATTATGAACAATATTTCTCATATGATTGTGTACTTATATAAATAAAATACATAAATAGAAAATTAACAAACAATATTAAATATTGGCCTGTTTAAACTGTCTTATCAAAAACAGATTTTGCCGTGTTTTGAACCTGGAACTCAACAATTTGCATAATTACAATTACAGTTCCTTTAATATAATTCGAGAAAATGCATAAGAAAACTGCGTACGCGTTGCCGATTGGCCAAGATTTTTAATTAATAACATGAGTATCATTTGGCGCATTTCAATGAAATATTCAATATATAATAAAAGCATAATAATAGCAAAGCTAACTCTCTAATTGAATCTGTGGTGACCAAACTAAATAAATTCACTGCAAGAGCGCCATCTAGCAAATCTAAACATAACTAACAACTGAGAATTTTTACACAATTCAATTGCAATGTGATTCTTAGAATACGCAAGAATAGGTTTGAGTGTGTGTGTTCACACGTATAGGAAAACTCTTGTTGCTGCTGCCACTAGCGTTTGTTAAATGGCAAATATTTTGTTTACTTATTAACTTCTATTGACTTAACGGAATTTAATGAAAGTTTCAGCGTATGATGTACATATTCTATTGAATATTTGAGACGCATGCACACATGCACACACATACGCACGCACGTATAAGCAGGCATGGGCTGCCATCTGGGCTTACTTTGGGCACTTAATTGTTTAATAACTTTATTTGTAGACGGACAAGTTTGATAAAACTTTCAGACCGTTATTATAACATTAAAATGTGTATATGTGCCAAAGCACAAGTCTCTAGCATTTGAAATACGCTTTTTGCAAACTTGTAGGGAAGGGGGTGTCTTAGAGGGTAGGGGTGAAATATGACAAAAACCGAAAATCTTAAAAATACACATGATTCTACATTTTAAATTTCGAGACTCTATCTTTAAAGGTGCAGAAGATATAATTTTATAACTGATTTTCGATAAGGATTTTTTATCGATAACAAAAAACCAGAAGCAGTTATCGATTTAAAAAAAATAAACTTGATCTGCGCGTGCAATATACGGACCTACAGTATCAAATTTCAAGTCTCTAGCTCCTATATCTTCTGAAATCGACGCGTTCAAACATACGGACTGACGGACAGACAGACAGACAGACGGACAGGGCTAGATCAACTTTTTTTGTCGCCCTGATCAAGAATATATATACTTTATGGGGTCTGCCACGCCTCCTTCTGCCTGTTACATACTTTTAACAAAACTATTATACCCTGATTTCCCAAAAAGAGGCCAATATCCCAATAATAAGAATGAAATATTATAAGAATATTATGTACTTGATTTGAATGAGAATTAATATTAACTATTCGCCATTTTTTGGCGCAAAACTTGTAATAAGGGCCCTGGCCACACTCGCCCCTATGATAATCCGTCTCTGGGTCTGCCACACCCCCTTTTGCCTGTTACATACAAATTTCTCATTTTTAATGGGTTCAGGTTATAACAATATTCAATTGCTTTTTCAAATTACTTCCATTGGATAATTTCCGTGGAATAATGCAGTTTTGGCGGGCTTAGACTGGCTTAGAATTTGGAGAAAAATATCACAATTTCGCATTTAAGTTCATTCATAATAATTTAACATTTACGCTAGTATGGAGTATTTATTTCCTTATGTATTGTATATTCTCGTGATACAAAACCAATTAAGTCTGTAAATAATATTAGGAATCAAACAAGTATCTCTTGTTCATACTCGCGAGCAAAAGAAATGAAATGCAATTAGTTTATTCACTTTGCGTGAATCAGTTGAAATATTAAATATGTATACCACATATGTGAAATAGCATATTTATGGTATCTAGATGTCAGTTGGTCAATTAGTACATGATGCAGCATCACTTTACGTTTTGTGTCGCAGTCGCAGTCGCAATTTAATTAAAGTCCGCAGAGCCGTTAATTATTACGCAAAGAGTCTAAACAAATGTTAGCAACATTTTATTCACTCGCGGGTAGCTCGAATGTTTGCCGTTTGTATCAAGTAGTTGCTGACAGTTGTCACATGGTGTTCGAGGTGGTGCTGTGGTGCAGTGCTTGCCGAACGACGACAACACTTTAAAAATTAATTGCCGAGATTTATGAGCCCAGTTAGTTGGTGCCTGAGAGCCAAAGAGTGCGTGCTCCGACCGTTAGTCGGGGCTGGCCATATATGGCGGCTTTATGCATAAGCTGAACCACATTTCAGTCACTTCACGCTTTTATCAGTTTAAAATATGAAGCGGCAAACTATGGGAAAATCTCTTTAGCCTTGTCGCTCTCCACGGAGCTGCAGTCAATTGTGTGGCAAAGATTCGCGGCCTGCGATAAGGCGGCAACAGTTGGGGCTATGTGGATGCACTTGAGAGCGTGGGGCAAGCGCTCGCAGCATGGGTGCTCCTGCCAGCAGATGCTGCCAGCAGATCTCTGTCCAAAAGCTGTTGCTGTAGCTGCAGTCAGTGGTTGGAGCTAGTTAATGCCGCCTGTTGCTGCTGTTGCTGCTATTGCTGCTGTTGCTGCAGCAGTTGCAATTGGCATGCCTATAATTAGACAGTAAACAAAGCCGCAAAACAAAGCACAACTTATTGGGGCGTTGCCACAAACTGCGGCGGACACTGCAGCCAATCCGAATGGCTGTGCTGTGGCAATCAAATGCCGCGACAAATTGTGTATTTTGTGGTCACAAATTGAGTTAACGCTGCCAAATTAGCGGCATAAATTTATCGCTCTAAACGAATAGACCAACGTCGAGCTCGGACTCGAAGACAGCCCCGCACTCGGACTCTCCACGCTCAAGATTGGGGCTTAATTAAGTCTTTACGAGGCAGCGCCAACAATTTCAAATGGGTGCACAGCTCGACCGCTTAAATAAATAAATCTGGTTGTTGTTGTTGGTGGTGTTGCTGCTGTTGTTGTGGCCAGCAACAATTGGCGCTTGGTCGTTTTGCTGCTGTCTGTGGCCAATAAAAGATCGCAGCGCGCTGATTTGACAGGTGAACAATTTTGGGTTGGGCCGCAGTCCGAGTACTCCAACTTGCCAGACAACCAGCCAGCCAGCCAACCAGCAGCAACAACTACTGCTGCTGCTGCTGCCGTGCTGTTGTTGTTGTTGCCACCACCCACCTGGACAGCTTTGTGGCGCACACATTTGCTTTTGCTCCACAGCCTGCATAGATTATTTAAACAAACTGGTGACAACAAATTAATTTAAGCGATTGCCCGATATCGGACTAGGACTTGCGTCTATTTTGAGCTTGTATTGTTAGCCTGACACAGCAACAAGTCGGAAAAAAGCAAATATTGGAGACTACAGAGATCGGTCTGTGTGTTTCAGCAGCTAGTGTCTTATCGAAGTCATTTGCTCAAGTGGCAAATCGTGTTGAACATATATCACAGATTGGCTGTATCCAGCAGGACAGCGCGACATTGGCTTAAGCGTCGTTTAAGCTATCTAGTTGATAAGCCAACTGAACAACAAAGTTTGTAGTTTGCGCTGCGGGATGGGGCATGTTCCTGACTAAGTTCTTGGACTTGCCAATTGAAAACTATTTGAATTGCTGTTCAAAAATACATTCTAATAACAACAAGCAAGGAAGCTCTAGTCGAGACAGCTCTACTATGATAAACTCTGAGCCCTTCGAGGAACTGATATTTGTTCATGTGTTTTTTCTTGTAAACAGAAACAGTTGAAATATCAGTTCCTCGAAGGGGGCTGAGGATCTCATAGTCGAGCAGTCTCGACTCGAGCTTTCCTACTTGTTTTATTTTAGTATATGAGGTCAATTTCAATATAGCCTGAAAATTTTAAATAAATAGGAATTTCTTTTTCACATTGAGAGGTATATCAAAAGGAAATATTGATGGTGAAGAGCTGTTGATATTTGATATGAGGAAAAAGGGAATGCCTGCAGTGAAGGTAGAAAGGCAGTTTACGTCAAATTAAGTGGGAAATGATTGAATCTATGTGAGACTAAGCTACCGTCTAAGCAGTCTGTTTTATGACTCTGCTGCTGCTGCTGCCCCATGTGCCCCAATCCTCCATCCTTGTCGAATTGTATACATTTCACTCTATCAGTGTTCGTCTCACTTGATTACTTCATTTATAGCTGTCTGGCCGCGATTTTCTGACAGTGTTTTCTTTTACTGCTTTTTGCTTGTGGCTTATGCAAATCTTGCCTGCTTTAAAATTGATTGCACACTTCAGTGGGGCAGGCGCATGACTGATGCGATCGAAGCGACCATCAAGACGGCTCCAAATAAATATTACAATGCCCAACCATAAATAAAAAAATAAACTAAAAGAAAAATAAATCAAAACAAAATTTGTTGGAAAAAAGAAGCAAACGCGACGACCGTTGAACGTGGATTTTGCAAGGTCAAACGGAGCGTATGAGCAATGTGGCCCAGTGCTCGAACTGAATTGTCTGACTTGGCTGGCTTGGTCTGGTCTCTAAGTCTCTTAACTAAGCCCTTAGACTTTTCAAAAGTCAACAGCAGCTTAAACTCGTTTGCAAAACACTAACGGGCTGGCCCCCTCACACAGCTCCACCTCAGCCCGGCCCCTCTGCTGCACTCGCTTCCACTCAATTTGTTCGCCCTGCGGCATTGAGAATTGGAGTGTCAAACTTTCAGCTTTCAATGCACGCCAGGATGCCGCAGCCCCAGTCGATGGCGATGTCGATGTCGATGGCGATGTGGACGATGTTGCCACAGCCAGCTACAGCCAGCAGCAGCAGCAGCAGCAGCAAAGATGTTGCTCTAGCCACAGCTCGCTTGCTGTTTTTGTATTGACATTAAATGAAATAATCTGCGATGATTGTGCATTAGTTGCAGTCAGCAGGAGGAGACTCCGCTTTGGCCATGGCCAGGGCGGCATGGAGGGCTAGTCCGTTAATAGTTCTAGACTGCTGTATTTGGGAGAAGCGACGTCGTGGTTCCCATGGCATGATTTTGCATGAAATAATGTGGCGCACGAGTGGGCGGGCAACTGCTGGAACTGTAGCTAGAGCCGTGCGGGGGGCCACTTGTCGTGGCAATCGTTGCCAAGCTGACTGCCTGGCTGGCTGCCTGGCTGGCTGGCTGGCTTGCTGGCTGGCTTGCTGGCTGACTGCCTGCCTGGTTTAGTTCGTATCGGGCTTGGATGCTTCATTCAGCTTGTCTTTCGGTTTCTGTTTCTGTATTTTTGTCTCTTTTTTATTTATTTATTTTTTTTGCTTAGCCAAATTTGCGAAGAAACAGGAACCGTTAACTGCGGCAATTTGTGCTGCCAACGTTTCTCAGTTTGTTTCCCACGTTATAATTCGTTAGATTTTCAATGCCCTCACTTCAGTTTTTGGGCCTTTTCTCAACTTGATACAGTTTTTTTTTTTACTTGGACTGCTTACACCTAATGACATTCGCTTAAAATAGTATTTAGGCATTTGGCAGCACAAGAGCAAAAGAATTGGTTGCAGGGTAACAGTAGTATTGCTGCTGGCATGAAATTTGTCAACACTCGAGTCAACAAATAACACACGAAATTTCCTTTTAAGAACAGAGAGTTCTAAAAGGCATCTGGAAGACTACATGTAAGAAGAAAACTTGGAGTGGCATTTCATTAATTCACCATTGATTCAATTAATTCACCATTGCATCTAGAGAATTTAAGTTTGGAATATATATAATATTATGGGTACCCTCATCCTATAAAGTATCAAGATAAAGAACATAAATATAGTGAACATATACATCATTATATCCATTTGTGGGCGTGGCAAATATCTTTCAAAGTATTTGAGCTAGAGCTCCCACATAATACTCATAAGAACGCTCTTTATTAAAATATAAAATATAAACATATATATAATATATAAATATGGTACATCAAACTAACGTCTTACGTGTTAAGTAAATAAATATTAATAATACTCAAAAAAAAAAAAAAAAAATAATAATAATAATAATAATAAATAAAAATTGAAGGAGTAAGTTTACTAATAGAGATGATCATTGTGTGGTCTTAACTATTTGGCCTAAGATTAGATAAGACCATAGATATGATAATTTTAAGCACGAAAAATATTTGATGACAATTTGTGCCATGCTATCATAATGCCTGTCGCAAATAGCAGTCTTTGATGCACATGGAAGATTTCTATGAGAACTGCCCTAACACTTATCCATTCCCTATATAAACTCTTAGATCTTTTGCTTTGAAAGCGTCAGCTTAAGCACGATTCATTGGGCCACTTGTTCAGCTAGGCTGGGCTCTTTGGCTGCGGCTGTGGTAGAGGGGGCAGCCCCCTCCGGCTTAGCTGGCTGCTGCTGTTGACACTTGGACTTGTGCGGGCATTGCGTGAGGCCGTAGCCTTTCTCTTTTTTCTGCTCCTACTTTTGCCTCTTCTGCTCTTTTGTTCATTTGCTAAGTGCGCATCACGTGCAAGCAATTATTTTATCAATCATTTAGGCGCTGTTGTGGATGTGGTTGTTGGTGCTGTTGGTGCTGTTGATGTTGTTGCCAGTCGCTTGTTGCTTGGTGAGCCTCCTCGCCTGGCTGCCTGTCTCTTGGCTCTTTTCTATGGCGCTGTCCCGACTTCGGGCTGGTGCTCAAACAGCGAAAACGCATTTAATGTCTGCTTAGTGTGATTACGACGCATTAATGCCCGTTCGCCAGCCGGCCTCCCTCCTCCCTCCTCCCTCCTCCCAGCTCTCCCCAACCCCTCTTCGTTCTCTTCTACACTCGAGTTGTAGCTCAGGCTTTACCCCTGCTGCATGTTGCATCTTTTCGTTGTATTTTGTTTTTACTGTTTTACAGTCACCGGCGGCGCGTCGCAACTCGCTGTTGTTGCCGTTGTTATATGTGTGTTAACTTTCAAATAAATTAAACATGAAGCTGGGATCATTTATTTCACTCGCTCCACCTAACTCGCTAGCTCGTTTGGGCCCGACCCGGCCCGGCCCGGCCCGGTCTGGCACCTGGTTCATGTTCGCATATCTATACCCACTCCATCCACAGAAATCCCAGGCAGCGTCCATACTGTGCACAATGTTTCTTCATTTTCACATTAAATGCGCAATTCCCGACATTTGTTTGAATTAACACGCAGCAATTACCGCTCACCATTCCAGACTCTTTAATTCATGGATATTATCGCGTATTAGAGACGCACGTTTTCGTTTTAGGCAGAGTTTTATAGTAAAAGGATTTGTCAATATGCAAAGGAAATAGTGGACCAAATATTTGAACGTAACAAATTTTATTTTAATTCGAAAGGACGAGCGAAAATCATACGACTCATTAGGCGAGATAGAGGAAAGTTGATTCCTTATTATCGAATAATATTATAAATGCAAGAAATATATATTTAAGTGTTTACCACTCTACCACTAGACGAGTATTGAATATCGAATAATTTCAATAGATTGACAGCAATCATCAGATCGTTTATTCTCTATCAAGTAACTCAAGTTATCGACAGAAGAATATCGATGGTCGCTTTTTAAACTCTTTATATTAAATAAATAATGAACAAGTAAGAAAGCTCTAGACGAGACTTCTCGACTACGACATCCCCTGAACCCTTTGAGGCACTGATATATCAATTCTTTTCTTCTTCTTTCTGTTCGCTTCTTTTCTGCTTATATAAAAAAAAACAAAAAAAAAAACCGTATAAACAGGCATGGGCTGCAGTGTTGGTGTTGCAGTTTGCCATAGCAGTAGTATTTGAAATACGCTTTTTGCTAATTTAAGGGAAGGGGGATTTTGGGGTGGGTGGAATATAATACATTTATATATTTTTTAGCTGATTTCCGCTAAGGTTTTTAATTGATAACAAAAAACGGAAATAGTTATTGTTTTTTGACAGACAGGCAAACAGACGGACAGGGTTAAATCGACTCGGCTCGTCGCCCTGATTAAGAATATATATACTTTATGGGGTCTGCAATACACAATAATAGACCATGAAAAATAAAATCTAAAATTACATTGCGTCACACTAGCTCAGTTAACTTCCAAGCCATCCGCTACATCGAACAAAATTAGCGATTAACCTGAAGTACTATATTTAGTTATATGTTAGAATATTTCTTTAATCAATATCAACAACTTGTCGATGGCTCTCAATGTTTAGTCGTTTTATTCACCTAAATTACCTAATTTAGGCTTTAGGCAAAAGAAAATATAGTTCTCTCAGATAACACTTAATCTAAATTAAGCTCACGCAGCCGATTAAGTCTTAAGGACAATTTATCGATCGCTTAGCTGCTAAGCAAAACTCGTGTCGCAATCGTCGATACAGCAAGTTCTCTAACATCTAATCAATAATAAATGCGATCAATTAATCATTACACTAAGCACTGAACGCCATACAGGCGAAAAAGGCATCAAACGTGTATTCTACCAAGCACAACACACACACACACACACATACACACGCACTCACACGCATACACCTAGACACGCCAGTGCACACGCATAAGAAACCACTTTAAGTGACCGTCGCATCGTTTATCTGTTGCAGACAAAGAAATGCATAAATTATTTCTCAGAGGCATTTTAAAACGCCTGTTGGGCAACTTTCCGCTGCTCAGGCTGTAGCTGTAGCTGATGCTGTAGCTGATGCTATAGCGGATGCTGATGCCGATGCCGATGCCGATGCCGATGCTGACTAACTGCTCTGCGACTGTGACTCCAGAGCTGGATGCTGCCTACTTACGAGTGCTGACCATTTGGAAAGCCTTCTGTTTCGTGTCCACGCTTTTGTCCATATTTGTACACAATTAGCAATGACACAAAAAAATAAATGTAAAAACAAAACGAGCAGCTAATACTAAACGAAAAGCAACAGAAACAAACTTCACACACCATAAATCGATTATCATTGCGAAAATACACGCACACAGACACACTCGCACAGACTACGCTCTCACACTCACACACATGGCACACACTTGTGCATTAAATCAAATAGCGCATTTTACGCCTCTTTGGCTGTGCATAAATTTATTTATCGACGTGTCCATCGACGGCTGGCCGTCGCCTTATCGCGTCTATCGTCAATCGGCATTGCGTATACGCCATGTACGTGGCTGCCGTATGAGCGCGAGCGCATGCATAAAATGTATAACAAAATTGTCATTAGCGTAAAGCATTTGTTAACCGCACCAGATCGCCCGATAAGCCCGCCACAAGGTGTCTGCCCATTCCCATTCCCACTCCAATGTACCCATGCCTAGTCCATGCTGCCGGCAACTGGCCAGCGGCACATTCATCAGCGCTGCCGTCGACTGCCATCGCTGCCAAGTGCATCAATCGGTGGGCAACACGCGCTGACAATCAATGTGCGACAGGCCGACGAAAAACGGGTCCAGTTGCTGCTGCTGCTGCTGCTACTGCTCTTGTAGCAGTTGCAGGCGGCTGCAATCTTCGCCTGCTTCGCATTGCTTTTCACACCTTCGCGGCTGCCGTTTGTGGCATCTATTTTTTTTTTTTTTTTTTTTTTTTTTTTTGGCCAGGCCCAGACGTGGTGTAAAATGGCTGCATGATTGACATTGCGTTGGTATCTCATCTTAGCAGCGGTTGTTGCTACTGTTGTTGCTGCTGTTGTTGTTGCTGTTGTCGCTGATGTTGCTGCTGCTCCTTATTGACAATGCGTCTGGTCTTTGCTAGCTTTGGCTTGGCTTGGCTTGGCTTGGCTTTAACTGCGGCTTTGGCGGTGGTCGCTGCAGTTGCTTTGATGCCACCACCGAGGAGCCAGCGTACATTGAGGCTAACTAAAAACAAGTTGCGTTGACATACCAATTAACTTGACAAATACATAATTGGTAGCAAACAATTAAATGTTTTTCTTTTTTGTTTGCCATCTTTCTACTGAGAATGCGCCCTGGCCAGCCAGCAGGCAGTTAACTAACGTGGCTAACTGAGCTGCCAGCCCATTTTGCTGTCAGCTTATGAGCGCAGAAATTCATTTAAATTTATCTAGTTGTCAGTTTTGCTCAGCGTTAAGATATTTGCACAATTTGCTCATAAAAAACAAATCGAGCAATGAGAGGGGCATACAACACAACACAACAAAAAAACCAGAAAAAAGAGAAGAAAAATAGAAACAATCCACATACAAATAGAAATACGAACAGAAATAAAACGGCAGCCGTTAACGAAGCGCCAACAACGTAGAAGTCCAAGCTGCAGTCGAGGAGGATGACGACGATGAGGCGATGTGGGCAGAGCCAGTTGAAGAGTACGTGCAAAAGGGTATGCCTGACTAATTATACCGCTTGTAACGTTCTGTCAATCGGACCGGATATTAAGCTAATTACATTGCATTTTTATACACGTCGTCCATGACAACGCCAGAGTTTTCTATGGTACTTAACGGATACAGTAAATATGATAATTAAGTAATTAGGTATTAGAAAATTGTGTTTTTTTTTTTTTTAAATTAAATTCTTAAAATAATTTAATAATTTTTTTGCTTATATATTTTCTAATTATCTGTTGGTAAATTAAAATTAAGAAGCTCTTATATTAAAGCAATTTGCTAGAGTGTTAAAAAAGTCGTTCTATTCAGTAAAAAAATTACTCCTCAAATGACTCTTGTTAGCGTTGTTGTAGTTATTGCCGTAGTTGTTGTTGTTGTTGTTGTTGTCTGTTTGGTTGGCCGTTTGGCAGGTGCAGTTTGCATTCGCTAGTATGCTGTAGCTGTTGGTGTTGTTGTTGTTGTTGCTCATTAGTTTTTTGCTGCCACAAAGTCTACGTCTGTTACCATTTTGGGCTGGCTGGGAATCAGGCGCTGGATTAGCGAGCGAGCCAGTCAGTGCTAGCGTTTGGAGGTAAGAGTTAAGAGTTAAGAGCTTAAGCCGAGTATCGCAGCTTTCGGCGGCATTCAGTTTGGCCAAGATAGATAGCAAAGCCAAAAGGAAAATCGAAACATTTGGCCAGCTCTATCGCCAGTGTGGGAAACTTTTATTTCAAGGTTCAAAAGACGCCCGCAGAGTGTGAAAAATAGTCGGAGAAAAAATAAAAGCATGTGTGTTTGCGTTTGTGTGTGTTTGTGTGTGAGTGTGAATTTAAAGCCTGGCGGCGTGGCTGAGGTTTTGGCTTGCCCCCACGGCGAATGCGCAATGCCATAAATTCTGATGTGCTAACATCGAAAGTGCTGTGTGTATGTGCGGCTGTGTATTTGTGTAAGTGTCTGTGTGTCTGTGTGTGTGTGTGTGTATGTTGTGCATTGCTCATACGCCATGTTGTTTCATAATTATAACTTAAATACGACAGTTTTATATAAAAATCCACTAGTAAATCAATGTGCGCGCGCCTGGCAATTAATTGCCAAGAAACGTAACAGACATAACGACGAGTCAGTTGGTGCTGGCTGCTGCTGTGCTGGTGTGGTGCTGTGGTGCTGTTGTGCTGTGGTGCCGTGGTAGTGGTGCAGCGGAGCACGTCGCCAGACAGAGAGTCAGACAGACAGGCAGCCAGCCAAGCGAACTGTCAATTATAACCAATAGCACACCAAGTGCACATTAAACCCTATCAACTGTTTTTGTAATTTATTGTTTGGTTTTGCCAACAAGTCGCATTTGGTGCAAGATCCGCATTGCAGGCAGCGCACTGCACAGCACCACACACACACACACACACACACACACAGCACCACAGCACCACAACACACACTGGGCGCTGGCAACTCGGTTGCAGTCTGTGGCTTTTGGTCGTCAGTCTCATCATAATTATCGCTGGCTGCTCGGGCGGCACGTTCAACGCAATCGCGCAGCTCGCAGCTCCCAGCCAAAGTCAAATGAGCAGTTTATGGCTAAGACGACCATTTTGAAGACGCGCCAAAGGAGCTGCCACACGGCTGTTAATTCGACTCTTCAGCTGCGTCTCTCTCTTTATATGCTTGTGTGTGTGTGTGTGTGTGTGTGAGTGTGTGCCACTCGGGGCAACATTCACTTTTTTTATTGCACCACTTTGGCAATAGGCACAAGTGTGATTTCAAATCTCTGGGTCGCCTAAACGCGCACCGCCACTAAATTGGCAGAAATATGAAGTCAGCGTGTGCATTTTGGTAAAAGCGGTGATTATATGCGAAACGGGAAAATGGACATCTGTCCATATACATTTATACCTATATACATATATAGATATATGTATGTATATATATTTGGACACAAAATATATGACAGTCAGTCGCCTGCTGCTGCTGCTGCTGTTGGCCCCATAATGCGCATTAGCATATGCATTCGCATTCGCATCGAGATAGTCGAGATCCAAATGAATGGTCCCTTCTAAGCGTCGCAATAGCAAATGGGGCAACACACCGCAAAATGGCTAAATGGGGAAAAAACGGCACTGTGGGCTGACGTTGATGGCCAGTTCAATTAAATGCCATCAATTTTAATAACACGAGGCAGTCTCTCTCATGCACACAAACACACACACACACACACTCTCTGCGCTACCTTGGGCGCTGTGCAGCCAAATGCTGGCATGGAAATTACAAATGCATCAGTAACAGTCGCAGCCACAGCAACAGCAACAACAACATCAACAGCAACAGCAACAGCAACAGTAACAGTGTCAGCGGTTCGAGTTCCCGGTCCGTGTGCTCATGTGTAGACAGGCCGGAGCTCTAACGCTAACGCACTTGAAGCACTTCAGGCTAAAACAAGCGGCCGGCCAACCCGACCAACAGACCAACAACCCGTGTTGACGGTCAGTCGCAGCGGCTGAGTCTGTGTCCCTCGGTCATGCTGTTGCAGGGGCCCCAGACAAAGCACTTAAGCATGGGTCAGTCTTACAGTTTGCCAGCAACAGCAACAACAACAACAACCACAATAGCACCGACGGCGACAGCCAGCCAAAACGAGAAGAGCTTTAACAAGTGAAAATTGAAAGCGGTAGCCGCAGAGAATGGAGCTAAATCTAAAAAAAAAAGATAAATTATACAATACTAAAAATAACTTTGTTACAAAATAGATCACATAGTATATACCTATGTATTGTATATAAACAGATTTGACAAATCTTAGTTGTTCTATATATACATAGTAATTTCAAGCCTTAGATTTGTATATTTTAAGTTAAATTTATATAATTATAAAAAATTAAATATTATGAGAACCTAGCCTTTTCGACACATATTTGAATGGTGGCATTGAGCTTAGCAGATATATCTATGATTGTATGTTCAGGTCTTCTCTCTATCTATATGTGTAAGCTAATCTTGTACACTGCTAGAGCCAGAGCTTTTAAATTAACATATTCAAATATATATATAAATCGTAGTGTATATTCATATTATATTATTCACCTTAAAGGTAGGCTGATCATTGATTATGAATCTCATCTATATTAGCTATATTCATAATGCTGTTTTTTACTTCACTGATTTCAAATATCTATAGAAATATTTCAATCTTAAGAAAACGAACAAATATTTAAGAGTGGGGAGATAAATAGACAGAGAGAGGATAGACATTCTGAAATTCCATTTTATACGGATTTAATATAATAATATAAAAATTCTTGAAAGGGCCCAGCCTAGTAGGAAACTTCCTACTAGATCACTTTTATTGCTAAGCTACTAGCATTGCTAAAAAAAATTTGATTATGAGTATTTATTTAGTTTATTCCGAATATTAATGTATATGCATATGAATTTGAAAAACGAATCAAACACCTAAAGCAGAAACTGAAAACAGATTTAAGAATTAGGCAAATTTATGTTTTAAATACAAACCATATTCAAATTTCAGACGAGGGAACATAGAGTTATAACAACGTAAATGGGTCGTAAATATGCACATACTTTCATTAGGTTGATCGGCTATCGCGAGACACTATAAAGCTTTCAAATATTTTGCTTCAATTTGTAATGTTCAGTCCATATTGCATTCATTAATATGAATTGGCCAAGGCTAAAAATGGAATATTCGTCATTTATGAAAATTAGTAAGAAATGCGAGAATGGAAATCGAAGACAGAAAGAGCCAAGGAAATGAAAAGTAGTAAGAGAGTAAGCAAAAATATAATTTGTAACTATGAAGAAATTAATTAATGGATGAATATGTTTCTTAAGGCTAAAATTGATAGAAAACGGAACAAAACGGAATCGGGGCTTTAACATCCTATTTCAGTCTACCTACGGAGCATTGCTTAAACGCATCCGGAAAAGTATAGTGAAATCTGTGTTTTTTTTTTTTTTTTTGTTTTTTTTTACATTATTTAGAATTTCCATATAATAGAGTATTTATTATATTTGAATACTAGTAAAATATTGGATACAAATAATAATAATAATTGCAATATAAATAAAATGAATGGATTAGGTAAGCGAGGTGGCAGATCTTCTAGAGTTGGAAACTAACTTGATATGCGTGTGCAATATATGAACCTACAATTTCAAATTTCAAGCCTATAGCTGTTATATCTTCTGAGATCGACGCGTTCAGACATACGGACAGACAGACAGATATTCGCCCTCGTCCTTCTGCCTGTTACATACTTTTTACAAAACCATTATACCCTAACTTCCCACAAGCCATAAGCCGAAAAAACGGTACTTTGCCGTTGGAAATATGACGAATAGACATTTTTTGCTAGCAATACAATACAACAAATGAAAATATAATCAAATCGTGTTATTGTCGGCCAGAATATATTTGTTATATGCTATGCTTTGAAGTAACAAGATTGATATAAGTAGTAAAAACTATAATTCAAGTGCAAGCGTTTTACTGTTATCAAGACGTAAACGATTTTATTTATTCAATTTTTTGTATATAAGTATTTATTTGTTTATTAATAACATAAAAAACTAATTTAATCAATGGTTCTATTAAGACGCTGCCCCAACCCAAGTTATCTGATCAATATTCATTATTCAATCGGAACTAAGAAATCGATCATTTCGAGAAAACAAGTCAAATCAAGTGGTTCGTGGCGCAGAGTAGAGACTTTTATATGGAACACTGCTAAGCCCTTCGCATGAGTTGGCTCCAAGTGAGTAAAGTAGGAGGGGAGGGATACAGTAAGAGAGATAGATAGAGAGAGAGAGGTGACAGTTAGCTGAGGAAACTGGCAGCCGTCAGGCAGGCCTTGTGGCAAGCGACTGCAGCAAGTAGTTGTGGCAGCTGTTGGTGCTGCTGCTGCTGCTGCTGCTGCTGCTGCTGCTGTTGGCAATTGATGTCGCGGGCGCCAAAATCGACACACTTGTCCCTGTAGCTGAGGCCGTGCGGTTACCCGCTCGCAGCCGGGCCGACTTGCTCCGGCTCCGACTGGCAATCGGCGCCGCTCAAGTACAGGTTAAATGGATCACGACTGCACGGATTTGATGTCCGTCTGCCGCCGTTGTCTGTCCGCCTGTCTGGGGGCCCATAAAGTACGCGACATGCAAACGTTTTTGATGCAATGACTCGATCCGCTTGGTTCCAGCCCGGCCGGGCCAAGCAAAATTAGGAAATTGTGTACAACTGTTAACTGACATGGCAAAGTGTTCCAGACAGTTGACTTGACTTGATGGCGACTGCCTTTGCTTGTGTCTGCCCCTGCCTCTGCCACGTCTCTTCGCGCCTGTCTTGGCTAAAGCTAAGCTGATTTTTATGCCAATACCCGGGCACATTTAACGAGTCTCATTAAGCTTTTGCGACCATAAAAACTCAACAGTTGGCCATTTTGTTTAACTGACTTTCAATTGCCTTTACAGCGAGCACCTCGCACGCCACCACCACCAGCAGCAGCACCGCCACCACCAGAAACAGCAGCAAATCTGCCGCCAAAGCAGGACCCAGCAGCAAGGCCTACAGCAGCTCCAGCAGTAACTACAGCAACGGTAACTACAGCAATGGCAAGCAGGCCAGCTGCTCATCCTCCGTTAGCGGCTATGCAAGTGCTGCTGGCTCTACGTTGGGCGCCTTTGGGCGACAACAACAGCAACAGCAGCAGCAACAGCAGCAGCTGTATTCTTCCGGCGTCTCCAAGTTGCCATTCTCGCCATTTTTTGCAGCATCGCCATTCTTCTTTACGTATCGACGCATCAGCAAGCATGAGGACAACAACAACAGCTGCAGCTACAACAACGGTAGCAGCAGCAGCACCAGCAACAGCGCCTGCAATAGCAACAGCAGCAGCGCCCTTATGCAGGACTACGATCGCAAGTTTAGCTTGCTGAGCCTCTTCAAGAGTCCCTACAAAATCACTGATGCTCAAGCGTCACGCAAATGCTCCTCGACAAGCGGCGGCAACAGCAGCAGCAAGTCTGCGAACACAGAAGCAACCGCTGGCGGCGTCTGCTCGCCGTCTAGCTGGAAGAGCTACACAGGCTCAGGTGGGTCTCCGCATGCAGCACTGAACCCCGCCTTTGGAGGCCTGGCATTAGGTGGCGGGGCGCGCAAGGACAGTAGTAGTAACAGCAGCTTTAGCGGCATCAATTTCGGCGGCAGCGGTGCGGGCAGCGGCGCCTCGTTCAGTCGCGACGCCGCCTCCAATGGCAGCGGCTTCAATGATCTCTACAAGAACCGAAAGGTACACAAGTGCGACACGGAGGGCTGCGACAAGGTCTACACCAAGAGCTCGCATCTCAAGGCGCACAAGCGCACGCACACAGGTGAGTTATCCAAGCGGAATCTAATCAATTGAAGTCTTCCGTTTCACCAAACTCTAGCTATTATTAGTTCATAAAATCAATTTGGCTCTTTACATTTCCTATCCGCAGGTGAGAAGCCGTATGTGTGTACCTGGGAAGGCTGCATCTGGCGCTTTGCCCGCTCCGACGAGTTGACCCGCCATTACAGGAAACACACGGGCGTCAAGCCCTTTCGCTGTCAGCTCTGCACCCGAAGCTTCAGTCGCTCCGATCACCTGTCGCTGCACATGCGACGTCACTGAGCCGCCGGCCATATGGAAATGCTCAAAATAGCCGCAGCCACGCCCACGCCCACGCACACGCCCACTTCGACATCATATATAGGAAAATGCCCAAATGAGGCCGTTTTGTTTTGACGTTTTCTCCTTATTATTTATAAAACACTGTTTCATGCATCACTTCGTTCAGTTTTTATGTATTAACGCTAAGTAGCTCAATTTAGATCCGTAAGCGGGCTTAAAGCCCAGTCGAGCTGTAAGGAATTAGCCAGTAATTAAAGCAACAGAGAATTTGTAAAATTGTGTATAGCATCTAAGCAGACGCTGCCTTTAAGACGCCAACTTAACAAACGGTACTACGAGTATACAGAGAGTTTACTACTACATTACCTAAAGAATTTGATATATTTGATATTTTAAAGTGACGTGGCTTGAATGCCAACATAAGTTTTAACATTTGTATTGGTGCTAGCAACTTGTGTGTACATACATTTACTAAACGCGATACGTTTTACATATCCACAATACATTAGCCAGTAAGAAGGTTTAACTAATTTTAGCGCAAATTTTTATATTGGATGTTAAGTAGAAAATTTTATACGAAAACAAAATAATCGAAACTAGAAAAAGACAAGAAATCAAAAGAAAACCACAGACAGACACAAGAGGCAGCAATATTTATAAATGACAATCATACGATAATAATTAACTCTGATATAGTTACCTTTATACTTATATATATACATTTGTACCATACGAAATGGCAGTTGCAGTGAAGTCGCTCGTTCGTTAAGAAACAGAAACCTAGCTCGAAACATTCCTTTGAAAAACATTTATGAATTAATCTCGTAAGATTCTAATGCTATGTATGCAACTTTTGGATTCATCTTTTGGAACTAGGCACTGGCAAATTTTATTACTTCTGCTGTTTTTTATTTTTTTTATATTATAATTTTAAAATTGTATTATCTGAAAAACATTTCTGTGAGAGAACCGAAATTAGGTTCATTCTTGTTAGCTCTTAATTACACTTGCTTTGGACTTTGAGGCTAATAAATAGAGATCAGAGTCGATAAATTCGCTCGACTCGTGCAACGATCAGCGCAACAGAAGAGCTGCAACTGCTACATAGATTTAAACAAGCCACACAGAAAAAACAAACTGCAACCATTCAAGACAAAAAAAACAAAAAACAAACAAACAAAAAAGAAAACAAGATCAAAGTGTATTATTTTTGTACGCCAATACCTTATACATACCTACAATACATATTTTTTTGCTGAAATAAAAATAAAAATAAAAACTTTGTGTACCATAAACCAACAGACATACATACAAACATACAGACAGGGGCTAACAAACATATTTGCTTGTGGCTGACGCTGAAGCTGAAGCAGAAGCTGAAGCTGAAGCTGATGCTGAACAATAACAAGAAACGGGCAGCTCATTAAGCCACACAACAGACCCGGGTCCAAATCCGCTGTGGATTTTTATTTAAATGAAAAATCAATTGAGCGCACAATGGCTACCAAGTGGCTGTCCCTGTCCACTCCACTAGCCACTAACCACTAGCCACTAGCCACTAGCCACTAGCCACTAACCACTGTGCACAGTCCAGAGCTTAGCCAAAAGATGTGTGGCAAGTTGTCAACATCCAAGCGGCAAACGGCGGCAGTTCGAGCTGCGGCCTATGTGTGCTCCTCTGGCCTCGCCTCGACTCCATTCGACTCGACTCGACTCTTACACAGACGGCCTAGCCTGGCCCAGCGCGCCGTGGCTCGGCCCCATGGATTGGGGTCCAGCAGCACGCACCCGCCAATTGTCCAGGGGAGCATTGTCGTCGTTTGTCGTCGGCTGTGCGCGCGCGTTGTTTGCAATAATAAAGATGACAAATTTCTCGTCATTTGTAATTTCAATGCGGGCCTTGGATTGGTTTTTTTTTTTTTTTCATTTTCTTTCTTTAGCTTTTAGTTTTTTTTTCTCACTTTTTGCTAATACGCGCAACTGGTTGGAGTGCTGCTGCTATCTCTTTTCCGCGCGATGCCGATGACACCTGCAGCGGAAATCAGTGCATGAATAACGTTTCGATCATTAAGCTGAAATTGTGAAATATTGCGTATACGCAGCGGCAATTTATTGGTAAATTAATAATAAACCCAGCCGACAGACAGTAGCTACCTCTGCCGCTGCCGGCGTCGGCATCAACTTCGACAGCAGCGTTGGACTCGCTCGATGGGGCCGCGT
The DNA here is from genome assembly GCA_035045345.1 of Drosophila hamatofila. Taxonomy (NCBI): domain Eukaryota; kingdom Metazoa; phylum Arthropoda; class Insecta; order Diptera; family Drosophilidae; genus Drosophila; species Drosophila hamatofila. The sequence goes on from JAWNPA010000012.1 coordinate 1,307,688, forward strand.
TTAGCATAAAGGTTAAACATATATAACATACCGGTTTTTTCGGGCTAATTAATATACTACTCCTATCCGTCTGATTGTATGTCTAACGAATATGCCTTTTGGTCAGGTCATCTTGGCGAGGCTGACGCCAGGTTTAATGACCCGCAGCACATGCAAATGAGTAAAAGTAAACAAACCAACAAAGCCAACAAACGACTCTAGCTGCAATAATTCTCTTGACTAGCGCGTACCTTGCTGACCAAAATAATTAGACAGATATTCGGGAACTTGTACCGTTTTCAATAAAATATAAATACAAAAAAATTTGGAAAAATATACATATAATAATATAATGTTGTTGTTCTTAGCATACATGTGCACAGGAACCTTCTCTTCATGACGATGCATCATCATATTATTTATAAAAAGATCGATAACGTTCTTATGGTAGCTTTTATACATCCATAAGAATTTCAATGGAACTTGAATGCAAAGACATTTTGTATGTTACTTTTTTCCTTGACGGATTGATCTCCTTTTGCGAATAAAGGTAAATTTTAAAATTGGCTGTGCTGTCCTGCCAAAAAGATCATCTATATAGAAAATTTATTTTGATTTTCGTTCGAGGAACGGGAAACCGTGTAAGTCATTAGCAATTTAGACAGAAATATTTTAAAATTTAAAGAGAAATATTTAAAATTATTTTTTACCTATTTTTCAATTAAATTCTAAAACTTATATTTGATCTTGGATGTTATTTCAATATGGTTTAATATATGCAGTCTTCATTGATTATATGCTGAAACTGACTTTAAGAAACGCAGATAAGTAAACTTTTTGTATAATATATATAAAAATATTCAAGCATCAGATAATAAAAAAAAAAATATACATACATATATATATATATATATATATATATATATATATATATATATATATATAAAGTATTTTTACATTTTGACTGCTGTGAACTAAATGCTTAAAAGCCTGTGCCATGCACAAGGCATGCAGCCTTGACATGCATCCACACACACACTCGATCGAACAGCTCATTAAAAGCCAATAAAGTTTCAGCTATGCATCAGCAAACGTGTCCATCAAACGTGGCCTGCCACTTGGAGCTGCCTTCGATCAGCTATTGAATGCGGATTCGGGATCGATACTGTCCATCAGCAACAAAAAAAGAAAAAAAAAAAAAAAAAAACAACAAAAAACAACGCTCCATAACCAAATCGCACGGCAGGTGGGCTGGTGGAGAGACGCAGAGGAAGAGGGATGCAGGAGGTGAGGCAGGAGAACAGCAGCTGGTGTATGTGTGTGAGTGTGTGTGTGTGTGTTTTTGTGTGCAGATACCTAAGCCATACACAGTTAGCCATTTTTAATTTATTGTTATGCCTCTGTGCTGGCTTTTGGCTGCTGCTGCTGGTCGGCAGGTCACCTGCAATTTATGAAACTGTGCAGCTCTAGCGGCCTGATTTTTGAGACACATTTGGACGGCTGTCGCACCGCTAGCCACCTCTCTCTTTCTCTCCGCTGCTCTCGCTCTCTCTTCGTTTGATTTGTGATCGATTGTGTGTCGTTTCTTTGCGACATGGGGCATGAAATCTTTGACACCTAACGGTAACTGCCAGCCAGATCGCAGTCACACAATCACACAATCACAAACACAATCGCATTCGCCCCCGTCGCAGTTTGCCTTCTAGCTTCTGCATTAAATTGGAACAGCCTCTGCCCCTATAGCGCTTCACCTCTCCCAGGCAGTCCCCTTGAAGCTTTCTGTCGCCGCATGTGCCTCAGAGTTGTCAGCGCGTTGCCAAAGTGTTGGCAGTTTTGCCATTTATTTTACAGGTGACTGAGTATAATAGACAGTCGGTCTTTGTCCGTCTATGCGGAAATGTGGGCCTCTGCAACATGCTGTGCGCATTGGCTCAATTAAAAATGGTCTGGGCCACGTTAGCTGCCTCATTTGACAATTGGCAATTGCCTAATAGAGGCAAATGGTCAGTGCTCTGCTGATGCTGTGGCTGCTGCTGCTGCCGCTGCTGCCGGCTGGCGTTTCTTTTAATTTTGTTTGGCTAAAATGCTTAAATTAAAATTCCCATCACACCATAAAACCCATAAATCATCTTTTATCTGAGCGAGTCTATCGGCGCATGCGCGCGCGCCAACATTCAACTTGGAGCGAGTCAGCAGCAGGAAAAACTCTCCTCCCAGCCCAGCCTCTCTCTATGTGTGTGTGCGTGGAAAATGATGCTGTCCATATGGCCAGACGAGGCTTTGGGAACTGCAAACTGAACCTGCTTCGTTGCCTTAATGAGAATTTAATATTTTTCAATAAAAATTTGTAAAAGGCGCGTTTGCCTGTTGAGGCTGAGGCTCTTTCAATGGCCTCCACACTGGAGACGCCTAAGTATATAGAAAGATGTGGCCAACACTCTAATAAGTGTGTGTGTGTGTCTGTATGTGTGTATGTGTGTCTTGTGGCTGACTATTAACGCACTTGTGTTTCGGGCTATAGCCAGACGTGTGCTTGGGCATGGACTGGCTAGGTCTTTTATTTGGTATGCCAGTGACGGCTGCAAAAAATTCGTTCATAGACTATAAGACGGACTACAGCTACAGGTCTTTAGCACAAACCATCAAGACTTTCTAACGTTTAATTTACTAATATCTAAAAAATATTCTATACCAGTAAATACAATATAATAAATTGTTTATGACTACGTCATGGTAATGATAATAATAATACTTATAAATATTTATGTTGTTGGTTAATATATTTTATATTATTTATTATTATATTATTCTTTCCTTATTAGGTATTTAAAGAGATTTTCCATAGAGACTTGAAATTAACAGTCAATTGTCGCGCTGAAAACCCAAAACTTAAATAGGATACAACTCTATCCTTTACAGTTTCAGAGCTAGAAATTTGACGAAAATAACAATAACTAAACTATAATTAGTACAAATCATAAATTGTCGACTGAGTTAAAAATTTAGAATTACGTACAAGATATATAGTCATACCATATGTATATATTTCCCTATATTATGTTTTCGAATAGAATATATTTTCAGTTTCTGATCAATCAGAAGTGAGAAGTGAACGAAGAGTCACACAAAGCAAAAATTAAATATATTCTAGTGGGTTCATTTTACGAGGTGAGAGTATTTGGGAGTAGAGTACGTCGAGGGGCAGTTCAAGTGTTCAGAAGGCGCCCCCTTTATTAATTGTTCATTACCTGACAATCTCACTGCGTATGTGAACTGCACTTAAAGTTGTTATTTTGTTGTTGCTGTCGCAGTTGCTTCTGCTTTTATTGCTATGGCCTGTCGCAATTGTTGTTAGCTGGCCCTGCCCCTGACAAAACAAAAGCCAACTCTTGCATACCTAATGGGCAGAGAGGAAGGGAGAGATTGGGGCACTGGCTGGCTCCCTTTTGAGCAGAAAGCGGAGCGCGTCAAAGACCGCAAGAAACCGGGAGTTCCATGCGTTTGGGAGCTGCAGCCAAGAGTCGCCAATTCTTGTGGCAAGTGGAGTCGAGTCCAATGGAGCTGAGTTCTTTGGGGTTTGGGCTTTGGGCTTTGGGCTCGTCCGCGTCGCTGGCGGCGCGTGCAGACGGCTGAGCCTGTTTTAATATGCCAACAATGACAATCAAATGTCACCTCTGGTGCGCCATGTCTAGACGCAGACAACGACAGCAGCAACTGTTGCTGTTGCTAAAAGAAATTGCATGCTAGCGATATAACAACAACAATATGAGCCACATATATATATATATATATATATATATATATATATATATATATATATATATATATATATATATATGTCATTTGGCTCATTATAAAGATAGCATAGAGCGCTGACCAGAACAACAATATTGCAGCAGCAGCAGCCGCTGCAGCAACAGCAACAGTTGCTGCCGCTCTGGGGGCGCAGCAGCGGCGTCACATTTAAACGTTTAATGATAATTTATGAATGTTGTTGTTTTTTATTGCAACAACAATGCCGTAAACCAATAAATCTTAAGGATCACATAAATCTTGACGCTAACTGCGCAGTCGGCGTCGCTGTTGCCGTTGCTGTTGCCGTTGCCGTTGCTGTTGCTGTTGCCAGTCGCTGTTGTCTGTTGCCAGTTGCTTATTGCCGCTTGCCTCGTGCAACGTGCCACAATAATTCGGCATTTGGTTCTGTTGGCAACTCTGAGGTACACTTGATCAAACGGCGGGAGTTGCTCCAGCTGACAGCTGCAAAACCTTGATGGGAATGATGGTTTTGTGTGGTGGTGCGTGGTGGTGCCAGTTGTATCTGGTGGCGCAGCTTCAAGCTCCTGTGGTGCCACATGCTGAATGTGTTAATAGGCCAGCTTATTGGCCATTTGGCCAGCAGCTGATGCTCGATGGCTTTTTAGAAAGGCTGCGCATAGGCTAATTTTTTTATGTTGCGTTGTTGTTGTTAATTTAATTTTTGCTTTTCATGGTTCGTTAACATATTTTGCTTATAAGGATTTCCCGCTGCAGAGCAAAAAGAAATCACAAGCTGATCAGTGGAAACATGCCGCCAGGCAGCACACAGAGGTTGCAGCATTGGGCTGTTGCTGCTGCAGCGGTGGCGGCGGCAGCAGCGGCTTCATTGTTGCAGGTGCATGTTGCCGCAACAATGCCATAAATTGTGACATTGGCTGCCTTTTTTTATATTTGCTCTCTTCCCTCTTTTTGCAACCACTGCTGCCTTTGCTAACGCTTTTTTTTTCATTATATATATATATATATATTTTTTTTTTTTTTTGTAGTGCAGCAGCAGTAGCAAAAAATGTATAAGAGCAGAAAAAACTTAGAACGAGTTTTGGCATTTACGACTCACTCACTGTGCGGGTTCTGCCTTTGCTGCTGCTGCTGCACCAGCCAAGAGGCAGCAGTCAACGGTAGCTGAGCTCTAAATATATGTATATATATATATATATATAGACCTATATATATATATATATATATATAGATGTATATTTTGTTAAACTTGCCGCATTATGTTGCTGCTTAATTGGTTATAAATTAATTAAACGTCGATTAATAATCCGGCTACTTGTCAGTTAAACGCCGCCGACGCCGTTGATGCCAGCTCTTAGACACTGGCAGCAAGAGCCGCAGCAGCATCAGCAGCATCAGCAGCAACGGCATCAAAAACAACAATAACAACAACAGCAGCAGAAACAGCAACACGCTTCAACTAGTTGGTCTGCGCCAGGTCTTCAGCTTTGGCCACGTGATGAGTTGGCAATAATGAACTTGTTGTTGTCGCTGCCCATGGCTTGAACTTTTCCCAAGAAGCTGGAGCAACAGCAGTAACAGCATCAACAACAACAACAACAACAACAACGACTCATTAATGGCCCAGGCCGAAGCAAAGTTAGCATTTATGGGCTGCCTGGCCGTATCAATGACCATTTGGGCGTTTAGGGTTAACAGCGGCTGTCAGCTGCTCGTCAGAGTAATTGTTGTTTTTTTGTTATTGTTGTTGTTATCATTATTGTTGCCTTGTGACTAAAGATAAGTTGCTGGGAATCAACTAAAACGCATTGAGCTTAGCGATCGCCTCTTCTTAAGTAGTAAAATCCAAAAGGCGATCAAATTATAATCTAGGTCGCTAATCGTAATTCACAATGATCGATCCAAAATATAAATCAATGACGGGACAATGGCTTCATATCCCAGTTCTATTAGATTTTACCCAATTTTCAGCTGGGAAAGTAATTATTGCTTTTTTCATAGTCATTCATGAAAGTGAATTAATAATTGAGAATAGTTATTATTATTCACGAAAGTGAATTAGTGTATTGGTTTTGTGCAATATCCGTATTGCTGTCCGTCCGTCCGTCTGTTCGTATGAATGCATTTTTTTTTTTGTCTCTATTAAAGCTAGATACTAGAAACTTGGACATATACTCGGGTATACCCTCAAATTATAAAATGTCAAGATTTTCCCGATCTGCCCACTAGGGGCGTGGCAAATCGAAAAATGCATTTTCCGGTATACTAAAAATCATATTAGTTGAAGAGATAGTGAGTTGAAATGTGGAATGTATACTAGCGTAAGCCACCCAAAATATCAAAGATATGGCGGATATATCTACGCCCATTGGGGGCGTGACAAATCGGGGAAAACTGTATCTTCTACAGGCTTAGAGGTAGAAATTCCAAATTTGTCACGTGAGTCACTGTCGGATCTAAGTATATTGCGATTTATACAAATCATTATATATTTAAACATTGTTGATTAACAACCTAAGACCAAAAATATATAGCAGACATATCTACGCATTTTAAGGGCGTGGAAAACCGTAAAAGCTTATATCTCCTAAGTATTAGAGCTAGAAGCTTTACAATCAGACGGTTGAGTTACTGAAGGGCTCCCTATCCATGACCCAAAAATGTTTAGTACGCTCATTTGGGGCATGGCATACTAAAAAATACCATGTTTTTTCACATTTTTTGAGCGTAAGCTTCAAAATTTTTTATTTACGTTAACTTAGACGACACAAATCGAGTCTGAATATATAGTTATCCACAAATTCTGCTATATTATGAGCATTATTATGCCACAGACTTTAAATTTGAAACATATACTCCGGTTGACATTCCATAATTAATAAGATATATAGCTACGCATGTTGGGGGCATGGTAAGTGGGGAAAACAGTATTTTCTATATTTTTTTAGCTAGAAGCTTAAAATTTTGGTCTAAATTGCTGTTGGCACCCTCTATTGACTGCACACAAAGAACACATACACTTATATATGCCAATTGGGGGTGTGGTAAATAGATGGACCGTGAATGAGTATTCCGCATTCGGTAACGCCCGACTGCAACGTTCTTACTTGTTTTCAAATAGCAAAGCGAATAAAATTTTCATAAACACTTGCAGTAAAAGTAAATCCAGAAAAATATTATATAACTAACTAGATACGACTAACTTCTAATACATATTTTCGATGCTATACTTGAATCTATCCACTAGATATCTATATCCCTTTCTATAAGAACTCACGACTGTATACATAATTGAACAACAATTCAATTTTATTTTCTCAAGAGGGATACTGGAGTAATTTACAATAACTGTACAATTTTGAAGCTCTATACGACAACCACAATTTTTTTCTACATTGAGTTACTAATTGATTCTGTCAGCCTCTAGCTCGAAAACATTAGACGATATTAACTTTTACGACTTTTCACGGCACTTATGGTCTTAAATAAATAATCTAATACAATGGGATTATCTACTCAAATATTTTTCGAAATTTCATGTTTTCCAATAGTTTTACAAAAGTATTTATACACTATATTAAACAATATATTGCCAGATCCGATTTGCCGATCTTCTAGTGGGCATGGTCATATATAACAAGTAATAAAGCTCTAGTCGAGACTGCTCGACTACGAGATCTCCTGGACCCTTCGAGGAACTGATATTTAAATTTTGGTTAGTCTTCGCTTCTTTTCTGCTCATGAATGAAACAAAGCATGCACACATACATACACACATACGCACGTACGTATAAGCAGGCATGGGTTTACTATGAGAACTTATTTGCTTAATAAATTTTTTTGTATACGAAAAATCTCCATAAAACTTTTAGACCGTAATAATAACATTAAAAATTGTGTATGTGCCAACGCACAAGTCTCTAGTATTTGAAATTCGGCTTTTTCGAATTTGAAGGGAAATGGGTTGATTTTGGGGGTATGGGTGGAATATGACAAAAATCGAAATTCTTAAAATTACATATGAATCTGCGCTCAAAATTTTAAAACTCTAGCTCCTAAACCATAAATGCTAGAGACTTGTAATTTTGTATGCAATACGCAGTACAAGTTTATCATACTTTTTCGATAACTCATCCCGTTTAATATAATAAGAAAATTTGAGTTTGTTTTTAAGCCCTATTTGAATAGTGTTAGACCTAGAAACTTCAGATTTACAGTGTAGATTGATGTGATAAATACAATTTTGTTGTAATTTATAGATTTTGGATACCATACCCCCTTTGCCCCAAATTAAAAAAAAAAACGTGTATCAAGTACCAGTAACTTGTGTTTTGGCATATAAACTCATGTGAATGTTATTAACACGTTCTGAAAGTTTGATAAAGATAGTTCCACTATAAATACGGCAGCCCAAGCGTAGAATAGAAGCTATAAGAGCTATAGTATTTATTATTTATTTTTTATAGGTTATTGCACGCACATATCGAGTATGCCTCTAAAAATCGATAGCTACCCCTGTTTTTTTGTTAACGATTAAAAACCTTATCAAAAATCAGTTAAAAAATTATATTTCGTACATCTTTAGAGCTATAGTATCCAGATTCAGATTCAGGTGGAGTTTTGAAGAATTTCGGTTTTTGTCATGTTTTACTCCCCTACCCTTAAAATCCACTCCCTCCCCTACAAATGCGCAAAAAGCATTTTTCAAATACTAGAGACTTGTGCATTGGCACATACACACATTTTAATGTTATTATTACAGTCTGAAAGTTTTATGAAAAAAGTTATTAAGCAATTAAGTTCCCTTAAAACCCACACTGCAGCCCAAGCCTGCCTATATGTGGTTGTGTATGTTTGTGTACATGTTTTGTTTCTTGTATATGCAGAAAAGATGCGAAGAATCACTAAAATTGAAATATTAGTGTCTCGAAGGGTTCAGAGGATCTCGTAGTCGAGCAGTTTATGTTTACATACTTTTAAAAAATTCATGTACATATCATAAAGACTATTTTATCACAGTAGAGAACACACAAAAGTCTTTACTGTAAAATTTTAAAAATTATCGTACACACTTTTATCTGATTTAATCAACAAAATGATCTCAAAAGGAATCAACATCCCCAAATTATTCAGTCAAAAAGACAATTTAGCTACTGTCCAACAAGACTAATCTCTTTCTAGACGATGATCGGATGCTATAAAGTATTTTGCACTTGTCTTCCTTAACATATAAAAGACAGATCGAATGATTTTGAATTTGCTTTTCATATAACTGTAAACTCGTTTATTTAATTGACTCTTTTATGCTACGATCGCAGCCCATGCATTAAATCAAAATAATTGGACTTTTTCGTACTAGTAACGAGGCATTACAAAGATGCTTAAGAGTTCATAAGACGTTACGCATATCAGTTGAGCGAATTCCGAGATACTTGGAGCTTTATTCTCAAACTGAGAGCTGAATCAGCTGATGCTCTTTATGACAGCTTTTAGATTTGATTGTTGCTGTGCGACCGAGTGGCAATAGTATGTGAGTGCGAGCGAGACGCATTCTGTGCTAGCTTTGTTATTGTTTTTGCTGTTGCTGTTGCTGTTGCTGTTGTAGTTTATTTCAACACTTTGCGCCGCATTTCCACTCGAGGCGACATCCAAGTGATGCCTTTTGTTGATCGAGTGCTTGCTACGCACTCCACACACTTCAGCAACAACAGCAGCAACAACAACAACAACAACAACAACAATGACCTGCTACATATTCCACGCTACTCTGGAGCGCACGAATCGAACGCAGAAATTTACGAGTGCTCATAATAAGTTTTTTTTTGGGCAGTGGCGATTAAATCACGGCCCGACCCGGCCCAAACAAGGCCAAAAAACAGAGGAGCAGCAGTCGCGGCAGCAACTGTTGGCCCGATTTGTGGCTGTGTAGGCAGCAGCAGCCGTTTGGATGTTTTGTTCGCTTCAAGTGATTGTTAACCCATAGACGGGTCGCTCGCATAATGAACCTAAGAAATCGCAACAGCGGGGCACTTTCTCACAGTTGCGCCTGCGTCTAGGCAACAAGTGCCGAGCACACAGGCACACACATTCACACACATACACACACACACGCACACACACGCACACACACACATTCGTAAACTATAGTAAAGACTGTAAAACGTCAAAATATACGAGCGCGCTGCGATTTAAACTGTCAACGCGGCCGTAAACATTCCCAGTGAGTCGAAGTCCGAGCCAAAACCGGAACTTCAGCTATGGCTGAGGCAGTTGCCCCAAACAGTCGCCAGCTACTTGCCGCAAAAAAGATTTGCTTATGAGCAGCAGTTTCTGGTGCTGCTGCTGCAACAGTTGCTGCTGCAGCTGCCGTTGCTGCTAATGCTGCTCGTAAATCCTGGCCAGCAGTGGAACTGGCCCGCAATCGCTAGAGGAGCACCGTGTTTCTCTCTCTCTCTCGTTCTCCCTATTTCTCAGCCGTGAGCTTTGTTTTGTGATGTGGAGTAGCGTCAGGTTGTTAGATTTACGTGCCATAATTAACGTTCTAATCATCGCAACTTGTAAGCCACACGGGAGATAACCGACCAACAAGTCAATTTAAGTGCTAATGCAAAATCTCATTGGGCTTAATGAATTAACTCTCAATTTTCTATTTGTGGTAATCGATTACGTACTCTGGCCAGCAAAATATTGTGATATTTACAAGAAAATTTTCACGATTCGACTTTTACAATTTGTGCTAAAATAACAGATGATATTCTGGCTTAATAGCCATAAGAATGAGGAAGAGAGCAGCTCAACTGTAGGTTAGACCAACCGGTACTCTGGCAGGAGTTTCCCATAGGAGCTGCCGTAGTATATCGTCATATAAAAAACAAGTAAGAAAACTCTCGTCGAGACTGCTCGACTACGAGATCCCCTGAACCCTTAGGGTAATTGATAATTCGTTTCTTCTCTGCTTACATAAGAAATGAAACATGCACACATACGCACGCACGTATAATGCAGTGTAGACAGACTATGGGAACTTATTTGCTTAATAACTTTTTTTGTAGACCAACAATCTTCTTAAAACTTTTAGACAGTGATAATAACAAAAAAATGTGTGTATAGGCCAAAGCACAAGTCTCTAGTATTTGAAAAACGCCCTTTGCAAACTTTGAGGAAAGGGGGTGTTTTGTGGGGTTGGCGGTAAAATATAATAAAAATTGAAATTCTAAAAAACACAAATGAATCTACGTTAAAAATTTGAGCACTCTAGCTCTAAAGATTTGGGAGATATAATTTTATAACTGATTTTCGATAAGGTTTTTTATCGATAACAAAAAATCGGGAGCAGCTATCGATTTTTGAAAATAAACTTGATCTGCGCGTGCAATACACGGACCTACAGTTTCAAATTTCAAGTCTCTAGCTCCTATATCTTCTGAAATCGACGCGTTCAAGCATACGGACAGACGGGCAGACAGACAGACGGATAGGGCTAAATCGACTCAGCTCGTCGCCCTGATCAAGAATATATATACTTTACACCACGCCTCTTACTGCCTGTTACATACTTTTAACAAAACCATTATACTCTGATTTCCCATTTTCAATGGGTTCTGGGTATAAAAAGAAGAAGAATCATATATAAAAAAGTTCCTTCAATGTATCGAGTTTTGGGAATCATATACAAAATTTGAAGAGATAGTATCGTAATATTTTAGCACTTTAGTTTTAAGTTTTAATTTTATTAATATTCGTGTATATTTATATACGAGCCCCAACCACTAATAATTCGAACAGCATGTTCTTTTTGCAGTGCGCAATGTTCATCACACTATATTATCAATAATACTATAGAAAGTGTTCTATTTCCAACAAGAGCAACAATATGAGTAATTTATTCCAACGGTAGACTTAAGAGATAAGAAAAAAATACCACTTTTAATTCGAACGCTGCGTAATACGAATTACTATCACACTTAGAACAATAATTTAATTAACATTAGAATTTTGTAACGTGGCCTTAAGTCTGTTTTACGCATTTAACTCGTTTTGGCATTTATTTAAACAAATTTTTGCAGAGCTTTTGAGAAATTGAGTCCCACATCTCTTACAACTTGATTTTCAAGTCAGAAGTGTTCCTTTGTGGCTAATTTCGAAGCTTGCTTTTCATTAGCCACCAAATATTTTCAATTGGGCTTAAATCTGAGCTATTTGATGACCAATCTAAAGCCTCCATTTGATTACATTCCAGCCAATTTTTGGTTCGTTTGGTTGTTTTCGATGATTCTCCGTCCTGCTGAAAAGTGATTTCACCGCAATCTGCCAGTTTTTGTATTGATGGCAGCAAACTTCTAAAATATTAATGTTAGCCGACTTTTCAATTAAATCCTAATCCTTTGACACACGTACGTCCCCATACCATAGTGCTAACTGTTCTTTTAAGGCAGTCTTTATGGTATATTTCTGCCCTCTTACAGATGACACGTTTTCGTTTTCGTTTGTATAGCCGACACTAACTTCAAATTTAGCTTTATCGCTATAAGTTATAAGTTATTGGGTACGATGCATAGGTAATAATAAAACATACTTTATAAAACCCATATCCAATATATGTTAAATGCGTCCATTCTCGCTTGACAGTTTTTCTAATTTTCTACGACCACTTAGAAGCCAAATTTCTTAAAGATTGACCTTAACCATTTCTTCCCTGACTTAAAATAATCTCTAATCAATACTCTGATTTCTTTACAAATAAGCTTACCACGTACCATCGTTGCTAAACTATCACTAATCTGTAGCAATTTTGAAATTTTTTGCATGCTGTATTGTGATATTATTTGCAGATTATAACTAGATAGTGATTCTGTTACATTGGTTTCTTTAGTTTTTCTCTTCTTTTGAGATAAAGGTAAGCTTACGCAGCGTTCGAATTAATAGTGGTAATTTTTTTCTTATCTCTTAAGTCTATCGTTTGAATAAATTACTCATATTTTTGTTGTTGTTGGAAATAGAACACTTTTTTTCATCGTTAAGAGAATAAAATTCTCTTTAAGACAAAATACATTGGTATGCGTTATCTATAGTAGTATTGATAATATAGTGTGCTGAACATTGTACACTCCAAAAAAAAAAAAAACATGCTATTCGAATTATTTGCGGTTAGGGCTATTCATTATATATTTTATATCCACTATAAATTCACTGAATGTGTTTGATACGTCAAAAGCAACGCAGTCAGTTGGAGCCTATCGTTAGCATCAATTTTGATCGCCTTCTGAAATGAGTATATTCCTGTCCGTCGGTCCGCCGGTCTATTCGGATGAACGCAAACCATTTTGTCACTAACGATACTGTGGTTAATCGGAAAATGCTATATCAGATATAGCACTAACACTCTGATTTAGCTAATTTAAGAATAAATATAAGTTGATTGACTCTTCTTATTGGTGGCGTAGATAATTGTGAGAAAACTACATATTCCAGAATGCTTGAATAAAAATAGTTATCATATTAAGTAAGTAAGTATTAATTTTTATACTTGTTTACAAAAGTGAATGTGAAAAGGATCTTTCCTTTAGTGGTAGTGGAAAAGGATCTTTCATCGTAAATTATTATTCAACATCCGGTAACGCCCGACGTACCTACTTGCTTTACTGAAGTAAATTTGTTTACCAATTCAATTTGAAAATTAGATTTTATTGGAAGGAAATCTGCATAACAGATTGATGAAAAAATGTTATATTTTCTAATATACATAACCTTTTGTGATTTTATTTTTAAGTTTTAATTAAATTGTTGAATATGTATAAATACACGAAATATATATATATTTTTTTAAATATCTGTTTTTATGTTTTTTGAGATTATTAATATACAAAAAAAAAAAAAAAAAATTGTTTGTCTACTCCGATTTTTTTTTTATAATTTCTTGATTTATATATACAATTCATTAATTATGAAAAGAATATCAAATCATTTATTAGATTTGCTTTATAGGAGACCGCAGATTTATTTCCCAGACACCCGACAGATGCCATAAAAGTTTAGCATGGACTACAACCTACTAAGCGGTTACCATAAAAAAGCTTTGTCGAGTTAAGTGCTGTCGATAGTTGGTCAGTTGCATAGTAGCGTTTAGGGCGCACTCTGAGTTCACTTGCCATCCGAAACATACACACACACACACGCATATACACACATACACACACGCACAAACATTTCGGCAGCGACACACACTAAAGTTGGAGCTGTCATTAATTTTTAAACTTTTTTCTTTCTTATTGTTGTTTAACTAATAAAACTAAACTAAGCGTAAATACTTGGAAGAAAACGCCGAATTTCTTATTGTCATCGATGGGGCAAGGGTCCTTGTTGTGCTTTACAGCTTGGCTTAGCCTTTTAGCCGCGCGCCATCTGAATGTGAGCTGCTGTGGGTGTGTGAGTGTGTGCTAAACTTTAAATTGTCCAATGTTACGTGCTTCGCATGCGGAGTTTATAAATCCAAGCGCAAACTGTAAACATCAACAGTTGGGAGAACTTGCGACTCGCCGGCCAGTGAGCTAGGAAACAACAACAACCACAATATAGCAAACGAAACTTGCAAAGTTCAAACGCAAACGAATGCAACAGCAGCAACACTAGCACAAAAGCGAGCACAAAAGTATGGCCATGCTGCTCGCACTCGTATACTATCGCTCCCACTCTTTCGTCCTCTTCGTCTAGCACACGCACAGACCGGCGCTCAACATGCTAGCCACTTTCACCGTTATGCTGAATCTTTTGTTGTTTCCGTTGTGTGCCGCTCTCTCTTGTTGTTGCTTTTGCTCAGCTTAATGCGCGGCTCTGCTGCTCTGTGTGAGTGTGTGTTTGTGCTATCTTATTGTTTGGCAGCAAACGCAAATAAAATAAACTTCGTTTTGTTTTCAATGACCGCCCCTGCCAGCCCCTGCCTGCCACCCTTACGCATGTGTTCAGTGGTAATGACCCCAGCCCAACCAAACACACATTTGCACGCATCCGCATGGCCTGACCTTCGGGCCAAGAAAAATGCACTGGTGCAAAAAAAAAAAGAAAATAAATAAAAATAAAAATAAAATAAATAAGAAGAAAGAAAAAAGGAAAGCACGCTTGTTGCACCAGTTTTAGCCCTGACTTTACACAGCGTCGGGGTAAGTTTCCTGCCAGGTGATAAAAGTGCACAAAGTGGAGCACGAGATATGCACAAGCACGCATGCATACATATTATGCTTGAAACTGTTTAATGTTTGCATTTATAATACGTATCTAAAATACATTTCAATTTACTTAAACTATAAAACGTATATTAATAGACATCGAATGGGCTACAATACCATAAGTTTGATGAAGTATTACATAGTTTATAGTATAGTCTTAGAGCTTAGAAAGACAGAGAAAGGGAGAGAGCTGACAGGCTGAGAAACGGAGAGGAAGGGAAACTCTATTCAGTTCACGTGAAAAAACTAGTACCCTGAATCCATTGAAAATGGGAAATCATGGTATAATGGTTTTGTTAAATTTATGGAACAGGCAGAAGAAGACTTCATTAAGTATATATATTCTTGATCAGGGCGACGAGCTGAGTTGATTTAGCCCGAACGAGTGGAATTATTGAAATATCAGTTCCTCAAAGGGTTCAGGGAATCTCGTAATCGAGCAGTCTTTCCTAATTGTTTTTTATCAAATATGTGTAAATTACATAAGTGTATTTTGAATTTTGGCATAGCTATAGTTATTTGGTCAAAATAAAAGTAGAAGTAATATGGAATTATTAAAATATATGAAATGTTTGCGAAAAATCCGAATTGAAAATTTGTATCAAAAATCTTGTTTTGATGAATTTGAATGTTATTGCTGATTTATATAAAGTAATCAGTTGAGGAAACATCTTTTATAATTTTTTCTGTCACTTGAAAATATAACTAAGACATCGAAAATATACACAATCATAATTATCATCTTGCTTTCCCGTAGTTGAGCTCTATTAAACGAAACTATCTAATCTAATTTGAAGTTGCTTAGATGACTAATTTCCGATTGCCTAACAAGTTGAGTGCAAGAGTGCTTACAGTTATTTATTGACAATTTATTTTTGCACATATTTGTGGAAAATTTAATTGCTTTCTAAGAATATAGTTATTTTAATACACTATACATGGTATAAATTCTTGATCAGGACTATGAGTTCGTATGTCCGTCTGAATATTAATCAGATCGTCTGGAGAAGTCTATGTATTTATTAGAAGTACCGTCGGATGCCTCCGAACGAAAGTAAACTAACAAAATTTCAAGATAATAAAGATGAATAATTTTAATTTTAAAGTCTCTCGGGGTTTTGTTAGAGATCGCTGCGTTCATTGGACTTAGTTCATTGATCTGACCCAGAAAATATATACACCTACACCTCCTCCTACTTTTTGGGCTCTGTGCATGAAAACTGAACATTCTATGTTTTATCTTTGACGTCAATTCCAAAGATATTGTATTGTGGAACTTTGGCAACCGAATATTTAATCGATAAGATAAAATAATAATTTGCCTAAAATGTGCTTAAAAATTAAACTCTGTTTATTTACCATCAAATTTCAAAGTAAATAATTCAATAGCATAAGTATATTTATTTTGTAAATATTACTTAAATTCAATTTATGAAATGCTCATCAAGCGTTAAATTTAAACAAATACTTGAAGAATCGAACAAAAGACAAATGCAAGTCACTCCGCCCTTAAGGTCCGTGTTTAAGGTCCTGTTGGTCAACAAAACCACCCTATCGATTCGATTATTTGTATGATCTATATTTATGTTGTATCCGACATTTTGGCATGCCTTGACATTCATTGGTTGGCCCTGAACCTTTACAAATATCTCTGCCATGAAAAATACAAATGAAATCGCTGCCTAATTTAGTTAATATTTACAACAAATACAAATAAACATTGCGACAAATTGGCACACAACAAACAAGGCTCAACTCAATGGAATGTTGCATATTAACTAAATACAAACAAAAGCAAATGCAAATAATGAATTGTTACTCGACTAAAGAATACCCGTACTACACTAATACATATTATTTCACCCTACGAATATTTTACTTCTCTTTTATTAAATTTTTTTATATAAACAGCACTTTTTAACGTCGCGACGTAAATTGTTGTATTGCATTTAGAAACTCATGCAACCCTATTGCATGCGAGTGACAGTATCAAAAAAGCAAAAACCTGCGGCCACTTCCAATAGCACTTGACAGGCGCAGGCGTGTGAGTGAGATGGCAATACATGAGCGTGACAAGGAAAACAAAAGGACACACGTGTAAATTTCGACACTTGAAGCAAAGTGACGTTGATGCCTGCTGTTCCTGTTATTGTTGCTGTTCTTGTTGTTGTTATTGTTGTTGTTACTGGCGCTGGTGCTGCTGTTTGTGTTACGCAAACATCAACAATAAATATTTTACAAAGCAAAATAAAATTATTATTGCCAGCATTGTCTATGGCTTATTGGCTTATTATTGACAGGGCCATCAGCTTGAAAGATAGCTGGCGAGTAAATCTTATCGCTTTGACGGGAAATTCAATTGGTTTTGGCTTATTCAATTAATTAAATACAAAATTATCAACTGTTTATTATAAATCAAGTGCATGCTGATGATAAAAAATAAAGGAGACAAAAAGAAAATATATAAGTTTAGGCAGCTGTCGCATCAGCTGCGTCGATTGGCTTATCATCAACTGCAGCTGTCAACACAAAAACAACACAAGAGCTTGGCAACATGCAGAAACCTGTTGCCAGCCCCACCTGGCAACAATTTAAAATGTTGCCAGCAACATGCCCGACAAGTGTCAAACGAATGCTTAGCACAGTCCATTCGTGCATTCACGAAGCTGACTGAGCGTGGGGTCGGGTGACGCCCGTTGCTGCTGCTGCTGCTGCTTGTGTCTGGTGCTACTGCTGTTGCTGCTGATGCGACGACCGTTTCTTCAGTACGTTTTTATTACTCGGACGGCGAACAACGCAGCGCGCTTGCGTCTGGACAGCAGCTCTCAGCACTTGAGAAAGTGTTTTCAAATTTCGTGGCCGATCGTCGCGCAGGTGTGAACGCTCTCTAGCTATAAATGAAAAACAATCATAACCAACAATAGCAGCTTTACTTTGACTACATTACCGAACAATAAAATATATATAAAAAGTCTTAAGAAAACCAGATTTCTATGATATGCCGGTCGCACGCAGATCGCGTCACATCGCTTTACATCGCATCGGCGGGTGAGAGGCTCGTCCGACTGCATTCTTTCAGTATGCTTGCACTCTTTGCATCACGTGCTGCACCCCTCCACTGCCGTGACGTGCCGCCTACTTTCAAGGCAACTGCAAATTGCGATCTTTCTCAAAAATAAAGCTCGCTCAATTTCAATTTCGTTTTCCTCTACATTTTACATGAGCAACAAGAAGTGCGGTTATTCGATTTTTTTTTTCGCATCTTATTCACTTTTGTTATTTTTTAAGTGTTTTGTTTTCCTTGTCGCTGCCAATTGAGAAAAACAGCTGATCAATGAGAAACCAATTGGAAAGCTCAAAATTTGATTAGATTTGTGCATTTCGATTTGCATTCAACTGCACTCAATTATCATTTATGATTATTTCCCTTTTTCAATGTCAAAAGCAATCAATTCTCCGAATATATCACAAGTCTGAAAAAAAAAATAATAATAGTAATAATAAACAAAACCAGAGAAAAAAAGTAATAACTAACCTTTCTCAATGGGCTTACATACATACATATGTATACGAATACAATATGCTTTACTCATTTGATATTTGTTTACTATTAATTGAAAATAAACACAGAGATATTAATAGATATAGGCATTCATTTGTTTACGTTTATATGCACTACAGTTCTTAAAAACCAATAATAAAAAAATAAATATGCAACAGATACTCAAACATACACACACACATTACAAAAATGAATAATTTGGCACATAAATCATTTGCAAAACAAAATAATTTTTTCATCTTTCGTTTATCTACATATCTTTACGTTTCTTTTGTATATTGACACGACTAGAAAATTGAACGTCGTTCATGGAGTATATCAACTATTACATGAAACTTGCATATATTTAGTACGTTTTGAATAACTTTTTTTGGGAAACCAAAATAAATATTTAGCTGATTTAAATAATTCTTTATAATTATTTAAATTTAAATAGTTCTTTACAAATTTTTAAATGATCTTTAATCAAGTTAGTGTATTTTTATAATACATTTTTTTAATTGGCAATCTATCAGCAACAAATTTGCATATTTCCTGATCTGATCTGTATAAAATAATGCAAATTGTTATGGCATAGAGCGTATAATTACCATGATATAAAGTATTAACTCAATATACAAACGATAAACGACTATAAATGCTGTTCGACTTGCTACTATTACTATTAATAATGTTACTTTAAAGAATAATATTATTTTCCACTACATAATTTAATATATTGTAAATTTTGATTGAATATTAAAACATAGATTTTATGTATTTATTTTTATAATGATTTTAATTTTCAACTATTGCAGTTTCTGTTTTTAAATTTGCAAATCATTTCTCAATTATTGCTTAACTGTTTGTGTTCAATTTCTTATTTGACTACTAAATGTTGTTTATGCTAAGGACTGGTAAATTAATTTGAATGATCGAATATCATATACTGATTAATACTGACATACTGATAAATATATTTCAAGCATTGAACAAGACAAGACTAAATCCGGTTATTTTAAAGCTCTCACTCATTCCCAATAATAATACAAAATAACAAGATCAACAAAAACTAATTGAAAAAGTCAAGAATATATACATATGTATATATTATATATATATATATATATATATATATATATATATATATATATATATATATATATATATATATATATATATATATATATATATATATATATATATATATATATATATATATATATATATATATATATATATATATATATATATATATATATATATATATATATATATATATATATATGTATATATATTCCAATTATTTTTAGAATACGATTCGGTACACATTTAAGTCTTTCAACAGAGAATATTTTTTAAATTGCGTTGAAATTTTTGAATTGGCAGCAAAATAATTAATATAGCTTGGTGAATGCCAAAATTTATACATAATTAATGTTGAAATTTCTTATTCAATTATAATGAAACACAAAATTAACGAATAACTCAAAGAAATACCCTGGTTTCCAAGCTGTTTAAAAAAGTGTTAGGAACAATTAAAATTAAAAAAAAAAATTATTAATAATTAAATTGTTAAACTTATACAAAACAATCAAACAATATTTTCCGAGATGCAGTCTTTTCCGTTTAAATCATACAAAATTTATTTGTTTGACAATATTTATTTACATTTTTAATTAAATATTTATTTTATGAGACAATTTAATTTCTCAATTTTTTCTTTACTCTAAGATAAAATATAAAATAACAGATACTTAAAAATTTTATTTGATTTTTGTTTTCCTGATAAGCAATAATTTTTAATTTAAATTCTATTTTTTTTTTTTTATTATTTTATACAAAATGGGCATACGATGAAAAGTTTTGGAAGTAAGAAACATAATTGCTATCATGGAACTTTAAAATTGGAGTGAGAATTGAATTCGTAGTGTTTGGAACTTGTTGAGAATACCACGAAGCTAATAGTTTTGCATTTCGACGCACATCAATTAGTAGCTGTTGCTGGTTATGATTTTTCTAAATTTATCAGTTTGTAACAATTTTGTTTTGTACTTGTCTTTCGTTTGCAAGCAGGCCTGTGACGTCAAGCGAAAGAGCGAGCTAGCTCAATGCAAATGACGAGAGCAATTACAAGGTGAAACAGAAATAAAAATAAGAAGAGAAAGAGTGTAAAGTGTGAACTGCAAATAAAAAAGAACAGAGAGCAAATAGAAGCAGAAGACAACCGCAAACTGCAAAGCGTCTAACAAAATGCATCGATGTTGCTGCAGTTGGAAGGCGATGACGACGCTACTGCTGGCGGGTAAGTGTAAAATATTTATGGCCTGACAAAGGTCAAGATGTGAAAATTATAAGAGTTCGAGTGCTCAAACAAATTCAAGCACGATTTTAACGATTACGTTCGCTTGAGCTCGAGGCCGATTCTGATTCTGATTCTGATTCTGGATCTGATTCCGAGTGTAAGTTTGCGTTCGCGTCTGCGTCTGCGTCTGCGTCCGAGTCCGTGTCTAGGGGTTTGCGTCTGGGAGCTGTCAGTCGCTTATCGCAGTGATCAGGCGAGCTGTGCCAGTCAGTTTAATTGGCAGTTGCGTGACTTCGATAGATGCGCTGCATAGAAGAGGTGGCAGAAGGAAGGATAAGAAAGAAGAACAGCGCGAGAACGTAATAAAGAGACTGAGAAGATGTGTACCAAAACCCGAAAAGTTTAAATTTATGAAATGCCAATTTCACTTATGCCCAACTTTATTACCCCTGACGCACATTTGCAACTTTGTGCTGCAGCTGTGAGAGCAGCAGAGGAGGAGAGAGCTGGAGGGACAGAGAGTGACTGAAAAGGAGTGCGAGCTAGCGGTAGAGTGGACCAGAAGTGTGAGAGACTTAGCGGCACCAAGTCTCAGATTGCCTTTTAGCTTTCAACTTGAGCACTATCCACTGTTTGTTTGCCAGTTTGTTTATTTGTCTTCTTCTGCTCCATCCCCCACACACCCCGTTCGTTACATTTTTGTACTCGAATTTCGCTGGAACTGAAAATGTACATTGTGCCAAACAGCGTTCCTGATGGCGGTCGTAAGGTCAGAGGAATGCGGCCAGGAGGAGTTTACCAAGTGCGCCGAACCACTTGAAATGCTGCATTTAACGTCGGAATTTTCGATTGGCGCTGCCAAGAAGGAGGAATTGGATAAACTTTGTCAGTAAGTTGTTCCTATTGTTATTGTTGTTGTTATTGTTGCAGTTGCAGTTGCACTTGCCTGAATTGAAACAATAGCATTAACACCATCATGTTTGTTATCCAATGTCTAATGTCTAATACCCAACCCTCCGCACCTGCTGCTGTTTTTCAGTGAGCTGCGCAAGGGGGTTCGGTGCATCCAGAGTTATACGCGTCGCTGTATGGATCTGCAGCAGCGGAACCAGTTCAACAAGCTGTACCATGGCACCAATCAGTTCATACGGGATCTTTGTAACAAAGGCGAGTTCCAGGAGGGTGAGTCCTTAATAGACGCCTTGCTCTAGCAGCTGTAGCCCATATGTTGCACTTCGCAGAATATCTGAAGCACGCACCCTGCTCTGAAATGGCCAAAAAGGATTTCGAGGTGTGCGCCAATCGCTATAAGGAGACCATGGTCTTCCTTAAGCCGAACAAGAACCAGGAGAACTCTGAGAATGGCACGCTTAACGAGAACATCAAAACAATTTGTTGGTGAGTGCAACACATAATGCTTTTCTAATCTTTAATTTTTAATCATTTGGCATTCACATTATGCTAAATCACCTTTAGATGATCCACTCGCTGATAATCCCTCAGCACATTAAGAAAATAAACATTACATACATACATTTTAAAAATAAATAAAACCCGTTTGACAGTAGCTCAGTAACAAACTCAGCTTTGCTTCACCTTTTCCACAAGTGTAAATATAAAATGTTTTTTCCTCAAACTTGTTTGCAGAAATTGCATAATAGTTAATATTTTGATTGAGTCCAAAAGCTAAATACAAACATAAATAAAAAAGTCAGTGCGACTAGTTTACCTTGAATCGGCAGGTCGATTCTTGCAGTTTCTTTTTCAGAAGTTAGTGAACTTTTCTTATAAATGGCCCTGATTGAAAATGGAAAATCAGGATATAATGATTTTGTTAAAATGTATATTACAGGCAGAAAGAAGGAGGCGTGGTTACCCCAAAAAGTATATAGAAAATATTCTTGATTAGGGCGACGAGCTGAGTTGATTTATCCCTGTCGGTCTGTCTGTTTGTTTGTCCTTCTGTCCATCCGGCCATCCGTCCGTATGTCCCTATATTTGAACGCGTCGATCTCAAAAGACGTGAAAGCTAGAGACTTGAAATTTTTGTCGTTCCGTGTATTGCACGCGCATATCGAGTTTTTTTCCGAAAATCGATAACCTTCCCGTTTTATTATTAATATTAAAATCCCTTTCGAAAAATTGGTTTAAAACTATATCTCCTACATCTTTAGGGACTAGGGACTTTTATTTTAAATATAGAATTTAAAAAAAAATAGATTCATATGCATTTTACAATTTCGATTTTTCCGATTTTCCCTACCCCCAAATCACCCCTTCTCTACAAATTTGCAAAAGCATATTTCTTTCAAATACTAGAAACTTGTGCTTTAGCAAAGACACGCCTTTTAATGGTATTATCACGGTCTGAAGTTTTTTTGTTTGTTTTATGAAGATTGCCCATCTACAAAAAAATGTTATTAGCCAATTAAGTTCCCACAGTAAGCCCACACTACAGCCATGCCTGCTTATATGTGCGTGTGTATGTTTGTATGTATGTGTGCATGTTTTGCTTCGTTTGTAAGCAAAAAGACGTAAAGAATTATTGAATTATCAGTTCCTCGAAGGGTTCAGGGGATCAGTAAGTCGAACAGTCTCGACTAGAGCTTTCTTACTTATTTTAAACATGTAGTTACTAATAGCTGATTATTTAATTAGTTTCGCTCTATTAGTAATTAATCATAATTATGATTAAATCAATTCGATTTGATTTGACTATCATCTAAATTTCAAAACAAACTTAATAAAATGAACAAAAATAAGTTGAATTTGTTTAAAAATTAGCTGAGCAACTTATTATTAATTATATTTTGGGTTTATGCCATTTTTTAAATAAATGAAAAAACCAAATAATAAACTAAAAAATTAAATAACATTTTATTAACAGCAATTTACTCAAAAAATCTCAAAAATGTTCGTTTTTTAATTTAATGTCTCAAATAAATAATTTAAAATTCAAATTTGTCGCGATTATAAAAATAACAGCTTACACTCACAGCATTAAATATTTAACTTAAGTTAGTCGTATTCTAATGCATTCATTAAAATTCATATATATATATATATATATACAGTACCGAGCAAAAATGAGTGTATGTTTCACAACATTGACTTTCATCACTCATAAAAATTAAACTATACAAGCAAATCATGAATTTCTTTTTGTGTTTTGTTTATTAGTTTATTCTTAACAAAAAAGTATAAGGCAGTAAGGCAGAATTATGTCTACGCAAAGAGTTAGAAAGAAAAAACTAAAAAAATCCACATAAACTCAATTTTGCACGTTTCATGAAAATGACCAAACAAAGCTATTTCTAATATTTTATCCAAAAACCCTAATTGGCAATCACTTTTTTATTTTATTTGGCAAATTCCTCCAACAAATGCAGTACAACTTCTTTTTGAATTCGGTTCCGTTCCGCTTCTACGCGATCCCATAGGTTGCACACGTTTGTTGGGGCGGCATCATACTGCCCATGCCGTCTTTTCACTATGGACCAAAGATTTTCAATCGGATTAGGGTCTGTCCTCATTGCTGGCCACTCAATTAGCTTAAAATTTTGCTATCCCATATATTCCATTACAATTTTAGCCACCTGCTGTGGATCACAATCTTGCTAAAAATCCAATCGTTGCACGGAATAAGCTCATTTCTTCATAAAATTGAGTAGAAGGGCTTGCAGAATACTTCAATAATCACCTTTTCACATTATACGTTCTATTTTTCAATAGTAGGACCAACGTTACAGCTTTTAAATCAAACCAAATCATAATGGTTCCACAGCCATGGTCGACAGTTTACTTCACATGGTGTCTTTGAATGCGTTCCCCAGGTCCACGACAGCAATAATGCTTTCCATCTGACTGAAAACGTTTAGATTTTGACTCATGAGACTAAACACTTCGTTTCCAATCATCGATGCTCCAGTTTTTCGGCAATATTGCAGTCGTGGACCTGGGGAACGCATTCAAAGACACCATGTGAAGTAAACTGTCAAACTTAACGGTGGCAACATTATGGTTTGGTTTTAATAACATGGTGCAACGTTGGTCCTACTATAGAAAAATAGAACGTATAATGTGAAAAGATGATTATTGAAGTATTCTGCAAGCCCTTCTACTCAATTTTATGAAGAAATGAGCTTATTCCGTGCAACGATTGGATTTTTAGCAAGATTGTGATCCACAGCAGGTGGCTAAAATTGTAATGGAATATATGGGATAGCAAAATTTTAAGCTAATTGAGTGGCCAGCAATGAGGACAGACCCTAATCCGATTGAAAATCTTTGGTCCATAGTGAAAAGACGGCATGGGCAGTATGATGCCGCCCCAACAAACGTGTGCAACCTATGGGATCGCGTAGAAGCGGAACGGAACCGAATTCAAAAAGAAGTTGTACTGCATTTGTTGGAGGAATTTGCCAAATAAAATAAAAAAGTGATTGCCAATTAGGGTTTTTGGATAAAATATTAGAAATAGCTTTGTTTGGTCATTTTCATGAAACGTGCAAAATTGAGTTTATGTGGATTTTTTTAGTTTTTTCTTTCTAACTCTTTGCGTAGACATAATTCTGCCTTACTGCCTTATACTTTTTTGTTAAGAATAAACTAATAAACAAAACACAAAAAGAAATTCATGATTTGCTTGTATAGTTTAATTTTTATGAGTGATGAAAGTCAATGTTGTGAAACATATATATATATTTATTTATGTATGCATGTATTTTATTTATAGTTCTATTAACGAGTTAGTGGACTGTT
The DNA here is from genome assembly GCA_035045345.1 of Drosophila hamatofila. Classification (NCBI taxonomy): domain Eukaryota; kingdom Metazoa; phylum Arthropoda; class Insecta; order Diptera; family Drosophilidae; genus Drosophila; species Drosophila hamatofila. The sequence continues at coordinate 1,333,270 of JAWNPA010000012.1, forward strand.
CAGAAAATGCGGCCCGTAAAATTTGTGGCAATGAAGCGGCGAAGTTCACACGCGAACTGGTTGATAAATACGCAAACAGCTTAACCAAGGTGAGTTTTTGATTGCATTCATCCGAATTAGGAATATGTATTTGAACACAAAGTTCAAACAAATTACAATGCAAAATAAACGTATTTTATTCCGTAACACGTCTCAACAGGTGACAGTTGAGTCGAAACTTGCAACTCACTTAAGTGCATATTTCTCTTGTTAATCTTTCACTTTTAGATCTACTGCGAGGACTTCACACGACATCCGCAAATATGTCGAGATGGCGAAGGGGATGGAGCAAGTGCATTGGGGCGCAATGGTTTGGGGCTAGTCATATCTCTGTTGGTGTTACAGCTGGTCAGATAGATGGAGATGATTGCAATCACACAACACAGTTAAGCTTCCTTTCTGAACACACACACACACACACACACACACGCACACCACACCCACAGCCACACATAATTCACGTTATACAGTAGTTAAGGTTTCTAGAAAACAGAGGTACAGTAAAAAAAACAAAATGTTAAGAAGATTAACCAATTATTAACCATTTTGTAAGCATGTTATCTGTTGCACACATTTGAGGGCTTGCTTAGAGTTCGTTGCAGATGGGTCGCTAGGAGATGGGTCGCGATAGGACGATATGAGAGGTTAGAGTAAACATACTTAAAAAGTACTAAAGTAAATGTAAAATTCAAGCATATAGTCAGTGTGTATACATATAACCCAGATATGTATATACGAATATAAATTAATACATATAAAAATATTGAAAATATTATGTGTGACTGTACAGTTGCAGCAGGTTAAGTAAGTTGAAAGTCTTCATAAATATAGGTTAGTTTCTACGAGTATGTTGAATGTTACTTCTAGAGCAAAATGTTGTTGACAGTTGGCGATTGGCACCAACTAAAACATTGAGTGCAATAATATTTGGAGTTGCTTCTTAGACGACAAAAAGTTCACACAAAAAGTATATAAAAATATATAAATGCCTTTATATTTCCAATTAATTTGTTTTCGTATCAGTTGTGAGTTTTAATTCTTATTCAATTAATTTAGCCACCTACGGTTGGATTATCACTAAGCAAACACAATATAAAAGCGCACAAAACAAAAACCATAATCCACAATAAGGAAAATACAAGAAAATAAAAAATAAAATTAAAAACAATACACACACACACATATCGGCATATGAATTAAGGTGCATTTCTTAATGAATTTAATAATTATTTCTAAAAAAGGGAATATTTAATTTAGCAACATACTATTTATTCAAAACTTTATAATAAAGTTGAGCACCTATTTATAGATACCCCAAAATGTAAATATATACGTAAAAACTGTATTAAATATAAAAAAAAAAATTTTTTTTAAATTAAAGGAAGTAAAAAAAGACATAAAATCAAGTAAAAAGATATAAATACAAATATTTCAAGCATTAAACTACAACACAAAAAGCATTAGTTTAAATTAAAAACTGTGAATATATTATGATTAAAGAGCAACATATATTTTAAGTAAAACTATACACAAACAATCACACAAACACACACCAAAAAAAAAAAAAACAAAAAATTACCAACAAACACACACATATAAAGTAAAAACAATAAAATGAAAATAAATTAACAAACAAGAAAAAAGCACAAAAGCCGTGCCAAAATGCTTTTACTGCAGCAAACACCGCAAAAAACTGCAGCCAAGGGGCTACAACCGGTTAAAGGGGTGGTGTCAAGGGCTATGTGTTGGGGGTAGCTGTGTGCATGGGAAGAGCGTGAAACGCTTTCGCCGCACAACTATTCGCGTCTGGCGCCCAAAAGTATGCCGCGCAAATATGTGAATATGAGCAGAGCAGCCGCATCCATGGGAGCCTGCCACGCCCATAATTTATGCTCATGCATTAAGGGCCCCAGGCGACGAATAACTAATTTATAGGGTATATACACAGCCGAAGGAAATTGCAATCGCGATTCATAATTGTCAAAGGTTAGCGAAACACTTAACAAAACTCTTTCGCCCTTCCGCCTCATTGTTAACGGATGTTCATGAATTTGCACAAAGCTGAGCAAGTTAAGTTAGTTAAGTAAGGCTTTCAGACAACTAAGATGAGATGGCTTGGAATTAGGTCAGCTTAAGTGAGGTCAATTTATTTCGATAACGTTCAAAGAAAATAGCAACGTGAATTGAATGAATGAAAATAATAAAATGAAATAGAGAAATATGTCGAATATAAATATTTTCCATTATCATATCATATCATTTTTATACCCTGAACCCATTAAAAATGGGAATTCAGGGTATAATGTTTTTGTGAAAATGTATGTAACAGGCAGAAGAAGGCGTGTCATAAAGCATATACATTCTTGATCAAGGCGACGAGCCGAGTTGATTTAGCCCTGTCCGTCTATCCGTATGTATGAACGCGTCGATCTCAGAAGATATAAGAGCTAGAGACTTGAAATTTTTTTCGTAGGTCCGTATAGAGTCCGTATAGAGCGCGCATATCAAGTTTCCTTTCAAACATCGATACCTGTTCCCGTTATTTTGTTATCGATTAAAAGATTATCAACAACCAGTTAAAAAATTTTATTTCCTAAATCTTTGGAGCTAGAGTCTTCAAATTAAAAATGTGGATTTATATGTATTTTTAAGAATTTCGGTTTGTGTCATATTTTACCCCCCACCCCTCAAAACACCACTTTCCCTACAAGTTTGCAAAAACCGTATTTTAAGTGGTAGAGACTTGTGCGTTAGTACATACACACATTTTAATGTAATAATCACGGTTTGAAAGTCTTATTAAGATTGTCCGTCTACAAAAAAAGTTATTAATAAAATAAGTTCCCACAGTAAGCCCACACAGCAGCTCATGTCTGTTTATACGTGCGTGCGTATGAATGTATGTGTGGGTGCTTGTGTAAGTAGAAATGATGTGACGAATTATTGAAATATTGGTTCCTGGAAGAGGGTTCAGGGGATCTCGTAGTCGAGCAGTCTCGACTCGAGCTTTCTTACTTGTTTTATTTTATTATTTAAGTCATTATAATATTACAATTCTCGCGAAAAATCAGCTTTTTCTAGCGAGCGAGCCCCTTGGTTTTTTGTATATGGATTATATGTATATGTACATTGATTATATAACTATAATTATATAGCCAATCCGTAAGACGACATCACTACTTTAAATATGCTACAAAGCACACGTTGATTAATTGCCGCTTTCGTTTGCATGGGCATTCCCTCGAAAAACTGAGCATCTTTCAAATACTGAGAATTTAAGCAGTGCCTCTTTAGAGCTGAGAATAGAGGGCAGGGGATTGAGCTGGGATGTGAGTTGCAAGGGGGAATGCATTTCAATTTAAGTATCTATGAAGTTGAAGCCGCTTTGCCATTTTGATTGCCAAAATTGTGCAAATCAATATGATGTGTGGTGCGGAGCAGTGACTATCACCTGCTTTCCGGTGAGAGGCAGCAACTGCCCTCCCACTGTTGGTCAATGCAGCTCAAATATTTACGTTCCATTTAAAGTGCCTGAGATAAAAACAACAACAAGTTTCTCATACTGCTTGACCCATAGGTACACACACATAAACACACTCCCACAGAGCCAAGCCATTTTCGACTTCGTTTGTTGTGCAAATAGGCAAAACGCATTTCTGACTGTTCTTGCATATCTGTGAGTGTGTATGTGGGTGTGGCTGTGGGTATGGGTGGGAGTGGGTGGGTGAGCGATTGTGTGTGTTTTAATTTAAAGTCATATTTTTGACTGGTTGAGCTATGCCAATGCTTATAATGTTGTGCAATTGGTTGCCCAAAGCTATTTTCCGAGCATTGCAGCATGCTTGAGGCAAAGCAACTAAGCCACTCGTTCTTCTTCTCCTTGTTGCTGCCACAGCAAACAATTTCTAGTTGTCTTTTTTCTTTACGTTTTTTTTTTTTTTCGTTTTTGTGGTGCGTTTTAATTGATTGGAATATCTTTGTGGCAAAAGGCAAGTGACTGCCCAAATACTTAAGCGCCAGCTGAAAGAGAAATAGAGTCCCTCTACCTCCAGGTAGGGACTGAGGGGTAGAATGAATGAGTGGGACTATCTTATGGCTCTATTTGGCTGTCTATTGTCGATACTCTTTCACGGTCTGGTGGCTTAAGCCACGCTTTTTTAATTCATTTAAAGCGGCAACAGAACGATTACAATTTGTTGTTGTTTTTCATATTTCTGCTGCCACTAATCTGCAATTATGTTTTACATAAAAAACGTATCTCATGCAGCCAAACAAACGAAACCAACAAAAACAGCAACAGCACCAACAAGAACAACAAAAGTTTTTCGGAAAAGTTTTGCCGAGTTTGTTAGACTGTTGGACTCTCGACTCGCTACTTGATTGTTTGCTTGTTGTGATAGTCATGAAAAAGGGAAAAACGAAATAATAAAACTGGCAAAGCCATCTGCTGGAGCAGCAACAGCAACAACAACAGCATCAACTGTCAGTTGAACAGTTGGCTCACAGAGCGTATGTGTGCTTTTTAGTAAGCGGGACTGTTTCTATTGTTGTTATTGTTACAGTTGTTGCTTTAGCATCGTGTACAAATCAAAGTTAATTAGAGAACGGCGCACGATTACAAACTATTGCCGTTAGCAGGAGTAGCAGTAGCAGTTGCAGTGGCAGCAGCAACAACAGCAACAGCAGCAACTTTTGTCACACAACAAAAGTTGTGCACGAATTCTCATTGTTTTTTTGGACAATTGCTGAGCTTTGAGCACTGGAACTCTCGTTTAACTAAACACATAACTATTAGTTATTGATGTCATTGTTTTTCATACAACAGCAGTTAAGAGTAACACATTCCTTTTAGTTGTAGCAGAACACCAACTTATATTGGAAAATTTGTGACAATAAATTTGATGCAATGTAACATTTATATAAAAACCTAAATCTGTAATCTTGTTGTAGCTTTAAAAATGTTGAGAACGAATTAGAAAATATTATAAAAACTATTTTCTGTCAGCCTTTCAAAATATTTATTAATAAACGTAACAAAATTACGTAATTCATTAGTGTTTTCATCGAATACAGGCTTCAATTTGCCTCACATAATTGACAAATTGTGAATCAAATACTCCTCACTCAGCAACACCCGGGATCTCGTTCAGCCACAATTGTACTTGTCTCTCTCCTATTGGCAATCTTCTAATTGTCTCTAAAATGCTAACGCACTCGGATAGAGCGAACTATATGGAAATGCTGTAGGCGTAAAGCAGGAAATCTGTTGAGTTACTCTGTTGGTATATCGAAACGAAAAGGAACTATATCTTCAAATGGGTACTTTAGCTTGGAAAAAGCGGTTCTTTTAAAACATTTTTATTTCGAAGCGGTCCAATTTAATCTAAAATTTATTTAATTAACAGTAGCTCGCTTTTTGCACAACTTACAACTAATAGAGAAGTACTATTTTAATTCTATTGCTCAGAGAACTATCGAGCAGTAAGAGCAGCATCTACTAACATTTGTGTATTCACAGTAACACACATATTTTTGTTCTATCTCAAAGAGGTATCACTTCAATATTTCTATGCAATGCAAATCAATTTCTTTTCAAAAAATAACAAGTAACAGTTCTCTAATTCGGATTGCACGACTAGGTGATACCCTGGTCCCTGCGAACGGTTAATATTTTAATCATTCTACCTTTCCTTTATACATATTTACATATAAAACACACATACACACGCACTCATAAGACCGTTCTCTGCCAATTTTTGTTGTATTCAAGGTACGCTGAAAAAAACAACTTAATAATTGATTTCCATCGATAACAAGGAAATAAGATTAATTATGAGCTGCTTGAGGTATACAAAATAAATATATTTAAATACTTCAAGTCTATATTTTTTGTGGTTTACAAGATCGAGTTCATTGGTTTCAATTGAACAAATTATTATCCATTCAATAAGCGTCATGTTTTTTAGCACAATCTGTTCCGTCGACTGATTTTGTTGTATTCCTCCATTGAAATAGATCTTTGCCTGCCCCGCTGCCAGTTGTCTGGCTGCCACCCGCAAGCAAAGTGTCGCAAAATGTTTCCAACGATCAAAGCGAAAGACGGGCACTTGAAATCTGTTGCAGCATACCAAAGCCGAAACTGCCTGCAGTTATGGCACCATGCGACAGTTGAAACAGCCAGAAGCAACTAGGAAAGACAGCAGCCACACCAGGAGGAGGCGTCGCTACTTGACACCTAGCCGGATGCCTCTGCAAGTAGCCTGCGGGGCTCGCGGGATTCGCGGGGCAGCCAACAAGTGTTTAGCATTTTGTTTTCAGTGCAATTAAAACGCTCAGCTCAGTTGGCAGCGCTCGAGTACAGCCTTTGTTGTTGTCGTTGCCGTCAAACAAACAACGAACAGCCACAAAAGACCCACACAAAGCCAACAACAACGAACGGGCCCCTCAAAAGCGCTGCCTTTAACAGTCATGCGCTGAGCTACCCTCGCCAACAAAGCTACAATGTGGGCATATTAACAGCTAAGACTTAGCAAGTTTTCGATACTTGGCATTAGTAACAGTTGAATATTAGGCCTTGAGTTCAAAATTCACGTCTGTTATATTAAATAGTTTATATTGAAAAAATATATAATATAATAACTTAATATATAAAAACCTTTAAGACGTGGCAGACTCCATAAAGTATATATATTTTTGTTCAGGATGATGAACTGAATTGATCTAGCCACGTCCGTCTGTCTGCCCGTCCGTCCGTTCCGAGATCTCCTAAGCCACAAAAGCTAAACTCATACAGCTATAAAGCTTATTATATTTGTTCGATAACGTCCCATATTATTTTTATCGACAATAATCGATATTTTGAATAAAATATAAGTACATATGCATATATATTAAATTGTATATACAGTCATGTGTATTTTATAGAATTTAGATTTTTATTATATTTTAGATACGAAATAGTCCATGAACAAGAAAAGTTCCCATAGAAAGCCCACTTTGCTGCCCAATGGTGCTAATGGGTGCGTGCGTATGTGTGTGTGTGCATGTGTTGTTTCTTGTTTTAGAAGCAAAGAATTATGGAAAGATCAGTTTCTCGAAGGGTTCAGGGGATCTCGTAGTTGCGCAGTCTCTACTTTCTTAATTGTCTTTACTTGTTTATTAAAATTATGAATTCAACAAGGAAAAAATATTAACTTTTCTCATTTTACACCTATTTTTTAATTTCCTTTAATGGATATGTCTTACAGTAATACTATTGATAAAACTTAAACTATGCCCATGCTGGTAATAATTGAGTTAGGATTAATCAAATAGCAGTAGTTATTTATAAAGCTTTCATATATAATAAAAGAGCTCCTAACATTTAATTGGGTATCTTTCGCTCAGTTCACACACAGAAAATCTGAGTATGACTAGTTTGTTAACAGCAAATATTACATTTTTCACATGATGCTAAATCAAAAGGCGGCGACTAGATGTTCAAAGTGCGCCTGGGGATATGCAGTAAAAATGGCATTTTGAGCACAGGCGCATACGTATTCCATGACCGAGCTGTGAGACTCGCCAGACAGCCAGTGAGTGCGTGAGTGACTCGAGTCGGTTCTTTGCAGTCTCTACAGCAAGTGGCATATGCTAATGCAGCACGCTTAATATGCAATAATTGCAGTTTTTGCAACAATCAGCAAATTGCGAGAGGCATGAGTTGAACTAAGGGGAGCAGCAGATAAATTTTGAAATTGCAATTTGGCAGGCTGAGAAATGCCTTTGCAGGCTTAAGTATGGTTAAATAATGCAATAACTGTATGCAAAGCATAAAAAAAATCACTTAATACAAGTATACACAAAAATATATATAAATATACATATATATTTCAGTGTTGCCAAATCAGATTTTTTCCCGTCAAATCTGGCTTTTTTGAAAATCCAATTGCGGCAAAAATTCTAAAGCAGCGGGCAGCAGGAATTCTGGCTTTTTAAATAAATAGTTTGTTTTTTCCGCTTTTTTATTTTAGCGATTAATCGTATGTACAATGAAGTGTTGTTATTGCAGTTGAATTAAAGCCAATTAGTATAGTAGTTCAATTTTCAATTAACGAATAATATGATCGATAATAGAGTGGAACTAACTGAACTAGAATATGATTTGTTATTTGATTTGTTAAACTAGAATAACGAATTTAGTTCGTTGAAGGAGCTCAATCGATCTTATTGTGAACAATATTATAGAACTTTGTGATTCTGTGGAAACAAAACGTAATAATACCAAAGTAATAATAATAATAATAATAATAATAATGCCGGGAAGTGTGGCTTAACATCCCAGAATTCAAATGCTGGCTAGGGAAAGACTTAAATGATAACACGATACTATATCGCATACTGCCAAGATAAGTGATTTACGTGCCCATGCCGGTATTAAAAAACATTAAAATGCTGAGGGAGGACTTAAATACAAAGATTATAATTGTCAGAAATTGTATGAAATACTGAGCCATTTGTAAAAATAAAACCCTTAAAACAAAGCATCAGCTTTTGCCAGATTTTTTTTCACAAAATTTCAGCTTTTTTCCCACTAAAAACTGTTTTTTTTCTCAACAAAAGTTGGCAACACTGATATATATATATATATATGTATGTATATATGTATGCATTTATTTATTTATCTTTTGAGAGACCTAAACTGGGGGCCTAAATACGCTTCAATTATTCAAAGCATGTAACTGATGAAGCAGAAATGCAGCAGACGAGATTCGAGACCCCACATTGAAAGTCTGGAATAGATTTCGTATTTTTGAGTGCAACGTGTTATAGATATGCACATTTACCGCAAGTGTGTTAGATGTCCAAACGTGTGTGTCCATGTATGTGCGTGTGTATGTGTGTGGACATTGCCTATTATGCTACCAAATGAAAGTGGTAATAAATTGGACAAGATGTTGCAATAAACCACACCACGACATGCCTTAGCAGGCCCAAATGCAAATGCAAATGCAGCAAAAGCAACAGCAACAGCAAAAGCAACAACAACAGCAACAAACAGGCGCATATCCAAACGTGATTATCATGTACGCAATGCATATGGTCAACAGCTGACGTAGCCGCTTGCCACTTTGAGTTAGCAGTTTCGATGCCCTTCTATCCATCCAAATGCCGCAAACGCAAACGCAAGAGCCCCTACCCGCCCTCTTTCTGGGCCACGCACTGCAACACCCACGCCCACGCAACCACAAGCTGCAGCACCACCAGCAGCAGCAGCAGAAGCAGCAGCAGCAGCAGCTGTAGCATAAATTGAGGCAGCAGGTTGGCCATTTAATCTGGCCAAGTGACTTAAGATTGAAAGGAAAATATCAAAGCGAATATGATGACAGCACGACAGGACGAAATGCCCCAAAATACATCTAAGTTGTATACCGTCGAAAGCTTATAGCCGAGAAGGGGGTCTCACTGCCAGTCAGATACAAAAGCAATCATATTTGCGGCTTTAAAGGCTAAATTGCCCAGATCCTTTAGCTGCGGTGTGCAATTATTGGTTGCCTAATATCCCAAATACTCAATGAATTACTTTGGCTCACAGTGCTACGAGTCACATTTAAATGCTTCCCAAGCCAACTTGAGGTAGTCCCATGGTAAGCATAAATAAACTACTTACAGTTCCTGTATTTATTCTAAGGCTCGAAACTCCTGATAAATGCCGATACTAAATCTATATATATATATATAGATATATATGTTTAGTATATATCAAATTAATTGAGCTTAATCAGTAAATAATAGATATTTTCCAGCGAGAATCTCGTAATTGATCTCACTGTAACCTGCAACTGATTCTTGGTGTGGATCGAGTCATCAATCATAAATACGGCGAAAAAATAAGAGATTGCGCTTGTTGCTGTTACTATCGGTAAATTTGGTGGCTTTAAAACGCAGTCTTTCTTGTCTTATACCTAGTAAAAGATATTTTCCATATTGTACCTTATAGTAAGTGATTCTAAAGTTAGAAATAGGCAGAAGAATTCATGGCAGGCCCCATAAAATTCAAATTCATTTAATTGAAGTCATATAAAATTCGCATTTTTGTTAAGTTGAAATATATTTAATATGTAGATTTTTCCTTTCGCTTTTTTAAAATATGCTATTTGATTGTAAATGTTCGACTTCTATTGCTTAATAAATGCAGATCTTACTCTAATAAAACGATCATTCGGGTTTCAGGGTATCTCCTAGTTGGGCTCACCAACTAAAGTTTTTGTATGTTAAAATTAAATATTAATAATATGCTGAAAATTTCACTTAAATAAAATTTCCAACCTCGAGTCATTAAAGAAAATGTGGAGGGTAATTGAGGTAGCCACGTGACAATTAGCGCCAATAGCACTGATTTGCTCTACAAATACAAATACACAAAAATAGCCGGTCACTCTCCATTAGAACTTTCTGACTTGTTCCCTGTTAAATTGTTGCTATGGATTTAATTAACTGTGGACCTTTATAAACTACAAATACGACTATAACTTCCCTTGCCTGAAACTGTTCAAATTATGCTACAAATTTGTGCTTTCTGTGTTTAGTCGAAAATCTTTGGGACCATTATATCTTCAGTATGTTAGCACCTTAATAGCACAAATTGTATTGTTTGTTTACGCAAGCTCAAAACCTAACTGGATTATAACGATTTGAAGCAAATATTTAAATATTTATGAAATAATTATTAGATGGTTCATTAGCTGTACGCGTATTATTAAGCAACACACACACAGGCACACATACACACACACACCCACACACAGCAACAATTTGTCACTGGTGTTGAGTGGAATGTGGGACTCTCTGGCGACATTTGAAAAGTTCGAAAATAATATAATTTTCAACGCAATGGCAAACGAACAAGTTCGACTTTGACGCTGAGACGCGCTCAAGTTTTGCCCAAGCCCGAACAACTTTTTGGCTGCACTGCTGCAGTGGCTGTGGACTGGGATAGCCCTACACACACACACACACACACACACACACACACGTTGTAAAATATAAAGAAAGTTTTCTTAGCCGGCAAACGTTGCGTTTTGGCAGCCGCATCGACGTTGTCTTTGGGGAAATTAAACATTTTCTATTTGAAAAGTTTGCAACGTGGAAATGTGTGTGTGCATTAATGCGGGGGTTCGTGCGGGTTTGTGTGGCCAAAAGCAACAGTTGCCTGGCTTTGGACTTTTGCTGCGTTGCCAAATATTAGTTCCTTAGCCGCAGCCTCTGTTCGCCGGCAATTCCGGCAGTCATAATTTTTTCTAATTTTTCGACTTTTGTTTGACAAATTCAGGCAGCAAATTGCTGGAAGATTTTTGAGCCACTAAGGTGTGTGTAGGTATGTGCGTATAAAGTATAAAGTTTTGTTGCAGTTACTGTTGCAGATACTAGTCAGGGTGAGCAACTGCAACACTTGCCTCAGATGTGTCGCTGGAGGCCAAATACCAGCTGCCAAGCGTGCGCCTGTCATGGGTGTTGCATATTCAATGACATTGATGTTACTGCTGGTGCTGCTGCTACTGCCAAGTGCACCCCAAAGTGCATGAAAATGTTTTTGTCAACGATTGTTTTTTGCCCCTAAATGATGTCCAGCTCTAAACAGTGCCTAGAGTCGTCCTTGCCACTTTTGTTTCTATTGAGTAATTGCTGGTGCCCCATCCATTCGCATTTGTAACACAGCAACTATTGGATATTGTTCAGATTTGAGTAAGTCAATCACTTTTTAATTCTAAAAAAGGTTTGAAAAGGTTTTGCAAATATTTATTTTAATACACAATCTTTAATGATTTGGATTACATTTGAAGTTATATTACCGTTCAAAAAGATAATGTCGGAAACTAATTAATAAAAACTAATCTTCGCTTTCACGACCCTTTTAAAATTTAAGAAAGACAAATTGTCTTTCGATTTTTATCGAATTTTGTTTGTTTACGTATAAGCACTGACATTCATTAATTGAAACCTTGCTTTTCATAAACTTACTTAAAATGAGCCAAAGGCACAAATGATATGTTTCACGGAGCTCTTGATAGATATTCTCTTCACAAATGACTTGCTAAATGCAAAAGGGTGAATAGCCGAACCCCTCTGTAACAGTGATAAATGCCAAAGGTAAATGAAAGTAATATTTTCTACCACGGCGCAATGCAATGCAGTGCGATACGATGCGATTCGATGCGTTGCGATGGGATTCGCTGTGCTGTGTTGGTATTCAACATTTTCCCTTATATTTTACCATACGTCTTTTATTTTTCTATTTCTGTGCAGGTCCATGGGCATTATCAAATAATTCAGATGTAATCTGTTTTAATCTCTGTGCTATTTGTGCATGTGCATGTGTTTTTGTGAATTTGTGTGGAAACTCATCGGGAAAATTTTGCCACAGGTTGACTACTCGTATTACCCAGTGCATTTTACTAAACAGCATGCAGCATTAAATCCGTGACATCAGATGCAATCACACACCTTCCTCACTCTTACACACACACGCTGACACACACACACAAACAGTTGCATTTGATAGAGTTGTCAAAAAATATTTGCTTTACGGGCGTATTTTTTGCGTGCGAATCCATTGCGGGGACCGAAGTATGCGTCTGATTAAATGCAGTCAAAGCGGCTTAGTGTAATGGACAAAACTAAGCGACAAAAAAGAAAATCTCTGTGTGCGGTGGCTTAAATTATAAAGTATAATTTCGACATGAATTAAACATGCGCACCGATTATAAATACGTAATCAAATTTAATCTTCTGCTACCACGTCAATAAAAACCCTATAAAGCCGACAAAGGTTTTCAAATAGAAGAAGATAATTAAATACACATGCTTGCTTGGCTCTATTTATAGTAATATCATTAAAAATAATAGTTTAATAATTTCAATAAAAGATCCATAGAAAAATCCAAGTAGAAGTTAACTAACTGTATCCTATGCAAAATAGACATCAAATGAACGCCAACTGTCCGTGTTTCCATGATCCATTATACCGTTTCCTATATGCACTACAGTAAGAAATAAGAAACTTTATTGCATTATATAATATATTATAGCCTATCTCCCGTTAAGAGAGATTAAAGGCCTGTATCTTATCAATTGAATTTATCTTAAATGTCACTTTCACATCTAAAATCACATCTTAATTACAATAAGATATGTTATATTCAATATGTTTTATTTATTTACATTTGGGCGCATATCATTATCAGATGGCCCAAAAATATACTAGCTTTTGCTTCTGTGGTTTACTCCCTTTACCACCTTACCCGCAGGCTAAGCACTCAGCTTGGCTGTAATGCCCATCGGCCACCGAGTGCTATGCAAATTTGGACAGTTTATGGGTCTCTTGCATTATTCATCTTGCGAAGAAAAAACAGTTTGCACTTTGGCAGTCGCTTTGCACCAACGCCTGTGGTCCATGTACTCAAGTTAATTAAGCTATATTTTTCTTATACGAAGAGGACACGAAAATGTCGGCTAAAAGCCAAAGACAAATCGTTGGCGCCCTGATATATAGCGCGGTTGTGGGCAGTCATTTATAAGCCCGGAGCAGTACTCATTTGTGTGCTACCGCGCGGCAGGTAATGAAGTTGCAGTAACACGACAGCTTGCCACATATGAATCCGTTAACGCTCACCAGAAGCTGCGAACTGCCAACTGGCAATGGCTACACGGATTGTGCTTAGCTTTTAGCTAAAATTGAAAAGTTTTTGTTAAGTTTCCATTGGCCATCCCAACAAGCAGACAACTTGGCAGTACCCAGTCCAAAGACAAATATGGTCACTGAGCTTCTGACGCAGCTGGCACAGAGACATGGGCACAAAGCCGTTTTCGACCATTTATCAGTTCTATGTTATTGGTCCAATAAAAAAAATACAACACAAAAGTGTTATCTAAGGCAAGCCAAAGACTGAACACCCTTACAATATAGAAATCATTTTTTTAATTTGTTCTATCAATTTTGATATTACAGTCCAATTTGTTTCTTATAGCAAAGATATTGTTACTTTGCTGATTACTAAATTCCTGAACTTTTCGATGAACTGGTATTTCAATAATTCTTCGCTTATTTTGTGCTTATACAAGAAACAATAACATGCACATACACACACGCATACGCTCGCACGTATAAGCAGGAATGGGCGGAAGTGTGGGCTCACTATGGGAACCAAATTGCTTAATAACTTTTTTTATAGGTTAACTATCTTAATAATACTTTCAGAGCTTGATAAGAAAATTAAAATAAGTGTGTTTGTTTTTGCATATGTGTCAACATTTTGAGACTCTAGCTCTAAAAATGTAGGAAATATAGTTTAATATCTGATTTTCAATAAGGCTTTTAATCGATAACAGGAAAACGGGAGCAGTTATCGATAATTGGCAACAAACTCAATGTGTGCATGCACTACACAAATGCTCTAACTTTTATATCTTCTGAGATCGACGCGTTCAAACATATGGACAGATGGACGGTATAAAACTTTTTTCCTGTTTCAACAAAAAATACAATTTAAAATTTAGATGACAAATATAAAAAATAATAAAGCATACAAAAATAATAATTTAATGTATATGCGGACTTGGTGATTTCCTCCTTATTATAATACAAACATAAAAGCTAAGTGCATTCGCTGATGTCTGCTTATATGCCTTACATATTCATTGAAAAATTACGAATATCCTCTAAAAGAGTATTCCAAATGAGTGGAAACCAATGCAAAGGCGAAAGGCCAGCAACCAGAACAAATGCAATAAAATGCAATGTTTCTATTACAACGATTTACGTTCAACACACACACACACACACACAGACACATGTGTGAGGGTATGTGTGTGTTGTCGTCATGCTTTCAGCTATGCCACGCTCCTTCTGCCCAGCTCAGTTCCTCACTGTGCACATTTCGCGAGTTGCAACATTTTTATTGCTTCGAACAAATTTCGGACGGCCAACCAAAATGTTAGCTAAGTTTCACGGCTTGTTGTCCTGGCTGCGACCGCTGGCCATTCGATTGTTGTTGCTCTTGATGTTGTTGTTATTCTTGTTTGTTAACAATCCCAACTTAAGATAAGCTGTTCTTGTTGTTGTAATTTAACATTCGTTTTCTTTTGCCAATTTTAATTGCTGTTGAACTTTGTGTTGGCTACAACTGCAACAATTGCAACATTAATGACACCAATTACAACAAATGCAATAGCAACAACAACAACACCGAAACGTATGTGCCATATATTTGATTTAACTTGTTGGCAATAAAAGTTTGCACAATATTTTGTTGCAGCGCACAAATAAATTTGTTTCTCCCTTTAAAAACTATTGTGGGAATTTAGAGATTTGTGGTGCACATTGTTGCAGCAGTACACATGCACGTACAAACGCATGCACAACCACCCACTCACCCACACACACACCCATACACACAATAAAGTTCGATATATATCAGAGTTGAAATAATATGATATCCATTGCTTTCTTTTTTCTTTCGCAGAAACTCTGCAAAAAAATAAATAAATCAAAGTATAACAGTACTTAAAGTGCCTTAATGTACAACATAGCAAAGATATACAATAAACGTATTTAAAAAAAAAATAATAATTTTTTATGTGTTTGCCTTCTCAGATCGGAAATTCGCAAGACGATTGAATAATTCAAGTTGACAAAAAACCAATGAGTATTTCAATAGAACAAACAAATAGAAATAGCAAATATACAAATTTTAATTTCAAATCATATTTGCAAGCATTCGATGGGCTTCGGTATTATATTTTTGAGTGAAATCAGCACTTTTTAACTAACCAGAATTTTATATCTTTTAATATTTAAGTATTTCACTTAATTATAAATATATATATTTAAACTATTTAAATTGTTTTGGCACCTAAATTTAGTAATAACGACTTATGAGAGCATTTTTTTTACAGTATTACAGATTAAATTCAACTATTGAGCGATATAAAAGCGGCAAGCCCAACCGTAATTTAACTGGCATCAAATTTTACTTTGCATCACGAGTTGCAAGATATTTTGAAATAAAATTACAATTTAAAAAGTGTGAAATATTATTTGAGTGTCATAAGTACTACGAATTTCCGAATAAATGCATTTTAACAAGGGGACTGCAGTTTTTATGATTTGCGCCCTATCCAGAATATGTACATTTAACAAAAGTATTATACCCTGAATTGCTATTTTCAATCACTAACACAATAAGTTCAATGTTTGTAAGATATTTCACTAACGGTTTCAATCATCAAAAAACCAACTGTCTGCCTAATATCACCTCTATTTTTGGAAAACTGAAAATCAAATTCTTATAATTCCTTAAGTTAGAACGCTAAATTTTTATTAGAAATTTTTTATATTTTTATATCAATATAAATATTATGCAAGGGAAAGTAATTAAAGCAAAAACATTTTTTGAAGAAGCAGACAAAATAGAAAGAAGTAAAGATTAAGAATAAATGTGTTTATGATATAGGATTGGTTCTTTAGTTAAAAGTTTTTTTTGCAGATGATTCAATGGTTTTTAGCAACCACTCGTGGAAATATGCAACACTCGCGTAGACTCCGGGGTAACCTGGCTTAGCGCATTCATTCCCCCAGGAAACAACACCAACAAGCTCATCGTTCGATACGAGGGGTCCGCCAGAATCCCCAAGGCATGCATCTTTCCCATCTTCAAAGGCGCAAATCATGTCTTCCAAAATAAGTTGACCATAAGCGGTCTGTCTGCAGTGCTCATTATCCACAATTTGTAGCTCTACACCATACAAATGTTGCGGGTATCCATATTCCGTTAAGCCCCAACCTGAGACATAAGCTTTTGCTTTATTTGGAGAACTTTGTGTCGCCAGGCGAATCGGTTGCACCAAAGCTCCCAATGTAAGTGGTTCAGCTAGCCGCAGCACAGCAATGTCATTGGCTACGGTTTCCCAAGTGAACCCTTCATGGCTCCAAACGGAATCCACCTTGCTCACCTGGCCATCAAAATTCGCCCTCGAAGATCCAGCTCGCACTGAGTAATGGTGCACATATTTATCCTCAACACAATGGGCTGCAGTTATGACGATGTCGGGGCTGTAAATGGAGCCGCCACAAGTCATCTGGTCGTGGTGCAGCAACGCTACTTGCCAGGGTACAAGCGAAATGTCAATTTCTTCCCCATTTATAATTCGCGACCCAACCGTCTTCGAAAACAGTTCCCTTGCATTTAGGCGAGAAGCCGTCAAGAGCAGCAGGACAAGCTGTACTAAGTAAAACGCCATGTTGTGGTGAAACGAGCTGCAAAACTCTCGCTTTTATAGGAAATTCTAGAACTCGGAGACCTGACAGGTCTGATTAGTTCATTGGCAAATTGTGTGTCGTTATCTTAAATGACTTTTCATTACTGGTTTCTAAGTGGAAAAACTTAATTAGAGTTATCTACTATTTAGTAGATATCATATAATTTAAGTTTGTGTTCTTTGTAAATATTTGTTTAAAAAATTAGGTAGTCTCTTCCCCTAAAACTGTTGTTAGTCTTTAATCTCAAAATACAGTGATAGTTCAAAAAGTAATTCAAAAGGAGTGATCTTAACTTAATGGTTGAACTACTTTTAGCAAGTGAAGGAATAATGAGGAACCGACCCACACTTTTGAATATTCCTCTTAGAAAACACATGCTGTATATGGCTATACTATGGGAATTTGTTTGTTGAATATATTTTCTTCCAGATGGACTTTCAATGGAGTCTCTAATATTTGAAATATTTACTTTCTTAGCAAATGTCGAGTGAACGGACGGTGGTATTTAAAATACGAAAAATTATTAAATATCTGTATTCGCTTTAGGGACATAAACAGTAAATCTAAAATTACTAATGTAGGAGACTTTTTTCGTTATTTACATATAGTATTGTATAACACATGTGTTGTATGGTTAGTGATAGTATCAACGGATTTGGACTCTCGCGATATATCGATGGTTTCATTCATCCATCGATAATTTACTACTTGGTGGCGCGAAGAAACACATGTAACTATTTTCCGTAAAACAAATATATAAATTATGCTAGTACTATTATAGTGATTAACTTTTATAGACATATTTTAATGACAATATTTGGTGGTTCTTCGTAGAAAAGAAGTATGGATAAATTTTTAAAGACATCAAGCAAGCATGAAAGTGTGTTTTTTTTTATACCCTGAACCCATTGAAAATGGGAAATCAGGGTATAATGGTTTTGTTAAAAGTATGTTACAGGCAGAAGGAGGAGTGGCAGACCCCATAAAGTATATATATTCTTGATCAGGGCGACGAGCTGAGTCGATATAGCTCTGTCCGTATGTCTGTCTGTCTGTCTGTCAGTCTGTCCGTATGTTTGAACGCGTCGATCTCAAAAGATATAAGAGCTAGAAATTTTTTTTTGTAAGTCCGTATATTGCACGCGGAGGTCAAGTTTTTTTTTGTTCAAAACACGAGAACACTTTGTTTTAATGTTATTAATTAATAGCGAAAGCCAGTTATAAAATTACATCTCCTATCTCTTTTATCTGGTTACCGAAAACAACAACAATATGTACAACGCATGCATATCAATTCATACACACACACAACTGTTTGCTTCATTGAGTACAGCCACTAACCATAGAGTGGTATAGCAAAAAATCATTACCTTACAGTCAGACAATACCCAAAGGTATGAGTCTGAGCTCGAGTTATGTAACTGGTTGGAGGTCAGTTTCAAAGTGTGCGTGAAAGAAATCTATTTGCAGACTACGAGAAATACTTGACGTATATGTGTGAGCTCTGATTTTCACATAACCATTTTATTCTGAAATCGAACTTTATTTTGTGTTGAGATAACCTATGACATATACCATATCTTATGAAGATATATACCATTTCTTATTATGTTTTTTCGATTACTTTGGTTTTTATTATTTTTGAAAGATTTTGGATATTCCTCGCTTATGGAGAATGCATTTGAATGCTCATCGCAATTGATTTTCTTTTCGCACGAATATGCAAATTTAGCTTTGCAATGAAATTTCTTTTGACCTGTGTAGATATTCGGTTAAAATATAATTTTCTATGCTGACACGAAGGTAATTCTAAAATTATATTGCCTTAAACGAAATTTCCAATTTCCAATTATGTATAATACGTTTTTTAGCGCACTTTTTTCTGTTATTATGACGTTTGTTTGAACATGTTTACTAATTTTTGTCTAGCAATTAAATTGTTGGTTCATTTTAAATATGGCAGACTGTTACACGACGCGTGTGCGCAATATGAGTAAAACATTTAAATTAGGATTAGTTGACTATGAGAGGATGTGCGTGCACATTAAAATGAAAGCATATGCAAAATGTTAACTCAGCGTATATGGACGAATCGGCAAATGGGTACAACGGCAAAAATAAGGGAATATGTTTATGTGCAGCCACTATTTTTTGGCCAGTTGGCGAATTTGCATCTTTACGCAGCGAGCATATTGATTTCGTATGGCAACACATAAATTAATGTCCATCGCATCGCGTCTAGCGACAGTTGTAACCAAGCAGCGCCAGCCGCTGACCATTGACCGTTGACCATTGGCCTGTTTGTCCGTTTGCCCGTTTGCCCAGCGCTGGAACAATTGACCTCATTCTCCCAAAGCAGTTCGGCTTACGGGCACGTCAACGGCTGGCGAGAATTTTAAAATTATATTATTTTGAATGGCTTTTTAGAAATTAATAATTACATATGACAGTGCTGCATGTGTACGTGTGTGTGTGTGTGTGTGTGTGTGTGTGTGTGTGTGTGTGTGTGTGTGTGTGTGTGTGTGTGTGTGTGTGTGTGTGTGTGTGTGTGTGTGTGTGTGTGTGTGTGTGTGTGTGTGTGTGTGTGTGTGTGTGTGTGTGTGTGTGTGTGTGTGTGTGTGTGTGTGTGTGTGTGTGGGCGTGACTGCGTACGTGGCATTTAATTTTTTATATTATGCAACTGTCTGCGTGCTCTGTCGCGCTGGCTTTAATGGCAATTTTAAATTTGACTAGCATATGCCAAATAGAATTTCAAGTTTCTAAATTCCATCAATGCAAGCAAATAATAATTGGCGAATCAAATATTTAAGTATAGCATACTCCATAAACAAAGGTATATAAAAGCAACATGAATTAGAAACTGATCTGTAAATATAAGCTATAAGCCATTGTAAATTAATTTGCAATTTAACATAAAAAGTAATGCTATTCTCTCTCATTTGAAATGATATTTTCCAATTTGCTACACCTTTGAGAAATCTGTCCATGGAGTAGGTCAACATCTCATCTGTAAAACTAAAAGTCCATGCATAGCCCGCGCAGATCAAGTTAAATGCGCAGATCGAGTTTGTTTCCAAAAATCAATAACTACTTGTTATCGATTAAAAACCTTATTGAAAATCAGTTATAAATATATATCTCGTACATCTTTAAAGAAAGAGGCTCAAAATTTTATATGTAGACACATATGTATTTATCACAATTTCTATTTTTTTTCATATTCACCCCCATCCAAAAAATCCACCCCTCTTCACAAATTTGCAAAAAGCTTATTTCAAGTACTACAGATTTGTGCTTCAGCACATAAGCACATTTTAATGTTATTATAACGGTCTAAAAGTTTTATGAAGATTGTCCATCTTTAAAAAAAGTTATTTAACAAGTAAGTTCCCATTGTAAGCCCACACTGCAGTTCATGCCTGCTTATACGTGCGTGCGTATATGCAGAAAAACGAGGAATTAATGAAACTGAAATATCAGTTCCTGGAAAGTTTCAGGGGATCTCGTAGTCGAGCAGTCTCGACTAGAGCTTACTTGTTAAATACAGATTTATAAGTGCTTAAGTTCATGAGTGCTTACGCGTACATGCGTATGTGTGTGGGGGAATTATTAAAATATCAATGTAGATTTATAAAAATATCAGTTTCTCGAAGGGTTCAAGGGATCTCGTAGTCGAGCAGTCCCGACTAGAGCTTTCTTACTTGTTTTATTATCTGATTAACAATTAACATCGAATTATTTTAAGGATTTCCACGGTCCATGGCTTGCATTACTCTGAGCCCATCGAAAATGGTTTTTACTGGAGATTTAACATTTTGCCAATCCCATTGGCGATTCCACCCATTGTTCAATCGGCTAACAACGGTTAGGAATGCTGCAGCTGTGGTCATTTTTGCCCGTCTTTTGTGCCCATATCACATTTGTGAATTTCTTTTTCTATTTTGTTGTTTCCTTTCCTTCGCTTAGGTCCCCATACGCGAGCCGCCAAGTGTCTGGCCATTGCTTTATTCCCACTACTTTTGGCCATTATTAATTGCTAACGTGCGCTGATTTCTGTGCTACACTTTTTACGGCCTTTTGTCTCTGCTGCTGCTGTAGCTTGTGTTATTTGTTGCTGTTCGCCTCTGCCCACTCACTTTTGCCCATTTTCGGTGTTGTTTGCTCGCTATTGGTTGCTCGCAATTGGCAGCGCACGTTGTAGGTTGTCTTGTCTGCTTGGCTCAGCAGTGACATTCATGCACCGTCGAGCATATGGAGCAGCGGCCGGGAGAGAGTAAGTAAAGAAGAGCAGAGAAAGAGCGTTTGACCAGACAGAGGGGCACTGTGTGCCCCAATACGGCAATAAATCAATGCAAAGTTATAGTCAATATCATGGCGACGGCGCCTTTTTAAAGTCCGTCGCTGGCAATTTAATGCAGTCACTTTTCTAAATACCTGTACTGATTGCTGGCACCAGGTATATCGCATTGAAAACAGTCCCATTCATTTCACACATTACATACCTAATGGGCCTGCAATATTTGAAATATCGGACAGTGGGTATTATCTTCACTACCTACTGGACCGGGTGTTGAATTAAAATATATGAAATATCCCCTATTTATTTATTTTTCTTCCCCAAGAAAATATATTTAATTAATTTCAGTTTGGACTAAGTTCCTCAAAGCGTGGCAAGAAACTAGTCAGTATACAAATATTTCGTTAAAGAACAAAATAATATGAGAAGATAAACTATTTATGAATAATCCAACCAAATAATATGAATCTTTACATATATTTCCTTAACACTGTCTTATTAATATATAAGTATAAAATGTACTCCAAAATATTCATCTGAAACTGTATTAAAATTAAAAATTAAAATTAAATCTGAAAATGTATAATTTATAGTAATAATTATAATAAATATTATATAAGTATAAGCCGAAAATTTCTGTTGTGATACTTTTTACATTACTTTGCCATTTCATGTATGTTTGTCATTCCCTGTTGTTTTGCTTAAATATTTCTGTCGCAGATCAAAAAAGTCCGAGTGCTTTTAAGGTGACACGAAACACAACACACCTTGATGTTCGAAAGAGTTGTAATGTTCGTGTCGAAAGAGAGACTCGATTAATTACATTTAATAAACATACGAACTTGTTGTAAGAGCTACACGTATTTGTCAGGAGTACTGCGACTCAACATTATTTGAATTTAATTTGGCCAGCAAGTTAAATGTGAATCGAATTGCAATGCTAAAAAACTTTCATGGCAAGCGCATGGGTCATACTGCATACTGCACCGCATTACATTCAATATTGGAGGTAGCATAAAACAATAACATTAGATCGACAATAAATGGCATTATAGTCCATTGAATGCATTGCCATTATGCTCCGATTTTGGTATTGCATTTGAAAATGTCCGAGGCTAAAGTTAAATATCCTTTCGCCGCAATTATGCCTTTATTTCAAAATAATTATATGATTCATTAAATGAGCATAATTACAAATTTTTGCAATTAGTAGTGTATTTATTTAAGCTGCAATTACCAAATAATTTAATAAAAATAAAAATATAAATTGAATTCTAATTTGTGTAAGAAGTTAAAAAGGACATGTTGAACAGATTGTGTATTTTTTCTTTTTAATTAATAACTTCAATATATTTGCATGTTCTTAATAACTCAACTAAAAGCTGAGAGCTTTGTGCGTGATTACAATAGTTATATGAGCAGTTCAATAGGCCATGTAGAAACCTTTCTCTCGTACTCCATCTCGCTCACTCGAATCTTCTTTGAGTCCAACAGAGCATTCAACCTCTCTATAGCATATCAATTTTATTTGCTATCACATCAAAAATGGTAGACCAACTTGCTGATACATTTAAATCAACAGTTAAACAAATAAAAAATCGATAAATTGCTATAAAATATTCAGTTGTTTATTAAAGTTTCGCTCAATGGTATCGCGTGACATTTATATGGCAATTTAAGCATCAGAGCTCTCAACATATCCGAGCCCGAGTCCGAGTCCGAGACCAGCTTCACAATTTATTAATTATTCTCTTTTAATTTAATTTGTATACTGCATCGGATATCAAAGTAGCAAACGACAAATCTGAATATTCAACAGATATTTAATGCGATAAGCAACTTTATCGCAGGAGGCTCAAATAAAAATAAAAGCGAATTCAACAAGCTGTGTAAATTGTTATTGAAAGCTGGCCGACAGCCAGCAGCCCACAAGGAAGGCAAACAATGCAACGACAACAGCAGCAGCAGCAGCATCAAAAGCAACTGCAGTAGCAGTAACAAAATTCAACAGCAACTGCAACTGCAACTGCAACTTAGTTACTTACAGTGGTTTTAACGTGGACAAAGAAAAAGCGTTCGAGTGAAGGCCAACAATGGCCAATCTCCGAATATATTGGAAAAAAAAGATTGAACAGAGGGAGGGAGAGCGAGAGACTGAGAGACTGAGAGACTGAGAGAGAGATTGAGTGAGACGCCAACTGTTTTTCCTGCAATAAATCTGGCTAGAGTAAATGCAGGCACAGCTAAGTGGGCGGAGGTTGTTCGGGGTGTGGCTGCTTACAAGTTTTCATGACATTGTCATGCATATGTGCTGCCATACACACACTCAGAAACACACACGCTTAAAGGAAACATGAGCCTTTGGGCTCTTAATTGTTGTTGGTTCAGTTGCCGCTGCGTTTTGTTTACAAGCTGCGCCAATTTCGCGCTGCTTTTAAATTGTATTTAATATTTGCAATGAGCCGGGCGAATGGAATTGCTCAAATTGGTTGCACAATTTAAGCGTCAGTTTTTGCTGTTGCTGTTGCTGTTGCTGCTGTTGCTGTTGCTGCTGATGCTGTTGCTGATACTCATTTTAGTTTAATTTCTATTTAAATTCATGTCGTATATGCGCGCGCCAAAAAACTTTGCCCAGTTATGCTATATTTTATGGCAGTGGCAACACTCAGCGCTTAATTACCCCAAGCTTATCTAAACATCTACGAGGCGCTGACGTTGATGAGTGCCGCAGCGTGCTGGCAAGATGGGAGGTCAGGTTGGGGCAGGAGGCGAGACGCTGTGTGTTGTAAAGGCACTCGCCAAGTTTTCTTAATGAATTATTTAATCTGCGCTACATCTTCGCTCGGCAAACGAATTTTGCGCGGCTAACCAACAACATTTTTTGCGCTCCACTTGTCAACCCTATAGACAAAGTGTTGCATTTTTGATCAGCACAACGGCCTGCGATTACACTTCAATTAAGATAATTCTTAGCTCAGATTTTTGTTATCAATGTATTATCATATATCAAAATCTATATAATTTTATTTTTCAGATTGACTCAATTTTAATTTTGATTTTGACTAGAAAATATTTGAAATATCCAGATTGTAAGCACCAGAAAGAGAGTGTCTCTACTCTACCTTTCTGTCTCTCTTACGCTTATTCGCTCTCATTCTCCCTCTTACAGTCAGTCTTTCTTTCTGACACCCTGTCTTTTATTTTCTCTTTATTTAGCTGAATCTTTCTTTTCTCTAATTTTGCCTTTCAAGTGTTCTTTTTCTTTAACTCTTAAACGGGGGAAAGTTTTAATCGGGAAAAATAGTGTCTCACATTATTGCGCCCTCTCTCTCTGCTTCCTCTCTTGTGCCCTTTTACTCTTCATCTCTTTTTCTCTCTGTTCTCTCTCTCTCTCTCCCTCTCTCTCTCTCTCTCTCTCTGTTCTCTCTATGTTCACTCTATATCTCTATCTCTCTCTCTCACTGTCAATCTTTCTGTCTATTTTTCTCTGTCGCCTTTTTTCAATCTATCTTTTTATCTATCAAACCAAAAAATGTCTCAAAATTGATTAACACTTTCAGCGCAGAGTATTAAAAGGCAACGAAAATGTTAAGGCTAATGCAAATAGGCCTCAGAGCTGGCCAGGCTAATAAGTTAAACGACACCGTGACACAGTTATGGGGGAATGGGCACATATTAATGCCAAGGCGGCGTGCTGCCCCACACACACAAACACACACACACACACACACACAGACTCAGCTTCAGCAAAGTCGATCCGCAACCTCAAAAGTTGAAGGCGAAGTCGGAAATGGTGTGAGAGTCAGTGTCGGTGCACGGCTGGCTGCGTATTTGTTCACCTATTTACCACGCAAATGAAGTTGAAAATAACTGTGAAATGAAGATGAAGTGTTTCAGTCAACAGCAGCGCAAGCCGCAGCAGCAACAGCAGACGATGAGCCTGCCCAGACAGCCCGGTACCTAAATGGAATGTAAATATTTGAGCAGTGCCAAGGAGCGCGTTACACTAGAAATGACTTCTCTCTCTCTCTCTCTCTCTCTCGCTCTCTCTCTCTCTCTCTCTCTCTCTCTCTCTCTCTCTCTCTCTCTCTGTATGTGTGTGTGAGTCTGTTTAAGTTGGCAGCGAGTGTCTATGTCTATATGGCAGCTGTATGTTGACTTAAGCGCACTCGACTGACACCCAGACAGTCAGCTAAAAGACCTTAAGCGACAAAACAATGGGCAAGTCAACTCATATTCACTCGGCTACGTGCTGTGGCCACTGGTGTTGAAAATTAAAGGCAATTAAAAGGGCTAAAGTGTGTGGGTGTGTTTATGTGTGTTTGAAACTGAGGCTTATTAGCAGCAGCTCAAGCCAACAGGCAGCCAACACATTCGACGGGGGCATAAATCAAAAAGCAACGAGCGACAAGCTTAAAGTGCCACCGACATAGCTTATGTGAGTGTGTGTGTGTATGTGTTGAGTGTGGGTGAGAGTATTTTTGTGTGTGAAAGTGTGCTTGTAGTAATGTTGCACGGACAAACACCTTTTCGATGGGCCTCAAAATTATTATTATAGCTAGGGTCTGTCTGTGGGAGAAGAGCGAGAGGATTTACGTCTAGATTGAACTTTAAGCAGATTTCGTAAATGACTGATTGATAAATTTAAGTAGACGTTTTGAAAGCCAAATCTGATTTTGTTCGAGTGCTTAATAATTGATTTCTGTGCATTATTTATAAAGTGCATTTGTTAATGCATTACAAGTATTTAAACTAAAATCGGACATAAAAATAACAAGTAAGAAACCTCTTGTCGAGACTGCTCCACTTCGAGATCCCCTGATCCCTTCCAAACTTAATATTATATTTATATATATATAGTTTCATATATATTCATATATGTATATAGTTTCATATTAAATTTTTTAACTTCACATATTGTTATATTCCACCCCCGTTCCTTAAATACGACCCCTTCCTCATAAAATTGGCAAAAAGCGTATTTCAGGTACTATAGAGTTGTGCTTTGTAAAAGTTTTATGAAGATTGTCCGTCTACAAAAAAAGTTAAAACAAGTTAAAATATGTTTTGTTTTAGCTGTAGAGCAATAAGCAATAATTTCATTTAGCCAAAATTATTTATTTATGTTAGCAGAGCTCTCAACCAAAATATGCACTTGCAAATAATATCTTAATAATCATTGTGCTAAATTTTAGGGTGAAATACAAGCTCTCAAGCAGCTCATTTCGGACTGTTGCATAAGAAATATTAGCATTATAAAGTTGCAGTGTTGACTGACTAAGAGCAACAGTTTAGTTGAGCGAGAACAGACAGACGCCCTAAATCCGTTGCGAGTTCAATTTGCAACGTGCAACTAGAAACCTGAAACCTGCTGCACGTGCATTTAACAACACTTAACGGCAATTGTTTTATGACTTTGAAAACAAAAGGAAAAACAGCAGCAACTAGGAAAATCACAGAGCAGAGAAGCCAAAACAAAAGGCATAGAAAAGCAGGCACACACAAAAAAAAAAAAAAAAAACAAAAAGATGATTTATTCAGCGAAAAAAAAAAGAAATATAAAAGCGAATGAAAAAAGAACAACTTTTCCACACAAACGAAACGAAAATTTGCTAAAGTTGCGTTTTCTTATGCAGCGACTGCTCCCTCCTCCTCGCCTCACCTGCGGAGTTTATCTTGTGGCAGCCTGCACCTGGCCGCAGCTCCTGCCTTGACTTTGGCACCAACTGCCGCTGCCGCTGCCGCTGCCGCTACTGCGGCTGCGGCTGCTGCTGTGGTCACGCTTTTCTAAGCGTTTTCCTTATCAACTGCAAAAAGGCGACGTGGCCGCGCGCTTTGCCAGAGCTGCCTTTCAGATTGCACTAAAAGATTTGCTGCCAGTCGGCTTTGGCCACTTTGGCTTTTGTTATTTTCTTTTTCATTTTCATTTCTTTATTCGGTATATATATATATATAGCTTTTTGTGGATGCTGCAACTGAGGTCACCTAATGGCTGACTGCGGCCAAACCGCGCCTTAAAACTTGAAGTCCTTGAGCCGCCAGCATTTGCACTTGCAATTAATAACCATCAATGCATTTGCATAATTAAAAGGCCAGCTCGTGGGCGGTGCGTCTTAAAGACTTAAGTTGCAGCACGCGCTGCACGGACATCAGGCATTCACATAGCTGCTCGTAAAAGCGGGTTTAATTTCATGCAACTTAAAAGTGGCAATAAACGTGGCCCAGGTATGCCCGAGATGCCGGCACGAGGCCACATAGCTGCAGACGCAGGTCTGCTTCAGGTAACAGCAGCACCTACAGCTACGACTGCACCTCTGTCCAAGATAATAAAGCAACTCAAACTCGCACTGGCAATCGCATTCGCATTCGCATTCGCATTCGCATTGACATCAGCCTGCGTGCTGGCATGCCAGCAACAGTTTGCTAAATTCCCTTTAAAGAACAGCGTAAATCTTTCAATTTGCCTCGCACGGAAAAGGCTCAAAAAAGGATCGGGTGCCAAGTGGCAGCGCATAGCAAAAATAAATACTCAGCTAAGGACAAAATCAAGCAGCAGCAGTCAGAGCAGCAGTTCAAAAGGATACAACTAGCCAGGCCGTTTTCGCTCCCCTCCCCAGATTTGGCCAGCTGTCGAGTCAGTTGAATTGAAGCAGCTCAATTGCAGGACAATCAGCACAATTGATTTCCCCAAAGTGCCTGCAAGTTGTCTGCTTTCCTTCCCGCTCGGCTGGCGCCCTGCATTAAAAGGATTTAATGCCATTTAAGCCAAACAATGTGAAGACAGCGCTCAGAGCAACCGTCAAAGAGTCGTCCGTTCCCACAAGCGTCCCCACCCCCTATAGCTTCTGACACCCACCTGCTACATCGCCCGCGAGCCACTCCACGAAAAAGTTTATCAATAAAATAACTTGTCGACGACGTCGACGACGAGGACAGGGATGAGTGCAGGCAAGAGTGCGAGCTCAACTCCTTGGCAGTCAAGTTGAAAATTGCAGCAAGTTTCTGTCAGTCAACGAGTCCTGCTCGACGGCTCGACGACTCGACGGGTGGACGGGTGGACGGGTCGTCAGAGTGCAGACGCACAGAGCGCAAAGCACACACAGCACAGCACAGCACAGCAACGCAGTGAGTAAAGGACATCGAGTAGCGCAATCTTGAGTTCTGCCAAGGAACTTCAATTGTACTTATAGTTCGCTTGCTGCGCGGCACAAAGACCTCTCGTATGCATTGAATTGACGACATATGACGCATACGCAGCCCACTAACCCAAGCTAAACCGAAATACTCATACGTTGATGTTGAAGTCTACGACAACTTTTCGGCTATCAATTAGAGCGCTTGTTCAAAGCGACAAATATCCAGCAGACACGGAACTAAAACACTTCCCCGACCCAAACAAACTGCATTTTAGTCATTTAACGAAAAGTCAGGTACAGTACTCACATACAGTACATGCAGTACATATACATATATGCATGCTCCGCAGTGTCATCAGTCAAGCTATTACAGCCAGTTCTGTATAATTTTAGTTTCAAGCTATATTTACATAACAATACCTTAGAAATCTCCGACTTATGGCATAAATCAAGTCATATAGCATATATCGAATAAAACAAGTAAGAGTGCTCTAATCGAGACTGCTCGACTAGGACATACCCTGAACCCTGCAAAGTACTAATATTCCAATCACATGCACATATACAAAATCACATGCACACACCCATACGCATGCATCCATACGAACGCATAAACACGATGCTAACTACGCAGTTACCAGTGACTGCGCTTGGGCTACCGTGTGGGCTATATTATGAGAAATTATTTGTTTATTATTGTTTATTATAATTATTTTTTTGTAGTGGGAATATCTTTATCAACCTTTCAGAACGTGATAATAAAATTCCACTGAACACATGGTTTTGTTAAATGTATACATAAAGTATATATATTCTTGATCAGGGCGACTTCGAATTTGATTCGTAGATTTATATGTATTTTTATGAGTTTCGGTTTTTGTCATATTCCCTTACTCTCAAAACCCACCTCCTTCCCAACGAATTTGCAAAAAGCATATTTTTAATACTAAAAACTTGTACTTTAGCAAATATATTCACGATCTGAAAGTTTTATGAAGATTATTCATCTACAAAAAAAAGTTATTAAGCAATTGAGTGCCAATAATAACTCCACACTGCAGCCCATGCCTGCTTGTGCGTGCATGCGTGCGTAAGTTTGTATGTGAGTATGGGTGTGTGCATGTTTTGTTTCTTGTATAAGCAGAAAAGAAGCGAAGAATTACTGAAATTGATATATGAGTTCCGCGAAGGGTTCAGGGGATCTCCTGGTCGAGCAGTCTCGACTAGAGCTTTGTTATTTGTTTTGTTTTGTTTTTTTTTTTTTTTTTTTTATCTTAATTTTAGGTATGCATAGACTCTTGACCCGAACATTGTTGTTTACAGAAAAACCAATGTTCCTATTAAAAAAGTATTTAAAATAAGATGCTCAGCACATCATAAACTTTGATATCTTAATCATTGATGCTTCGAACTCCCTCACCAGTGGTAAGACACTAAGAGAAATAGACCGCTGTAGCTCACTTATTTGATTCTAGAGTAAATCACTATAGGCCATTTAGAAAACTTATTACAATCCATAGGACTGCGACTGTTTTTAATCATTACTTTTAAATGCCAAAGTAACACCTGATGCTCAAGCTAAGCACATATTTAATGAGTTTTTTTATCGGCTAAGATTTTTATCAATCCATGTAAACTTAGAAAGTATGCCTTAAGAAAGATTTAGTCAAGCTTTCGTCTAGCATAAATAGTCCTTTCATTTAGTCGAAGTATCAATTTTATTTTGATATACTTTATATTACACCCTCAACAAAAAAATAAGAAAACCAAACCTTAGTTACAATATGACAACTACTATTAAAATAAGGCTTAGTTTTTGCACATATATCTTTCGTTTTGCTTTTCATGTAATTATTTCACATCAAAGTCTGTTCTACACAGGGGTCACCTTAACACCTTATCATTTCTAACTTCTCTCATATATATGCTGCCGACATACAGCTTTCCACATACACCACATACATATCTGTGCGTGTGTGCGTGTATGCGTGCGTGTGTGAGTGTGTGTGTAAATGTGTGTGTGAAGGTGTGGCAAATGCACAGGCGTCAGCTAAAGTTTTCACTTAAGGCATACATCAATAGCTATTGCTGCCTATGTTTCTGTTGTTATTGGTGCATATGTTGTGTCTGTTGTTGTTTCTATTGTTACTCCTGCTGCTGGCACCCTAAGCCAAATGCCAAAGTGGTAAACAATGTCCAAGGCTCTGGACTGTGTGCAAAATTAAAACAATAATCGGTGCTTGCCAGACTTCAAACGGCAATCGCTGTATGCTGTATAACGTCAAGTCGGCCAAAAACTTTTGAATACCTCAATACACATACGCACACACAACCATCAATGTTGCATGCAACATGAGGCAACAACAGCAACAGTAGCAATAGCAACGGCAACGTCAACGGCAATGGCAACGGCAATGGCAACAGCTATGGCAGCCGGTCAACTGGCATTCTACCTTTTAAGCAGCTCTCATGCATGAAATTGGAAGAGTAGCAATTGATTGCAAATTTGCCGAGAGCTGCCATCAAAATCCAACAACAGCAGACGGAAAATAAAGATGGAAATTGCGGAACACATGATATTTTTTGACGTAATTCGAATTTGCAAACTGAATTTGGCTAAGGCAGTGGTCGCTGCTGCTGCTGCTGCTGTTGCTTTTGCTTTTGCTTTTGCTTTTGCTGCCGCCCCAATGTAAATTGATAACGCAGCATTATTACGCATACGACGCTTAGGCCACACACACATATTCACTCTCAGAGTATCTTGTGTTTATACACAATATGTATGTAGATTTGAAACGACTATAGTCCAGCCCACTTTAATGGGAGCTAGTGGATAGGAGGGGTCGGCAAGGGCTCGTTTAATGCCTTCAAATCCGGCAGCCAAACATTAGAGTAAAGCGCAATTCCAGCGCACGAGCAGCGCATTTTGGCGCATTTCACTTTTCACAGGATTATTTAGAATTTATGCATAAACAAGCAAAAGGACGTTACCCGAAGTCATTTGTTTAAGTCAGCGTGTGCTCACATACCAGCCCATAGCAGCCCGCCAACCCTTGCCACGCCCCCAGCCACGAGTGTAGAATAAGCAGCAGCAAAAGCCATTTATAGCCTTCACAATGCTACAAGGACTCTGACAGTCAGTCAGACTCGGCATCGTCGTGTTCTTCAGTCCGCCAGTTTGTCTGTTTGCCAGCTTGTCAGTTTGTCCGTTTGTCAGTATAGCAGCTTGTCTACCATTTTATTGCCACTAGTAAAAACAATTTGCCAGCTCCACTTGCGAATGCTGCAAATTGGCGACACATCGCCGTTGCCCCACATTGCCGGCTTCTTTTGCAGCCCAAGTGGCATTCATAGTCCAGTCCACCAGGCATTTGGGAGAATGCCTACGAGATGCAATGCCAAGAAAATCAAGATACACAATGTCAAGTCTAACAATCCCCAACAGCAGCAGCAGCCACTTGGCCAGCAAAGTCAAGGGACCTGGGCGAAGAGCCTCAGGTAAGGCCATTAGCGAGCAGAGCTGCAACACAAACACACTGAGGTGCACTTGAGCCCGTGCAACAACCACTGCTAAGAGCTGCTGCTGTTAGACATTACGGCTGGAGATCCTTGACTAAATGCTTTTAGTAAGGATAGTAGAGCTGTTAAGGCCAGCGATGGCACCATCGACACTATCTAAGAACTATAAGTAAGCGGACAGCTGAAACAGTTAAGTAAGTTGTAAGTTAACTGATCCGATAAGGCAAAGTAGTTTCCGATATTCTTTTTCATAGTATATCTCTTGTAGCTAGAATTTCTTATAGAGATATTCATTAATTACTTATCTCTGTCATTGTTCTAACAAAATAAAACTCCTAAAAGAATGGCGTCGTTGATTTCATGTGAATATAAATTTTAGTTTTAACAAGTAAGAAAGCTCTAGTCGAGACTGCTCGACTACGAAATCCCCTGAGCCCTTCCAACAACTAATATTTCAATAATTCGTCACTTCATTTCTACTTACACATGCACATACACACATACGCACGCACGTATAAACAGGCATAGGCTGCTGTTTAGGCTTACTGTGGGAACTTATTTGTTTAATAACTTTTTTTGTAGACGGACAATTTTGATAAACTTTTAGACCGTGATAATAACATGTGTATGTACCAACTCACAAGTCTCTAGTATTTGAAATACGGTTTTAGCAAACTTGAAGGGAAGGGGGTGTTATGAGGGGTGGGGGTGAAATATGACAAAAACCGAAATTCTTAAAAATACATATGACTCTACATTTTTAATTTGGAGACTCTATCTTCAAAGGTGTAGAAGATATAATTTTATAACTGATTTTTGATAAGGTTTTTTATCGATAACAAAAAACAGAAGCAGTTATCGATTTTTAGAAATAAACTTGATCTGCGCGTGCAATATACGGACTTACAGCTTCAAATTTCAAGTCTCTAGCTCTTATATCTTCTGAAATCGACGCGTTCAAACATACGGACAGACGGATAGACGGACAGACAGACAGACGGACAGACAGACAGACAGACGGACAGGGCTAAATCGACTCAGCTCGTCGCCCTGATCAAGAATATATATACTTTATGGGGTCTGCCAAGCCTCCTTCTGCCTGTTACATACTTTTAACAAAACCATTATACCCTGATTTCCCATTATCAATCGGTTCAGGGCATATAAATAAATTACTGATATTATTAAAGGCTAATAGGTTTTGAGTAATTAATTTACTTTTCTCCCAAAGAAGTTGTAATAAGAGAAGTGATTTAATTCCTAATACTCACTCGCTATTTTAGTATTTATGAAAACTTTACTCATTTAGTTTAGTCATAATATTTAAGAAAAATGTAATTTCTGCTTTTTGAATTATTTTATTTATTTATTATTATTATTATTATTTATTTATTTATTTTTTTTTTTTTTTTTTAATTATTTAATATAAAAGGCTTGAAAAACTCAAATATCGTTTTTAGTGTGATCGATAGAACCATCGATTGTTAATGTTTTCGATGGGAGAACCATCGACTGAAACCATTATCAATAGTTTCGCAGCTCTAGAGAAAGTCATCAGAGTGTCGAAAATAATCGATTAAACCCATTAACTATTGTTCAAGCATGGACATGTCAGAAATATACATATATATAAATATAAATAATATTCGATTACCTGCACGTTATCTGACGCCACGTCATCCCTTAGATGTAGCGACCATCGCAGCGCCTAATAAAAACGTAAACTGAGCCTAGACAACTGCTCAACAACCTAAAAGGGGCACTTTAGTAATGATAGTGTACATTTGTGCACATGGAAAAAGTTATTTTCCAATGACTGGAAGTAATTATAAGATTTTCATGCTAGGGGTTGTCCATATTGTTTCGATTAGATTTGTTGTCATCACTTTTTGGAATATAATATCTCTCAAATGGCCGCATTGAGCCTGTACGGCATATTGTGCCCGTTTTGTAGCATAGATGGGTCCGTCGAATATGAAAAACCATGTAGCATTTTTAGGAAATAAAGGGTTGAGTTCAGATTTTGAATTCTTCAAGTGCGGAGTTGCTTTTTTAACTCTCTAACAATCATTGTAATTTTAACTTTTAATAGAAGAACCCAAATTTCTATTATATCTAGTATCAATCAGATAACTATCAACAAACCAATGAAATTTTAGTAGTTCAAGTATGTTAGGAGCACGATAAGATGAAAACAACTTTCGAGATATGAAAAACTTGCAATTCTATACGTTTATAGCAACATGCTGCAAGGGCTGAGCAACATCTTGCAGCAACAAAAGTCGCAACCGCAATTTTCAATGTTGCGTCAGTTAATTTTGACAAATTTATCTAAAGCTTGTCACTTATTGATGACAAACACGCCCCACGCTGTCGACGTCGCGACCTCAGTTAGTTGGTAATCTGCACTATTTATGGGCGCCCATCGAATTTCAACGCATAACTAATTATGAGGTTGCCAACTAATTTAGTTTCAGGGCAGTTTTGTTAATAGGAAACGCGCACACCGCAATACATTTTATGGTTATAGGAAAATACCCTGCAGATTGCAAAGTAGGCCATGGAGCATATTCCAAAATACAGAAAATAGACATAAAACTACTAACAAAGGGAGAGAAAGATAGAGAGATAGAGAGAGAGACAGAGAGAGAGAGAGAGAAACGAAGTCGAGATAGAAGTAGTCGTCCATTTAAACCACGTTGTTATCTCTGGTGTTGCACACATCTAAATTGAATTATTGGGTTGTGTCTCCACTTGAATCAAAGGCAAGTGCAAGGGCAACGCCTGGTCGAGCAGTCACGCCAATTACATTCTTTGCCCGACTTTTTTGTTGCTTTATTGAAAATCGCTGAGGTTGTTTTGTCTGTGTGTAGTATATAGTTGCTGTTGTTGTAATTGTGTTGCAGTTACGATTGCAGCTTCGCAGCGCCAACTGTATTTGGTTTACTGTTTTTGAGGTTTTTTGCCAGAGTTGCCATAAAGCCTGATTTTATTGTGTTTGTTCTGTGCATGTTGAGCTCTGCGGCTGTGTGCGTAGTGTGGAAAAAGAAAAAAAAAAAAAAAAGAACCGGAGAAAAATAACAAAACACGGCAGATTAAAAACTTTTCCCATTACGTAAAAATTAACAACTTTTTATTCCTGTTGCCGTACGGACTAGAGAAATAGTTGTGCTGAGTGCCCAGCCCGAGGCAATAGCTTCTAAATTTTGTCTGAAATACAGCAGCAGATCCCCTTCGCTGGATTTGTTTCAACATGTGAGTAAGTGTGCATGTGCGACTGCCAAAAGGCTGCAAATGCAACTGTAATACCAGTCAAGGTCCATTTAACAAATAGTCAAGGTTCGGGCTCGTTTTAAGGGGTATCATTCATGGCATTTAATTGCAGCTAGAGAGCCACTTAAATAACAAATTTAATTGTAATTAAGTAAATGATTTTCGCTTAGTGATTCTATACATTTTATTAATAAAGTCATTTTTTGCATATCCCATTTATAACATCAATTTTATTTTATCAGAGTGTCTGCAAGTCGACTCAAATTTTGCATTGAATATTATTAAAAAACAAAACAAAATATATTAAATATACTTGCATAAATGGCATGGATTAAACACTTATTAATTACAACAAAAATTTCCAATCTCTTTAGAGCATTAATACTGATTTTATGCTTAGCAGAGAATCTGCATGTCAGCTTAAATTTGTTATTAAATACTAGTGAATAATATTCTGTTCACGAAATAATTCAGTAAATACAGTAATTACAACTGATTATAAGCTGTCAATCATAGTCAAGAGTCTTTCGAACACTTTAAGCCCAGCAACATGCTGTGTGTTGCCCGCGCTCAAACTCACACTCGCATGCATGCAACAAGCAGCCACATAACTAATCAGCACGCGCACTTTTCGGTTATTGCTTTTTGTTGGCTGTTTGGTTATGAATGTTTCTGAGTGAGCGTATGTGTGTATGCGTGTGGGTGTGACTGTAAAATTTCACCCCGCGCATAAATTTCAATCCCACGAGGAGACGAAGCCAGCTTCAACTGCAAAGTTTTGAATGCCCGAGTCCAACGACACTTTATGTCGCATGAAATTAGGCAGCAACAGATACACACACACACACACACACACATTGACGGATAAGCACACACACAAGCAGTAAAGCTTGCGTTGGCTGTTGACTGCTGGATGGCACTGTTGATGCCACTTGTTACCGCTGTTGCCCCGGGACGGGCTAAAGGCTTCAGCATGGACACATCTCTGGCCAGCGGCCTGTGCAGACGGAGCGCACAAAGTATTAAAAGTGTCCAAATGATGATTGTTTTGGTTATGGCACAGCGAGCGCTCGACGCGCTTAGCCTGAGCGTGCAGGGAATTGCGTTCACAGTGCTGTCTCCTGCGTCCTCCTGTGCTGACAGCATCAGAAGCCACAGCAGCAGCCAAGACAAATGTGTCCTGTCTGTTGCGAACTCTTTGCCAACAACTTCTTCAGCTGGATTTATTTCAATTCACCAGCTGCATTTTTGTCAAAAACAAGCAACAAAAAATATATAAAAAATAAAAAATATATGAAAAAATAAAAGATAAAGTTTTCATGTTTAAAGAAACAACTTGCTACTTTTAGCTGCCACTGTAATTATGAGCTTATTGATTTTCAAGCCAGTAGTCAAAGTTAATCGCCATAGAGCCCTGTTAGCATGCGCCACTATCCACAACAGCATCCACAATAATCAGAAACTACCCAGAGCTGCTCGACTACTAGACACCCTGCTTGCAGATAGCAAACATATTTTTATTAGTTTCGCAATTAGTAACGTACTTTCGTACTCAACCTCAATCGGGCTTACATTAAGAAAAATGAATAGCATTTTAAAAAATTCTGCCATGATAGGTTCCTTATTTTCTTATTAATTAATAAATCTACCGATTATGGTCTCATTATGGTCTGTACTTTTAAGTAGTTCAATTTTCATGGAAATATGCCTGGCTTGCATTAAGAAAATTGCTTTTAATATGCTTTGAAACGCTGCCTTCAGTGGCCTGGCTCATGAATTTATAATCAAATAATTAAATAATGTTTCGTCTGCGCTTTCAACCAGCAACTAAAAGAGATCAAAACTGAAAGAACTTATAATGCAGCCGAAGCTCTCGGATACAAACATTGCACAGCTATGCAGATAAGTGGATAGTTTTTATTGTTCACAGTAAGTCAACCTAATAAGGTTACTGCGCAATGTGTGTGGTAATCAGGTCAAGAAACTACGCCTTAGCAAATATTATGGAATAGTTACGAAAATTGATAGCACAGAATGTGCAAATTTCTTATCATATAATTAACAAGTCTAAGCAAATCTATAGTATTTTGTCATGGCATTGGCGTATTTTATGACACAAAACGACACAAAAATAATTATAATAAGAATAAGTATATTCCAGTGCATGTCTTAAAATTAATTATGTAAGTCAATTATACCATGAATATAAGACAATTAACATAAATGTTGAAATTTAGAATTTTACATAGATATAAAAACACAATATGATCAAGTACCCCACCTTGTCTTAATTAACCTACTTAATTAAGAAACAGCTCTTAAAATAAAATAAAATCTAAACAAATTAAGAGTCCGTCAATACAATAACTAATTTTAACGACAAAAAATGGTCACACAAAAATCAACGAAAATCGTATTTAGTCAAATAATTAAAGTTCGCAAATCTCAATTGCATTGCAAAATAAAAAGGCAAATAGATGATATACCCCTTGTACTTGTGACTTAACTTATAAAAAAGGCGTTAAAATAAGTTATATGTATATATTTTTAATTGTACGCAGTGGGTAAACGAGTTCACGAGAAATGTGGCCAAAAAAAAGCCCACAAAAAGCAATTATGCTTAAATTAAAACTCATTCATTTGTGTGGAAAATGTTAAAATTCATACGAGACGCTGGCTTCATGCGCGTGCTGTTTGTTATGTGTATGTGGATGTGTTTGTGTATGTGTATTTGCATATAGTAGCTATGTATGCATGGATGTATGTGTTGGCGCACGATGATGAATACGACCAGGAGCATGTTTTATATAAATGTGTATGTAATTTGAACAACAATGCGGACTCTATGAAACGAAATGAAAATTCAATGCCAGCCCGAATAAGTGAAAAATTTATGCTTAATTTTTTCCATTTTTTTCTTTTTTTTTTTTTGTGGCATGGGTTAAAGGGGCGCTGTTGTGCCATTGTTTCATTGGGTTTTTATTTATTTTTTTTGTGCAGCAGCTTACATTTTCAAAATGCTTCGCATGCCTAGCGAGCTGTTTGCTTTAGTTGACGATCCAAGCAATCCAAACAAAATCAGCGGCAATGCAAAGTCGTTTACGTGGCGTATGCTTGATTTGTCATAAATTACGCATACACCGTGGCTTCGCTTTGCTCATTGCAGCCAATTAGTAGGCGTGCGGGCAGCTTCAATACCTTATACCTTAAAGTTTGATGACAGCCATACCCCAACTCTGAGCCCCCAACTGGCGTGTATCACACGCAGAATTTTGATTTGCGTCGGCATTCCGGATCCGAATGCAGCCTCTCTGAGACGACGGGGCAGCATGTCCTTTGTGTTTGAGCTGACTGCCGCCTTTGCTTTGACTTTTATTTCTATTCGCCTTTCTTCTTTTTTATTTTGCGTTCGTTCTTTATTATGCAGTAAAGTTTCGCAGCAAAAGTTTTCTTCAAAAATAATTTGTGAAAAAAAGTTTGCCGGCCATATCTATGAGTACGTGCTTGGTACCTTACTCTAAATTCAATTTCATTGTTGTATTTCGATGTGGCATGAGGCAAGAGGGGGAGTGGTGTGTGTGAGCGGATGTATGTGTGCTGTTTCGTTGCCTGGTTACACGAGCTTTATAAGTCATATTCCGGCCTATGACATTGGTTCATTTTTGTAGTCAGTAATCTACTTAAGGTAAGTACTGCTGATTTACTGCCAGAAATTTACTCTTATGATGGTCGAAGTATTGCTTTTTTAGGCATTTACTTGCTGAATTTTAATACATTGAAATAACAACTAAACGTAAATCATTAAAGAATATAATTTTGAGAGCTAAAGCCACAGACCCACAACCCCATTATTCCGAATTTCAGCACTGCGCTCAGTCTTCTTCGCCAACATTTTTTCACCTTTTCTTTCAGATGAAAATCTATGTTGCTTAATTCTGTAATTAATTGCCATTGCTACATATGGACCTTTCCTGACCAATGCTTCAAGTTGTTTGATTGCAATCGGTTCATGAGTTCGACTTGGGTTCTTGCTCGCTTGTCCAGTTTCTTCCTCCTTCCACCCAACTGGTATGGGAAGGTTCAAAATATTGGAACAAGTAAGAGTGCTCTAATCAAGACTGCTCGATTAGGAAATCACCTGAACCCTGCAAAGAGCTGATATTTCAATCATTCTTCGATTTTTTTATGCACACATACAACAACACATGCACACACACATACGCATGCATCCACATGAAAGCATTAAACGCGTCTGCTAAGTGCGTATGGTCAATATTATGAGAACTTATTTGTAGAATAAATCCTCTTGATGACTACCTTCATCATACTTTAAGAACGTAAAAATATTTTTAAAATGCGTGTATTTGTCAAAACACAAGCTTTTAGTATTAGAATCTTTTTTTAATTTGGGGCAAATCTAAAAATTTGTTGTGTTCATAACATGAATCTACACAGTAAATCTGAAGTCTTTAGGAACAACAGTATTTAAATTATGCTTAAACAAGTAAGAAAGCTCTAGTCGAGACTTCTCGACTACAAGATCCCTTGAACTCTGCCTGGACTAATATTTCAATAATTCGTCGTTCCACTTCTACTTACACATGCACACACACATACACACATACACACATACACACACACGCACGCACGTATAAACAGGAATGGGCTGCTTACTTACTTACTTACTTACTTTGGGAACTTAATTGCTTAATAACTTTTTTCGTAGACGGACAATCTTGATAAAGCTTTCAGACCGTGATTATAACATTAAAATATGTGTATTTTCGAACTCACAAGTTTCTAGTATCTGAAATACGGTTTTGGCAAACTTGTTGGGCAGGGGGTGTTTTGAAAGGTGGGGGGTAAAATATGACAAAAATCGAAATTTAATAAAATTTTTAAACTGTTTTCGATATGGTTTTTAATCGATAACAAAATAACAAGAGCAGTTATCAATTTTTGAAAACAAACTTGACATGCACGCTCTATATACGGACCTACGAAAACAAATTTCAAGTCTCTAGCTCTTATATCTTCTGAGATCGACGCGTTCATACGGACAGACGGACAGACAGACAGACAGACGGACAGGGCTAAATCGACCCAGCTCGTCGCCCTGATCAAGAATATATATACTTTATGGGGTCTGC
This sequence comes from Drosophila hamatofila, assembly GCA_035045345.1. Lineage (NCBI taxonomy): Eukaryota > Metazoa > Arthropoda > Insecta > Diptera > Drosophilidae > Drosophila > Drosophila hamatofila. The sequence continues at coordinate 1,373,980 of JAWNPA010000012.1, forward strand.
CACGCCTCCGTCTGCCTGTTACATACTTTTAACAAAACCATTATACCCTGATTTCCCATTTTCGATGGGTTCAGGGTATAAAAACGAAGTAAAATTTTCGATCATTATCGATAAAAAAGAAATGGGATAAGTTATCAAAAACAAGTAAGAACGTTGCAGTCGGGCGTTACCGACTGCGGAATATTCATTCACAGTCCCAACGCTGCCTTACATATCTAATTGATTTTGGGTTGTCAACCCGAGTATATTTTAAATTTCAAGTCTCTAGCGCTAATAGTAATCAATATAAAGCAGGGCCTGAACCCATTAAAATTGGGGAATCATAGAGAGCTATTCCCGTTTATATCTCGTACATCTTTAGAGCTAGACTCTCCAAATTTTGCATATAGATGCATGGGTATTTTATATAATTTTGATTTTTGTTATATTTTGAATGTCGGCTCAAAAATTTACCGAATTCTCCTTTTAATTTTAGTTGCAAATGTAGCAATGTGAATGAGCTGGTATTTCTTAAGAAATGACCAAAATTCAATTGAAATGTAGATCATATTTAATAAACAAAATATTTGGCCAATTAGCAAACGCACCTGCAGGCAGCAAGCTAGCAGCGGAGCAGAGCGTTTTTCCTATACGTATGCACACATTGATCGGTTATTCTATGCATACAGTCATATGCATATGTATGTATGTATATACATACATATAAAAACGTGTCTTCTAGCATATTCTAAGAATTGATTCATGAAATTTTCAGCCGTTACTTTAGCTTACTTTTGTCAGATGACGCTCTCGAAGTAAAGCTATTTCGTTTTAGCTACCGCCTGATCGTATATTGCAGTGGCGTTGATGGTAAATGCTATGCAGTTGCGCTGGAATAGCGCGGGTTCTAATCTCGCTAATGTCAAGTTTTTTAAATGTCTTTTTATAAATTAGTTATTTTATTGGGAAAATGATAGCTTATATGACAAACACATAACATTTTTGTTATTAGTAAAATATTTTTATAAGTTTTTATAAGTTAAATTTTATTTTTGCTAAAATAACCCACAAATGCTTATACGTACATACATACATACATACTTACAAATGTATGTATTCGTCTGCACACACAATTTCAGTATGCCAGCGTTTTTTACGCGTGTGCAAATGTGTATGTATATATGTATATTCAAATGCGTATTCGAGCAATTCTAAGAATCTCAATTGCGATTGAATTGTCTTTGAATTGCTTTTGAATTGTCTTTGAATTTTCAGCCGCTACTTTGGTTTTTGTTTACTATAGGTGCCGTAGCTGTAAAGTTTGTTGTTAGTTATATTTCGCAAGACCGGTGCAGTGGCGCTGTTAGCAGAGACTCTGCGTGTTGTGTCGGAAGTCCGCGGTTCGAATCTCTTCTATTATTTTTTTTGACAAACATGCTGTTTGATTGTGGTGCAGGTTCGAACCCCGCGGGAATTTTTTTTAAAATCGAAATTTATATTGTTTTAATATATTTTATATTTTTTAAATTTCTTAAAAATGTTTCGTTTTGTCTTATCAATGCCTATTAAGCTCATATATATATATATATATATATATATATATATATATATATATATGTGAGTGACACACGCATATGAATTTTGCATTTGGCCGCTGCAAATGTCGATTTGGCACGCCCCTAGTGGGCGTAGATTGAGGTGCAGGTTCGAACCCCGCGGAAAACTTTTTCGTTTTAATTTAATTTATATTTTTTAATATTCTTAAAAATGTTTCTTTCCTTATTATTAATGCCTATTAAGAATATTTATATATATAGGTCGCATACGCATATGAAATTCGCTATTGGGCGTCTAAATTCCGTTTTGCCACGCCCCCAGTGGTCGTAGACCCATAATTTTTGGCCAGTTCTTAGAATGAGCTGAAGGCTACGTAACTGTAAAATTTGGACGCTTAGACTCAAAAAATGTGAAAATTACAGGGTATTTTTTGATATGCCACGCCCCCAAAGAGGCGTAACAATTATTTTTGGGTCATCGATAGAGGAGATTATCAGTAACTCAACTATCCAAATTTTAATCTTCTAGCTCTGAAACTGTAGGAGATATAAACTTTTGCGGTTTGCCACGCCCCCTGTGGGCGTAGATATATCCGCCATAGCTTATTGATCTTGGGTCGTCAACCCGAGTATACATACCAAATTTCAAGTCGCTAACATCAATAGTGCTCAAAATATAGAAGAATTTGGAAAATCAATATATATTTAGATCCGATTTGCCACGCCCCCAGTGGGCGGGGATATATAGTTTTTTCTTCGGTCTTTATAGAATCGTAACATTTACTTACGTGCCAAATTTCAGCATTCTAGCTTTACAACTTTAGAAGATACAGTTTTACTCGATTTGCCACGCCCCCAATGGGCGTAGATATATCCGCCATATCTTTTTGATCTTGGGTGATCAACACGAATCTACATTTTAAATTTCAGCTCTCTAGCTCTTCAACTAATCTGATTTCTGGCATACAGGAAAATGCATTTTCCGATTTGCCACGCCCCTAGTGGGCGTATATGGAAAATTTTTACACTTTATAAATCGGAGACATATACGAGTATATGTTCCAAGTTTCAAGTCTCTAGCTTCAATAGCCGCGAAAAATATTGCATTCATACGGACAGACGGACAGACGGACAGACGGACAGCAAGACGGACATTGCACAAAACCAATATATTCATATCACTTCGTGAATGAATATAAAAATAATATAAGATAAACTTGTACTGCTTATGGTAAACACGAGTAACATTTCATGTCCGTTTAGTTCGTTCGTCCGTCCGTCCGTGTGTATGAGCGTTCGCATGAACGCCGAGATCTAATAAGATATAAAAGCTAGGGCCTTAAAATTCTACATGTATACTCGTGTATACCATACACAGTACAGGTTCATCATATTTTTCGATAACTTATCCCATATTTTTTTATCGACAATAATCAAGAATTTAAATTCGTTTTTAAAGTCTTATTTGAGTACTGTTAGACCCTCAGAGCTTAGATTTACTGTGTACAGCTATGTGAGGAATACAACAAATTTTTAAATTATAGATTTTGGATACGACGGTCTTTTCTACCTAAATTTGAAAAAAGAGAATTGTGCTTTGCAAAATACACACATTTGAATGTTATTTTTACGTTCTTAAAGTTTCATGAAGATAGTTCCTCAACAAGGGGATTTATTCAACAAAAAAGTTCTCATATATTCGTTCTAACTGCGCAAATAGCAGATCGCGTGCTGATGCGTGCGTTTGGATGCATGCGTATGTATGTGTGCATGTGTGCATATAAAGAAGCATAAGAAGAATGATTGGAATATCAGCTCAATGCAGGGTTCAGGGTATCTCGTAATCGAGCAGTCTCGACTAGAGCACTCTTACTTGTTATATCCTAGTTATTTATACAATTTCCATTTGTCAGTTTAAAGAATTAACCACTTTTCCTTAGAACATTGCCCATAGTTTAAAAACAAAGATTATATGGCCATTACACTTAAAACTGAGATACAAACTGACTAAGCGCCAAACTCAATCATATTTTAAACTGAACTTGTGACACTTGGCACTTTCTTAGCGGCCACATCATGACTGGCTTGACAGAACATAACTCAGTCAAGATGCACATTAACCCATCACCCAGTGCTCTGAGCCTTCCTGCCTTTCACGTTACGTACCCATCCTACCTTTGCCTTTTAACAGTCTCTCTGTCACTGGATGCGGCACGCTTAACGCGTATTTTCAACATTTTTATGGGTCTTATGCTAAGCTTCAACTTCAGCTTCAGCTCCCGAGTTGTTTGTAGCTGCTGCTCAACTATTTAATAATGTTGGCAACCATGTTATGTACTTCATGGTGGAGCCGCGAGCATCATTTATATGCCGTCCGTTACCACCGCAGACACAGGCAGAGTGAGAGGCAGAGTCAGAGACAGAAGAAGTGACAGAGGCAGCAAGCGTAACACTACCTGGTGCCGCTGTTCATTTGCAAGTGTCCTTGTGTAGGGTTTGCATTTATTTATTTTCTACCCCTTGCATTTTTTGCAGCCAGAGGGCAAAGGGCCGAGCAGGCGCCGTAACTGCAGCCTGACTGCAATCCACTTTTGCACTTAGCAGGGATAACGTTCGGCTTTTTGTCAAAGGACAAGCCAGAGACGACAGCATGGAAAAGACGAGAGTTTGGTGCGATGGAAACCACAGGTTGTCGCAACTGTCACACCAACTTGTCATGTCCAACAGTTTATGGCCATGTCAAGCTGGCTACCTGTCCAACTAGCCATTGTCTCGAAAATAATGTGGCACATCAGGAAGCTGCCTCAATGTGGCAATAGATACTAAGTAAATTTCAATGGGTCCTATGATAGCTTATATCACTTGGCCCTTGGCTATTTGCCAGCCGAGGGGGCCACTAACAAGCGCTACTAATTGCACACACACACACAACACACACACAAGCACACACAAACACACACCCATATGAGCACTAGTCCATAATGAGCCGTGGCCACAAAGCAAAGCCAGCACTAGAAATAGCTAAGGGAGCTGCAGGAGTTGGATCAGACGCAAGAACTGTAGAAGCTGCCTGGAAACTGTAACTGGGAAGCTGGTGCTAATGGCTCTTCGCTTCCGCCGCATCAGTGCAATGCGCAGCACAAAAATTTTGCAGCTTCTTTGGCGTTGGCAAAAATTTAATTTAGAGCCAAAAACGTAACGCAACGTGCCGCTATCCGTTGCACATTGCAGCAGTCAGAGCAACAGTATGAGGATTTTATGCGCCGCATCCCGTGGCAACCAGCACCCAAACGAACTCTGGCGGCCCGCCTCGGACTTTCGACTCGCTTTGCCGACAACGTTATTTATGGCATTCCAGAACGGCCTTTGGACACTGTAACCGCATTTCTTGCTACCGCTGTTGCTGCTGCTGCTGCTGCTGCTGCTGCTGCTGCTGCTGTTGCTACGGCTGGAGCCGTAGTCCGACCCGATGCTGCTGCAGCTACCGTTTGCCGCTTGGACCGGTGCCCTGTTTAGAGCTGAAATACACACACACAAATGCACACACTCAGCAGCCGAAATGGGCCAACTGGCCAAAAGGGTTGGCCAAAATGCATTGCAGTCTACGATGTTGTAAAATTAAAAAAATGTGCTAGCAAAAAAATTAACGAAAATGGAGCTAAAGGTTTTCGTTTCTATCCTTTTTTCCTTTAGCCGTTTCGTGTCCTATAGAAAAATATATGGTTCTCTGTGAGTTTATCATCAGCTCAGTGCGATGGGGATCGCCATTAATGAAAATTGATATTAAAGGTATTTTACGTAGGGGGTAACGAGCAATACAATTAATAGAAGAGTTATCTTAAAAGCTAATTTATTTGTAGCCTCGTACTAATTTTTGAATATTTTTAACATATGTAATATAGGCACTCAGACTTCTCATGCTTACACCCTGAACTCAAATAAAAGCGAGCTTATAGGATCCATAAAATATATATGCTTTTAATCAGCATCATCCATCCGCCTGAATTTGAACTTGATATTGTAAACCCTAATAACTAGACACTGAACAATATTTATACCCTGTTTTCCCATTTTCGTTGGGTTTGGAGTATAAAAATATTTAGCTTAAGCATAATAAAGAATCAAAGTCAGTCATAAGAGCTCTCTGATTAGTTAATTTTATCCGTCTTTAAAGGTACCTTATTGAACTGATAAACTCGTAATATAACTATTTACATTTAACAATAATAAGAAACTTTATGAATGAAAAAGTTTTAATATAAACAAGAATTGAATAAAACTACTTTAATATCTGCCCGGACAGCAAATGAATTTAAATACTTATTCACGAAAGTGAAGTATGCATGAGTTGCTATTCGAAAACAGTTAATTAACTATGAAATGCATTGATCACAAGTTGCAACCACAATGCCACATTCAAAATGACTCTAAGCCACATGAGTTTAGCTATTTAAACTTGTAGCTATCAAAGTAATGCCCCAACAGGGTTGATCCACAGCGTCTAGCACCTCAAGCTCGTAATTATGTGCAAACCGTTAGCACAAAATATCCAAATGAAACTTTCATAACTGTGCACAATGTTCAACAAAAGGGCGGAGCAGTGGGTTGCAGTGCTCAGACAAATGGGAACACACTTTTTCCAATTCGCTGACTTTGTGGCTGGCACCCAAAACCTTGCCCAGCATTGTACCCCCTTTATTCTCCCGACCACTTGACCACCCGACCGACCAACCAACTGATTTCCTCTCATACCACTATCCCACTGACCATGGCATACAAAAGAAAAACTTTAAATGTTATTTGCTGTTGTGTATAGTTGTATTTTTATTACATTTGTTGTGCATTTAGGTGTGCACAATTGTTTAGCACACGGGTGGATCGAAGAACTTGTGATATATAGTGCAAACGGGAATTCACGCAATTATATTTAATGAGATTGAAATATTATTATATTAAATTGACTATATTAGATATTATAGATTATAGAGCATTCAAGGTCATTAAATGCAAGGTTGTCAAAATATATTTAGATAATAAATATAAGCATTGCAGACTCGAAATTAAAGTGAATTAAATATTCTGCAACAAACATTTTTCAAGCTCTTATAGGAATATCATACATATATGTGTTCTATACAAAATAATTTCTATTAGTATACACAGGTACAATAAACACAATAAAATAAATACTTGAATTTTTTTGACTTCAGTAAAACAAAATTATGGGGTCTTGTGTATAATGAATATACTTATAATAAGAGTTAAACTAAAAACAATTGGAACAGCCCAGCCAGCGCGATTTTCTTTTTGTTTGCTTACTCCCTAGCAGTAGATATTTTTCTATATTTGTGTTTCATGCAAAGCAAAACTAATTTTGTAGTCAATTAAAATTGTAGTTGATATGTGTTTAAACAGATGATCAAACGAGTAGCCAGGTGCATTGGATCAGCCGCAGGCCTAACATGCCAAGCAGCCAACTATGCCCACAGTATAACTATAACTGTATATATATATATATATATATATTTAGATACGTGTGTGTTTATGAGTATTTATATGTGAGATACATATTTTTATTTATGTGCAAGTGCTCAGCTTATTTCCTGCGCTTATTGTCGATTTCTTACTTATTTTTGCGCACTTTCCGCAATATTTGCCAGCGCATTTTTTGCGATTTATGATCCGTGCGCGCTCCCTGCCGGCAATTGCAACGGATATAAACATTTTTGAACTCATTTCAACTTCACATATTTGCCAGCTATCTGCTATCTGCTATCCGCCAGAAAGGGGCAGGGATTAGAGGGGAAGCGTTTATGCTGCTGCCTCATGAAATGGCACGTGTCGTTGCTGCGAGTACTTCTATGGGTAGATACGAGTGTATATAAATTTCGTTCACATCTCTTTTTTGTGCGCTTGTTGTTAGCTTGGCAAAGTCGGTGCAATCCAGTGTGCTTATGTTTCACTTTTCACAACATAAATCCCCCAAGCAGCCGTAGCCGCAGACTCAGCCAGAGTGCTGCAGGTAGTCAACTAACATGCCAGCTCCTAGATACAGATACGCAGATACAAAGATACAGCTGCTTACTTAGCAGCAAGTTAGACAAACTTCACTGAGCCGTTGAGCAGAAATGTAAAACGCTGAGCTATTTATTTAGATAACCGCGCGGCTTTGCCAGCGACTTTTGTCAAGTAAAAACTGTAAAGGAATCTGAGCCATGCATTATGCTCACTTCGTATTATTATTATTATTTGCTGGCCCGTCTGACAGCTGAAGGCTTAAGGATCCTGCTGTGCTCTGCTTACATAACATATAATTCAGTTTCTTTGAGCAGAATCAAAGTTCGCTTTGCCAAACGACAAAATCATTTCGTCTTAAGTTTTTTCTTCCCCCCTTTCTTGTTGGGCTGGCAAAGTATTATTTAATTTTTTCGCAGCAGTCGGCCTTTCAATTTGCCATATTTTTACGTTATTTAGCACAAAATAATGGCTACGCGGCCATATTAAAAATTCAGAGTATACATATTTAAGTGCATCACAGCCGACCAAAGAAAAAGTGCAACAGGAGAGGCGGGCGGGAAAGAGCCCTGGACGTGGCTTGTTTTGCAGATAGTGAAGGCACCGTCAGAACTTTGGAAATTATTACTTTGCTTTGTTTTCATTGCATTCAAGAAATGCGCTGCCGCTGATGATGTTGCTGCTTCCAAGCCGGCGGCTTGCTCCAGAACTGGACTATCCGTAAACCAGACTGCCGACTCCCAGCTGCTAGTAGCTGAAGGCTTGCTGTGGTTAAGTCTCGAAGCACCTACAAATATTTGAATACAGTTGCAAAAGCTCTTCGTCAGGTTAATCTTTAAGAATAATAATTTAATTGCAAAGAAAGTGCAGCTCTTGAGGGCTTTTTATCTAATTACCGCCAATGAAGTTCTTAGATTAAAAACAAGTACATTTTTTAGAATTTTCCCTATTTATTTTTATGTTCAATGATTTTTAACTTTTCTATCAACTTAAATATATATCAGGCATATATTCTAAAAAAGAGTTCCGTTTAAAACGTTATTATTTTGTACTTAAATTTTCAATTAAATTGTATTGAATAAGGCCAAAATATACTTAAAGTTTCAGTAGAATTTATATCTTCGCTCAACTTTAATATTATTACTTTCATTTTATTTACGTAGATATTAAATGTATTTAAGCGCTTTAAGTTTTACAACTGGCTTTAAATGTTATCGTTAATCAAATATATTATTAATGCCAAGGCTGTAGCTCATCTTTTTGTCCGTATGCGGCTTCCTAAATATACCTATTAAACAGCCTCTCGGTTAGTACTTAGCTGCTTCTCCATTTCGATGGTGTTGCCGTCTCTGTTTGGCTGCGAGGCATGCATTTCTACTTTTGCTCATTAATAACGTAAACCAAGAGCAATACAACACAAGTTGCAACAACTTCGAGATAATAACAACAACAAGGAAAGCTTACCGCGTTGACTGGCCACGAAACTTCTACGAAAAAGCAAGTCAAAATTGAATTATGAATATTTAAAATGAAATTTATTCATTGCAACTGAAGCAAAATCTGCTCTTAACGCTCATGAAAATCCAATACAGATACTAGCTTTAATATAGCCCACATACTATTCTATATGTCAAGCGAAACGATGATGTCGAAACAATTTGCGACACTAGTGCAATTAATAAATAGTAAATGCGCCCAAAAGTATGCACTAAAAAGTATGCAACAGTAAATTGCGTTGCATGAGCAGGCGACAACGTTTCCTAAGTAAATGTCAAGCCTGGTATAAATAATTCACCGGCAACACAGCTTCAACAGCTCAGGCAACATCATCAACATATACAAACACATGCGCACACACATGCACACATGCACTCACACATTTGCATTGTCCTTGCATGCAACCTCTTGCCTCATAAATTTGAGCAAATTCAGCCATGTCAGCCAGCTAGTGACTCAGTCAGCCAGTCGGTCAGTCAGTCAGTCATTCATTCAGTCAAGAGTACCTACTAGCTGCAGCCTCACTACCGTGTTTAGGTCGCCACTGCTGGTGTCCAGCCGCACCATTTCGTCACAGGAAAAATCGCTCGAGGTGAAAATCTTTGCACTAATGGCGCTGTTTTACATAATTGCCGTGACATTGTACAAATTTATTCAACTGCATGCGGGCATGTGAGCACAATGTGACCTCCACAAAGAAAACAAGTAAGAGTGCTCTAGTCGAGACTGCTCGACTAGGTGATCCCCTGAAACCTACGAAGAGCTGAATAACCAATCATTGTACGCTTCTTTTCTGCAAACAGACATTCGCATACATGCATAAGGACGGGCTCTGCTAAACTGCACAGTTAGCTGCGACTGAGCTTGGGCTGCTGTGTGGGCTATATTATGAGTACTTATTTGTTGAATAAATCCTTTTGCAGGGATACTATCTTTATCAAGCTTTCAGAGCAAAATATTAACGGTCAAATGTGCGTATTTGCTAAAGCAAAAGTCTCTAGTACTTGAAATACTTTTTTTTTTCAATTTTGTGGCAAAGGGCATGGTATCCAAAATCTATAAAATACGTAATCTTTTTATTCGTCGCGTTTGATCTACACAGTAAATCTGAAGTCTTAAGGTCTGACACTATTCAGATAAGGCTTAAAAAACGAAATAAAATGATAGATTATTGTCAATAAAAAATAAATGGGATTAGATATCGAAAAAATAAAATAAAAATAAAATTATATATTGTTGTCAATAAAAAATAAATGGGATTAGATATCGAAAAAATAAAATAAAAACATGCATGCGAATATCTGCTCTTTGCAGGTTTCAGGAGATCTCCTAGTCGAGCAGTCTCAACTAGAGCAGTCTTACTTGTGAATCATAATTATTATCTATGCATACATAGACAAAAAAACACGCTGCTACACATGCTTACACGCAGGTATTTAAGGATATAAAAATGTACCCACAAAGTAATGTTTACTTTTAGAACAATATAAATTTATTTACTTAAAAATTGAACTTGACTTTAAGCAAAAAAAATAATGTGAATTTAGAAAAAAAAAATTTCATCAGAATTCGTATATCAAAATTTAAAGTCCCTATGTCTCCAAGACCGACGCGTTCATATATATAAGCACACAGATAGATAGACAGGCATAGATCAGCCATAGATCCCCATAAGAATATTCTGCCTGTTGTATACATTTGAACAGGCCGCTGTACATTGAATCCAATTTTCAATGGGTTAGGGTATAATGAAAATAAAAATGAAAGGACGTTAAAGTGTTGCAACAAGAGCCAGGACTTATGCACTCATGCCGCCAAAGGGCTTGGCAAACAAGTAACTATATCAAAAATGAATAGCATAGTGTGCCTCACACGGAGATCCTAAGGCACCCCAGCCTGACCTTTCGTTTGCCCAGAGTCGTCTCATTGTCTAACAATAAAAAGGCTGCCACTGAGCGCTTTGTGCCAAAGCGACTCATGCCTCAGAAATATAATAAGGCAACATCAACAAGGGCAAACAAACAAGCAGAAACACATACACAAGCCCTGTTACCTCTGATGCACTGACTGACTGACTGACTAACTGACTAACTGACTGGCAGACTGACAGACAGTGCCTTGCATCCTTTTTGCACAACATGCTCATCCTTAACCTCCTCAACGTCGTCCTCGTCGTCGTCTTCATCATTGTCACCTTGAGCTTTGGGTTATTGGGTTTTTGCACACTCGTCCAAGCGTGTGCCTTACACTTCACTCGAACAGAAACAGCAGCAGCAACAATCCCAACCTAGTTAGGCCATGTGGAATTTCAAATATTCTACAAAAATTAAAATATTGATGTATAGGAGTTTATAGCAATTTTCTTCTTTCTTCACTCAATTCAATTGTGGAATAGTTTGTGTTTTGGGAAAATTCCAATATATTTCATACCTATTCATTATACCAAATACACACATTTTAATGTTGTTATCACATGTGCATGTGTAACTAGAAATCAAGGGGCGAACAAGTAAAAGTGCTCTAGTCGAGACTGCTCGACGAGGAAATACCATGAATCCTACAAAGAGCTGATGCTCCAATTATTCAACGCTTCCTTTATGCACACATAAATTCGCATGCATCCACACGCACGTACAGTTACCAGCAACTATGCTTGGGCTGCCGTTGAATAAATCTCTTTGTGGTGGGATTATCTTCATGTGTGGGACTATCAAATGTGCGTATTTTCCAAAGCACAAGTATTTTGTACTTGATATACTTTTTTTCAAATTTGGGGCGAAGGGGGCGCGGTATCTGAAATCTATAAACTAAAAAATCTTTCTATTTATCACATAAATCTACACGGTAAATCTAAAGTCTCTAGGTCTAACAGTATTCAAATTAGGCTTAAAAAAACAAAGTCAAATTTTCAATTATTATCGATAAAAAAGATATCGAATGAGTTATTGAAAAAGTATGATAACCTTGTACTGCGTAGTGTATAAACGAGTATACATGTTAAATTTCTGGCATTTGCAGCTTAGGATATCTCGGCACGCCTCCTTCTGTTACATATATTTTTACAAAAACATTATACCCTGATTTCCCATTTTCAATGGGTTCAGCGTATAATTATTGAAATATCAGTTCCTTGAAGGATTCAGGGTCGAGCAGTCTCGACTAGAGCTTTCTTACTTGTTGATTGAGAGTGCAATATGATAACTAAAATGCGTTTTGTTATCAATCCATACCCATTAAAGGGAATGAATATCATTCTTATATATTTAAAATCAATATTAATAGTGTATAATTATAGCATTATATAGTGAAATGTCTCGAATACATTTAAATTAAATGCTAGTTTCAAGTATACAAATTTAATTTAAATATAAAATTTAGCTATCATTGTAAACGAATATGCCCGCTTGTCTGTGTGTGAGCGGAGTACAAAAACGGCTGCAAACAAGCAAACAAACAACTTTGACTTTGACTTTCTAACTCTGCCTTCACCCTGCACTTTAGACGCCTCGAAGACCCTTCGCTCCTAGTACTCGTATTCCAAATGTGTGACTGTGTGCGTGTCTCACTTAATCGCATGCATAGGCCAACGAGCATCAAGTTGATACATATTTACTTTTGTTAAAATATTCTTACATATTCTCGGGTACAACACATTCTCACGATTTCACACTTACTTTCTATTATTATCATCACAAATTTAATATCAACATAATGAAGGCAACTCGCCCTGTAAATAACTATTATATGTCTATGATACAAGCACTTTAACTGAAGTTTCGGGCTTTCAAAACATTGTACAGCTATATCTGATTGCTGATACAATTAGAAGTGTGTAGAATTTTAATTCAAGCTATGGCATTTGAATCGGCTATGCTAATAATGTAAGGTACCATACCTAATGTACCACAACTATGGATCAGTGTGTAACTATTCTGAAGGCAGACACCACAATTCTAATCCCAATATGATAATCAACTGGGGCTTTATTACCATACTACAATTTTGTACTGCAATTGGGATGGATGCGTCCCGATTATCGAGGAGATTTCGGGGAAATTTTCGCATTGTGAACGGAAAGGGTATTCCTATTGAGAAAGCACCCTGGCAGATTTCATTACAAGTACGTGGGATTCACATATGTGGTGGCTCTATTTTGACCTCTTCTGTAATTGTAACGGCCGCACATTGTACGGAGCCGTTTACTGTCAAACAACTACAAATTCGTGCAGGATCCAAGCATTGGAACAATGGAGGACAGGTCGTTCAGGTAAAAAAAGTTACGCAGCATCCGAGGTACGATATGCTTCCTTATCAAAACGATGTCGCCATTTTGCATTTAAGAACGGAACTTACATTTGATCACACCACAAATTCTATTGAACTGGCAGATTATGAACCTGAAAATGGAGATAGTGTGTACGTTTCAGGCTGGGGTGCTACGGCAGAGAACAGCAAACGTCGTTCACATGATTTGCAATATACGAATCTGAAAATTATAAGTCGCCAGTCTTGCCGCAGATCCGGATACGCTATGGAGGGAAAAATAATTACAGCCGGCATGATCTGCGCTGTCGGCAATAAAAAAGATTCATGTCAAGGGGATTCTGGCGGACCATTGGTTGGAGACGGAAAACTTGTTGGTATTATTTCATGGGGCATCGGATGTGCTAGAAAGTATCCAGGAGTTTATACCGATGTGGCATACTACCGGGATTGGATATTAAGAAATGCAAAAAGAAAATAAGTTAGCAAACACAATAAAAATAAGTAAGAAAGCTCTAGTAGAGACTGGTCGACTACGAGATCCCCTGAACTCTGCCAGGACTCATATTTCAATAATTCGTCGTTCCACTTCTACTTACACATGCACACACGCATACACACATACGCACGCACGTATAAACAGGCATGGGCTGCCATGTGGGATTACTGTGGAAACTTAATTGCTTAAAAACTTTTATTGTAGACGGACAATCTTGATAAAACTTTCAGACCGTGATTATAACATTAAAATATGTGTATGTGCCAAATCACAAGTAATTTTCGGTTTTTGTCATTTTTCACCCCCCACCCCCCAGAACAGCCCCTTCCCTACAAGTTTGCAGAAAGCAAAATTTGTCCGTCTACGAAAAAAGTTATTAAACAATTAAGTACCTAAAGTAAGCCCACATCGCAGCCCATGCCTGTTTATACGTGCGTGCGTATGTGTGTATGTGTGTGTGCATGTGTTAGTAGAAGTGAAACGACGAATTATTGAAATATTAGTTCCTGGAAGGGTTCAGGGGATCTCGTAGTCGATCAGTCTCGACTAGAGCTTTCTTACTTGTTATACCCTGAACCCATTGAAAATGGGAAATCAGGGTATAATGGTTTTGTTAAAAGTATGTAACAGGCAGAAGGAGGCGTGGCAGACCCCATAAAGTATACATATTCTTGATCAGGGTGACGAGCTGAGTTGATTTAGCCCTGTCCGTCTGTCTGTCTGTCTTTCCATCTGTCCGTATGTTTGAACGCGTCGATTTCAGAAGATATAAGAGCTAAAGACTTGAAATTTGAAGCTATAGGTCCGTATATTGCACGCGCAGATCAAGCTTTGTTCTAAAAATCGATAACTGCTTTTGTTTTTTTGTTATCGATATAAAACCTTATCGAAAATCAGTTATAAAATTATATCTTCTACACCTTTGAAGATAGAGTCTCCAAATTTAAAATGTAGAATCATGTTTATTTTTAAGATTTTCGGTTTTTGTCATATTTCACCCCCCACCCGCCATAACACCCCCTTTCCTACAAGTTTGCAGAAAGCGTATTTCAAATACTAGAGACTTGTGCTTTGGCACATATACACAATGTTATAATCACGGTCTGAAAGTTTTATCAAGATTGTCCGTCTACAAAAAAAGTTATTAAACGAATAAGTTCCCACTGTAAGCCCACACAGCAGCCCATGCCTGTTTATACGTGCGTGCGTATGTAAGTAGAAATGAAGTGACGAATTATTGAAATATAAGTTCTTGGAAGGGCTCAGGGGATCTCGTAGTCGAGCAGTCCCGACTAGAGCTTTCTTACTTTTTTATTGAACTTTCATAATTCCAATAAGATTCGGACTCAATTCCAAATTTTTATTATAAATCAGGTTGACAGACACAGCTAAAGATTTTTCTGTTACATTTCCATTGTATTTTTCCATTAAAATACAATTATAGAGTTGTATCAGTCAATTTTTGTTAAATTAATTGTTAGGAAATTCCATTTTGAGAGTTGTTAAAAGCAAAGATACATTACAAATTTAATCTCAATATTATGAATGCACTCTGACATAAGCGAAACTTTCACATATGTCAGGATCTCAGACTGCGACTATATTTCTATGATACAAGAACTCTACCAGAAGTTTCGGTTTCAATTATAAGTGTCTGTAGAATCTTAATTCAAGCTATGGCATTTGAATCGGCTATGCTAATAATGTATGGTACCATACCTAATGTACCACAACTAGGGATCAGTGTATGACTATTTTGACGGTCCAATCCAAGAAGTCTACAAAAAGTGGCTAGGAAAGACACACACAACAATTCTAATCCCAATATGATAATCAACTGGGGCTTTATTATCATACTACAAGTTTTTACTGCAATTGGGATGGATGCGTCCCATGATTTTCGCAGAAATTTGCGTATTGTGAACGGAAAAGTAATCCCTATAACAAAGGCACCCTGGCAAATTTCATTACAAGCACGTGGGATTCACGTTTGTGGCGGCTCTATTTTGACCTCTTCTGTAATTGTAACTGCCGCACATTGTGTGCAGTTGTTTAGTGTCAAGCAAATACAAATTCGTGCAGGATCCAAATATTGGCACAAAGGAGGACAGTTCATTCAGATCAAAAAGATTAAGCAGCATCCGAAGTACAATGTGAATTCTTATCAAAACGACGTCGCCATTTTGCTTTTAAGTACGAAACTTAAATTTGATCGCACCACATATTCGATTCACTTGGCAAAAAAAGCACCCGAAAATGGAGATAGTGTGTACGTTACAGGCTGGGGTGCTACGGCAGAGACCAACTCACATCGTTCACCTGATTTGCAATATACGAATCTGAAAATTATTAGTCGCCAGTCTTGCCAGCAGTCCGGATACGCTAAGAAAGGAAAAACAATTACAACCGGTATGATCTGTGCTGTCGGCAATAAAAAAGATTCATGTCAAGGGGATTCTGGCGGACCCTTGGTTAAAGACGGAAAACTTGTTGGTATTGTTTCATGGGGCATCGGGTGTGCTAGAAAGGAATATCCAGGAGTTTATGCCAATGTGGCATACTACCGGAATTGGATATTAACAGAAGCGAAAAAGTATGTGTAAGCTAAATAAAATAAATCATACAGTGCAAAGCTTAGTGCTTACAAAAATAATTAAATTCTCATCTACTTTAATTTATATGTCTTTTATATACAATTGTCTCTAGCAAGGGCACAAATTGAAGTCAGAGCTCTGTATGTCACAACTGACATTATCGAAATGTGTATAAACAAAGGCTTAAGTTTCTTTATACAGCTAATAAGAGTATTCGGAAATCACCATCTTTTATCTATATATGTGTTACTGAAAAGCTTACGCAGGAATTGCGAATATATGTAACTGGAGCAGAAGTATGATTGTTGAATAATGTCTCTATTATACCGACTTTCTCAATCAAATTTCTAGACATTCTTTTTTGCCATAGCACAAGTGTCTTATACCTGAAATATGTTTTTTGTAAATCGGTGTATTGATTAGAGAAATGCCCACAGTAAATTGGATGTTTCTCTGTTTAATAGTATTTAAGGTACACTTATTCACCACACTTAGTCGATTTTTATCAATAATAGGTAATGAGATGAGTTATCGAAAAAAAAGTAAATACATTTGTTCTGTGTATGGGAGACAGGAATATATTATTAATAATGTGATTCATTTCAAGTTACTAAGTATTATGATCATAAATATTTATTTTTATAAATAAAAGATACATCTAACGAATTCGGAGACTGCGTATCTCAAAAAAGAATATGCTCAAATAGCTGCAGTTAGACTAGTGAGTAAAGTAACATGTAAGAATGCTACTCTCGGGAGTACCCGACTAGTAGACACCCTGATAACCTTTGTGTAAATTTAATTTGATTGAATAATCGTACAAATACACACGCTTAATGATCTATTTATGCAGCGACTACGCTTGGTATACATTATGGATTCTTCAAGTCACACTAGTAGACACCCTGATAACCTTTGTGTAAATTTAATTTGATTGAATAATCATGCAAATACACACGCTTAATGATCAATTTATGCAGCGACTACGCTTGATATACATTATGTATTCTTCAAGTCCAGTGCAATGTCACATCTATTACTAAATTATATGCACCCCTCATTTATATGGGTTATGACGAAAACTGATACTACAAAACAAATCCTAGGTTCCGACTGGCATCCGCAGTCTTCAATCTTTTACTTTCAAAACACTTAACACATCCTGTTCAGTCGCCAAGCTCTTGGATAAATTCAAGGAACTTACACAGTTTTACCTTAGCCCACAGCATCGGATATTACATATTCACATTACACTTAAATATGCTACGCAAGCCGACAGGTGATTGGCGATTACAGGATAAACTCACAAACAGTTCCGAATCGATTGCATTCGTTGCTACTGTGATTCCCCAGTTTCAATGGGTTCAGGCCCTGCTACATGTAGAGTACTATTAGCGCTAGAGACTTGAAATTTAAAATATACTCGAGCTGACAACACAAAATTAAGTAGATAGATAGTAGATATGACAGAGTTGGGACTGTGAATGAGTATTCCGCAGTCGTTAACGCCCGACTGCAACGTTCTTACTCGTTAAACCCTAAACCTATTTAAAATGCGAAATCAGGGTATAATGGTTTTGTTAAAATGTATGTAACAGGCAGATGGAGGCGTGGCAGACCCCATAAAGTATACATATTCTTGATCAGGGTGACGAGCTGAGTTGATTTAGCCCTGCCCGTCTGTCTGTCTGTCTGTCTGTCTGTCCGTATGCTTGAACGCGTCGATCTCAGAAGATATAAGAGCGAGAGACTTGAAATTTGAAACTGTAGGTCCGTATATTGCACGCGCAGATCAAGTTTATTTCCAAAAATCGATAACCGCTCCCGTTTTTTTGTTATCGATAAAAAACCTGATCGAAAATAAGCTTTAAAATTATATCTCCCACATCTTTAGAGCTAAAGTCTTAAAATTTTAAACGTAGATTTATATGTATTTTATAGAATTTCAATTTTTGTTATATTTTATCCATAACCCCCCAAAGCACACCCTTCCCTACAAGTTTGCAAACAGCGTATTTCAAGTACTAGAGACTTGTGCTTTGGCACATACACACATTTTAATGTTATTATCACGGTCTAAAAGTTTTTTGAGGATTGTCTGTCTATTAAAAAAGTTATTAATCAATGAAGTTCCCATAGTAAGCCCACACTACAGCCCATGTATGCTTATACGTGCGTATGTATTGCGCAGTTAGTATATGTGCTTAAAATATGCGTAGAATGATTAGAATATCAGTACATGCCTTCTTCGGTCTCAAAGACTAACATGCAGTGTGCTAGAAATAGATAAGGGCCACATATGTATGTGAACTCTAAAAATGGCAGGTGAATGCTGCCCTTACAGCCTCAGCGATGGAATAAGAAGAGTCGAACGCTGATCTTACAACACAGCGATAGCTTAACAAGTAAGAAAGCTCTAGTCGAGAATGCTCGACTACGAGATCCCCTGAACGCTTCCAGAAACTGATATTTCAATAATTCGTCGCTTCATTTCTACTTACACATACAGGCATGAGCTGTTGTGTGGGCTTACTATGCGAAATTATTTGTTTAATAACTTTTTTTGTAGACGTACAATCTTAATAAAACATTCAGATCTTGATTATAACATTAACATTGTGCCATCGCATCAGTCTCTAGTATTTAAAATACGGTTTTTGCAATTTTGTAGGAAAGGGGGTGATTTAGGTAAAATATGACAAAAACCGAAACACCACCGCAGTTAAATGTCTTCATTGTCCTACAAACCGTAGACAAGTGTATTCAATTTAATATTGTATTGCCCATATGTATACCCTGAACCCATTGAAAATGGGAAATCAGGGTATAATGTTTTTGTGAAAATGTATGTAACAGGCAGAAGGAGGCATGGCAGACCCCATAAAGTATATATATTCTTGATCAGGATGACGAGCTTAGTTGATCTAGCCATGTCCGTCTGTCCGTCCGTCCGTCCGTATGAATGCAGAGATCTTCCAAACTACAAATGCTAGATTGATTAATAGATAGACTTGAAATTACATGTATACTCGTGTACACCATTCGCAGTACGAGTTTATCATATTTTTTCGATAACTCATTCCATTTCTTTTTTATCGATAATAATCGAAAATCTGACTTTGTTTTTCAAGCCTAGTTTGAATACTGTTAGACCTAGAGACTTCAAATTTACTGTGTAGATTTATGTGATGAATACAAAAATTTTGTAATTTACAGATTTTTGATACCACGCCCCCTTCGCCCCAAATTTGAAAAAAAACGTATATCAAGTACTAGAAACTTGTGCTTTGGCATATACAAACATTTGAATGTTATTATACCGTTCTAAAAGTTTGATGAAGATAGTCCCACTACAAAAAGATTTATTCAACAAATAAGTTCCCATAATATGGTCCACAAGGCAGCCCAAGCGCAGTAACTGCGCAGTTAGCAGAGCAATTGTTTATGCGTTCGTATGGATGCATGCGTACGAGTGTGTGTATGTGTTTTTGTATATGTGCATGAAAGAAGTGTAGAATGATTGGAATCAGTACTTTGCAGGGTTCAGGGTATCTCCTAGTCGAGCAGTCTCGACTAGAGCCCTCTTACTTGTTTTAATTTAATATACATTTTTTAATTTTCTTAAAAATGTTTCTTTCCGTATTATCAATGCCTATTAAGCATATTTATATATATTTATAGGTAGCATACGCATATGAATTTCGCCATTGGGCGCCAGAAATCCGATTTGCCACTGGGCGTAGACCTATAATTTTTGGCCAGTTCTTAGAATGAGCTGAGGGCTACGCAACTGTAAAATTTGGACGCTTAGACTTTATGGAATCGCAACGTTGACATACGTTAACTTACGTGTCAAATTTCAGCGTGCTGGCTTTAAAAGATACAGTTTTACCCGATTTGCCACACCCCCAATGGACGTAGATATCTCCGCCTTATGTTTTTGATCTTGGGTGATTTCTAGCTCTTCAACTAGTATGATTTCTGGCAAACAGGAAAATGCATTTTCCGATTTGCCACGCCCCTAGTGGGCGGATCTGGAAAATTTACACTATGATTCGGGGATATATACGAGTATATGTTCCAAGTTTCAAGTCTCTAGCTTCAAAAGCCGCGAAAAAAATTGCATTCATACGGACAGACGGACGGACAGTAAGACGGACATTGCACAAAACCAATATCTTCATTTCACTTTTGTGAATGAATATAACAATTAAGCTACCATAGTAAGCCCAAAGTGCACTCCCTGCCTGCCTGCTTATACGTGCGTGGGTGTATGTATATGTGTATGTGTGTGCATGTTTTGTTTATTTTTTTTTTTTGTTATTGTGTATTGTGTAAAAGATTAATTTTAATAATTTAAAAAAAAAAATTTTTTTAAATCAAAATATAATTTTTATTTCTTTATTTTTTCTATAAACATTATAATCGTTATGGTTCCGGCTGACTTCCCATTTTCAATGGGCTGAGTTTAAAAACATTTTGACCCACCGTGAGGGAAAACCAAACCCAAAATTGAGGGAAACCAAACCCAAATTCCTAGCACAAACAAAACAAGCCAACTCATGTTTTTTATTTATGTGGGACTGTATGTAAGTGTGCCTGCGTATGTGCGTTCGTGTGCATTCGCAATTTTAAACAGCGCCATCTACTTGACCATACGATTTGACAGTGCCCCCATCAGCCACAACCCCTTCAGCCACGCTCCCTTCCAGACCGGCGCCATCGCGAATTTATTGCGCACGGCACACGCAGAGCTCATGTAACATTTTATGTTTCTCGCGCCCTCCTAGCGACCATCGACCAGAGCGGGGTAGGGCTATTTATGCCCCTGGTGTATATTTGTGTGTGTGCCGCTCTGTTTAGTTTTGACCCACGTGCTTGGCATAATAAGAGCTGCCAGCTACCGTCTGCCGACCGCGTCTACTGAGCATTTGGTTGCTGCAGGTTAAAAGCGCATTACGGCTCCAACTTCATAAATTGCGGACGCAAAGCCAAGCAACAGCAAGCAAAAGCCGCAAATGCAGCGGCAACAATGTTTACATGCCAAGCAGCTGGTTAAGCATGCCGAAACCGAATCCTATCCCCATTCGACTTCGTTTACAAGCCTGAAATTTAAATCTCATTCCCACACACATTCCAATCACAATTGCGCTCAAAAAACTGTGGCATCGCGCTTAATGCAAATGTTAACTTCCAGAAAGCAAAGGAGCTCGAGCCACATGTTAATGGACTAAAAGCCAGAGCATAATGTTCTACAAAGCCGAAAACGCACAAACCTCATTAGACAATAATATTTGATTTGGAATGCCTTGTCAAAGGCCTTGTATTTTACAGATACACATAGTCTAGATCTTTATTCAAATCGTTTTCAAAAAAATTTTAGAAGCTCGAGTCGAGACTGCTCGACTACGAGATCCCCTGAACCCTTTCAGGAATAATATTATAATAAGAGAATTCTAAAGAGAATTCTAAATACTCTGATTTCCCATTTTCAATGGGTTCAGGGTATAAAAAACATTTGCAAATGAAATGGGTTTCGTTTTTCGCCAATCAACACTTACCTTACTCTTTAATTATAGCATAGCATTCTAAAGAACGGGTTTGTTTGTGCGTTTGACAATTTATTGTTGACTTCAACAGCTTAACAATGGCTGCTTCTTTCTATCCAATCTTACGCGCAACTCTAGCAATCGAAAAGCACTTGACAACTTTCAACTGGGACGAAATTGGTGTCTTTGTGTGCTTTGACAGCTAAAAGCAGTTGCAGTCCATTGAAGTAGCAGCCGTCTGTCTGTCTGTCGGTCTCTCGGCCTGTCTGTCATCTAAGTCAGTCGACATGAGCGAACTCATCCGACACATGTCTGACGGCAGTTGGAGAAGAATTGCCAAACGCACACGCATAATTGACAACATTTCCGCGGCTGCTTTTGTTGTTGCTTGGCCATTGAAATCATTTTAGCTGAAACTGAAATTGAACAGTCGCAACGCCAATTGCAGTGCCATTGATAGAGCGAGCGATACAGATGCAGACAGACGAACACTGACAAGCAAAACGGATGCGGATGCGGATGAGAATGGGATACGGGCATAGACATGGCAGCTCGTGGGTGTCATTATGACTCGCGGAGCTCTGATTGCCGCTGGCAGCTGCATTCCATACTCGCATCCATTCATTCAGCCATCCATCCAGCAAACAGGCCGCTTGCGTCATCAATGTTTAGAACAATGCCATCAATTTTCGTATTGAATTTTAATCAAGTTGACGTTAGGGGAATATCATAATTAAAACTGCGTGCACAGTTCCAGCTGCTGCTAAATATAACAAAGTGACGTTAAGCAACAACCTGTGTAATGCTTAAATGCTTATGGTAGCAAAATAATTTTAAGCTTACTCTTATAATAATAGAGCAATTCAACTTACGTCCTAGTATATTTTGTTGACTTCTGTGTATATATATCTTAAAGAGTAAGAAAACTCTAGTCGAGAGTGCTCGACTAGATAATACCCTGAACCCTAGAAAGCAAAATATTGTTGTAGTGACTGAGCTTACCACATAAATCTCCACAGTAAATTTTAAGTCTCTAGGTCTAATAGCATTCAAATTAGGCTTAAACAAGTAAGAAAACTCTAGTCGAGAGTGCTCGACTAGATAATACCCTGAACCAAACAAACACAAAATACATTTAATATGGTTAAATACTTAGACTTCAATATATATATATTTGAAATATATTGAAGTCTAAGTATTTAACCATATTAAATGTATTTTGTGTTTGTAAATACATTTAATATGGTTAAATACTTAGACTTCAATATATTTCAAATATATATATATTGAAGTCTAAGTATTTAACCATATTAAATGTATTTTTTGTTTGTTTGGTTCCGGGTATTATATATATATATATATATGTATATAGTTATATATATATATATATATATATATATATATATATATATATATATATATATATATATATATATATATATATATATATATATATATAAAATAAACATATATATATATATTTATTAAATAAAAAATATTTATTCACTCTGAACCGATCAGCAAAGTTAATTAATGTAATATTAAGCTATTTTATAATTTATAATGTAAATAATATAAAAGTCGAAAAACGATAATAAACGAAAATCGAGAGCTCGCCAAAATCTGTAGTGTGATGACAATCGCAGGCTACAGACTAATCGTTTTACCGCACACAATTGAAGTTTCAGTGCTGGGCAATGCCCAAAACCTGCTAAACATATGTTTTATATGTTATTGCACCCACAGAAATAAAATAAATTAAATCAGACAATTAGACTTATAACTAATTGTATGTTTAGATTATCATCGTATATAATAATTATAAGCTTATATATCACCAAAGCTTGAAAATAAAAATATTTTTAATTTTTTTAAAAAGCCCGCCTGTTCAATGCTGCAGATCAGTGTTTAAAAGTTCATTTTAATAGTGATGATACTTTGCAGCATGTACATACATATGGATAAATTGGAACATGTATATGTAAGGGTGTATGTGTGTAACGCTCGAAAATACTTGCAATTATACATACAAACATTTATGTATATGTAGAAATGTAGGACTATGTTAGCATATACATGTGTGCATACATATGTATTGCCAAAACAAATTAATAGATGGCGCAACGCGCTTTAGTTATTTGCAATTATAAACATTCTATATTATGAACATTATCATTTGATTCTGTTAAACTTAGCATATGCTATAAAGTTGCTTAAGATGTAAATAGAAAAGAAAATGTAAATATTTGCGTGGGTAAAAGAATTGAATAATTTATTTATTTTCAATTTATTAAAAATAAAAAATCATTCACATATTTTCACTGCAATTTAAAGAATTTGTTCAAATTTATGGTCGCTATCCAAAATGTTGACTTTCCATTTTATTAAGACACCAAGACTCAAACCGAGAAATTCTCGATGAACGTTCACCTCGATCACCTCAAAAAGTCACCTCATGCTCTCATGCTAAAAAGATTGAAAAATTAAATTCTACCGACTTTGCCTCCGAAGTCGAAAGGCGCGCCTCGCCTTTAATAACAACGCCACCTCGCCACTTAAAATCGAAACGACAAAACTGCAATAAGTTGACCGCTAGAGCGCCATCTAGTAAAACTAAACTAAACTAACAGCTGAGAATTTTAACACAATAAATCGCAATTTGATTCTTAGAATATGCTAGAAGAGGTTTGAGTGTATGTGTGCACACGTATAGGAAAACTCTTTTTGCTGCTGCCACGTGCGTTTGTTAGTTGGCCAAACGTTTTGTTTATTAATTTGTGTTGACTAAACGGAATTTAATGAAACTTTTAGCATATTATGTACATATTCTATTGAATATTTTACATTTTATAAAAATGCCAACTCATTCACAATTAGCTATACATGCAACTGACCTTCAAAGGGGAGTTTGGTCACATTTGGAGCCGGTATCCAAAATATAACAAAAATTGAAATTCTGTAAAATTCATCTAAACCTATATGCAAAATTTGGAGACTCTAGCTTTAAAGATGTAGGAGATATAATTTTAAAACGGATTTTCGATAGGGTTTTTAATCGATAAAAAAAAAACGGGAGTAGTTATCGTTTTTTGGAGATAAACTCGATCTGCGCGTGCAATGCACGGACCTAACAAAAAAAATTTCAAGTCTCTAGCTCTTATATCTTCTAAGATCGACGCGTTCAAACATACGGACAGACGGACGGACGGACAGACGGACGGACGGACAGACGGACGGACGGACAGACGGACATGGCTAAATCGACTCAGCTCGTTGCCCTGATCAAGAATATATATACTTTATGGGGTCGGCCACGCCTCCTTCTGACTGTTACATACATTTAACAAAACCATTATACCCTGATTTCCCATTTTCAATGGGTTCAGGGTATAAAAACAAAGTCACATTTGCGATTATTATCGATAAAAAAATAATGGGATGAGTTGTCGAAAAAGTATAACAAACTTGCACTGCGTATTGTATACACGAGTTCAATTTTAAGTCTCTAGTATTTCTAGTTTGGAAGATATCGGCGTTTATACGAACAGACGGACGGACAGACAAACGTGGCTAGACTCAGATCGTCGCTCTGATCAAGAATATATATTTATGAGGTCTCCTTCTGCCTGTTACATACATTTAAGAAAACCATTATACCCTGATTTACCATTTTCAATGTGTTCAGGGTATCAAAATTGTCTCCCACGTTTTAGTAAAGGGTATTTTGAAAACATCAACACAAAGACTTATTCGTGTTACTTGTTTGAAGATGCCTGCAAAATTTTGATTGCTTAATGCAGCTCTGAAACAAAAAATTTCATTAAAGATGTTGCTAATAGCTGGTTAAATTTAAAATGTTATAAGCTGGGCAACTCTTTTGATAGTTGCGTATAATTTGAGACCTCGACCCGCATAGTTCGAGCTGCAGGTGGGCTGCGATTCGCTAATTTGGAATAGCCACAAAGGTATTGCCGCCGTCTGGCTACTGATTGCAATTATTTTCAGTTTGGGATGCTGGCTGCAGAGGCAATTCGTGTAATCAGATAGCATTAAACTGGAAGGGTCACCAGTGATAGAGGGAAAATATAAACTCATCAGAGTTCAGGTTATAGAGGCATCATCATTAATTTAAGGAAGCAAGGAACTTTTTTATATTTATATTATATTTATATTTATACGCAGCCATGGACTCCAGTGTGGACTTACTATGGAAGCTTAATTGTTTAATAACTTTGTTGTAGACGGGCAATCTTCATAAAACTTTCGGACCGTGATAGTAACATTAAAATGTGTGTATGTGTCAACGCACAAGTCTCTAGTGTTTGAAATACGCTTTTTGCAAACTTGTAAGGAAGGGAGTGTTTTAGGGGGTGAAGGGTAAAATATGACAAAAACCGAAATTCTGAAAAATACATATGAATCTACATTTTAAATTTGGAGACTTTAGCTCTAAAACTGGTGCAGATAGCCTAATACAGGCGTACTTCAGTCGACTGCTGCTGCAAATGGTATTACCATCTGAAGGTACAGAAAAATGGCAGCTTCAACCTCAAAAACCGAACCGGAAAACCAAAAATGCACTCTTTCACGCGTATTACAAGCGCCTGGATATGGGGAGTATCTATTATGTAGGGTTAGAGCGGTAGGCGGCAACTGCACCGTTAATTTGGCGTTATACACACTGATACAAACTTTCACTCTCTCTGTCTCTCTCTCTCTCTCTCTCTGTATCTTTCTCTTTCTCTCACACAAACAGTTTTGGTCGCGGGCAGCGTCACCAAATGAATTCAATTAATTAAATTAGTTCAACTCGCAGCTGCAGCCGCTTTTCCCTTCAATGGGGGCACACAGATCGGATAAGGGAAATGGGCGGATCTAGGTATAGGAAGAGGTAGGGGTGTTTGAAACTTGACGACGCGGCCATTACGCGCTGAATAAAAATTGCGCGATGCGGTCAATGCTGTGCGGTGCAGTCGGCGGCGCTGTCGACTCAATTATCGCTTTTATGAATGGGCAGCAAATTTTGCAAAGCGCCACCAACGCGTCGTCTGCCTTGACGGAACTTTTTGATTATCCTACTGTATTATCGGTATAATGATTTTAATGACGTGCTTGTAACAGGTAGAGTAATGTCAGGTAAATCCCTGGCAACTGAAAAATCAATTTGTTTACCGCAACAAATGAGTCCTTCGTTCTTAAAATAAACATGTACCTCCAATCCCACATTGATAATCAACATACAACTGAGTACAATATATTAGCCTAAAATGCATGTTTACAATCCCATTTCTTATCTAATTTCAGTAATCAAGGAAGGAATTTTAATATAAATATAATTTTACTAAATAGCTAAGCGTAGGTAAAATTGCATATATAAGAATATTTTTAAAAATATATTATTACAATTGGAACCCTCAATTTAATCAAACTCAATGTTAATAAGTTAATAAATGTAATTTTCAAATGATATTATTTTTTAGGGTATTTACAAAGTGTGGCTATACTATACGCAGTTCTGTTCGTGTTTCTGACTGCGTTTGGCATTTGCGCAATTTGTGCTTCGATTTTTCGCTTCGTATAATTACGTTAAGCGCATAATTAAGTTGTCCGACTGCAGGTAATAAATTATGAGCAGGAAAACCCTTTGCCAATATTTCTGTAACCGTTTTCGTATTTTATTTTTAATTTTCAAACCTTTTTTGTCAGACGCGGCTCATTTGATAAAATTGAATTTGATGTGCAAGCGAAATGAAATTAGCAACATTTTTAATATGTTTAATTTAATTTCCTGCAGCACAGGAATACTTCTCAGCCTCTTTTAAAATGTCAACATATGCTGTAGGCCCTCCTCGTCATATGTAAAATGCCAGCAAAAGAACAACAAGAGCACAACAAAAATATGGCAACAAAAAATGGTGCTTTACAGTTGGCGTTCATCCTGCCATGAATTACGGGGCGTCAAACTGTCAAGCACGCTCCCAGCCCAGAGCTTGACAGATGAACTAAAGGCCTGGCCGCACTAACTGTGTAAAAGTGTGCGTGTATGTGTGAGTGTTTGGGAGGCATGGTTGTTAACTTGCAGCCCACTCCATTTGTGACTATTGCTATTCATAAAAATTGCTCAATTCCGCACGCGTTTGCTATTTTTGTTGGAAGGTTTTGTTTCCCTTTATCATCGCTCCACTGCGACATCGTGAATGACACCAAACAGATGTGGGCGCCATGGGCACCACTCAGCATTCACAATTCAGTGGGTTAAAAGTAAGCCACCTCCCCCATCCCATCACCACTTCCACCGGCTGAGATTTTCATGCAAACAAGTGATATTTTTGTTGACAACTAAAAACCCCCAACAGAGCCAGCAAACAAATAGGCTGAAGCTCTGAATGCTGAAATTCATGACGATGAGTGGGTTACCCATTAAAAAATATTTATTAAATAAATCCGTTCCTTTGAATGGCTTGAGTTATGGGTCACCTAGAAAATTCCAATTCAATATATTTTGATAATATTCTTTGAATTGTTTCATGCTTCAAAAGATATTTTCAAGTCAAACGATTTTGCGGCTCAGACTCCACCACATCTAGAAAACAAAATTACGGAATCAATTCTCTTTAGGCTCAAGACGACGCCATGAATACGAAATTATATATGTGTATGTATGTATATTGAACGAGTCAAAATATTTTATAAGTATAAGCAATTGTGCAATGTTGTCGACGATAGGAAATAAATTTTTTATTTGGCATATTTTTACATTTTCTGAACTATTAAAATATAGTAATATCATCTTGTCGGTTTGCAATGTTATTCAATTTATTTATAAATAGTTCGAGTCCTCTATAAATAGATCATTTCGCTACATTTCATACATTTCAGCACTTCTTTAGCCATATGCTGTTTATTCCCTGCATACTTAGTTAACAGGGTACAGGCATTTACGCTCAACATGCGCTTAAAAAAACGCAACGCATTGCAATGCGATGCGAAGACAACAAAAACAAATGTGACTTATGAACGGGCTAAGTGCCAGCGCTAGCCTCTCTCCCTCTCCCGCTCCCTACTCTCAAGCCCGCTAAATCGCACTGTGGTACTAACGGACAGCCTAAGCGCCATTTGAGCCCTCACCCAAATCCGTCTCTCTCTCTCTCTCTCTCTCTCTCTCTCTCTCTCTCGCATCTCTGCAAACGGCAGGCTTAAAACAACACCAGTAGGTTTTTCAAATTATACCTCGAAATTATGCAATTCCATGTGTGTAACTTTGCCTAACAAAAAATTTGTTTTGCGATGCTTGCAAAACTGCAGGGCCATAAATAATATTAAAATCAGTTTCAAAAGTAGAAAAAATTAAAAAGAAATAACAGCGAGCTTCTGCCATAGTTAAATTATATTACAGACGCTGCAGTTTGAAAAGAAAATAAAATCAACTAAAAACAAGAGTGCTCGAGTGGAGACTACTGAGCCCCTGAACCCTGCAAAATGCTTATATTCCAATCGTGACGTGTGGGATATATTATAAGAACTTATTTGTTGAATAAATCTTTTTGTAGTGGGACTATCTTGATCAAACCTAGAACGTGATAATATCATTTAAATGGGTGTA
Organism: Drosophila hamatofila; assembly: GCA_035045345.1. Classification (NCBI taxonomy): domain Eukaryota; kingdom Metazoa; phylum Arthropoda; class Insecta; order Diptera; family Drosophilidae; genus Drosophila; species Drosophila hamatofila. Next base: position 1,403,535 of record JAWNPA010000012.1, read on the forward strand.
TTTGAAAAAGCACAAGTCTCTAGTACCTGAAATACATTTTTTAAAATTTGGGGGGAAAGGAGGCGTGGTGTTTAAAATCTATAAATTTCAAAATCTTTGTATTTATCACATAAGTCTACACAGTAAATCTGAAGTCTCCAGGTCTAAATGTATTCAAATTATGTTTTAAAACAAGTAAGAGGGCTCTAGTCGAGACTGCTCGACTAGGAGATACCCTGAACCCTGCAAAGTACTGATTCCAATCATTCTACACTTCTTTCATGCACATATACAAAAACACATACACCCCAAATGTAGGCATGCATCCATACGAACGCATAAACAATTGCTCTGCTAACTGCGCAGTTACTGCGCTTGGGCTGCCGTGTGGGCTATATTATGAAAATTTGTTTGTTGACTAAATCTTTTTGTATTGGGACTATTTTCATCAAATTTTCAGAACGTGATAATAACATTCAAATGTGTGTATATGCTAAAGCACAAGTCTCTAGTACTTGGTATACGGTTTTTTCAAATTTGGGGGGAAGGGGGCGTGGCATTCAAAAACTGTAAAAAACAAAATCTTTGTATTTAACACATATATCTACACAGTAAATCTGAAGTCTCTAGGTCTAACAGCATTTAAACTAGGCTTTAAAAACAAAGTCAGATTTTCGATTGTTATCGATAAAAAAGAAATGGGATGAGTTTTCGAAAAAATATGATAAACTCGTACTGCGTATGGTATACACGAGTATACATGTAAAATTTCAAGTCTCCAGCATTTGTAGTTTAGGAGATCTCTACGGACGGACAGACGGACGGACGGACGGACGGACGGACGGACTGACGGACATGGTTAGATCAACTCAGCTCGTCATCCTGATCAAGAATATATATACTTTATGGGGTCTGCCACGCCTCCTTCTGCCTGTTACATACATTTTCACAAAAACATTATACCCTGAAATCCCATTTTCAATGGGTTCAGGGTATAACAAGAGGGCTCTAGTCGAGACTGCTCGACTAAGAGATACCCTGAACCCTGCAAAGTACTGATTCCAATCATTCTACACTTCTTTCATGCACATATACACACAACGCATAAACAATTGCTCTGCTAACTGCGCAGTTACTGCGCTTGGGCTGCCGTGTGGGCTATATTATGAAAATTTGTTTGTTGAATAAATCTTTTTGTAGTGAGACTATCTTCATCGAATTTTCAGAACGTAATAATAACATTCAAATGTGTGTATATGCTAAAGCACAAGTCTCTAGTACTTGATATACGTTTTTTTCAAATTTGAGGCGAAGGGGGCGTGGCATCCAAAATCTGTAAATAACAAAATCTTTGTATTCATCACATAATTCTACACAGTAAATCTGAAGTCTGTAGGTCTAACAGCATTTATACTAGGCTTTAAAAACAAAGTCAGATTTTCGATTGTTATCGATAAAAAAGAAATGGGATGAGTTACCGAAAAAATATGATAAACTCGTACTGCGTATGGTATACACGAGTGTAAAATGTAAAATTTCAAGTCTCTAGCATTTGTAGTTTAGGAGATCTCTGCGTTCCTACGGACGGGCGGACGGACGGACGGACATGGTTAGATCAACACAGCTCGTCATCCTGATCAAGAATATATATACTTTATGGGGTCTGCCACGCCTCCTTCTGCCTGTTACATACATTTTCACAAAAACATTATACCCTGAAATCCCATTTTCAATGGGTTCAGGGTATAAAAAGGAACATTTTCGAATATTATCGATAAAAACTAAATGGGATGAGTTATAATTTGAAATAAAAGTGATAAAGTATCCATGTCAAATTTCCATAGTCTCTAGCTCTTATATCTCCTGAGATCGACGCGTTCAAACATACGGACATACAGACAGACAGATAGACAGACAGACAGACAGACAGACAGCGCTAAATCGATTCAGCTCGTCGCCCTGATTAAGAATATATAGACTTTTGTGGTCTGTCACGCCTCCTTCTACCTGTTACTTACTTTTAACAAAACCAATATACCCTGAATTCCCATTTGCAATGGATTCAGGGTATAACAAGACCGAATGCTGCAGTCGGGGGCCACCGACTACAACAAATAAATTCTCATAATATAGCCCTCACGGCAGCCCAAGCGCAGTAGCTGGTAACTGCGGAGTTAGTATATGTGCATAATATATGCGTAGAATGATTAGAATATCAGTACTTTGCAGGGTTTAGGGTATCTCCTAGTCGAGCCGTCTCGACTAGAAAATTCTTTCTTGTTTATTATTGAGCTTTCTGCCCTTTTAAATCAGAATTACTCCAGCCAAAACAATTCTTTTTTTCCGATAGCCGTGGCCTTACTTCATCATATGGCAGACCATACATCAGCATTGGCTTTAGTATTACGTCATATCACAGAACATGCATTTCCAATGTATTCCATTACATTGTATTCGCCTGTTAAGCCCGTCTAAAAATAAGTTGTCAGCAATCAACTTGTAGATATTAGTTCTCTTAGTAAATGTTTTACCATCGTTGACTGATAAAAAGAATGGATTATCATATTTAGGGATGATAATTGATTGACTCTATTCATATACATTTTCTAACAGCTAATTGGAACTGGAAGTCTCTACCTAAACCTCTGCAAGACTGGACTTGCACGTCCATATTATATAAATATATATAGGTGAGTTCAGGTTCTAATTGACATAGTTTACGCTACTATCACGCTAGTCTACAAATCTTAATTTAAGTAGTACTCGTCAAAAAAGTCTCTTCCAAAAAGTTACGATCAGCGGATAAAGCTCCATAGCATGACAATACCTGTTTTTTTTTTTCTGTAATTCTCGATGACAAGTAAAGCAATGGCATCCGCAAATCAAAGACGACTCGGATCAATTTTTAATAGACGCACGTATTGTGACAATGCATTATGGTGTCTCAATAATTTATATCTACTATTTAAGGTCTGCTGAAACTTTAGTCTAGAAAAGAAGAAGGCAGCTTAAATGATTCACAAAAAATGTGACATCACCCTCAAAAAGATTAATTTACCGATAATATCACACATCGAAGATAGAAAGAAGATGGATTCATAGATGTCATATACCATATGTCATTCCGTTATTATTTATTAAAGCTGTCTGTTATAACTCAGCATAATAAAAAGTAAAAAAGTAAAAGGATCTTCCAACAGTCTTGAGCCAAGTCCCTTGTCGGACTTCTTCGGTCGAACTCTCGATTTATCGTTGCATTCTTCTCGCTTTGAAGCCATAGCAGCCCTATGCGAAGGACATAAGTTGCCTCCTCGCTCTCAATCAGCAACTCCCGGGACCACGGTCAGCAACAGTTATAGTTGTCTCTTTCCTCGTGGCAATACATTCTTTAATTGTTTCTCTTTAATACTATTGCAACAGGCAATCACTATATACTCGTAGTAACTAACACAGCGTCATAATATTACATATAAGTTTCGATCAAATCAAACTATTTATATTCAATTAAAAATATATATTCTCGTCGAGAGTGGCTGTCTATTACCATAATTCATATCCATATCCATGGCAAGTTGATATACGTATATGTTACATTCAATTTAAGGCGTCTAACAAAACCATTATACCCTGATTTCACATTTTCAATGGGTTCAGGGTATAACAAATAAGAAACCTCTAGTCGAGACTGCTCGACTACGAGATCCCTTGAACCCTTTCATGAGCAGATATTTCAGTTTCAGTTTTCCCCGCTTTTCTGCACACACATACATACATACACACGAACGGAGAAGCAGGCATGGGCTGCAGTGTGGGCTTACTATGAGAACTTAATTGTTAAAAAACTTTTTTTAAAGACGGACAATCTTCATAAAACTTTTAGACCGTGATAAAAACATTAAAATGTGTGTATGTACTTGTGTACTTGAAATACGCTTTTTGCAAATTTGTGAAGAAGGGGCCGGAATTTTTGGATGAATATGAAAAAATAGAAATTCTGAAAAATACATGTGTCCACATATAAAATTTCAATCTCTAGCTCAGGCTCATACAGGCTCGTCGCCCTGATCAAGAATATATATACTTTATGGGGACTGCCGCCTTCTGCCTGTTACATACATTTTAACAAAACCATTATACCCTGATTTCCCATTTTCAATGGCTTCAATATAATAAAAACATAAGAAAAGGTGACATCAACACACCAGAACTTAAGCCAACATATGTATTTGTAATCGTCAAGATGCGTCACTTTACAAACACCGCTACTTCATTTTTGTAAAAACAAAACAAGTAAGAACATTGTAGTCGGACGTTACCGACTACAGAATAATCATTTACAGCCATATTGCTGCCAGATCTATATCTAATTAGTTTTGAACTGCTAATCAGAGTATTTGTTACAAATTTCAAGTCTCTAGCATTCATAGTGTTCAAAATACAGTGGAATTTGTGGAAAACACTATATTCAGAACCGAATTGCCACGGCCGCAGTGGGCGTAGACATGTCATTTTAAGTTAATATTTGGAGGGCTTCTAAGATAATTTAAGTGCAAGCTTTAGAAGCTTACGTTCAAAAAATACGAAAATAACAGGTTATTTCATAGTATGCCAACACCCACAAAGAGGCGTATTTAGGTCATCGATAGAGAAAGTCTCCAGTAACTTAACTGTCCAATTTTTAGGAGATATAAACTTTTGCGGTTTGCCACGCCCCAAATGTGTAGATATATCTACCATATCTTTTTAGCCTTGTTAGGTTGTCAACCCATATTTATATATTCCAAATTTCAAGTCTCTATCAGCGATAATGCGTTAGATATATATTTTTATACCCTGAACCCATTGAAAATGGGAAATCAGGGTATAATGTTTTTGTGAAAATGTATGTAACAGGCAGAAGGAGGCATGGCAGACCCCATAAAGTATATATATTCTTGATCAGTATGACGAGCTGAGTTGATCTAGCCCTGTCCGTCTGTCCGACCGTCCGTCCGTCCGACCGTCCGTCCGTCCGACCGTCCGTCCGTCCGTCCGTCCGTCCGTCCGTCCGTCCGTCCGTCCGACCGTCCGTCCGTCCGTCCGTCCGTCCGTCCGTCCGTCCGTCCGTCCGTCCGTCCGTCCGTCCGTCGGTCCGTCTGCCCGTCCGTAGGAACGCAGAGATCTCCTAAACTACAAATGCTAGAGACTTGAAATTTTACATGTATACTCGTGTATACCATACGCAGTACGAGTTTATCATATTTTTTCGAAAACTCATCCCATTTCTTTTTTATCGATAACAATCGAAAATCTGACTTTGTTTTCAAAGCCTAGTTTGAATACTGTTAGACCTAGAGACTTCAGATTTACTGTGTAGATTTATGTGATGAATACAAAGATTTTATTATTTACAGATTTTAGATGCCACGCCCCCTTCGCCCCAAATTTGAAAAAAACGTATATCAAGTACTAGAGACTTGTGCTTTAGCATATACACACATTTGAATGTTATTATCACGTTCTGAAAATTTAATGAAGATAGTCCCACTACAAAAAGATTTATTCAACAAACAAATTTTCATAATATAGCCCACACGGCAGCCCAAGCGCAGTAACTGCGCAGTTAGCAGAGCAATTGTTTATGCGTTCGTATGGATGCATGCGTGTGTATGTGTTTTTGTATATGTGCATGAAAGAAGTGTAGAATGATTGGAATCAGTACTTTGCAGGGTTCAGGGTATCTCCTAGTCGAGCAGTCTCGACTAGAGCCATCTTACTTGTTTATATAGTCAGATCAAATCGGCATGAATATACAATTTTTTTAGATACCGGAAAATTAATTTTTCGATTTGCCACGCCCCTAGTAGGCGGATCGAGAAAATCACTTGTAATTCGAGGGTATATCCGAGTATATGTTCCAAGTGTCAAGAGTCTAGCTTTAATAGCGACGAAACAAATTGCATTCATACGGACAGAAGGACAGACGCTCAGACGGACGGACGGACGGACGGACAGACGGACGAAAAGCAAGACATACAATGCACAATACTAATATACTCATTTCACTTTCGTCAATGAGTATAAAAACAAAATATAGAAAATTAAACAAGTAAGGAAGCTCTAGTCCAGACTGCTCGACTACGAGATCCCCTGAACCCTTCGAGTAACTGATATTTCAATTTAAGTGAATCTTTGCTTCCTTTCTACTTATGCACGTATAATCAGGCATGGGCTGCCGTGTGGGCTTACTATGTGAACTTAATTGCTTAATAACTATTTTTTAAAACATTCAGACAGTTATAATAACTTTAAAATTTTTATATTATATTTTCCAAAACATAAGTGTCTAATTAAGTGTCAATTTGTAGGAAAGAGGCTGGATTTTGGGGCTGGGAGTATTATATGACTTCTTTAAAATATGATATAAATAATTAAAAATATGAATCTATATTTTAAATTTGCAGACTCTAGCTCGAAGGATGTAGGAAATATAATTTTTTAACTGATTTTCGACAAGAAAAAAACAGGCTTTTTGGAAAAAAACTCGAAGACAGACAGATGGACAGGGCAAAATCAAATCAGCTTGACGCCCTGATCAAGAATATATATATACTTTAAGGGGTCTGGCACGCCAACTTACGCCTGTTATATACATTTAACAAAACCATTATCCCCTGATTTCCTATTTTCAATGGGTTCAGGGTATAAAAAGCCTGACGATGACTGGATGTGATCCCATCGGTAATGTTTTCTTTCTCTTGTCCAAGTCTCAAGACCCAGCGTAGTAGGCTCCATTTCTCATATTTGCTAAGTTTAAAAAACATTTAAAACCAAACGAAATGATTTAACAAATATTGTGTATCAGAAACAACAAATGTATACTTCGAGTTTTAAACATTATAAATACTGTTTTACCAATCAAACAATGCCTAATATTCTACCATATGCACTGATTACGCCGGATCCGAGGCTGGGCAGACTGCTGCTGACTCGCTACCTCTTTGCCACCTGGCTCTGCTTCCTGACCGAGTATCAACTGTTGACAGTTTTTGTGATCTACCAACGAATAGATCTCACCAATCCAATTAACTGGCTGTTCGAGTTGCAAGACCAGATTGTTTTTTCCTTTTGCACAATGGCACGAATGCAGCTTTTGGGCATCCACATGGTCGCCTATAGTCTGCTCATGTGCCGGATGCACGAACAGCTGCCCACTTGTCACAGCTGGCGGCTGCAGCGCCTGCAAGAGGAGCTGCCAATTAAACTTTGTCTGCTGGTCATTCTGATCAGCCTAGGTTACTGGAGCAGTTGGCTCTATCTGAAGTATATGGTGGACCTAAACGTTGATGTGGATGTTAGCTACATCGGATATTATCTGCTGAAGAATGGCGTCTTCTGTGGCCTCGTCTACTTTCTGGCTGAGCATTTGCGCTGTGGACACGAAGTGTGGCCGCTGCCCCTGATACGACTAGAGAGTGCCACATGGCAATGGCTGCGCTGCCATCATTTCGACTTATGTCGTAATCTACCCCGATCTCTGCTCTACACGATTGGCTTTGCGGCCATCTTCTGGCCCAACATGAGCGGCGACTACAATGCCAGCTGCCAGCTGCTCTGTCTATCCAGTTGTATAACCGCGCTGATCACCGTCAAGCTGCATGCCATCAAATGTGTCTTTGGCACTGTAATGCATGAGGAGTTGCCGCTAACTTTTCAGAAACAGCTAGAGCAAAGGCTACCGCCACTGAAACCGGAACAGACACAGGATCGACTTCCAATGTCCTTGGTGCTAGCTGTGAACAATCAGCTACATGGCTTCAAGCTGCAGGCAGCCAGGGACTTTTATATGATCGTGTCCATGCCAAACGGCGAGTTACAAAAACTATTTCAACTACAGGGCATTTTGTGCAGGAATCCTATAAACTGGGAGGCATTGCGCGATGTGCTTATAGGCAATATAGCACAGTTTAGACAATTGCTGAAAGAATGCCTAGAGACGCCAACAAATAAAATGAAGCCCAAGCAACAGAATACGCGCTGCCATACCTGCATACGACGCCTTGCACCACCTGCAAAAGCCCTACATTTTTGGAGTCGACGTTGCGGCAGCGAGGAGCCAGCACCACCGAGCCCCTTCTTCAAATCTCTATTGGAGCAACTACAACTCCAACTCCGAAGTTATCATCTGCCATGGCAGATGCAATGCTCTTGCAACTGCTTACCTGTCGAAGCCACACAGTTTATGAGATCGGTTAAGGAAGATTGCGAACTCTGCGTGGGCCGACCGTTGGTCTGGCTAATACCAGGACTCGTATCTATATGCATACGCTCGTTGGAGGAGGACCGATATGGATTGCTGCAAAATGATCTGGGAATGATCTTCAATACCCTTATCGGCCTGCAAAAACAGATCGCAGCTCTTCTCGAGCTGCTGCACATGCGTCTACAAGTGCCATGCGAAACCCTTAATGTGCTCTCCCAGACGCTAAAGCTATCTCTGAACAAACTAATCTATCACTTTGACGAGTATCTGAATTTTATACTAGAGGATGAGCAACTAGTGCACTCACTAAGAAATGGCAAATAAGTAGTTATTTTAATTGCACGAATTGTTCATATCTTTTTAATAATATTTTATTTGAGAGACACCTACCTACCTAGGCCTTGAAGTCACCTTGCTTTGGAGCTAGACTTATTTATTATATTTACGTTACTACTATTTCTAAAAATTTGTTTTTATATTAACCATTCATCTTTGTCATCCATTCCATAATTCTAATCCCTCCTAGTCACCCGCTTTAATCCATTTTTGTTCTACTACGACAATAATGCCCTACAATTCTTAAAATTTATAGTCCTCAGTCTTTCGATAAATAATTAGATTTATATTGAAATATCAATCGATCTGTAATGGATACACCGAGCTATTCGAACTCAAGAGGTCGAATTTTACAAGATAAGATAAGAACATTTTATTTTATTTACACAAAATTTTCAAAAAATATTAAAGACTTTTCAACCTATGTTGTTGGTTTAGCCAAACTAAAAAGTTTGATCCCATCTGATCTTATCTGTCTAATCAACATTTGCGTAACTATTATCATTGCGATTGGCATTTAATTGCTTACCCAAACATCTTGTTTTTGCAGTTTTTGTCACATTTTCATTAAAGAAAACTAATTTGTTTTTCGATTTTTCAGTTTACTCAAGAATTTTTTGCGTAATATAAAAAATTTTCTTGCGTTAGTCTATTGACATTTGGGCACTCGAGAATAGTGATTAAATCACTAACCAGTGGTTTAATCAATTATTGAATCATATGATTAAATTTAGCTGGGCGATTATAAATCGAAATTAATCGAAAAAAGTGGAAATAATCGATTACTTTTTAATTTTTTTTATGTATAAAAAAGGTTTTTTTTTTATTTATTTAGTATTTTATAAGACAAATCAACAAGTGACAAATATAGTAATTTTTATTAGTTATTCAGTATTGAATTCTGAAACAGTAGCTCAGTGGTTAACCTGTTCCTCTTTTCTCTTTTTTCTTTTTTTTTTTTGCCAATAAGAAAGCAAAAGCGACAAGCTATGATAGGAGCATTTAAGAAGAAACTAAGTTCATCCTGAATTTTATAAGGGTCGTTGTCTTTTTTACAGCGTTTGTGTACCAGCGACTTGTAGTGGGCCCAAATGTCAAATTCATTTTCTCCAGTAGATGAGCCGTCAATAATGCTGCCTTGACTTTCATTTTTGTCTATAAGCTCTGCTACTTCCTTTCGTATCTACTTCATAGCTGAAGCCAAATGCCTGAAAATGAATTTTTTAAGGCGCGGATCCAGCAAAATAGATGCAGCCAATAAAAAAGACTGCTCTATTGTTCCAAATCGCGATCGAAGTTTTTTTTTCTCTCTTCCAACTTACTATTTGCTTGCAAATTTGAGCCATTAATGGATTAATGTTTCAATAAATTGAACCCCGTTTTCCGATACAATTAAAACACAATTTGGACATTATATGACTAATAATATTGGACATTATATGTTTAAACGTGCCATCACTACTCGAGAATGTCATCTAGCCATTCATGACGGCAGCTTAGACTGTTATTCAGTCGGCAGACTGTGCACCTTCTGTCAAGCTGTGGCACCTGCACGTATGCAACAAGTTTATGCAGCAGCACGCAAGCTGACATTTCGGCTCGGTCTCATAAATTTCATCTGGTAGCTCCAAAAACTCGTCATGCTACCGCCCCGACCGACCCATCGCGTCGACAGATAAAAACTGAAAAACAGGGAGAGCGCAAAACGCTGCCGCAAGCCGCAAACATGCTGAAAAAAAAAGAGAAACTGGACATTGCACCAATGTGCGTTGCGGCCGGTTGAGCAGAGAGATGGGGGGATGAAAATGGGCGGCGCTGCAGCTTCTAAGCACGTGTCAAGTGTGGGCCAAACTTTTAATTTGCACAACGTCCCAGTAGGGGCAGCCAGCCCAGAGACTGACTGACACTGAGTGACTGTCAGGCTTGTTAGTCCCTTTATAGCCCGGGGTGCGCCTTGCTGTCTGACAATGTCATCAGTTGCAGCTGACGCAGCAGCAGTAGCTGCAGCAACAGTGATACCGCCTCCAACACTGGCCAATGCCACGACCACTTCTGCCCCTGGCCATGTCCAGTGGCTATGGCTGTAGCAGTCGCAACAGAAGCTGTGCCAGTTGCACTTGTAGTTGTTCTTATTTTTTGCCCATGCGTTTCGAATATGCTGTCCCAGCAGGGTATATGGATCTACTTGTCCAATAGATATGCCTATGTATAATGTAAAACTAGATTAAATTTCCCCGAAAATAGCAGAAAACTTGTTTTAATTTAGAAATAATGTAATAGGGATTTTAGTCATAATTACATTATTGATTTGATGATTCATTTTTAAAAATTGTGTTGACTTTTATTTAAATTATTCTGAGTTACACTGAAAACAAAAACAGTTCCTTTAAGCTAAGAGTAAACAAATGTCGTTAGCAACCGAACTTAAGCTCATTGCACAGCAGCGGGTGGCACTGACAAGTGGTGTGCGTGTGCGTGTGCGTGTGTGTGTGTGTGTGTGCCTCAACAGCAGATAAACCGAACTCAACGCTCACTCAGACGCTGTCAGTTAGCCAGGCCTGGTCAGTCAGGCAGTTAGTCTTTCCGTTAGTCAGTCAGTCAGTCAGTCAGTCAATCAGTCAGTCAGTCAGTCAGTCAGTCAGTTAGCCAGTCTGCAAGTGCGTTGATTTACAGTTGCCTTCGCACCATCAACAATTTCATAGCCTACTCATGCGTCATTTGCGCCGGGTGGTGTTAAATCCGTTTGGATTTTTGTTTTGTTGATTGCCGCACGCCTCAATGACATTTCATTTATTAAGTGGCGCTGCCTCCGTTTCTTGTTTATTTCTCTTTTACTTTTACCATATACATACATATGTGTATTTCGTCAACTCAGCGCGGCCAGCAATTAACTATGCAATACGCTGACCTCACCAGCTGCAACTCCAACTCCAACTCCAGCTCCCATTCCGACTACAACTCGAGCCGGAATCGAAAATGCCGCATCATGTTGCCACTGAATGACGCCTTTGATTTGTTTTGCAAGTGTGTTGTTGTTATATCCGCTACAAAGGAATTTGCATTTCAAATGATTTACTACGCCCCGGAGAAATATCAAACCAAAGGCAACAAAGAGTGGAAAAAACAAGTGGAATCATGTTGTGAACAGGAGCTGTGCCTGCTGAAATATAAATGTTAATCCAGGCAGCGTCGATTGCAAAACGTTCAGCGCAGTTGACAGCATCGTCCTGGACAACATCCAGCGCCCAACACCCTTTGGTGCACACAATCCGATGAGCAGTCCATTGGCCAGAGCCTGGGCATGGGCGGAATGTCAACGGCTTTTTAATTGATTTTCATGGGCTGCAGTTTTTGATTGTGCTGATTGACGCATCAAATGAAGTGACTTCAGGGTTCGAGTTCGGGTATGGGCTTGGGGTGCTGGTCCGAGCTGTCAGTCAGCGTCTGGTACTGCTACTCGCCCTGGTCCTGATTCTGGCGCTGCTGCTGCTGCTGGTGCTGCTGCTCCTGACCCTGTTGCCATATCAGTAGCAGCGCAAACAACACTCTCCACACACACACACACACACACACACATTCAGTGGCTCACACACAGCAGACACGAAGCCGGCAGTAATTAAATTTGTCAGTCACACAAAACGTTGCAGCGCCCAAAGAAGTGGCAAAGTGTGCAACGCGTCGTATGCGTGATGCGATTGCATGCGATGCCGTGAGCATACGTGTGCGAGTGTGTGTGTGTCTGTGCATGTGTTCGTCTGTGTGTGACTGTGGCAAACAATGTCACTCTGCCTCCAACTGCGCTGGATAAGTAAGCAAGCCATAAGTGCAAGTTAAGAGCATGTTGACCTATGAATATCGCACACTCATTGCAGACTTTCGGGAAAATACTTTGCTTTACAATACATTTTCAATTATATGTATAACATAATTTATATTTTAAGACATTCTACAAAACAATTACAATTTTAGAAATTGAAATATATACCAATATATATATATAATGATAATTTAAAACAAATTATAGATCATAAAAACTAATTTTATATAGATTATATATTTCTATGATTCCACTCAAAATAAATATAAGAAATTGCAAAATTATTTACATTACCTTTTTTATACCCTAAACCCATTGAAAATAGGAAATCAGGGTATAATGTTTTTGTGAAAATGTATGTAACAGGAAGAAGGAGGCATGGCAGACCCCATAAAGTATATATATTCTTGATCAGGATGACGAGCTGAGTTGATCTAGCCATGTCCGTCTGTCCGTCCGTTCGTCCGTATGAACGCAGAGACCTCCTAAACTACAAATGCTAGAGACTTGAAATTTTAACTGTAACTGGTAACTGCGCAATTCGCAGAGCACGTGTTTATGCGTTCGTATGGATGCATACTATGGGTGTGTGCATATCATTTTGTATATGTCCATGAAAGAAGTGTAGAATGATTGGAATATCAGCACTTTGCAGGGTTCAGGGTATCTCCTAGTCGAGCAGTCTCGACTAGAGCACTCTTACTTGTTTATATACTAACGTCGGTATTTGAATTGCTTGTGTATCATAAATCAATACAATATATTATAATATATACAAGGTACATGTATAATCGACATACCCCAGGGGGTATATCAAAGTAAATAAATAATAAAACGGACTCCAAATTGAATACTGGCTAACAAATTTTTGTTCCAACTTTTTTTGTTAATGAACTTTAATTAATGCATTCTGGATTTTGTTCGTCCCTTTTGCTGTTTCCCCAACTGTAAATTAATATGGATACAGTCAAGCACCCAAAATACACACACACACGCACACACACAGACAAAAAGACAGAGCCAGACAGAGGCTGATAGACAAACTGCTGCACATGCGTTACTAATGAGCCGCTTTTTAGCACTGGCGTCTACCTGGCTGAAATTCGCTTTATGGCCAGATACTCCAGTAAGGGCCCACTCACTCACTCCCTCACCCAGTCGCCCACTCGCTGGAGATAGCAAACGAGGAAGCGCGCCCAAATATTGCACAATGCTGAAGCCGAGAAATTTGAAATCGGAGACGCAATTTAAAAATCATTAGAAAAACACATTAAGCGTAAAAAATTAATGAGCAGCTTGTGTCAACAGAGCGAAGGCAGCCAGCAGTAAGCCAGGATATCAGGACATGAGCCAAAAATACCTTCAGCTGTGTATTTTATATATGCCTGTGTGTGTGTGTGTGTGTGTGTGTGTGTGTGTGTGTGTGTGTGTGTGTGTGTGTGTGTGTTTGTCTATGCCGCAGCTGCAGTGTGGCCAAACTGCAGCGGAGCGTCTAAGACATTGGTTCCTGTGCTCAGGCTGAAGTGAATCGCAAAAAAAGCGAAACAGCGCTAAAGAAGGAAGTTCGTAATAGGCGGCAGCTGCACCCATGGCAGGATGACGACTTCAGTGGAGCCGTTGTGTTTCAGCCACGCTAATAGGGCTCTGTATGGGATATGCCACAGCGGAAGACATGGGCGTTCCATAGAAATCAATTGTGAGGGGGACGGAAAATAGAAACGGAAAATCAATTGGGGACGTTTTGCCTTGAGAACGATAAACAGCACAAAACCACCAAAAGCAATAAAGAATAATATTATATATACATACATATAATATGTGAATTTCTCCCCAAAAGTTAACTTTTTGTAGCGAGCGAGCACCTTCATTTTTATAAGATTCACTATTTGTCAAAATAAAAAGTATTTTGGCATTTGTTCGGAACAAAATTTGGTTCGTTTTCAAGATAATTACAAAAAACCAAGGGGCTCTTTCCCTACAAAAAGTTGACTTTTCGGAAGAAATGCTCATATTTAAATATTAAATATGCTATAATGTAAATAGTATTTTATTATATAAATATTTGAATTATATGAAATATTCTTGGATTATACAGTAAATGGTGACAACCACAACGAATACATATAGTCAATATATATACCATTTTACCATACAAACTTTATATTTTTATTTCTGTTCAAATACTGTTCTTATTACTATGAGATAGAAAAAATAAAACAATAAAATAAAATATTAATATAATATTATATTATAATTATTTAAACATGAAGCCTGGTAAATAACTTAAACCTGTAAATAATTTCTTTCAGCACGAAGGCATTAGCACAGACTTGTCTGAGGACTCGTTACTTTGATCTGTAGTCCTAGGGCGACTGTACAGTATCAATATCAGCAGCAAATAATTTTCAAAAAGTTGAAGCGTCACTTAGCAGAGGCTACACCCAGCAGACCGCTCAACACATGTCCATCTACGCCTCTGGCCACAGATTGGGGCCCTGTCGGTCGCTTGCCAATGTCTACAATGTCGTTTACTTTGCCTAACAATATTTAGTTAGCCAACAAAAGCCAGGCACACACCCACGCTCCCCCTCACACCCAAGCAAGGGCATCACGCAACAGTCTGCGGATGAAGCAGGCGAACTCCTTGCCTTGGGCCAAACTCCTCTGGAGAGCCGTCTGTAGTTTCGGCCTAACAACTCATTTGCCACTCATGAGTAGGTCAGGCCGTTAAGGCCCAGCAGTCGCACATACATATTTGGCGACATATCCTGCGAGCCTTTAAACTGCCCGCCAAATCGCAATGCTTGTCACGTTTTAGCCAGCGTTGAAAAGTCAGGTCAGAACGAAGAGGGCAGATTGGGAAGGGTGGGAAGGGAGCTAAGGGAGGTAAGGGAGGTAAGGGAGAGTGGGGCTGCTACAAGTTTTTGTGTGCTTTTGTGCGTGCCTGGCCGGATGTGCCTAGCAGGATATGCGTCTTTGTCGTAATTACCTTGACTCGGCTGCCACATTTGATGCCGCTCGCTGGCGCGAAAATCCCAGACGCTGACAAAGAGCACACAGACACACGCTTGCTGTGATTGCGGCTACAACAGGTGTGTGTGCCCTCGTGTGTGTGTTATCTGCTTCTAATTGCCGCTAAGTGCCATTGAAATCCTTGGCCATTGCCATTTTGATACTTGGCATTCTGTCATAAATAATAAAGACCGGCAGCGACAATTTAAAGAGCTAACTGAGCGCGGCGGCCACGAGGACCGCATGGTCAAAGTGCTTTTGGTCAGTTGACCACTTAAGCACAATGCTCTTGCATTGTACCTGGCGCACCCATTTCGGGTTTATTTTCGGCGGGCCATGCACGTTTGCCACCTGCTCGTGCAACATGGCCTCAGCTCAGTCTCGCTCTCTTATGTGCCTCTGTGTATGTGTGTATGTGTGTATGTGTGGCTCCATTGCCATGCCGTGTGGACCATGTGGACCATATGGACCATGTGGACTAGCTGAAATGCAGCTAACGAACCGCAATTGCGGTCACATTTCATGAGAGCGCGCACGTCGCCCTCTGGGCGCACACACACACACTGATTCAATTTGCAGGCTGCGACAGGCTTTTAGTGCAAACTTCACCCACACAGCAGTAGCAGCAGTGGTAGCAACAGCACCAGCAACAGCAACAGCAACAGCAACAGCAGCAGTAGCATCAGCAGCAACAACAACTACACCTCAGCGCATCTCCCTGTCAAAATGGACCAAAACTCAACGACTGTCTGTGGATATCATCAAAATTAGCTCGTTTGGCGGGCAAGAAGGGTTTTACTGCACAGTCAAAAGCTGCATGCAACACACACACACACACACACACACACACATTGATGCTATGTGGCCCACATATACGGGCTGCTGCATGCCCCATTGAAAGCTGGCATACAACCGCAACTACGCTTCAGCGAAAAACTCGCAATGGCAACAGGTTTATGACAGGCCAATTAACTAGACTCTATATTTGCATATATAACTATATATATATTTATTTCGATGCATGTACATTCATAAATCTCTGTGTTTATGAACAGACGATAGTTATTTAGCAGGCATTTTAACAAGTTTTGGATTCTGTGATTTATACCCAAAATCTAATCAACTTGAATTTTATTTTTATGTTCTAGATCTCAGAGTGCTCTACAACTATTGCTAGAGGACTGAGACTTATAATTTATGACGACTGACTCAGTTACGCATTAAGTTCAAAGCTTAAAATCTTTAATAATTTTTAATATGAAGCGTATAAAGGGTTGTCCAAATCCGACTGACCCATCTAACACCCTTATATCTTTTATCTATTTTTAAGATTTTGGGACATTTTTGAAGTTTTGTTAAAGTGTGTAGAGCAAAAGATTTGATTGTAATAAAATCACCAAAAAAAGATTACATTATTTCTGAAAAACAGATACTATAGCAATAGATTTGTTTTGCCATCTAATTTGTTTAAAAGATATTTTGGGAAAACAACAGCTTGAAAAACTTATCTAAAACGAAACATTTTTTTGCCCTGCAGAAGGGCTCATAAGAATTTAAGAATGGTTCAGTGGAGCTTTCCAACTTGGTAAGTCCTGAAGCTCAAATATCCTAAGCTTTGAACCAAAAAAAAACCTTTAATTAATAATAAATATTATAAATAGGATCTTTGATATGTGATTCATTAAGATATTTAAGTATTCACTTGAGCAGAACTGAAATAAAGCAAACACAGAAACTCCAGAAAAAGCAAAAGCAAAAACAAGTATACTTAAAAGTTATCCCACCACTTAATGCATCCGGTCATTTGATTGCCCACTATTCGAAGCCAATAAGTCCAGCTACTCATCTGCCAACCTACCCAACATTGTGGGGAATGGAAGCAGTTGCTTGTTTACGTACTCGTTACTCGAAACGTAATGCCCAATTAAGCCATAGTAGATAATAAAAAAAAGCTAAACTAGTTGCTATATTAAACATTAATGCCAAAGATGCCAACAATAATTATGCAAATTTCACATGGAGTAGCGAAGACACGAACCTTAACAGCAGCGACACTTACTGGCAAGCAATTTGCAGGCTGCGTCTGCTACGTGCTAAAGGAAATGGCACCCTGCAGCCACCCCGTCCCCTGCCCCTCCCTAAACACCCACAAAGTCGGCTACGGGCACCACTCAACCCGCCCACACAAACGTAAGCGCATTTTAATGATCTCATTTATGCTAATCTGCAAACGGTTAAATCTGTGCACGCCACAGCCACAAGGTGGCCCCAGACAGAGGCAGCAACAACAACAGAAACTACAACAACAACAATTACAATGCAACAACAATAGCAACAATAACAGCAAGGTGCCACCGGCTGCTAATGCTAATGAAGTCTAATTGAATTTTGGACACTTGACACGTCGCACAATCTGATCTTTTCAGAGGCGTCCAGAGCAGAACCACCATGTGTCCTGTAGGCGTGACATCCAAAATTTAAAACCTTTAAGACACATCTCCAATACGAGGCGGCTGCAAATACAAACGAACAAACAAACCCATATACGTACTCATTTACTACGGATAACAATACAAATAATACGTTAAATTAAAAAAAATTTGTATCGAAATATATACAGCGCTTAGAATGGAAAGCTTTAGTCATGTAATATATATATGTATATAATCAGTATATAAAAACCTTATAATGGGACACATCAGAAGAATCGTGTGTTTACGTATACGATATTTCCTTACGAAAGTTATGTTAAAATTCTACTTTACATTCTTTACTTTCTTTTCTATATAATTTATAATAATAATATAATATAAATTGTAAAAATTCTCAATGAAGTATTACATCCAAGTCTTGCTTTATGTCTGTCTGTATATCTGCAATTCTGTCTGTCTCTCTCTCTTTATCTCTGTCTTTTGGTTAGGCAGACAAACCAAAGCAAGCAACGAAAATGAGCTGCAAAAGATCATTTCTGTTGTCTTTATATATTCAGCAATATTTGCTTACACTTACATTTAAGTTAAACTCATTGAATGCTTGAAGCAGCAGAGAGTGCTCCCATTGGTCACTTCACGATCGACTGCAGCGACCGCAACTCGACGAAGGCTCAACAATTGAGCACGCATTAGAGTTTGAGTGAAAGCCGCCCTATATAAAGGACAGCAGCTGCAGCATTTCTTCAGTCGTCCAGGCCCGGTGGAGGTCAATACAATTATTTTTAACTACAGTGCAGTAAAGTGAAAATGAAAGTGAAGTGAAGTGAAGTGAAGTGAAGTGTGGTGAGGTAAATATTTTATTTGTTAATAATGTTAAGTACTTTAAGCAGAATTGTAATAGTTAAAAATAATTGTTAAGAATTGTTTAAATATTAGATATAAGAACAAGTAAAAAAGCTCTAGTCGAGACTGCTCGACTACGAGATCCCCTGAACCCTTCCAGGAACTAATATTTTAATAATTCGTCGTTCCACTTCTACTTACACATGCACACACACATACACACATAAGCACGCACGTATAAACAGGCATGGGCTGCCATGTGAGCTTACTTTGAGAACTTAATTGTTTAATAACTTTTTTTGTAGATGGACAATCTTGATAAAACTTTCAGACCGTGATAATAACATTAAAATGTGTGTATGTATCAACTCACAAGTCTCTAGTATTTGAAATACGGTTTTTGCAAACTTGTAGGAAAGGGGGTGTATGAGGGGTGGGGGGTGAAATATGACAAAAACCGAAAATCTTAAAAATACACATGATTCTACATTTTAAATTTGGAGACTCTATCTTCAAAGGTGTAGAAGATATAATTTTATAACTGATTTTCGATAAGGTTTTTTATCGATAACAAAAAAACAGAAGCAGTTATCGATTTTTAAAAATAAGCTTGATCTGCGCGTGCAATATACGGACCTACAGTTTCAAATTTCAAGTCTCTAGCTCCTATATCTTCTGAAATCGACGCGTTCAAACATACGGACAGACGGACAGACGGACAGATGGACAGACGGACAGGCAGACAGACAGACGGACAGGGCTAGATCAACTTTTTTTGTCGCCCTGATCAAGAATATATATACTTTATGGGGTCTGCCACGCCTCCTTCTGCCTGTTACATACTTTTAACAAAACCATTATACCCTGATTTCCCATTTTTAATGGGTTCAGGGTATAAAAACTGTAGACATAAGATAATGTTAATGATCGTTGAGCTAAGCAGTAAAGACTTAGGCTTAGGAAGACTCTTAGAAAACTTGACAGACTTAGTAAGCTTGAGAGACTTAAAAAATTAGGAAGACTTAGAAAACTTAAAAGACTTAGAGAGCTAGAAGACTTTAAAAATTTAGAAGACTTTACCTGCCTGAAAAATTATATTTTCTAAATAATTATTGCAAGTACTTTCACAAAAAATGTACATTAACTTAAGGACATTTCCATCGAATAAAGGGTATTTCTTAGTTGAGCACTCACGAGCCCTCAATTGTTATTAAAGCGATATTCAAATTCCATATAGCAAAAAAAAATAGATGCAATATAAGATGTTTCTAATTAGTTTAGGAATATACATAAAATTAAATCATTAAACGACCTCACCAGGTATTTTTAATAAAAAAAAAATACATACATTCATCACTTAAAGTTTAAGAAAATTGTCTTTGTTATTTTAAACTTATATATAAATATAAAAAATTGTAAGAGTTTCCCTTGAACAGCAATAGGGGTACTCTATATATATAAAATCAATTTCCTGTGAGCATTTTACTGTATAAACTAATATTAAATGTCTTCTTTTGTTTGTAAAATACAAATGAATCTACGTTTAAAATTTGAGGACTGATTATTTGTGGGAAGGGTATAAAAGCATTGATTGGCATAATGAATATGTTTTCGCACACACATACTTAAAGGCCCTTTTTACATGTAGGACTATTTGTGTGCCTGTGTGCATTCTTACTATTCTTACTGCTGTGGAATATCGAACTTTTGAAAGGGTTTGCCATATGAGCATGGCAAAGCAATACCCTTCCCATAAATAATCATGAAAACGCTGTGAGCGTGGCAACCGCTTTGAAGACTTTGGTATAACTAGGATCGTCGCGAACAAAATTCAATTTTTGTGCGCTGCTGGCTTCGTGTGAGAATGCGCTGGCAGCGCACTGAATTTGTCGTGATATATTTTCACTACCCGAGCCTAAACAGACTGAGCCGAGCAGGCACGAAGTTTACTAGGCCCTAATGCAAAATTTTTCTTTGTTAAAAAATGTTGTACTTTCTGTCCAGTCTATGTGTTGTATGGTTAGTGGCTATAGTCGCCAAATTTGAAATGTAGATTCATATGTATTTTTAAAAATTTCGGTTTTTGTCATATTCCACCCCCATGTATGTGTGTGTGCAACAAAACGTTGCTTGCATAAGCACAAAAGAAGCGAATAATCAATTAAATTGAAATATCAGTTTTTCGAAGAGTTCAGGGGACCTCATAGTCGAGCAGTCTCGACTAGAGCATTTTCACATGTTTTATTTTATTTTTTAACTTTGTGATATATACATATGATATAATTCAATGAAATGATACAAAAAAGTTCTATTGCACACATTAAAGATACTGCCATAGCGACTGGACAGTTTTCCCTCTAAAATTCCTTTTACCACCGTGAGCGTGCTTTGATGTGGAACGCTGGAATGAAACACTCACTCAAAATTTGTCAAACCGAGAACAACCCAAATGTTCCGACTGCGACGTGTGTCGAGACAACATTTGCGTTTTTGCGGTTGTGGCTGCAACTCAATCCACCCAGTCCGCCCCATCGTATAGAGGAAGAAAGCGAGAGCGAGAAGGAGACAGAGAGATGGTGGGTGGATGGTAAAATTTGCTATGCATTTAACCGCATTGAAATTTTCTCGTAATATTTGATTTGATTTTTAAACAAAAAGCTGAATGTTGAACACTGTAAACTGGCTATGGGATGGATCGAGATATGCGTCAAGTGTTGGCCACTGGACAGTTTTTGGTCTGTCAAGTTTGTAGAGAAGGGGCGTGTTTAAGGGCTCTGGCATGCGTTGCGTGCTGTGGGGTGTGGAGTGTGGAGGAGCTACTATGTTATATGGGAAACTTTGCTTTTGTTAGTCTGCCAACGAACCAACAACAAATCAGCATTATTTGACAACGCAGCTAATTTACATGAGCGACCAGAGTTCAGGCAATGACAGCATTGACCAGCAAAGCTTCTGCCCTGCCTCCTGGTTGCGGGAGGAGGCCATTCCATTCCAGCTGCTACTGCCATTGAAAATGCCTGATGGTTTTGTGGGTGGAAAGTGGAAATTGCCAGAGCCAACGAAAAATGTCAACGTCAACTGCGGCTTCGACTGCGGCTGCCCATCATGCAAATCGAAGTCGAGCAGCAACGACAAATTCCAGTTAAGGCGTCATCGCAAAAACAAAAAAGTTTCAAGCAACTTGCGACTTGACTTTAATTTAATTTAATTACTTCTCAACGTAAATTTCGATACTTTATTGCCTTGCGTGTGCGAGCATCGCACTCAACCGCAGCGGCCATTGCACTGAAGGCAGGAAGGAGGGAGCGCACATGACGACAGCGGCAGCAGCAGCAGTTACAGCAGCAGCAGCAGCAGCAGCTGGAGAACTTTTAGTGATCGGCTGAAGGGCGGCTCGGCACGAATCTCAGCTAAGCGGAGAAACGAGGGAAACAAATTTGAGTGTCACTTTGTAAATTGTTTTTCTTCTTTTTTCTTATTTATTTATTTTTATTTTTATATGTATATGTAAACATACATATACATATATATTTTTGTTATTTGTTCGTCTAGCTTGTTATTGTTATTCGCATTTCATTTAAGACAACAAGATTGAGCTGATACGGGGAAAGCGACTGAGGAAGCCGCTGCAATATTTTAAAAGTAGATATGATTGTCAAGCTTATCGATTCCATTGATACAAACACATTTATATACATAATTAAAGAGGTTATTTGCCTGGAACTTTCAATTTTAGCAAAAACTTGATTGAACTTATTGCCCAAAATCAATTAAAAGTCAAGCAATCGATAATAATTTTTAATAATATGTTAAGCATGTAATACATTAATACTATCCAATATTATGAAGAATCTTTAATTTCATTATTTCCAACTTTATTTATCCATGCCGAAAAGCCCCCTTTTTTAAACGTAGCGCAACGAACAATACATGATCCTCTGGGTTATCGGAGGCGCTATACTCACAGACGAACACATTCATGAGCTGAAGCTGAGGCCGCTGCGAACGACTGCCGTTAGGCTGTTGGTGACAGTACAGTATTCGCCGGCGAGCAGCCATTTAGTGCATACATAGATAGCATAAACAAATTCCGTGTTGCTTCACGACGAATCAAGAACAATAAATGGATCGCGAGAACTTTTCAAGATAATCATAAAATACATAAAAGCAATTCTATATAGCCACACACACGCTCACACACATGTGCATATGTGCATATGAGCATGTATTCGTGTGTGTATTTGCATATGTGCACATTCAATTTGGATAGATAGCGGTCACGATAACAAGCTGATTCCTATCTAAACTGTAACAGGTGCACAGCAGCGCAGAGCAGGCGTCGCGTTCTGTTACCGAGATATATTCCATTGATAAGGGGCCCTCTGGAGAGCGTGCACGGTGAGAACCCAGTGAGCAAAGCTCGAAGAGAGCTTCAACGTGATAGCAGGAAAGCTTCGACGTCGACGTCGACGTCGGCATAGGCATCGGCATCGGCTTCTGTGTCGCTCGCGCTCGGCTTGTGCGCGTCTCCAGTTTCAATTTATTCAATTTACCGTTATAACAGCAAATTGATGAAATCGCCGACTACGGCGACGGCGACGGCGACGGCAACGACAACAGCGACAGCACCAGCGACTGCGACTGCGACTACAACATCAGCTGTAGCCACAACAGAAACAGAAGCAGAAACAGAAACAGAGACAGAGACAGAAAGAGCAACAAGTCAGCTCAGTGAGTCGCCATCGGCTTTACGGTGCAGCCGCGCCGCATCCGCCGTCTCATCCTGGCTGCATGAGCTTGCCGTAAGTTTTTCCCATTCGCTCGTGCGCTCTCGCTGTTTGCGTGCTGTTTCAGTTGTTGCTGTGCGGCCAACGCCGGCGATCGTCATTTCAGTCGCTCCAATCGCTCCACTTCCAGTCATTGTCACTCTCATCAGCAATCGCCAACGTCCAGTCATCAACTTCGTTATGTGTGTGTGCGAGTGTGCGCGCCTCTCTTATTGTTGTTGTGCTCGTTGTTGTAGTTGTTATTATTGTTATTGTTACGTGTAAACGCCTTTTGTCTCTGTCTGCCTGTCATGTATCGTAATAATGCGGATAGTTCTTTCTGTTTTATCAACCGCTTGAACGGCGCCACCCACGATGAAACGCAGCAGCCGGGCGAGCATGAGCCGACATCAGCGATCCTCAACTACTGCAAACGCAAGGTACGTTACGTGGATGATGCACAAAAACTACATACATACATACATACATATGTATGTATGTGTATATAAAACTTCAAGAACAGTGCGCACTTAGTATAGTAACCGAGAGCGATCATAATGTGTATACAAATTTATGTGTGTATATATGTACATACTTTTGTAAGCGTATATACATACATACATATGTACATTGTTCATATATTTTATTTAATTGCAAAAGTACACAGCGAGAAATGTTGAGTTGTTTATTCTTTAAATACGTATACCATACGTAATCGCATAAACAAATTATTCTTATCTGAAACGTTTATTTAAATTATATTCATAAATCTAAATTAATATTTTATTCACATTTTTGTATATGTATAATATTCAAAAAATTTGCGTCTGACCAAAAAGATCCGAAACATATAGCACCTTAATATTTTGTAAGTTTACTACAGCGAGTGCACACTGTACATAATTGGAGTCATTGAAACATTGCAGTTCTTGCGACCATATGTGGCCATCCTGACCCTGGTCGGCCTCAATCCCATTTCCACGGACATGAGCAATGTCCGCGCCTGCAGTAGCTACGTCCAGGCGCTGATGGTGTTCTTCGTCCTCCTGGCGGGCTACGTGCTGCGCTACCTGTGTGGCTATCGGTGAGTCGCGAATGAGAGATCTAAGTAGGCGCAAAACATAGTCCGAAATCTATTGTACGTTCCTTGCAGTGGGGATCGCGGCTTCAGCAGCTATCGGGACATCCGACCCGGCGGCTACGGCAATGGCAGTGACGTCTGCGGCTCCGCCTCCTCCAGCAATACGCCCAACACGATTGGCGAACTGCTCTTCGGCTATGTGGTGCCCAGTGTCCTCAACCTGCTGAGCTTTGTCTCAGCGGTGCTCGTTTGTAAGGTGATCGAGCACGAGCAGCTCCAGAATCTCATCGAGCGAGTGTTCCTGCTGTCCGCCAAGCCCAAGCGACTGTGCCGAATGCTCTGGCTCTATTTAAGCGTGGCTCTGGGTCTGCTCCTGCTGCTATTTGGCTACGCCTGCTGCGTGGTGTTCATGCAGCAGGCGCAGATCATCAAGGTGGCCTGGCTGGCCGAGGCGCTGCGCGACTGGGAGCTCTGGCTACGCATCGGTCTGCTGAGCACCATTTTACTGCAGGATCTCGTGGAGATCATTGTGCTGAGCAGCTACTACATTGAGTGCTATTTGCTGCGCGTGCATCTGGAGACGCTGTCGCACAAGCTGCTGATGCACTCCATCGATTCGTTGGACTGGATGCGCGAGATCCTGGAGTTCCGCAAGCTGCTCGAGCGGGTCAACCAACACGTCTCCATACCCGTTTGCTTCCTGATCGTGATGAATCTGTCCTACGCCTTTGCGGGTCTCGTTTACCTGTTCAAGGACTTCGACTTCCACTACTGCGCCGTGAAGCTGGTGCTCCTGAACATCGCCAATGTAATGTTGTGGCTATTCCTAGGTCTGCTACCATTCTTTGTGGCCGGGTCCGTGACGCGCGTCTGCCAGAACGCCCAGGCAAACGGACACCAAATACGTGTCCGCCCCTTTGTGTATCACAACACCTCCGCCGAGGATCTCAACTCAACATTGTTGTTCGCCTCATCGTTAGACATGTCCGCGAAGCTCTTCCGCATGCCCATCCAGTCCAACTACCTGTGCTTCGCAATACTCGTGGTGACCATAGTGGTCCTCACCCTGGGTATGTGCCTCAATCTGAGCGCCTTGGGCAAATTCTGATACTGTGAACTCTCCCCTTAGCTGGATTTGGTATATGTAATATATACATCTATAACAAGAACTAATATTTCCAATATCTAATAAATAATATTACATATATTTATATATGTAATTGAACTTAGCTTTAATCAAGATTTACGCGCAGTAGCTTAGTAAGCTTAGTCATTGACTTTATTTACAAATTACGCTTGGGTTCATCTCACTTTGTTTCTTAGGAGTTCTGTTATGGGATTGCTTTTTCTTAAAACTTAACTACTTAAATTCAGTTCATTTTCAGTTATTTCTCATTCATTTTTTTACTTTCTTTTTTTAGTCTAGGCTGCAAACCAATTGTCACATGTATATATAGTTGTGAGCTTCGCATGCTTTTGAATGTTAAATATATAATTTAAAGACTAATAACTGTACATATTAATCAAATAATTAAAAGTTGTGAGCTGTGCTTCTAAGCTTGACAGCAAAATTTCGTACAAGCTTTAACAATTTTTAAAATAAAAAGACTGCGGTTAATGGCTGTGCAAAATTTTACACATTTTGTATGTTCTGAATATATAAAGAAACAACAAATATAACAAAATAACAAGCTTCGCTTAAACTTAAAAAGAAATTATTATTTCTTTTAAATTTTTTACAAATTTCAACATTGTTTGAATATAATATTTTTATCTTAAAGTAAAATTTGCTACAGTATAATAAATTGCTTTTCAATTTTTTTTTATATATATTAAAAGTTAGAAATTATTTTTAAACCTTCATAATAATCACGAATCATATTTTAGGTTTTAAGTTGATATTTTAAAGTCAAAATTAATCTTAATACCACAAAAGCTAGGGATTTTTAAATTTAAGAAATGCATTTAACATTTGCAAAATAAACAGTTCTATACATGCAAAATTTTAAATTAATTAAGAATTTGATATTTTAAAGTTGTAAAAATAAAAATAGTTTTTGATCTTCAAAGGTATTAAATGTTTTTCAGCTAAATTTCTGACCAATACACATTTTAATTTGAATTATATAAATTCTTTTAAACATATATTTTATTTCATTCATTCACTAAATAAAATACAAATTGTGCAGCCATGCTCGAAATACTGTGGTTAAAATTCCAGAGCAAAGTTCAAAAAGTTTTAAGAATAAATTCTATCGATTTGCAGCCCAGCGAATTAGTGTTACGCATATACTATACATATATGCTGACTGACTAAGTATGCACTTTGGTTTCTGATTTGATTTTGTTTTAGTTTTATTTTTATCTTAGTTTTAGTTGTAGTTTTTGGTAGCTGCCCGCATAGGGGACTCACCAGCCCAGCCAGGGCGGGTGATTGATTTTAGATGGCGGGGTGAAGGTCAGGTTGACAGGTATATTGATCAGCGCATGGAGACGCTTCAGTCGAAGCAGCGTACTGCGTATGATCATGCCGTTCTTTCCCAGCAAAAAGCCAGCTGGAATCTTAGTGTCGCGGTTCGTCTTATCGTGAATCATCTCAATATAAAGCTCAAATTCTGGTGATTTCGAATTATATTCGGTGATAATGGCACCGATGGCGCCGGCGGCCTCGGCATGCAGTGTTTTGGTAAGGAACGAGCACTCGCTGTTACACAGATAACGACAGGTAGGTTAAAAATAGTTCCACAATTTGATAAAAAATGATAATATGAATACTTGCCCCCTGTCCATGAGGGCAATGCTGCCATGCATCTCTCTCCCATTGCGAAGCTGTTGGCAAGCCTCGGGCGGATCGGCCAGTACCAGGGGCACACCTTCCAGCTTTTGGCTGAATGAGACACCAAAGTCTTTAGCCGGCCGCAGACGGTAGGTGTATTCCAGATCTTGCGGCGAAATGATTTCGAAGAACACGTCACCTGCAATGATGTCCTGTGTGGTGACTGGCATGTGGATAGTGGACGTGGCTGTGCATTGGCTCAGAATGGCAATCGCTACCAGAACAAATAACATTTTGCATACATAACTAGCGCTAATTTATTGTTGGTAAAAACACATAAAAATACATTGCACGGCTGCAAAATATTGCTAGAGATTTTGTGGGCTGCCAACTCATTGTCGCATGCTTGAATGTGGCAAGGCTGTCGGCTACAGTCTGGCAGCACACTGAACTGTGAAC
Source organism: Drosophila hamatofila (assembly GCA_035045345.1). Classification (NCBI taxonomy): domain Eukaryota; kingdom Metazoa; phylum Arthropoda; class Insecta; order Diptera; family Drosophilidae; genus Drosophila; species Drosophila hamatofila. The sequence goes on from JAWNPA010000012.1 coordinate 1,431,278, forward strand.
AGTGGGGCGAGCGTACATAAAACAGAAAATAAACTTGATTGAGACCGAACTATATATAGACTATTTATTTTTATCAATGCTGACGAGCCGCATGCATGCACAACAGACGGCCCGAAACGTTCCCGATGAGATTTTCACTAGATACGACCTGGGCTATCGACGAATCTGACCGACGAAGCTAGTGTAGTTAACCTCACAGTCTGTGACACTTGTTTTGTAAGCTGAACGATCAAATTTAATTCAAATGTAAGTTGTATAAAAAACATAGTGGCTTTTTAGTTTTAATTCGGTTTAGTTGGCTATGCCGTATCTTAAATTTGTGCGGACTTGATGTGGCAAAAATAAATTTGGCAGCATATTACAACGATTTTGTACCAATGTATACCGCGTGGAATTGCAGTGTTGCAATCGTATAATCAAATCATCCCTGAGTGTGCACGTTCCTCTGTGACTGTTCAGCGGCGTTTTTCCATACTCGATACCCAAATTGCTGGCGATACCATTGTACTAGTTTTGTGTGGTAGCCATTTTAATTTTTGGCGTCGAAAAAACTACGGCGAGCGATTTTCGCATATCCTGTAGTTTTGTTTAATTGCATTTAACGCAAGTCAGTTTTGCTCGTGGAGGCAGAAGTAGCTCAGCTCGTGTGTGAGTGTCGGACGATACGAAACGTGTGGTTAAAGCAGTTCTACACCGATTCTCTAATTAACTCAAGTACAGTACAATGTCGATGTCTGCCACGTGCTACAAGTGCAACCGGCCGGGCCACTTTGCCCGGGATTGCAGTCTCGGCGGAGGACCAGGAGGAGGCGGACCCGGTGGTGGCGGTGGCATGCGTGATGGCGGCGGCGGTGGCGGCGGCATGCGTCGCAATCGTGAAAAGTGCTACAAATGTAATCAATTTGGGCACTTCGCACGCGCGTGCCCCGAGGAGGCGGAGCGCTGCTATCGCTGCAACGGCGTAGGCCACATCTCCAAGGACTGCACCCAAGCCGACAATCCGACGTGCTACAGGTGCAACAAGCCCGGACATTGGGTGCGCAACTGCCCCGATGCGGTCAATGAGCGCGGCACTGGGCCAGCAAACGTCTCATGCTATAAGTGCAACCGCACCGGACACATCTCTAAGAACTGCCCGGAGACGTCAAAGACTTGCTACGGCTGCGGCAAGAGCGGACATCTGAGACGTGAATGTGACGAGAAGGGTGGACGGAACTAGAGGAGAGCGGCATGAGCGCTCTCTAAGAAATCAACGAAAATGTTTTGTCAAATAAAAAAAATGAAAAGAAAAAAATATTCAATGAAAAAATCAATTGCCAGCCAACAACAACAACAAAAACAGCAAAACGCAAAACAGAAGAAGAAGCGACCAATCAGTAAAACCAAGTCAAGATCAACAGACACGAAATCAACCCCAAACATACACACATACACACACCCACACAGAATCACATCCATACCCACACATACATATAAATATATATATAACCATCATATAAGCAGCACATCTCTAATTCCAAAGCTCTGAGCCTGCAGTCGTAGAAGAACAGTACAGTGTATACACAACCAACAAGGAGAAGCACGATGGACGATAGAGGAGAAGACAACGATGGCGCTAGTGGCGCTGGAAGGCAGCAATAGATGAAAAAGAAGAAACAGACGTCGTTGTATTTTAGTAGCTACTACCACAATATCAACAACAAAAACAACTATATTATTATTATTATGCTGCAAACGTGTTTGAATTTACTAATTACAATTATAACGAATGGAAAGAAAAACTATATAAGAATATATAATTTACCTTAAAAAAAAAACTCGAAAAATAAATATATATAAACATATATATGTATAATTATAAATATATATATATATATATATTTATATATATATATATATAATTGTACTACAAGTATCCTATTAGGAGCTCCAACACGCAGAAGATAAATTGAAGTAGGAGCGAAGAAAGCCGAAAGGGAAAAGAAAAGATACACATGTTACCCCACAGAGCTGCGGCTGGCGAGCTTTTGCACTTCACCTATCACATCAACAAGCAAGATCTCTAGCGGGTTAGCTATACTAGCTGGCAACAAGAACAGAAGAATAAAAGCAGAAGCAGAACAACTTGACAATGGCAGATAGTAGATGACACACGAAGAAGAAAATAGGCAAGAAGCTACACGAGGATAAGGAAGATGAGCTAACAAACAAACCTTTTCACTTGAGCAAGACAAAAAAACAAGGCGAACTACGAAGATAATGATTATGATAAAAATTCAAATATCACTGTGATTGTTTTTTAATTGTAAATTAAAATGCTGGAGCTGCTGATTTGAGACAAAAGAAATAATAATAATAACCCCACAATACAAATGCGTGTTTTACTTGAATCGAAACTTTATTTTTACAGATCGCCCGCTGTTTCTTTCGTTCTTTTTTTCCCCTGTTCCCGTGTTGTCCCTGCGAACCAGTTTTGATACCAGTTCTTGTTCTCTAAGCCGGCAAATGCAGCACCGAAGCAAGAGCAGCTGCCCCCCTGATTTTTAGCGAACACATGGCACGGCAGCTGATAGCCGGACCGGCCCGGCCGCCTTGCCTTGCTCTCTTTCTCGCTCTTAGTCTCTTTGTCACTGAGTCAGCTTGGTGGAGGTGCCGCCACATAAAGCAAAAATTCTGCCATTGTTTCTAGCGTATTGCCGTGTGCATGTGCGTCCGCGTGTATGTTTATGTTGGTGCGCTGCTTTCTTTTCTTTGCTTTGCTTCCTTGTGCACCGAGACCTACAAGTCACACACACACCCATACACATGGGCATAAACCATATACTTGCGTACATGTATACATATGTATGTATGTTTGGACATAAATATATACATATATAAGTATACATACATATGTATGAGCTGCTTCTTTAAACAAAGTACAGTCGTCGCCATGCGCTGCTAATGGTGAAAACTTGCAAGCGACACACTGGCATATATGTATGTATGTGTGTATGTATAGGGACGGTGAGCTGGCAGTGCTTTAAGGCGAAGGGCTGTTGGGGAGAGGGCATAACTTCAACTTGACTTCGTGGTCTTCGCCGCTGCACTTGGCAACAAGTTACACCCGGCTGGCTGCATGCGCACCGTGTTCAACCGTTTTGTCTGCGCTCTCTTGCTGCTGATTGAGGGTCAAGGTCAGCGAGCATTCGCATCAGCTGCTGCGCATGTGCAGCTCTTACGATGAGCTTCATGTGGAGTCAAACAAAGCTGCTGATGTGCGCTCTCTAAAATGCAGACTGGATTTCTATGCACTGTACTTGTGCATGATTCGTGTGAGTGTGCTTCTGTGTCTGTGTCTGTGTGCATGCGAATCTGCTACCATGGCAGGAGTGAAGTCACGATTGGAAGAGACTGGAACCGAATCTGGAATTTTAATCACAAAATGAGTGCACACATACACACGTCCATAGGTACATACATACATACATACATATATCAATAGATTTAGACTTAATTCCGTTTTAATAAGGCACGCATTAACAGGCTATTCATCATTACAAATTTATTGACAGCAATGTAAATTTATTTATTGGAATTTTTTTATACAATACTTTAAGGACCAAGCTTAGTTGTTGGACAAATCATAAAAAGCCGGGCAGGCATATATACATACATGTATGTACATAAATATGTGTGTGTATACATAACCACAGTTTTGTATGTACATATGTATGTATTTTTAAATGAAGATTTTTTATTTTATTTTACCCTGAAAAATGCAATGTATTGAAGAGGCAAGAGGCACCCAACTAAGTAAATATATACATATGTATATATGTATTCTCTATCAGAACGACTAGTTCAGTATATCTATAGATTTACATATATTTGATTTAAATATTATATTCTCAGTTTTATTGATATTCGTATATATAATATAAGATTTAAATGGATTCCATGAAAAAAAAAAAAAAACATAATGATAAAAAGACTATCAATTTTTTAAAATTAGAAATTAAAAATTTGGCGGATAAGTTTATAATGTGCTAATATTTTTGTATATATCCACTGAAGATGTGGAAAATCGAAAAAAAACTTTATTTATATACTCTTCAGTTTTTAGATACAATCGAAAATAATTCGAAAATGTTGAGTCGGTCACTTTTTCAGTTAAAAGTTATATGCTTTAATATCTAAAGAGAAACAGGAATACTCGTCAGCTCGATTCAAATAATTCGATACACCTACAACGTGTCGTAAAGTTAAAAGTGTTTTACAAAAGACACATTAAAAACAGATTTTTTTAAATTTACATATATGTATATGTATAGTTAGGTTTTATTGATTTATCAATTACAATGCATTGAAAACTAGAAAGATAGACTATATTGTTTTCCCTTCTAATTTTTTAGTGACAGGAGCTGGCTTTAGAACAAAGGGCAATCACATAAATAAATATACATACATACATGTATATCGGCTAGGTAAGTTTGCCATGGAGCAAGGGTGTAAGGAAATAGGCAAGGAATCAGAATACGTTATCATATCATAATTATTATCGTTATAATGATGTCAATGTCAATCACTAGTTCGATCGAATTTTCAATAAAATTTCAACTAAAATATGCAGTTTACATTAGTATCATTTCCTTCAGTTATGTATATCTTTTGCTGTCACCTTCCACATTGGCTAAATTTGAGCACCGATCAACTTCTTGAAAACACATTTCCATAAGGAATTAAGAGAGATATTACATATATATTTTTTATATATCATTTTTAAATTTGGTAGATCGCGCCTCACTTCTCCGACTTGCGCGCTTTGGCCTGGCTTGGGGCATTCGTTGGCTGAGATTTATCCGCCTTGCGGCTGCTGCTACGTGGCAACGTAGTACAGCTAGCGGACATGGACTTGTCCTGGAAAGAAACCAGATCAGGAATATGAGACAGATATAGGCATTATCATCTTATAGTCGAGCACATGCTGAAATGCAAAAGATTTGTTAGTAAACGCAAAACACACAAACAAGACTCTGTACAGTGCGCAGCGAGGGGAGTTTGAGTAGTAATGGGTAGCTGAGACGAGCGGATGAGTTCGGGCTTTTGTTTAGGCCTACGGCTTACATCAAATGGACGTTTCTTTAGCTGAGCCGCGGCTGATACTGGGCTCCTCATCGGCTTGTTGATTAGATTTGCGCAGCACATTATCTTTGATACTTTTGAATAGATGGCCGATACCTGAGGACTTGCTGCGCTCCAATTGAGATTGCGACTGCGTGGAGTGGAGGCTAACGCTGTCCACTGCACTGGAGTCCTTGCGGGGCGGCAAAGGCGGCACCGGCGGCGCTGGTGCACGCCCCTTGGCATGCTGAGCCTTGGGTCGTAGCGGTGTTGTCTCTGGCTCCAGCTGGGCGCGGAAACTGTGCTTGATCTCCTCCAACGTCGCGAGCAACTCGCGTGGAGAAACAGGATTCGTTCTACTTGAATCTGCTGCACTAACGGCTGTATCAAAGCTAGATTCGGTGACTACTAATAGAAAGGGATCCACAAGTGCTTTGTAGTCCTCAATTTCAATGGATTCATTTTTATAGGCGCCCACATTGATTTCCTTTTCAGTGGGCGGTTCATTAAGAGCTTCCTTAAAGGACTCTTCATTATCGCTAAGCTGCTCCGTTTCCATTAGCTCCTCATTTGCTGCTATTGGCAGTTCTTCGTCAGCTGTTTCCGTGCTCTCCACAACATCCATGGCCTCGTAGAACCTATCTTCATCTACTTCTACTTCAGCTTCCTTCTCCTCTTCCTCCTCCTTCTCATCCTCATTGGATTTGTCATTCTCTTTTTCGCTCTCCACAACCTTTAATTTCATTTGTGTCTGATTTTCTTTGGATTGCTGTGCTCTCATCATTTCAAAGTAACGCTCATTTTCCAAATATACCTCAGATCGCATTTCCTCCAGAATTTGCTAATCGAATTATAATAATAACTATTAGGCAGCTCTAAAAGGTAGAGAAAGGTGGAAATTGCTTGTTTCCAACTATCGAAAGTCATCTTATACAATTAAACCTGCGCCTAAGAATATATTTTAACTTCAATCTTTTTTTGCACTAAACATTTTTCCGATTTCAAATGTATTTTATAATAGTAGAAATGACAAAGTCTGAACTCCAATTGCAACAAATATCCGGACACACAACAACGTATTTTTAATTTAATGTGAATAAAAATAACTAAATATTTTAATTTAAAAAATGGTTTAAAGAATTAATTTTGATCTCCAAAATCTGTTATCGATTAATACCAATGCCAAAAATAAATTTTAAATATGTAATGTATGCAAACGAATATTAACTTATAATACTTTAATTTTATTCAGCTAAAATCCTGGAGAAGATATGACTCAATATAAAGAGATGAGCTTAAATAATTTTTAATTCTCTAGGTTTTATATGAATATGAGACTCAACTTGTTTCAAATGTTAAGATATGCTAGAACAACGTTTGAACACTGAAATTTAAGATAGTTTATCAAAATAATTAATTATTTATCTCGATCTAGAATATACAATTCGGGTTAATAATCTTTCGTATCTACGTTTTTTGGTGAATATTATTAATTAATATAAATCAGTGGAAATCACACTATAGCCAAGTCCATACTTTAAATTGAAATCGGCAGGGAATGATTTTTGTATAATCTTACATAATGTAATTATATCGAAATGTAAATTCCGACATTTCAATAAAAAAAAAAAAAAACGATCGATAAATTTCCTAACATTTTCTTTTTAAAACAAATCAAAAAAAATCCTTGAACTATTTGGTTTACAGAGGAAATTCAACTAAATTCTTACCTCGTTGCGCTTCGACTTCACACGCGCCTTGGAAGCATTTGTCATGGATGAGGTGCGACTCAGTCCGGCGCCGAGTGGAGCGCTAACCGGCTCGGCGCTGGAGTAGCCCGAGCTGATGTCATCCGTGCTGCGTATATTGTAGCTAAATGGATGTGCATGGAAGCGTGTTAAGTGGACGCACTCGACCAGAATTGTGCGCTGTTCAAAAACTCACTTGAAATCGCCAGCATGCTTGCCCGACGCCGCGGAGCCGGAGCTAACGTCCACCTCGGTGAAGTACATGCCCGTCGAGTGGCGTGTGCCGCTGGCGGAACGGCCCACTGGCGTTTGGTGGCGCTGCCGCAAGAGGCGCCCCGGCTGGGGACGCATCATCACCGACGACGCCGATGTCATCATGACATCGTCGAGCTCGTCCTGGGTCCGATGAACATCGGGTTCACTGAGATCGCTGAGGCTGTAGCTGCGCTTGATGGTCTGCACAAGATTGCCGCCGCCCTTGACGGAGGAAGTGAAGAAAGCAAAGCGAGAGAGACGTGTGGCTTGGCATCATTTTGCGTGTTTATCAATAAGATCAATTAATTACAAACTAGACCGACTACAAATATGCATAATATAGAGATGTTTTAAATAATAACTATGTCTAGGTGTTTCTGGTGACTGCGGCTGACGACAGAGTGTGTAAAAAAATCAAAAATTCGCTTAATTTTGTGCTTTGTGCTTTCTGCGTTTGCGTGTTGCGCTTTGCTGAGTATCATGCGATTTGCTTGGTGTATATTAATAAGCGAACAGCTCCTAGTCTCCCTCGACGTCCACATCGGGCGTGGGATCGCGCAGCTTGCGGCGTCCGCGCACAGCCCCATCTCCCGACTGCAAATCGGTTGCTTTGCCCTTTGAGGCGCCACGTGTCGTGCGCCTCGCCACAGCTGGAGCCACAGAGCCTGTGCCGTTGGCCATGACTGTGCGACTCGACCGGGTCTTGCGCACGGGCAGATCGCGCAGACGGGCAGCGCCTGCATCATTGTCATTTCGCTCCTCCTCGTGCAGCTCTGTGATGACCATACGCTGATCCGCATAGCTCTCAATGCCATTCAGCGAGCTGGATCGCGGCAGCAGCAATTCGCTGGCATCCAGCATATCCTGATCCCGCGACAGATCGCTGGCCGATTGGGAGCTTTGCAGGCGGTGCACATCGGCCGCTGAAGGCGATGCCAACTGTATGGTCTACGTGGCGTACGTGGCGGATTGTTAGTATTGGCAGGCGTTGCAGGTGCGGGTATGCAGGTGTTGTTCGTTTTAATTGTTTGTAAGTCAAATGCAAAGAAACATAAGTGGGAAACCCAAAAAAGGAAAAAATTATAGTTAATAAAAAAAGGCGAACGCAAAGTGTGTTTAAAATGATATATGTGTATGAAAACAAAGTGCAAATAAAAGGAGGGCAGCATACACATACATACATGTAAACATACACACACACACACACTCTCTCTGGCTAACACAAGTTGTCGCAGACTCAATTTGTCGGGCGCATGCCAATCCCCCAGCTATTTATATGCCCTACCCAGAGGCACTGCAATGTATATATATATATATATATATATATATATATATATATATATATATATATATATATATATATATATCATTGAAAGATATCTGTAAATACATAAATTGATTGAAATAGAATATCTAATTGTTATAACTGAATGGGTTTGCATATGTAGAAAAAATAGTCTATAATTGCCTTTTCATAGTTAACAAACTGCAATACTATAGCTATCTGACCTAAATCTAGAATATTATTCAGTTCAGCGCAATCCACTCAAACTTTGAAACTACAAAATATTTATGAAAAAAAAAACCTGAACGAAATATTCATAATGATGAACTAAATTAGAAAAGTTTTAATAACATAAAACCAGAGAAATTTAAGTATGAATAGAGGTTATATATACAAGTTATTTTATAGCGGCTTTTGCTCACAATTAGTTTCATAATATTATTGTAATGATTTATACATTTATATTTTAGTAGAAAAATAAGTGAAAATAAAATAAGTTAGCGCTAACAAAGATAAGAAATATGATGTATAATAAAACATATCTTCAGATGACTGACCAATGTGAATTTGTGCTATATACAAAGGCTATATATTTATATATATTGAGTTGCAGTAACAAGTACGGATATATATATAATAAATATATATATATATATATATATATATATATATATATATATATATATATATATATATATATATATATATATATATATATATATATATATATATATATATATATATATATATATATATATATATATATATATATATATATATATATATATATATATATATATATATATATATATATATATATATATATATTGTGGCTACTTTAAATTCATTGCTACTTGACCCGATGAAGCACGCAAAATGCCTTTCTTTCATATATAGAACTACAGTCTTAGATACATTTATAAAACACCTATATACATATATGTAAATATATAGCAATATATAACAATCAGAGTTCTCTGTGTGCCCACAAAGCCATTCACATGACGTTCAAGTTAATGATTAATGCGCTTTGTATTAAAGAAGCCACACGAACTGAATCGGTTTGCTTATAAAAAGCGAAGCCCACTTGTTATATGTAATTTTATAAACATATTCAGGCAACATCATCAACAACACCAGCGACAAGCAACATCTAAACAAAGTTTACTACAATCTGAAATGTTGTTTACATACTTGGGTATTAGCCTAGGAAAACAATTTACTTGATTTTGTTATTGAGACCCAATTTTGTGGTACATTTAGAAAATATATATATACTATAAATACATATGTATATGCATAGTGTATATAAAGGTTTTGCATTTTTATTCAAGTTTGTATATCTAGGGAACTTTCAATCTGGCTAACATTTAGCCTAATTCTATGAAGCGCTGTCAAACTAAAAACTTAAAACTAAACCGAAACAAGCAAAAACAAGGCACAGAGGCGACCATACATAGTAGTATTTTCTATTTGTTTGTTTAAATGATATTTAAAGTTAATGAAAACAATGAACAAATGATGATGATGACGATGACGATGTCGGCGCGAGGCTGGCACGCGGCAGCTGCTCAAGAGTTGCTGTTGCTATTGATGAAGATCTGTTGCTGTTGTTGTTGTTGTTGTTATTGTTGATGATGAGAGATGAGCACCGAAAGGGGCTCGCTGAGCAAAAAGAAAAACATTGCGCAAGCATTTTCTATATAGAAATTGAGGCGTTTTTCAACCGGTGAAGTCTGCTGCTGAGGCGGCGACTGAGCGGGCGAATATTGTTGTCTGTTGCTCATTTTATTTTCATTTTCGTTTTCATTTTCTCATTCATTTTATACAACGGCGCTGGTGGCAAATTTATTGTAGAAGCAATTGAAAAATGTGCCAGATGAATTGGTTGTGCAGTTGTGTGAGTATTGTGTGTGTGAGTATTGTGTGTGTGAGTATTGTGTGTGTGAGTATTGTGTGTGTGTGCGTGTGCCTATATTATTTGTGGGATGCTGCATTTGTTCGAGTTACCTTTATGGCAGTCTGCATGATGACATTCGTGGCATAGTTAACGCCCTTCGATCCCAGCTGCAGAACCGCTGAGTAGCCGCGTTCGCGTGCCTGATTCAAATACTCATCGATTTCCTGTGCCAAACCAAAACAAAGAGAGCATTAATAATAAAAGAAAGAGAGGGAGAGGGAGAGCGAAAGAATATCTGGACTTAAATTTATATTTATATTTATATTTATCGAAACGCACCTGTTCACGACGTGTCAGCATGGGATGCACGAATTTGCGATACAAAGTGGAACTGCCCTTTGTGGCTGGCGACAGCAGCCACAAGACAATCACCACCTTGACCTCATAGTAGAAGGGGAACCATGATAGGAATATGTCCGTAAATGTTTCAATGCATGTGAAAAATGCAAAGACAATCCAGTACATCATCCATTTGACCTACATAAATACAATCATATCAAATATGTGAGACGATATAAAAAACAGAAAATGTGTGAATTCTTAAAAATATTCAACTAGCCAGCTCGTTGTCATGAAAATAATTAATTACATAGCATATGTACCTTTGACTATAGCAATCATGACAGTTTAAAATAAATATTAGGAATTAAACTTGATTATTTTATGAAAAGTTAATTACGGATGTCTAGTGTTCTTAGTGTTGCAGCAATTTATATGCGTATGTCATTATATCAAAACATTTATGAACTATTCTATTAGATGATAATTATATAGGTCGTACACACAAAATCACATAAGATATCTAAATTTAAAGATGTTAAAAACTTGCAATTTATTAGTTTAAGGAGTTAATGGTTTTACATAGTCTTACTCACATATTCCTTAACATTCTTGGTGCGCACCGCCTTGTAGGAGGCATAGGCCGGATATAGAGTGCCGAAGAACAATCTGAAAGCGGGAAACAGTAAAGTCTGGGCACAAGTGCGCGGCGCTATAAATATAATGATGAGCGAGCAAATGCAGGCCGTGTTAAAAGATAGACGCGGCAGTGGCCAGCGCTGTAGAAGCTCTAGGAAGCGACCCAGGGCATTCAAGTTCTGTACTACGTTGGACCCTGGAATAGGTGCAGTGGGCTGTTCCACAATGTATGGCCCTTCATAGTCGTAGTCTGCGAACTCGCTGCCCAAGGAGTTGACCGAATCGTGCAGGCCGAGCTGGTGCTGCAACTCCAGCTGCTCCAGTGGTGGGGCTGGATAGATGAATTTGGAGTACACGGGCACATAATGGGCAGCTGCCTGCTGCTCCTCTAGCGAGTAGCTGCGTCCGTATACGGGCAGCGGCTGCTGACGTAGGCGGTTAATATTAGCCGGACGCTGGCGTAGCTGTTGCTGTTGATAGAGCAGCTGCTCCTGCAGATAGCTAGGCCGGCTCATGGCTCACACATTGCCCAGCGCCAGAGCAAACAATGCCTCGTTCCTAGCTGCTAAGACGACGCGCAAAGACTATTCGGGCAGCGACTGTCAGAGAGCGTCTAATGCTCCCCGTAGCACAGAATGCTCGACTATTAATAGCTCAACAACTGGCAGCTGCTGCGCTCTATTGCAGCACAAACTGCCCCAAAATGTGAGCGAGAAAAATGCAAACAGAGAAAAAGTGAATCCGATTTCTGATCGGAATCCGAGTCCGAATCGGAATAGTAATCGGATTCGGAATCTATTAGCTGATCAGCGCTTGGAGGCGCTAAAAATATGAATAGAGGCACCAGAGTTTACATGGAGAGTTTGCATAAAGCTTTGGCCGAGCAACGCTGTGTGGCAAGTGGAGCATTAGACTGGCCTCCATTGAGGTGTCTATATATACATATGTACGTATGCATGGCAGACGAGTGCGTCAACCTCGCACTCGCACACACACACACACACACACACACACATACACATACACACACACAGATAGTCATTTTGAATGCCTTATAAGGTGCCCGCTCAAATTGACTTTGACGCTGCACAACGGCTAACGGTAACTTCTAGCGCTGATTAATAAACAAACAATTGATTCGCTAGCAACAGACAGATCCACAGTAAATAAAATAAATGAAAAGAAGGTAACGCTCGAAAAATCACAGCGTAACGCCCACGCAATTAGGAAGCAGAATCAAACAAATTAAGCGAAATATGGAGGCAAGGCCAATAACTGGATTCGAAAATAAAAAAAAAAAATAAAAATAAAAAAAAAACAATAAAAAGAAAAGAGTTTTGCACGCTCACCAGTTTTTCTTTTTTGGGGGTCAACAACAACAACGGCAGTGACAACGCATTCGTGCGTGTGTGTTGCTGTAGTTGTTGGCCTCATAAAGATATATATACACACACACATACATATATACTCTTGTAGGGAGTATGTTGACCGAGTCATGAGATAATACAGTAGCTACTATTTAATCTAGTTTACATATAATATAATAAAATATGCACTGAAAGCTTAGTAAAATACAAAAATTGACGAACGACTATTGATTAATTTAGTTTTCATATTTTATCAAACTTTATAATCAAAAAGTTATTTTAAACTAAACTGTCGAAGGCAATTTATTAATTTCTGAACTCTAATAATAAGCAATGAAGAAATCAATTTTTATTTGTATTACGGAATGTATAAATTAGAAGTTTTTTCTGAGTTTTTAGTCAAGAGTTCTATAAATTTGAGGGGATCACGCTTGTAATTTTTTTTAAAGTAGTTATTAATTTTTTGAAACAACATAACACAGCAACTCACTTCTGCAAGAGTATTAAATCTTCGACTTGCCGAAGCACGTATTAGAACTTGATTCTTTTTTCGATTTCTTACTCACATTATTAGCCGTGAAAACAAGCTGCTGATCATATTGAAAGTTATGCGCGTCCTTTGTTACGCTCTTTTAGGGATGGCAATGGCAATGGCAATGACACTGCTTCTACTTCTGCGTCTGCTCTTGCGTCTGTCTGCCGTTGCTGTCGCATAAAACAAATGAAAATTCAATTACATGTGAAGGAACTCGCACTCTTCGTCAATTAGCAGCGTTCTGTTACTGGGGCTTACCTTAGTGTTTATGTTGGCTTGCACAATAACTCGCCTAATTTGCAGTTGTTCCACTTAAGCTAGTTTCTGTTTTAATGTGTACTCGTTTCAAGACATACAAAATTTTGACAGTTTCGATGCTTTTTACTTTTTCGTTTGGTTGCTGTGATTCTGTGTTTGCTTATTACAATGATAACAACAACACTGTAGCACCGTGTTGCGCAGCACTCCTATAAATAACAAGCCAACTGTTTTAACTACATTTTTTGCTGATTTCCGTCTCGACTATTTAATGCAGTTCTTTTTTTTAGCATTGCGCGCGCGAACAATGCTTTTGTTAAACAAAAAAGCAGACAGAGATAGACAAACAACAACACAGCTGGAGATGTGTATATGTCCCAAAAATACAGCTATGTACTATCGATTTCCGATATCCATTAAGCAACAGCTGTTGCACGGCACTGCCAACAGTCACAAATTTGCAGATGTCATTTGCCTTTTCTATCGATATCACCGATATCACTACTTAATATCAGATAAGAAATGTACCCTATGAGATTTAAAACTTTATTAATGCAGTGAAACTATATTGTTTTATAGTTATCGATAGTGTGACAGTTGCCGATATTAATTTAAGTACCATTAATCGTTCCATCAGCAACGCGTAGTTTGCAAATTTAATTGGTTAGTTTTTATTTGCATTCAATTTATATCTGATCAATGCAATGCCATATTTGTATTTATCGGTAAAGTAATTAAGAAAGATTTTGTTCACTGGAAGATATTTGCAGCGTGTCTATTAAAGCACGTGCTTAAGAAGCTGCAGACCTCACGAAAAAATGGCGCAAAATGCACCCAATTGTAAAGACACTCAGGTATGATTACTTTGCTGTAAATGTTTATAACTTCATTTTACTTATTTTGCTGAATGCTCTATTTGCAGGAAATTCAATTCAAATTGCACGAAAAGTTTGTGGCGTTCCGCAACTGCGGCGATCCGCGCAGCAATGTGACTTTATTAGCTGTCTCCAGCAGTCGTGGATTGCTTTTTGCCGGCAACCCCAATGCACCGGAATTAAAGGGTATGTGCACTATTGCTTTTTAATTTTTGAAATACACTAATCTCTCCTCTACTTTCTGGTTGATAGTCATCATCGTAAAGGATATAGTCTCAGCCAAGACGAGCGGGAAGCAGCCTTTGACGCGCCTTGTCCATCTCCCTAATAAACCCAACATTATATCCTGCAGCGCCGATGGAAACCTACTGGCCATTAACTATATTCAGCCGAATGGCACCAGCATGCTGCCCATATATGCCGTACAGTCCTTTATGAACCCCGAGCTGCGGATCGTGTATAATTTAAGATTAGCTCCCGAGGATAATGTCCACGGCTTACAGCTACTGTGGAATCCAGTGCTGCCCAACAGCCTGGCCGTGGTGCTTAGCAACGGAGGATTGGCAATGTATTCCCTAAAAGATGGCGGCAATTTCGAGGTGCACTCGTTGGACAAAAGTCATCAGGTGAAGTGTGGCTGCTGGTCACCCAAGGGCAAGCAGTTGGTGCTCGGGTTTCCCAGTGGTCGCCTGCAACAGTTCAAGCCGGATCTAACACCCGCCAAGACTCTACCTTGCCCCCCTAATGTGCACGATGGCCCCTTCGATACGATTGCCGTGCACTGGTTGTCCACGTTCCAGTTTGCTGTGATCTTCTTGCAGCAGGGCGCCGACTGCAACCCTGCTTTGTACATCGTGAGTGCACCCAAGGCGGGTGTGCCCACCTACACGAACTACTACGACATTTGCTACAGTCTAAATGGACCACGCAGTCATCAGTTCCACTTCACGCATGTGCCTCAGTGGAATCTGCTCTTGGTCAGCTCGGCAAACGGCGTGGAGGTCGGAGTACTGGGCACCACGGAGGCAGGCGACACGCCCAGTTGGCAGCAACTGACGCTGCTGGACGAGGCGCGCATTGAAATGCCGCTGAGCGAAGCTACGCAGGAGGAGACATTCCCATTGGGCTTCGCCTTTGACACCTCCAGCACACATAAGCTCAGCATCAACGAGCAGCAGCTGCCCACCATGCCCATGGTCCATGTCTTGGGCACCGATGGCACCTTGCTCACCTTTAACTTTCTCAACCTACAGCCAGGCGCCGCTTCCGTTTGCTCTCCGCCGCCGCCCTTGGCGGACACTTCAGGGAAATTTTGTGCATTGGACACGTTATTGGGCGCCGAGCAGCAGCCAGCAGCAGGTGCCCCTGCAGCGCCAGCAGCTCCAGTGGAGGCCGGTACGCCCGCCCTTCAAGACATATCGTTCGCCTTCACACCCAACACAGTCACGTCCACTCCAGCGCCCATGAAGGATAAGCCACCGTCGATTTTTGCTGGCTTTGCTGGCAACGAGGCTAACAAATTGCCGCCCACTTTTAGCTGTGGTCCCAGTGCCTCGCTTAGCTTCGGCGCTGCTGCAGCCAATCCGTTGCCTGCACCCAGCTTCGGCGGCTTTGGAGCTGGCAATGCAGCAGCCCCAGCAGCGTCATCTCTGTTTAGCATGCCAGTTAGCAACTTGGCGAAAGCTGCTCCTGCACAGCAGCCACTCTCGACTATGTCATCGGCCGCGACTGTTGCCAATAAGGGCAACAGCATCAGCAAGCCCCTTTATACAGTGCCGCCTACTTTCACGCCCTCTCCCGCTGCGCCTGCTTCAATTGCTACCCCGAAGCAGCCGCCACCTGCGAGCAAGAGCTCAGACTTCAGCGCTGGCGAAGTGGACGACGTGATCGTTGAGATCATGAACGTGCAGATCAGTGCGTTCAGTGAGCAGATCGAGCAGCAAAAGCAGCAGACACGAGCTCTACTTGCACAGGTAAGTCTTACGCAGCTCTTTGTCTATGTACAAAATTACAAAAATCAAGAATCGTTATCAGATTGAGTCGCCATCCTCGATAAAATCCTATGCCAAGCGTTTGGAGGATCTGCAAGAGCTAAACGATCAGGCCAACGATGTAGACTTTGAGCTGGATGTTCAGGGTTTGCGTCATGCTCTGAGCGAAGCCTATGTCATGACTGCCGATTGCCGCGCCAAGTTGGAGGTCTACAAAAAACCAGAGTAAGTGGGACAGTAAACCGAGCTTGCCCTCAATTCTAATCACTCCTCACTTTTCCAGTATAACCCGCCTGATGACTTCCACAAACTTTGATGCAGCTGGACGTCGTGTGCTATCCCGCCTGCAGAGCTACATGGCTGCTAACCAGGCGCAGCTGCAGCTGGTTCAGCAGCAACTTGACACTCAGTGGGAGCAGTACCAGGACGTGCTGCGTCGCAATTCCAAGTCGAAAATGCATATGCCCTGTTTGGAAGGCATCTATCAGCGTTTGACGCGCCTGCAGAATCTGACTTCCGATCAGCGCCTCCAGCAGAACAACATCAAGTCAAAGTTAAAGGAGCGCGGATTGCTGCAGTCAGCCATGCTCAATCAGGAGCCCAGTCGCAATCGTACTAATGAAGCGTGTGTATATAATGTATAGAATGTGAAAAGCTTTGATTAACCCATAGCCTTCGCCACAGCGTCGATACTTTGGCGGACTCCATACTCTCTATGACCCTGAACCATGTGGTGGACACGAATCGCGCCAAGCTCTCTCAGCAGAAGCTGCAGAGCATACGGCAGCTGCTGCAGCAGCACCGCGTGCACATCATCAGTCCACAGAGACCGGATCGTGTGGGTCTTAAGTCTGAAGTGATTTTAGAGACAAAGCTCAAGGCAGACCTAAAGAAAAAGACAGAGGCGCAAGCAGCCGCAGCCGCAGCCACCACTGCTGTTGCGCGTGCTAAGCCAGTCGTGGCTCATAAGGCAACTCAGGCAGCAGCCACAGGGCCCACGCCGCTGGCCAAACCCACTGCCTCCAAGCCACCATCCGTTGCTGCCGGGGAGAAGGCGCAGAGTGTGCCTGCTGTGGCACCTGTATTGGCCCCCGCGCCGTCGCCGTTCAGCTTCAGTCAGAGCAGTCCGTTTGTAAAAACTACGTCGTCGACAGTGACTACGACTACGGTGAGCACTGGCGAGGCTGCACAGCCTAAAACATCATTTTTCGGCGGCTCTGGCGGTGGCGGCGCACCATTCAGCTTTGGTGGTGCTAAGCCCATGATACCTTTTGGCGACCAAAGTGGGACGACCAAGTCCCAGAATGCAACAGCACCCGCCCCCGCACCCTTTGCGGGCTTTGGCAATGTCAATGTCAGTGTAGAAGTACCCAAGTCTAAGCCATCAGCGACACCCCCCAAGGAAGTAGCTGTGAAGCCTGCAGAGGCTAAAAAGGATATGCCACCGCCTGTGGATCTGACAGCCCCCGCAACTGCTGCCGCCGAGTCTGCAAAGACTCAAGCATCAAGCAGCGGCGCAGCAAAAGCGGAGCCAGCCGTTAAGCCCTTCAGCTTCGCGGGCTTTGGCAGCAATGCAGGCAGCAGTATTGGCGGCGGCAGTTCGACCTTCAGCTTCGGCGGTTTTGGCGGCTCACCTTTTGCTGTCACTGCTGCTGCGTCCACAGCTGCTCCAACAGCTGTTCCAGCAGCTGCTCCTCTAGCTTCAGTTACGGCAGGCATAAGCAGCAGCAAGCCCGCTCCAACAGCGACGCCCGCTTTGACAGAAGCAACTACTGTTGCTACTCCTGCTACAGGCAGCGATGCAGCCAGCTCCAGCAGCACGGCGAGCACCACTTCGTCTGCTGCATCCATTGCCACCAGCAGTGCTCTTCCCATTGACAATTTATTTGGCTCTGTAAACATATGCAAGCCCCAGACTAAGGACAACGCAGTAGGTCAGTAATTATAAATTTTAAAAGTGCATTCCTTCCCTGACCATGACTCTTTGCTTATGTTAATCTTCTCTTATTCCAATCACAGTCACTGCGCCGGCCAATATTTTTAGTGGCTTCCGTGAAGGCGGCACAAGCAGCTTTTCAGCAGTCTCCGCCGGAGGCGATGCCAACAAAAGTCTGTTTGGTGGAGCAGTCAATAGTACCGTCGCAGATGGCAACATACCAGCAACAACAACAACATCAACAAGGGCACAATCAGCAGCAGCAACAGCAGCTGCAGCTACAGTTACGTCGTCAACGCCATCAGAGACTACAGCTACAGTTCTAGCGCCAGCAATTGCTGGTGCCACACCAGCAGCCACTTCCACGGCCTTGGGAGTCAGCAGCACGAATTCAACCGCTGCACCAGGCAGCAGCTTTTCATTCGCGAGTTCCTTCAGCAGCCTAAGCGCATCGAGCGGCGCACCTGCGGGCTCTACAGCAGCAACCACCTCAGCCGCATCCGGGACGATCAGTACTCCTGGTTCAATTTTTGGCGCGCCGAATGTCTTTGCCCCCGCCACAACGGTCAGCAGTCCGTTTGGAGTCACTGCTCCTGCTGCAGTTGTGGTTTCCCCGCCGCCGACGGGCAATATTTTTGGAAACGTACCCAAGCCGGAGGCAAGCGTGTTTGCTACCAGCGCAGCTGCACCACCCACTGGCCTTTTTGCGGCTGCAGCTACGAGTAACACCTTGCCGTTTGGCAGTCCAGCTGCCGCACCGGCTGCCACTGCTGCCAGTTCCGGCGCCAGCATCTTTGGGCAAGCTGCGACTATTAAGCCCTCCGGCTTTGGCTCTCCTGCTGCCAGTGGCGGCTCCATTTTTGGTGGTGGCAACACCGCTGCCAGTCCTTCGGTCTTTGGCGGCGGTGCTGCTGGCGGCTCCTCCATTTTTGGAGGCGGGGCCAGTAACACGCAAAGTTCTCCGGCCGCTGCGCCCTCTGGCCCCATCTTTGGGCAGAGTGTGTTTGGTCAGCCGGCTGCCTCTGGTGGCGGAAATCTGTTTGGCAATGCCAGCCCTGCTCAGACTCAGCCATCGGCCTTTGGTGGAGGCGGCTCAATTTTCGGTGGCGCTGCCAGTGCGTCTTCGCCAGTTTCATCTGGAGCCTCCATCTTTGGGGGTGGCAGCAGCTCTGGCGGCTTTGGCAGCTTCGCTCAAACAACACCCGCGCCTGGCGGCTTTGGCGGCGGTGTCTTTGGCCAGAGCGGCGGCAGCTCTGTGGCCCAATCCGGGTTTGGCTCGCCGCAGCAGCAATCCCAACCGCCGGCTGGTGCATTTGGCGCCAAGCCCGTGTTTGGCGGTAGTCCGGCTTTTGGCGCCAGTCCCACATTTGGTGGCGCGCCCACATTCGGAAGTCCCAAGGGCTTTGGCTCGTTTGGTGCCAGCTCCGGGATCGTAGCTCCTCCAGCTTTTGGTGCTCCAACTAAGCCGCCTGAGGGTAATATCTTCGAAACGCTCGGCGGCTCCGACACGGGCCTGTCCTTTGGCAACTTGGCCCAAACAAGCAACCCGAACAACCAGAAGCCCAGCTATGGCGGGTAAGTAAACTCTCTTTTCCCAAATTTGGATTCTGACTCATACATTTTTTATAATATTCCACAGCTCCTCCTTCATGACCTATCGATGAATTAATTGTGTTTGAATTGTTTGTCTTTGTACAATGACTTAAAGTGTGAATTGAGTTGAATAAAATTAACTATATATGTATGTATCTATAACCATAAGTTACTCGCTTTTTCATTTGCTATGGCGATAGTCCTCAGAATTGAGCAGAAGGCCAATTGCATACCCTACAGATGCATCCAATTTATCATGATATTTCAACGTCATTTTAATCGGACCTAAAAGACAAAATTACTAAATATATGGCACGTCTTGAAAGTCGTGCTGCTGCGTAGGTTGTCAAACTCTTCCACTGGCATATCGTGCAAGTTCTGCGAGACATTTTGAGAAGATAAGTCTTTTTGAACCGGGAACAGTCTACCGAATCGATCATTTTTGTGAGGACTTTCCATAATTTGTCAATGCTTGGAATAATCTCGAAAACAAAGATTTTCCTCTTAAAAGTTGTTTTAACATTTCTATTAATTTTGTTTCTACAAATTTTATTTACGATCGGTTACGATCTTACGATTCACGTTAGCCCGAAACGAATTAATCCAACTTCTGAACTTCCTGCAATCCATGGACAAACCAACTCTTCATGGTGCTAAAAGAAATTCACTTTGAATTCATTTCCGAGCCCCATCGACTGCAAGCATTTCGAAGAACACCAAATCCGGAACTGGTGGCCCTATTACAGGGAAGCATTTTACAAGCGCCAAAGGCTTTGCAGATAAACGGCATTCATACGATAGGATGTTAGCATCTGGCAGAGAAACTGCACACCCTTTCGTCAACGTGACCGAATTCATTGATACAATGGGTTTCCCGAAAAATTCAAATATCGGTCTGTAAATTTGATCATGTGCAAATGGTGCACCTAGTGAAGTTTCCACTTGTTAACGAGACAGGCACTTTTTGAGAATAATCGATTTTTAAGATGGCCGGAAGCAGCGCCATTTAAATCGGTTCTAGCAAACTCTACATTTTTATCTAACTGGATAGAATCACTAACCATTTAACACATAGACTGAACATCTAGAACAAAGTTTTTTGCACAGAAAAGTTTTTGACAAAAAGTTAAAAAGTTGTTTGCAACAAGACCCCATATCTTTAATTCTGAATACAGAGTATACGGAATTCTTCGAAGCGTTTGCCACGCTCATGCAAAATTTTTGCGTTTTCATGATTATTTGTGGAAAGGGTATGAATGCGCGTTAAGAATATGAATATATATATATTTTTTCGAACTTGTACGCAGTAATTGAGCTCGCTTGTATGCCTTCCTAGCTTACAATTCAGTTTTATAAAATCAAATCAAATCAGATTATTCACAGTTTCTTTAAGTGCAAAAGTGCGAAATTTTAAAGTTCAGAAAAAACCAGCATGATCTTGTTGAACATATTTATCATTTTATTATCAAATAAATATTACACACAGAGAAATCAAAGCATTCGTTATGCCTATAATGTAATGTCGAAAATGTTAGATTCTCTTTTTGAACTTTCTTTATAAATTGGATTTTGCCATAAATTTCCTTTAGGTCTTTAAGGCCAAATCAGAAAAACCATAATAATGACAATTATAGTAAATATATATATATATATATATATATATATATATATATATATATATATATATATATATATATATATATATATATATATATATATTTATATATATATAGTTTATAATAATGATAAAACGGAACTGAAGTTAACGTTTAGCAACAGCTATTACACATTTAATTTTCGATTGGTTACACATATACAATAATATGCATTTAATTAGTGCGCATAGTAATACATTAATAAAAATATATGTAGTACATACTTATACATGGATATATGTTTATATAGCATGTAAAGACAGAACTAAACAAAAACGTGAAGAAATAAAGGCGAACGCGAACGTTTACAAATAGTATATGTCGTATATAGCATATGTATAAATAGTGAAAAATAGACAAAAACATTTTACATACATAGAGTTATACATACATATAGCATACATATATATAGATTAGTATAAATAATTATATATTTATATATATATAAGTTTAGGTTTAGGTGTAGGTGTAGGTTCTTTAAATGCAATTCGTAATTTGTTTTCTTTTTATCTTTTATAATATTTAATTAGGTCTAACTTAGGTTGGTAATTGTTAATTGTTAGAGATTTACATGCGACTACCCAGCTTAGATGTTTGTTATCCGATTTATATTTAGGATTTTCTTTACTTTGTTTTAGTTTGTTTGCCTTTCGTTTGTTAATTACTTTAGTTACGTTTAGCACACATTTAGTTACTGTTAATATTATTATTAATATTATTATTATTATTTAGTTTCTATTATTTTTTTTAACTAATGCTAGAAAAACACTTTGCAACAATTGTTGAAAATTCGTTAAGCTTTTTGTTCTTGGTTTTGTTTTCGTTTCTTTTTGTTTGCTTAATATTGTTGTTTTTTGTTTGTTTTTGTTGTTGAGCAGCTTACTAACTTAAACAGAATTTCATTAAGCACGCTTAATATTAGTATTACCATTTTTACTCGTTTCTTTGAGTAACGGCGTTTAAAACGACCGTTACATATTGTGGTGTGTAGCTGAATTTGAAGCGTTCGTGTTATCGTTTTATTGTTTATATCAGTTATCGTTATCGTTTTAATTCTTTAAACAACTGTATTCTATCTACAAAAGGAAACTGTTACTACAATTCAAATCTCTTTGACAGGACGCAGGCGGGGGAATGTTCTTATATATCATCTTGTTCTTTTTTCTTTTTCCTTCTTTTTTTTTTGTTGGTCGGGGCATTTGTTTGTGGGCGTGCGTTGGCGATGTGGGCGTGGCACATGCAATGACTTGCTTAAAGCTTGTACACTCAACCATGTGTGTGTGCGTGTGTTAGTGAATGTATTTGAAATTGATATAAAGGGGAAAAAAGATTTGGAAGTACGAAAACAAGTTGGGGGAAAATTGAGAAAAAAGTTCAAATATTCTTAGAGTTTTGGCAGGGGCTACAGTTGCGTTCATATACATATAGTCATATGGTTCAATTATGGTTTGCTTTTATATGTACATCGCCTGGGTAGCTTGCTAGTAAGTATATAAATATTTGTATATATGTATATATATTTTATATATAAAGCGGAAATATACTAGAAGTATGGGGAAATGCAAAAGCAGGGACGCTCCTAGTGACATAAAATTGAGTTTGCATAAATATTTGATTTGATATATGTATATGTGTATATAGAGAGTAGAAGTGGAAAACTTTAAAAGAATATAATATAAATAATTTTAACACAATTGTTCAATAGTTAAAGTGACGACGACAGAGGTCTTCAGTGCAAGACTCAACTGTTAATATACAGTTAACATTGTGTTATTAACAGTAACAGTCATTTAACTGTTCACGTCATCACTTATGATGACGTTAGCAGTCTTACTTAAAGGAAGGAATACTTGATGTTATTGACACTTTAACAGAATGGATGCAGTGTGAAAGCATTACCAGCTGTTAATAAGTTAACATTGTATTAACAATTTGTCAACAATATTTTGAGTTAGTTTAAAGGAAACTAGGGAATCTTGATCTAAAACGGACGACAGTTTTCCAGCTCTACCTAATAGAGAGTATATATGTGTTTATATGTATAAATATGGCATATGATATATGAGTATATATATGTATGTATGCTTGTGGAGGCCATATAGAGTGAGCGCAGTAATAGTAGTATTAAAGGGAGAAAAGTGTTGCCTCCTGTGCTAGTAGCCAGTTTGGGTCAGAATAGTATTTTATAATAATAAAAACGACATGATGATGATAATGCTGAGAATGACGATGAAGTTGTTCGTTTTACTGATGAGCCTTGTGCTTTTCGAGGATTTGCATTCGGGCTTGGTTCGGGAAGGTATTCGAATCGGATCGAATACCCATTGTTGTACTACCAGTGCATCAGACGCAGCTGATCCAGAATGCGCTGCTTAAAAAAGGTGCCCAGCATTCCAAAGACTGTGGATACGGCCGCAATGCCCATCATGACCTGCATGACGCAATGAATGCCGGACAGCTCTTCGTCCGTTTGCCTGTGGCGATGCCGCGTTCGATGGTGACGCCGGCTGCCCAGCCCGCTGCTCTCATGCAGGCGTTGCAAACTCTCCATGTCCTCATCGAATTGCGGGATTATGGCCAAGTTGATGACCTCCGTTTTGGACAATAACTGTTCGTTAGCAATTGTGTGAGCTTCGGTGCCGCCTTTACTGGTGGCTTCATTGTGCTCCCGCTCACGCTCTCGTTGCCGCTCCAGCTCACGCACACGCGATCTTTCATCCAGCATGGTATTATCCAGACTGAAGTCAAAGTCACGTCCAGTGGGCAGTTGCCCCATAGAAGGAGGCGACTGCTTTGATGTGGGATATTCGGCCAGATTGACCTTGGTTAGGAAGTGCAGGTTGCTGCTCGGCTTGTGCTCGGCCTGCTGTGCGGGCTGAGCAAGTAGAGAGCGAGGCGTTGCCTCAGTGACGCCTAGAAGGGGCAGTTGGTCGCGCACGCGCGTCTCTTGGAACTGATTTTTCTTGATGCCCAGCACCTCGGACAACGGACGATTAATCATGGGTAGTAGTGAATCAGAGGTGGGTCGTATTATGAAGCTGCCACCGTTTGGCGCATGAGCCGGCGGTTCCAGTATCTCGGGCTGCAGCGGCTTGGGCGTCACAGCTGAGGCCGAGGCCGGAACTGGTCTGTCACCTGCGCTTTCATCCTCGCTGTCCGTGTAGACCGAGTCATCGGAGGAGTCGTCTGAGGAGTCGTCACTGTTCGCTTTAGCCTGCTCGGATGTCGACTTAGTATTGGAGCTGGTGAATTTGTGCGTCAGATTGCGTATGGGCTCGTACTTGGAGCTCTCCGAATCACCGCGATAAAGCAGCGCCACCTTGCCATCGGGTGTTAGTACGGGCGTTATTTTCGGATGTGGCGACGGAAAACGATGACTGCTCTCCGGATCCGGTGACAAGGCATCGAAGTCTGTGAACTGTGTCGCTGGCTTCTGCTGTGCTTGCTGTTCCAGCTGCTTGTTCGCATGCACCTGATGATGCTGCTGATCCCCATCGGCATCGGTGGGCGTTTGCTGATAGACAATGCCCACCTTGCCCAGAGGCGTGGATATAATTTTGATCGCATCATTGCTATTCTTGCGGAAATAATGATTCGAGCCGGAGTTGCTCTTCGAACGTTGGGACCCAAAGAAGCCAGCGCTGTCGCCATTGTCAGGGTATTCATCATCGACACCGTCATCGTTATCCTCGCCATCCTCATCATCGTTAGCAAAATGGCCGCTGCTCTCGCGCAGATCAATCGCAGTGCTCGGCACGGCCACCGCCACAGCCGGCTCCTGCTGCTGACTCTCTGTAAGCAGCTTCTTGCGAATATTCTCCAGGTGTAGTTGCCTGTAACTGTTGTTTGGCCTGAAGCGCGACTTGTAGCCGCTAGAGCCGGCGTCGCCACCGGCGCCGCTGCCCTCCTCATTCACGAAATGCTCCTCGTCGGCACGCGGGCGCGTTGTGCGGGGTCGCTCAAGGGCCAGACGCTCATCGTCCTCGTCGTAGCCCATGTCTTCTTCTTCACTCGGTTGCGGCTGCTGTTGGGCTGCTGCCGAGATAAGACTCTTGGGATCTGGTAGCTGCTCCGGCTCCTCATCATCTTCATCATACTCATCATCTTTATCTTCATCATTGCCATTGTCATCGTCATCATCTGCAAATAAGCTCGTCACCTCGTCATCATCATTACCATTTTCATCGTCATCATCCTCGTCTACGTCATCGCCATAGAGGTCCGCTTGCATGCGTTCTGTGTCCGTCTCAATGTCCTCCATGGCATAGTCATCCTCGCCATCGATCGCAACCGAAACCGACTCCTGCCTCCTGTCGTCAGCAGCAGCCACACCCAGTTGCTGCTGCCCCGTGCCATTAAATCTACTGCTATGCGGCTTAAGACTAAGGTTAATACTACTGCTACTGCTACTGCTACTATTTCTACTACTATTATCATTGTTATTATAGTTACTGTTATTATTGTTGTTACTCATATTATAATTTAAGTTTAATTGTGTTCCTAAGCTAACATCTAAGCTGCTATTGCTTCGTATAAGCAATTGGGTAGTCGCATCTTTCAGTCAGTAGCATTTCTTGGTGCACCCACACTTGCGCACAATATCCAAGTTCTTGATATATTTGCGATTGTTGCTGCATACCATGCGTACCTGTACAAAAGAAATGGTTGTTTTTAGATGAGAAGGTAACCAGGTGATTGCGATGAGTAATTTTGTTATAACTATTTGATAATATACATACATATATGAACTGTTTTGAGAATAAGTACAGTTAAATGAGGCCTTCAAGTTTTACTCAGATCTGATTCTCAAGTTGCTGTTAAGTACTTATGGCATATTTATTTAGTTCTTATTATCAAGTTTTACTTAAAGCTCATCATTAAGTTTTGTATTTATATTTATTCTGTATTTAATCTTTAGCAAATTTAATTAGAAAATATGTGGAATTATCTCCCTCTTTCTGTTTGATAAGTATTTGCTAAATATTGATCAGATTCAGAACTAATTTGGTGGAACTTATCTGCAAGTTAATTATCGAGCAACTATTATTCATAAAACTTGCAAACTAGTAGCACTATTTTAAGTTAAGTAGTACCTATAAACTTCTACGCTAAAATTAAAGTCAGTAATATTTATTTATATTACGTATTAAAAGGATTTTTGATTTAAAAAAACAGACTTTTTGAATATGCGAAAATCACTGCGAACTAAGTTTCGAATTAAACCAAACCTTGATTTTTAACAAAAAACATACCCTTTAGGTAATGTTTTTAAGTATGTCAGAACTGCTTTCTTAGCCAACATAATATTAACTTTAATTGATATGTGAAAGCCTCTTCATATATGTAGTTCTCTTGTTGCTGGTGGGATATATAAATATAGTGCTAATGGAATCATATTTGGCACTTACCTTGCGTCTTCGCACAATTTTGGCCGCGCAGCATTGATTGCCACAGCCACCGACGCACTTGGCGTATTTCAGCGGCTGCCTCGAGCGGCAGTCGTTCTCCGTGTAATACTCACGCACCTGTTCCTTGCGACACGTCGCGGCGGCTGTAATAAAAAGTGGAACCGAACGTGGAAATGCAATTAGTGAACCACCTTTGACAAGAAGACGGCGGCGTCGGCCGGCTAATGAGATTACGCACACACACACACACACACACACACATACAAACACACACATACAAACACACACACATACACACACACACACAGAACACCTGCTCCTTTTTACTAGTCTAGATATATGAGAGATGAAATGGGCATGTAATGTTTGATGTGTGTTTGATGTAGGGGTTGTATATGAGTGCGTATGTGTGTTTGTGTGTGTGTGTGCGACTGTGCGTGTGAGCAAGCAAATGAAGTTATGCAGCATAG
Organism: Drosophila hamatofila; assembly: GCA_035045345.1. Classification (NCBI taxonomy): domain Eukaryota; kingdom Metazoa; phylum Arthropoda; class Insecta; order Diptera; family Drosophilidae; genus Drosophila; species Drosophila hamatofila. Next base: position 1,458,635 of record JAWNPA010000012.1, read on the forward strand.
GCTAGCGGATGCGTTGCGATTCGGGGCAGCTGGGTGAAAGGCTGTCTAAGTTGTCAGAAAGTTGGTCGGCTGCCATACAATACGGTTTCATTGAAGGTACAAGGCGTGGCATCAGTATGAATGCTTGCATGTAAATTATAACTGCTTCTAGCTCCCCCCTTTGTTCCGAACTGCCACAGCTTTACGGAAACTTTATAATATACATATATTTACACTCAATTTGCTCAACGTAATGGAAGCTATACCTTTGTATGTGGTGGCGATATACAGGTGAGCTTTATTCAATTCCGTTGCATTTACAATCGGATCAACTAACATATTAATTAAGAAAATCTCTTAATAACAAAAAGTTTTGAGCAATATGTTGATGAATTAAACGTCTTTAGTCGTTTCTCGAAATCAGTTATATTACTAATAATATACTTATAATATGAACTAGCGCAAAAAAGACAGATTTTTCACTATTAATCAATACAGATTGCTGCGTTCAAATGGAAGGAGAGATGAACATGACTAGATTGATTCAGCTCATCACCCTGATCAGGAATGTACTCCTGCCTGTTACTTAAGTTTTCGCCAAACAATTTACCCTGATTTCCCATTTACCGTAGCTAAGCCATTGTCCAAAATTCGGAATACAAATAATATCAATAACTATGAGATAATGAGGAATATATGTACATAATTGAAGAGGGATTACTTAAATAAAATTCCGTCCGACCTTTCATTTTCAATGCTAGAAACGTTATCAATCTCCCAAAATTAAAGAACTGAATGATGGCAATGATAATTAATTAATTCTTAAAAAATTATTTTCATGATGCAAACTATGAATAAACTTCCTCGAATACTGTTTTCCTATCGTTCTGTGAATCGTAGCACGCAAACCGCTTGACCTGATCGAATGTATGTTAGAATGAGAGATCGCAATATGTACCCGTGATTGTTGGGGGCTCTGTGATGCCCTCACCTTGATCGCAGTAGCGTCCACGCTGTCCGTGCTTGCATTTGCATTGATAGCCATCCTTGGAATTGGCATTGGGCACACAGCGACTGCCGCGACGGCATTTGTGCTCCGCGCAGGGATCGACGGGCTCCTGCGTGATTAACAAGATGATTAGGTAAAGTTTTATGGGTAGCCTCTCACAGAATTACCTCCTTAATGTGCGGAGTCTCGTCCATGAAGTCCTGCTCGTCATCCTCCTCACCCTCAGTGGGGTCGCCCTCCAGCAGCGCACAGCCCGGCGTGATTTTCTGCTGCCGCTGCGCATTGCCAAAGTCAACGAGCTTGTGATTGATCCAGACCTCCTTCATGCAGCCTTTGAAGCTGGTCAAGTTGCGTATCTGCCAGTTTTTGTAAGCCTGTTGGGCGGGCTCCACGGGCAGACCGCCCAGGAACATAGGCGTGCTGAGCTTCAGGTAATCGTTGGAGCCCTCATTGATGATGGAGCGGGCCAGACCTCGATCCACGCGCAGCGTGAAGTTCTTTTTGATGGCCAACAGCTCGACGGCATGGTATTTGCCATCGGCGACCATTTCGAAGCTGTACATAGTGGACACCGGATAGTTTCCGACATCATAGCTAACGCGTATGCGTCCATTGAACAGCTCCACGGCCAAATGCGCATCCTGACCGTCGTACATGAGGATTCCATTCTGCTCAGCGCTGCTAAAAACAATGGTGACATTCGCCTCGGGCCTGGTTCGTAGCGGCTCCAGCTCCACAAACGAATTGTTGTGAACGAAGCTGATGCTGGTCAAATACTCGCACCACTTGCCCGTGTAGCCCGGATGGCATTTGCACAGGTAATCAGAGCCGGCGGCATTTGGCTGGAAGCAAACGCCGTGCTTGCACTCGTGGTTCTGGCACGGCGATGTCTGTGGATACATCATGGATATCAGGTTGTGGCCCTCACAGTATTTGCCCGTGAAGTCATCCGGGCACTTGCAGACGTAATCATTGATGCCGTCGATGCAGGTGCCGCCATTCTGGCACATGTGATTCTGGCAGTCGTCGATGTTGTCCGTGCAGTTGATGCCATGGAAGCCGGCCATGCACTCACAGCTGTAGTGGGTGAAATGATCCAAGCACTTCGCTCCGTTTGCACAGGGATTGAACTCCTGGCTGCAGAACTGTATTTTCGTATCGCACCACTCGCCGCTGAATCCAGGCTGGCACTCGCACCGATACGATTGAACGCCATCGATGCAGGTGGCATTGTTCTGACAACGTATGTCCTCGCCCAGGCAATCATCGATGTTCGTTTCGCAGCGGGCGCCTGTGTAGCCCGGTGCGCACTGGCAACTGAACCGTCCCTCTTCCAGCACCGTGCATGTGGCATTGTTACGGCAGGGATTGCCGTAGCACGCGTCGATCATGAACTCGCAATGCCTGCCATGATAGCCCGGCTGACAAAGACACTGGTAGTCCCGCTGGGGCAGAGCCAGGCACTGGGCCTTATTCTGGCAGGGCTGCTCGTAGCAGGCATTGCACTTTGCCAGGATCTCGTTGCGCACCTTGCCACGGCATACGAAATTCGTCGAGGGCGTGGACAGTATGAGCTTATCCTTCATGTGCTCTGGCTCGGAGCAGCGTGCAATACCCGGCTCCACATAGTCCAGCTTGATCCAGTCCGAGAACCATTTCAGCGAGCAATCGCAGTACAGGGGATTGCTGCCCAAAGCACTGCAAGTGTCAGAAGTGGGTGAAGGGTCAACGAGGTTGATAAAGATAAGGAAAAAATAAAAAAGAAAAGACGAAGAGGAAGAAACTGTTACTCACATGTGTGTCAACGACTTGAGATCCTCGAAGGAACCCTCCGGTAGCATGGATATCCGATTGCCGTGCAGCGAGAGCACGCGCAGATTATTTAGACCAGACAAGGCATGACGTTGCAGGCATTGCAGCTTATTGTACGAAATAATGCTGCAGCACACGGCCAAGAAAGAAAAAAACAACATAATAAAGATTTAGTCCAAACGAATGAAAAGCAGAAGTATAAGAAAATGAAGCGTTTACAAAATTGCGGACACATGCGGCACACACATCGATGATGAAGAAATGAAAGTAATTGCGAAACGTTTTAAGCCATCCGCAGAAAATTGAAAAGAAATGCATTGAAGATACGAAACTTACAGTTGCCTGACTACTCAGATACCGTGTAAGGGCCAAAGTGAAATGGCCTCACAGCCAGTTTGGTTTGATTGGAGATCAAACAGTAACTAGCATATGGTACTTTTATTCATATTTTTTTCAACAAAAGTTACTTTAATCAAGAAACTCCAATTTCAGGTAATGTTTCTTACATTAGCCAACATAACAATATTGTAATAAATCATCTCTGCGCAACTGAGTGCGTACAGGGTATAAAAAACGGCACAGCTTTGATTGCGGCACCAAGCTGAAGGCGGCAGAAGTTCGACGGACTGGATTGGTAGAGGCAGGGTGGACGACGACAACTAATGCTTAAGCACGAGTCACGACTTAACGTCTCGAATGAATTTCGTGGCCGGTCGAGACGAGCCCAGGCCAAGGGTGGCGAACACAGCCACCGCGCTGCACCACCGAGCCACAGCCACAGCCACAGCCACAGCCAAAGCCAAAGCAAACCACAAAATGCAATTGCCGCAAAAAAGCAGAAAGCAAAGAAAAAATTGTGTCAAGCCCTCTTGACGCTGAAACGTTTCGATTCGTGTTGCCTTAATGCCTAGTACGAGCCGCATTGTGGCAATTAAAAAGTCATTAGAAATGGGCCCAGTACTTACAGCGTGGATAGTTTGGTTAGGTTGGCGAAGGTGTAATTGGATAGTATGGTGATTTGATTGTTGCTGAGATCGCTGCAAATGAAGCAGAGAAAAACAATTTGTGATTTCGGTTAGTCAGGGCCTGCAACAATTTGTGGCAAGCTGTTACTTACAGTCGTGTGAGCGCACGCAAATGCCTGATGCGCTCATAATGTATCTGCTCGATCTCATTGGACTCCAGATACAGCTCGGACGTCTCGGGCGGTATGCCGCGCGGTATTTCCTTCAATTGATTGCGTGAGCAGCGCACCACAGTGCCGGTGCACGTGCAGGCCGGCGGACAATAGCCATCGCCGAGGCAGCCCTCGTTGTTGTCGCTGCTGCATTTGAATTCGTTGTGCGGCAGATCCTTGATTTGCACATCACGTACCTTGGCTGGAGCAGCGCAACGTGCCGCACCGCCGTTCAGAGATTTTTTACGCAACCACTCGGCGAACCAGGCCAAATGACAATTACAATTGAATGGATTCGATGCTAGATTCCTACGAATTTGATAGATAAATGCACAGCTTTTATTTCAATTTGTTCCAAATACGTGTCGAAAACTTAAATATGGGAAGGGAAAACTGGCCCAATGTAAAAGGTTACAATTGCAAATACATTATTCTCTATCTCTATCTCTGCAAAGACAGCCTAATTAAATCTTAAGTTACAATAAAAACAAAAATTACACTTAAGTCAATTTAGCTACAGCTGGCATAAATGTATTCTCAGCTTCATGAGAAACCACTTTCAAAGCACAGCAAAGTTTAAATAAAAAAGGATAAATTTATGTAAACGAAATATAATCAAGCTTTAAGCTTTGCTCATTTATGAGTATGGAATTCGTTAGTCTGGTATTCCTCGCATATTTTGTATTTGTACTTTTTGTATAAGCTTTTCATTTAATTTGCGGCATACTGTTCTGCTCAACTTAATTGCAAATTTGATTGACACCAGCTGTAATTGTATTATGACTACAATGATATTCAATATCAGCGTTGGCTACACACAGCTTTGAATGGTTTCATTAATTATTTCCAATTTTGCACTTTTAGCATGCAAATTGTTTGCGGAGCATATGTTCCACTAGCTCACTTGCAGCCTGGATACATGTGGAGCAGCATAAGTGCTGTAAGTCCTTTAATTATGCGCTCGGCTGAAAGCAGACGAAACAATGGCTCGCAAATTACATTGGCAATTCCAAACGTTACACCAAGTCCAGACTAATTTAATAAGCAATGCTGCTTTGTCATGCTATCAACATTGGCTAGCAGCTGGGTCTGCGTGAGTATGTGTGTGTGTGTGTGTGTGTATGTGACAATGTGTGGGAGTGTGTGTAGGGTGTGCGAGCAGCCGCAGGCAACTAACTAACACTTTTAGCTAGCACCTACTGGCTCTCCGCCCATCCACCTGAATGATGGAGCATGTGGATGTCGTGTGGTGCACAGCACTTAATGACTTTCATTGATGCTATTTATTAGCTAGTTAAATGAATTTTACAATAATTTTAGATGTGGCCAAAGAACCACAGCACCTCGCCCCAACAAGCACACACACAGAGTACAGTGCAACGTAATGAAGTTGAATTTTAGTCGAGACCCACATGACAATGTAGCCTCATCAACAGATAGTTATGAAATATTTAATTGCAATATTTTATGCTCAAGAAAAATGAATATAGAATATAGCTCTTAGAAGAGCTGCAAGCCAAGAAGAAATTCCAATTTAATGAAGAGTTCAGTTCGAAATCAAGAAAATTATATTCGAGCCGTTTCAATACTGATCTCCACATGAGAGATATACAAGTATTTAATATTATTTTTGGCCTTCAGCATGGATTGTAAAACTTTTTACGTAATATGTAATTTTTCAAGTTAACTTAAGTCAATGATGCCTGTATATCAAAAATGATTTAAATGCATTTTCAATGAGCTATCAATTCCTCGAACTAATTTTCAATAAATTTCAATTGATAAATTTAAATAAGCAAGAGCTAAGCAAGGCAAAAATGAATTCTTTTAAAGTTACCCTTTGTTCAACTTAGCGAGGTTGCACTGTATATGCTTTAGCGCTCTTTATTGAACTCAATTTTAATTAATTAAATCATCGAAGGCAGCGCAGTGTGTGCTTGTGTGTAGTGAGGGTTGATTTACAACAGACATGCACCACAATGTGGAGCAACCAACACACACACACACACAAACACTGTAGTGGGGATACACGAAGACAGCGGGCGAACCATGAGCTATATGAGACATAGCCATGTATGCGAGTGTGTGTGTATGTAGTTCTTATCGTAGGCAGCACTGCAATAAATTGAAGTTCAATTGAATTATATACAATAGTTGTTGGCATGCAACGAAGAAAAACTGATTTGTTAAAGCAGCAGTGGCAGCAGCCGCAGCAGCATCACCATTAGCAGAAGCAACCGTTCAGCAGCAGCAGCAGCAGCAGCTTCTGTTTTGATGTGAAATGCTGGCAATCAGATGAAGTTCAACTGGGGAACAATCAAAACCATTAACCTCATTTTATGTGCCTGTGCCCTGTGAGCGAAGGGCGATGGATGGGATGGGAACGCAGTGCCACAGCACTGGTAGGGGCGGGGTCATGTAAACTAAGAACGGGGCAATTAATGCCAAAGCTAAATCATTTATCTATTGAAGTGCATGCAGCGCACCGCTTGGCCACTTGGCACAGTTTTAATAGCTATGCATAGCCAGCAGACGCATTATATGCCAACGATTTCTAGCGGTTCCATGTGCCAGGGGCAGAGGTAGGGGTGGCGTACAGGGCAGGGCAAGGCAGGGGCGTGTCAGTACTTACAAAGACGTCAGCGAATTAAGATGCTCGAAAGAACCAGGCATGACGCATGAGATTTGATTGTCATAAAGATTGCTGCAATTGAAAACAAACAAAAAAGTAAAAATGCAGAGGTTTTATATTAAATCACAAATTCGTAAGATGAATATATGTATATGTATGCCTGGTAGACTTACAGAGTCTTCAGCTGATGCAGTCCGAGGAACATTTTATTCGAAATTTCCTTTATCTTATTCTCGCCCAACTGCAATTCCTGTATGCGCGATGCACCCTCAAAGGCATTCGGTTCAATGCCAGTCAGCTGATTGCGCTTCAGCTCCAGTTTAACCAGATGCGGCAATCGTCCAAACAGGCCATCCGAATTAATGCGTCCCAATTCGTTGTCGTTGAGTAAACTATGGAAGCAAATAAATCACACACACACAGTCAGGTTTAAGTTGATGTTAAATGTAAGCGGCTTACTTACAATAAAAAAATGGTTAAACAAATAAAAACGAGAACTGATATTTAATGAATGAATTCGATATATTTACATTAATCTAATTATTCGAAATAAATTTTAAGCTTTATCAAAATTTATATTACATGCTATAGCTATACAATTCGATATGTGATCAAATGTATAAAATCATTTCGCTAAAGAAAGCAAAAATATTGCCTTTTCATAAATTTGATTTCTATTTACCTCCAAATCAACTACTAAAATACCTATTTGACAATCATTGGTGATCTATGTTGGTGTCAATGGAATCAATTAAAAATATCTGAATTTTAGTATTTGTATTGCCTTATTAGTTATGTTATAATATCCATATATTCTATTAGATTCAACTAAACAATTCAGTTCATTAAGCCATCAGACATAACTTCAAGTAGGAGAAGAAGAATTTTTCTATAAAAAGCGGCTAGCGAATAATTTATGAACCGCCTTAAGACCATTTAAGGAGGGATAACACTTATATAAAATGTATTGTGATAAGTATTCTAGGAGTTTAGTCTTGTTGGTAACTTACAGCTCTGTGGTATGCAATGGAATGTCGCGTGGTATTTCCTTGAGACCACGTCCCGCACAGTCGACAGTTGTGCCCTCGCACTGGCACATGGATGGGCAGTCCGAGTCCATACGACACTCGCCGGATAGCTTCATTCGCAATTCATCCCAGGAACCTGCACAATTGTCAAGTGGGTGTGGGTGTGGGTGTGGGTGTGGGTGGGTAAGGGTGGTACAACACAAAGTTAAGACATATTCTTTTACTTGTCTTGTTTTGCCCGTCGGGCACACTTACATTTGAATTTCTCCTCGCGCAAAGATTCAATGCGCCGGCGATGCATCCGCTTCGGTGACTCACAGCGTGCTCCACTTGTCTCTATGGGATTTTTGTGCAAATAGTCGGCCAGCCAGCGCAGATTGCAGTCACAAATGAAAGGATTCTTGGCCAAATGTCTATACACACACATACATATACAAGTATTTTTCGTTGTGTTGCAAATGGAAAGAAAGAAAGAAAGTAGCATTGAGCATTTGTAGTGAATGGAACGAAGAGAGCTGGCGAGGAGAGCAGAGGAGGAGCAGAGGGAGAGCAGCAGCGGATGTCGTAAGGAAAGGAAAAACTGTTGTTGGCTGTTGTGGATGGCGGCTTGAGACGTCTTAAAAGTGCAGGAGCCCTGCGGCTGCAACGTTTCCGTTGTTTGTTGCTGTTGTCGCCAACGTTTTGAAAACTATATTCAAAGGCAATCCTTGCCCAAGAGTTTTCCCTGGTAATGCTGTGTGACAGAGTGGCCATAAAATAGCTAGCAACTAAAGTCAACTTAAATCATATTGTAATTATAGAATACAACTTTACTAAACGAACTAATTAACAGCCAAAAAGTTTATATATTGCTTAGATATATTTTCAACAAAAGCAGCATATGAGAAGCCAATAAGAAATATATTTATAACAATTATAGTTTTTGAAGAGATTAAAGTCTGATGACAAGATTCCGAAAATATAATTTCAATATACCAGACTACAGTTCGGAATCTCAATATTAGAATTGCGATCTCGACATGCCAAATACAGTATTACAGTAGTAGTACTATTTAACGATTCTACTATGATTCACTAATTTCGATTTGATTTTCATCGGAAGCTTATCTGAGATGCAATGGATGAGCGTAACATTAACTATATTTTAAATTATAAAAGACATATTTCTGTAGACTGTATACATATCTAATTATCGGGAAAAGTTGTACATACTGTAATTAGTATTAGTATATACCTACTTTTATTAGTAATCTTCAATTTAATATTTTGAACAACTTGTTATTGGAAAATATCTATTCGACCTACTATTGGTCACATTTTTGCCACTTATTTGCTTTCTATTTGACAACCCTGGCAAATACTTAACCCACTCAAGAAAGACGTAGACCGACTTAAGAGCCGCACAGCACTTAAGCTCAGCGCATTTATCGATACTCCAACGTGACTGCTTCCCGCCCTTTGGGGGCCTATACAAAACGCGTCGTCTTTTGTTCGTGGAACATCTTTACGGTTCACAGCCTATATTTGTGGATGGGGCCCTGGGGGCTGTGCGAAGTCATAGAGAAGGCGGTGCTGATGTTGTTTGGCTGCTAAACAAATGTCAACGCGAGCCGCTGTTGCTGCCAAGTCAAAGGAATTACTAAATGCACTTCAGCGGTTTAACACCAAGTGCCTGGGTGCTCCTCCATTCAAAAGGCAGAGGAGCTGCCTGCTCTAAGAGGCGCCTCCCCACTTGCAACATGCACTCGCCAGCCAAGCCAAATCCAGCCTCTCAATGGGGGCGGCTGTAGAGGCGTGGAAGTTCTTAGGGCAGCTGCGGGCGCGGGAGGCTGCACGGGGCAAGGGGCGTGGTACTTACACCGTTTTGATGCTCTTCATGGCGTCGAATGTGCCATTAGCCAGAGACTGTATGTTGTTGTCGTAAAGTGAGAGCAAACTGAGGCTATGCAGGTCGCGGAAGGCATCCTTGCGTATGCAGGAGATCTCGTTGGCATTCAGCAGCAGCAGCTGCAACGAGCCGAGTCCTTTGAATACGCCCGAGGGCAAATCCTTTATTTTATTGCCATACAACACGCTGTAAGCGAAAGAAAAAACAGAGTTGAAAAAGGACAAAGCAAATGAATAAAACACAAATGGAAATTCAGAACAAGTACGAATGGCTAAATGCGACAAGCTGATGAATGAATACACTTCCAGATAATCTTTTGTCTAAGACTGCTTGCGGCTTTTGAATATAGTATAATATTTTATAATTTCAGAATATCATGATGCAAGTTTTCGCAAAAGATAAAATAATCAGGAAGCAAGAAATAAATATATATATGTATATTTAAATATATATATGTATATATATTTTAGCATATCCTCATTTGGTCTGGAATGTCTATACTTTATGAAGTCTAAGCATCACACTAAATCATAATACCCTACACAAGTGTATAAAGTAGCAGACAGAACCTGTGTTGCTTCGTGTTGGTTCTGAGGTGGACTTATGTTGTTGTCATTGCGGGCGGCAACTGGTTTGGCACACACACAACACTCACAAACCACCTCGCACTCCGTCAGAAGGGGGCAGTGGGTGGGGCAGCGCATTGTGGCAAGCATGGGTAATCTGATGCCTTGCGGTGTTGGCGACGCTTAGCATAGGCCGACTAGCCCCTCAAGCCTCAGCTGAGACCCTTAGGCCCAGTAGCTGTCAGGAGTGTGTGACGGACGGACGCACGAACGCACGGACGGACAGACTAGCTGACTGACTGACACTCCACACACTCAGCGAAGCGACTGCACATTTTGTTGGCATATACATGCGCTACTTGTTGCTAATGTGCATCTACTTACAGCGTGGTTAGCTGCTTTAGGCCACTTAGCGCATCGTGTGCAATGCGCGAGATGTTGTTGTTGGACAGATCAATGCGTCTCAGTCGCCGGAAGCTGGAGAAAGATTTAGCTGGCAGTTCGGTGATGAAATTCTGCTCCAAGCGCCTGTTAAGCAAAAGGGGAAACAGTTACAGTGTGGCCAAATTTGTTATCCATGTGGCTAAACTTACAGCTCGGTGGTATCATCTGGCAGTGTAACGGGTACACTCGTCAGACTCTTCTCACGGCAATCGACAATGCCATCGGCACAGCGACACGGGTGGGGGCAGCTGTTCTCCACGCCGCATTCCATTGGCGCATGCTCGGTGAGACCTGCAAGTGTGTGTATAGCAAGTGTGGCAAGTGTAAAGCAAACTGCATCTTGAGCTGGTTACAGCCATTCATTCAGCGAGCCAGAGCTGAGCCACTCGGCTTTGATTTGATCCACAGCAGTAGCCGAAGCAACCTCAACAGCAGCAACTACATAATTATGAATGCTACTGCATCGCGCCAAGATGCAGCTGATGGCTGCTCCAGCTACAACTTAAGCTTCAACTGGAGCCACAGCTGCCGCTGGTCATAAATGTTTACCCACATAATTCCATACCATTTTGTATACAAAACGAAAGTCAAACACACGCTAAGAAAATAAAACTCTAACTAAGCTGACGAATGTAGAATGCTCTTTCTTTCCTTAATTTCCTGCTAGTTTAATAGCTGAATACTTTGCTTAAAACTTTATTTAATAGTTAGGTAGCAGCTCGTTGCCTTCTCTTCACTGAACTATTATATCATGCCTTTCCACTTTTAACAACTTTCAAGATACATTCCAGTAAATGTTCATCCATTAAGAGCACAGCAAACCCGAGGCCTGAGCTGAATTCAATCAAAAATGAAATATGCCATTAAGCAGGCAGTAAAGATCGACTCAAATCAAATCAAATCAAATTAACGCCTCATTTAACATTGCGTTATTGGCTAGCTTAAGTACCCAAGTGCCTGATGGAAGTGTGTAACTCTTTATGACATAGAGCATAACAAGTACAATATAACGATGGATGAAAAACTTGTTTCATGGCATCGTTTGGCGCACATTTTCCGCTTCATTGAACGCCAGAGTTTGGAGTTGTTCACTTTGCTTCGGAGTCAAGTCGAGTCGCGTCGTGTCGAGTCGATCCATTGGGAGGCTTTCCAAATACTTCTTTAGCCCGCAGCATCTGCATCCCAATCAAGCAAGCGATGACGGCGTTAAACGTTTTGGCAAACACACGATGATGATGGTGCCGAGCCTCGCCTCAACCCCTGCCGAAACCCCCTTCTGTCCCTTTAAACCCCTTGCTGCTGCTGCTGCTGCTGATGCTGTTGTGTTGTTGTTTTTGGTGTTATTGGCTTGAGTGGGCGGCACATTGGGGCGTGCCCATATGACTGCTTATGATTTACAATGCTTTGTTCCAGTCAATACTGGCATATAAAACTAATTAATTTGGCATCGCTTTCTGAGGCCCACCACGACATTCGTCCATTTTTGGAGGGCCTCAGCCCCCGAAGCGATGTCATGTGGTCCATACCTGAGCATTTGAACTCCTGATCGTGCAGGTCCGCCACGTTTTGGCCCTTCAGTTGCGACGGCGATTGGCAGCGCGTGTAGGGGGCGAGTCGCGGCGCGCTACGTAGGTAGCGCGACAGCCAGGATAAATGGCAATCGCAGGCGAACGGGTTATCCGAGAGGCGCAGCGCCCGCAATTTTCCCAATCCCCCGAAGGCATTGTGCGGCAGGGCGGTCAAGTTATTGTTATTCAGTGTGCTGTGCGGGTGCAAAAGAGAAGGCAGAAGCGAGAATAAGCGAGAGAGAGCCAGATAGGTTAAGAGTTGGGTCTTGGGGGAAAATAAGTTGCATTATTGCATTATCAAGTGAATGCATCTTTGGCTCTTTGCTAAACCACACTTAGGGATGGGCAAGAGCACAATCGCGTGTGTGCAAAGACTTTTCTTTTACTGCTAGAACACATAATTCATTATTCAGTGATTGTCGTTTTACAGCACTGCCTAACCACTATCATATATCATGATTTACATTATTCTTTACTACACTTTTATTTAGGATTGCTAATCGATTCTCAGCACATCTTATATATGTTAATAGCTTAATATATTTATTTTTGATCTATTGCTCAAACTCATTGGTATTTTTTAGTAACATTTTCCGGCTAATTTTACCGCTGCCCAGGACTCCCCTCATATTATTGATATATGGATTTCTCTGAACACTGTTAATACTAATACTAATTTTACATTTTATGGTATTCTGATTATTTTTACTAACCTAACTTATGAAAGTCTCTAGCCCTAGGCTTTAATTTTTCCCTTAGTATTTTCGCAACACTGTTTACCTATAATTATCATTATTATTAGCATTATCATTGTTGTATTCCAACGAACTTATGGTATAGTACGCTAGACTATGTGATTAGGCATGTTAAATATTTGCCCATCCCTAATTGCACTGGCTCACAGTACTCACAGTATTTCCAGCTCCAGCAATCCCTTGAAGGCATGCTCATCCATACATGTGATTTGATTGTTGTCTAGCTGTAGGCTCCGCAGTGACTGGGCGCCCTTAAAGACCCTCCGGCCGACCGTTGTGATGACATTGTGCGAGATGTCCCTGTCGAGGCGAGTCGAGGGAAGCAGGCAGGAAGACGGCGGGTTGCAGGCAGTCAGGCAGCAGACAGGAGAGCAGGCGGGAAGAGGAAAGATTTGGAAATCAGTAAGTGTTTGAAATCTATGGGGCTACTGCTACACAATATATGTAGGTAGATTATATATAAATGTAGTTGCTACAGATCTACGTTGATTACTTACAATCGCAAAAGACTCGCTGAACTTGTCACAAAGTTTTCAGGTATTGCCTTAAGTCGATTGTTGTTTAGGCGTCTGATTTATAGAGTGAAGTGTTTGGTATATTTTTGGTTTTTGTTGTTTGTTTTTTGTTTTTGAATTTTTTGGTATGTTTTGTATGGTGTACGAGCATATTAGATACGCAAAACGAAACGCAACGAAAGTAGAGAGATATGCATAAAACGAAACGAGAAAAAGATACAAAAAGTTAAACTCAAAACTCAACAAAAATCGAATTTTGCACGATATAAGATAATATTATTAATTGAATTATTTTGGATATAGCTATGCGCTATGTGCATCTAGGTCTATAAAGAGCGGCAAATTTTTGGTTAGTTAAATTGAATTAGTCGTAAAAGTTTCATGCACTAGCATCGAATCGGCAAGTCATTCGATTTGTTTGCTATTACAACTTTCGAATCGATGCAGTTCACTACTTACAGTCGCTCCAGTGAAACCAAATCTTGCAGTGCATTCTTCTCCACGGTATGGATTTGATTGTCCGTTAGTTGTCTGCGAAATATATAAATATAATAAATATAATGAAGGCTTTTTGATTCAAGCATTTGCAGTGTTGTGATAACTTTTAACTAAAGTTTGATATGTTTTTTAAATAATTCAGATCAAACTAAACGGAGATTGAACTACCGTCAAAATGAAGATCTGGTGATTCCTTTACTCATATTAAAAGCTAAAATAGAAAAAATCAAAATAGCAGGAAAACCTGCTTAACTTTTCGTTAATTACTTCAATAATTAATCCAGCAGAAACAAATCTGATTAGACCTAACCTAAGAATATTTGGTTTAATGCTAATCAAATATTAGATTCTTATAATTATTATAAAATTTATTACCAACACTGCCAATTGCAAAATGTAAATAAGTATTTGACTGTACAGTACAGCAAATATGTTGTGAGACCAGTTTCGTGCAAACTTTCAATTTCAATTTACCATTAACGTTATCACGACATTTGGTGTCACTTTGCATGCAACATTTTGTATTTCGTAATGATAAATTTTGGACACACTTTGCAAACGAAAATATTAATCTGAAACTCGAATACGTGTTCTACAAGGCTTAACAGATCTGTAATAGAACTTGTTCATTTTCTAAATATACAAAACTTGCTAAAAAATAATTAAGAAATGAATAAAGACTGACTTAATAACGACTATGTCTCAGAGCCATACGAAACCAAAAGGAATATATAAAAACTTCTTAAATATATAAAAAAATAATTGAAGTATTTAAATAAAACATAGGATATACTTATACTTACAGCATTCGCAGTTTGGTCAAGCGCTGGAAATCCGTCTCATATATCACGGTTAAATTGTTGCCCTGCAAATCGCTGTAAAATAAAAAAGAAAGAGAAAATACAATTACGAGATCTTTACTTTCGATTGGGACTTGTCTTTATATTAATTATGTTGCAACCCAAGTAGCTTGCTAATCGGAATCAGCTGGACAAATGCTGAACAATGTGCGCGCCGATAATAATTTTTAATTGCTTGTAAGACATGAACAACAGCAACAGCAGCAACAACAACAAAAACAGCAACAGCAACAGAAGCAACAATCTGAGATATGAATTCAAGCAGCTGGAGAAGATGCAGATGCGCTCAGAGTAAGGAGAGGAAGAGAGAAGAGGAGCACCGAAAGGGGGATGCTGCTGCTGTGGCTGTTGAAAACTCAGCCTTTTGTCTGATAACAACAAATATGATATTTAATCATTTCACATGCGCAGGAATAAAACTTGTTTTTAGTTTTATGGTGGCACAGACAGACAAGCGGAGATACAGAAAATTTGTTACCTGTAGATGTCATAACAATGAAATGCAACCTAAGAGATACAAAATACCTGAAAAGAGCCACAGACCGTGTGCGCATGCGCATGCGCAGCCAGCAGCGACAACAACTCGTTGTGCCTAGTGGCTCAGCTTAGCTCAGCTGCTTTTTGAGTAAGGTTGGCAGCCAGAGCTGAGCTACAACAGGTAGTAAGACCTTCAGTCCGGGCCCAGAGCCACAGCCACAGCCATAGCTACAAACGAGAAATATTTTTCAGCTTAAGCCTTAATGAAACTCACATCAAGTGGCCGCTGAGCGCGTACACTGAGAGAAAAACAGACAAAATTGAGACGAGATCTGAGCTTATATTTTGAAAAAGCTTTCCATTAATTTGCATTGCTTTGAATTGATATATATAAATATGAGATAGAGAGTTATTATTATCGATATTAATGACAATAAAGCCTATCAAACTCCAAATTCTGTGTTTTCTATCTGTTTCACTCTCCAGCCTCCATAAAGTAACTTAATTTTGCACCTTAAGAAACATCTTCACTTCAATCTCAGTGTACCATTATGACCAGGTTCAAGCTGCTACACACAACATAACACACTCACGCACACCAACAGAGTTTTTAATGAGCTTAATATCTTGGCAAGATGTGGGCATCTCTTGCTTAGATTCAACTGATTACGGCGACCCATACAGATACGCCTGAGACTTAAAACAAAAAAACAATAATAAATATATATTCCAAAAAAAAAAAAACAAAACTTCTAATTGCTACACATTTTTCAAAATATTTTTTTAAAATTATTATGATAGTAGCATGTTGCTTTTCAGTTTCCAAGTCTTTGGCATCGTGTGTTTGTATATGCTCAACGTTTTCTTTCCCTTTGAGCGCTGTGCTATAATTAAACATTTAACATATAGCATTTGCCATTTAAGTTCATTAAATCTTTTGGAGCATTCACAAATTGGCCAAGAAAAAGCTTTGCAGGTTTTTAGGGCCCCAATTACAATTCAGCTCGAGTTGCTCGTTTCATTTTTTTCATTCTGTTTTTTTTTTTTTATTATTTTGGTGGTCTTTGAAGATTTTGGCAGCTATAAATTAGGCTCACCTTTTTTGAATTTACCTCAACTTGATTTTTTTTTCCTTTTATTCTAGAGGTGTGAAAGGGCTTTCGAGCACAAATTGGGGTCTAAGTTCACCAGGATTGTATGCAAAACTGTTTTCGTGTCGATTGTTGAAAGCGTGTGGGTGGAAGACTGGCTGACAGGCTGACTGACAGACAGTCAGGCAGTTGGTTACCATTCTAATTCTAGTTCCCTCTCATCTTCTATCTCTTTTCTCTGTAACTATGCCTGTCGCTCTGCTGTGTAATTAAATGGCAAGAGTTCGCTTGGCCTGGGTCTGAGTCCACATTGCTTTTGCCCCAGCCCCAGTGCTAGCCCCAGTGCCAGCCCCAGCCGCAGCCCCAGTTTTGCATTGGCCATTGTTTTTGCTATTCCAGTGTGCTTTGCCTGCCAATAGTTGTGGGCATGTTCAATATTTGATGTGCACAGCACACACATACAGAGATATGTGCCTCTCCTAAGTGTATGTGTATGAGCTCGATGTAGAATCTATGTTAGCATTAGGGTGACTCAACTCAACTGATGATTATCATTGCTAATATAAACAGTTCTTTTTTTATGTATATATTCAGTCATTAACGTACCATCAATTAAAGTGTCACAAAGAATCCTTTAATTAAGGCCAGCTGACTAGGTCCGCAAAGCCTCTCGACAGCTTTTATTACTTTATTTAGTTCTTAATAAAAGGGTTACTGGGCTTGCGTAATGTCTCTATGGTTTTAGTAGCTCTACTATAATTAAATTAAAACTAACGAATTAACATGCAAAAATGTGCGAAGCCCTAAATAAATTAAGCTTTCAAATTTGCATTAAAGCTGTAACAGCTCTTTAACATTGACTTGAAATTATCTAATAATATTCCACAGTTTCAACGCGTTGAACTTCCGAAAACTTGGTAATATGTATTATAAAAAAAAAACGTATTGTAAACTCGAATATACTGTCAATTCCGGATATATATAAATTGATTATATGAATACATATTTCTTTTTTTTTTTTAATCCTTTATTTTATTTGAACATTTTTTTGAATAATTGGAATAGTTTATTTAGGACACTCAGATCTTAAGTCGATAGAACTAATTGCATATTAACCAATATTGTTTTACCACAAATAAAGAAGCAAAATTTAATTATTCATCTCTGTCCGTAGAAACCGCTTAGGCGAACATTTTTTCAATTACAAAAAAATCTCTCTCCTCTCCGGAGCTATAAATATTCATGAAAGTATTTGAGCCTTGGGTATTTTCTTTTCATGGATTTTAAATAAAACTGTCAATCATATTTTTAAACATCTCCCCGCTCGCATTGGTGCAGCTCATGTTTCATTTTTCAATTAATTTTCATCTAAGTAGTACTCATATTTCCACTACGCTCTTGTTGCCTGCACGAATCTGTTACCTTTTATGTGAACATAAATATGTTTATATTTACCCAAGTCTTAAACAGGGTTTATCAATTCAACTTTCAATAGCTCAGTTCTCTTAGTGTTCAGTGTCTAGACTGCCGGTCAGCCAGTCAACATTTTCCGTAATAAGTTTTCCGTAGCATGAAACACCCTGTGCCGGGCAGGCGCCTGGTATTTTAAAATGCAAATATGCCGTGCATGTTGATATGTTTTCTGTTTCGGTTTCTGCTTTTGCCTTTTCATTTTTCTTCTTTTTTTCCACATATTGTTTTTTTTTTTTTTGTTCTGGTCGTTTTTGCTTTTTGCATAAAACAAATGTGTCCCTGAGCGCTATTTGACTGCTTATAACTGGGCTATGTTGTTGTTGCTCGACGTTGATATCTGTTATTAATTTATGTAGAGAAAAGGCAACAACAATTGTTGCAGCGCCAGCTCTTGCAACTACAGCTTTTGAGGTCGCTGCGCAGCGGTCTACAGGTCTGCTGGGGCTTAATAGAGGTGGCCCGGCAGAGGGCGTGGCATGGCCTGGCACTGCTCGGCGCTGGGGCGCTACTCTGTGGTATTTTGCATACACTTGCTAATTGCCGGCGCGTTAATTTATGTGGCGTCCGCGTACGCAGACGTCGGCTTAATGCATTTGCCACTTTGCCAGTTGCATGCAACAATTGCTAAAGTGGCCGCCAAATGCCGCGCCACTGCCCCGCTGCTTGCGTCGCCTGATGCGCTTATGCTGCCTCCTTTGGCGACAATTAATAAACTTAATGGCAATTTAATGTACGACGCCGGAGACACAGCACAAGATGACAGATTTGCCTGTGCCGCTGCCTCCAACCATTCCAACCATTCATTCATTCATCCATTTGTCCATTGGCTTCGTTGTTATCGACACGAAATGGTCACGGCATTATTTGCTTTCGCGGTTTTCGCTTGTCTATGCTGGTTTTTATTTTTAAACGTATAGAGCAGCTGTGCTCGCCTGGTGTTATGTAAATAAATATGTATATGCATATCTATATATATTATATAACATATCGAATGCCGCCATATAGATCATTGTCAAGGCTAAAACTAGCTCATGCAGTTCGCAATGCAAATGATACACAGATAAGGGGCATACACATATGTATAGATATTTGTGTGTGTGTGAAATTACTATCTGTGTGTGCTGGATTATCGTATCAGGCCCAATCCATCTATCTACATGAAACATTGTTATACAAGAAGACGGATATTGCAGTTAGTAAGTGAGATAGATTTTTATTTCTCAATCCTCTTTTCTGAATCGTTAGAAACATAAATATATTTATACGACCCGTTATAATATTTATTTCCCCGGATATATATTAACATATTTTATTTATTGAGCTATTAGATCCGAAAAGTACATTTTTTATATTTATTTAATCAATTTTTCACCCTTGAACAACTAACTGAAATTCTTAACGAATTTATTTACTAATTTTATCAGTACTCTAGTTGATATCTGTCAAGTTCCCTCACACTTACGTTCATAAAATATATTGGAGTATTTATGCAAATATTTGTTTTTCCCATGACTTTTTAAATACTTAAACAAGTTCAATAAATTGGTTACCTAGCAGTTTGAACTGTCGTGCATAGTTAAGTAAATGACACTGTTACAATCGTTCTTAATTAAGCTTGATTAGTTTTTCTAAACATTTTATATTGCTTTCCGGTCTAAAGATTCAAATCATGTTTAAAGAATTCCAAAATACGCAGGTTTTGTTATTTTTTTGTTTAACAACAATTTGAAATTTACATATTTATTCAAAATTTGTAGTTCAAAAATTTAAGAAAGCAATTTTTATACCCTGAACCCATTGAATTCAGGTTATAATGTTTTTGTGAAAATGTATGTAAAAGGCAGAAGGAGGCATGGCAGACACCATAAAGTATATATATTCTTGATCAGGATGACGAGCTGAGTTGATCTAGCCATGTCCGTCTGTCCGTCCGTCCGTATGAATGCAGAGATCTCCTAAGCTACAAATGCTAGAGACTTGAAATTTTACATGTATACTCGTGTATACCATACGCAGTACGAGTTTATCATACTTTTTCGATAACTTATCCCATTTATTTTTTATCGATAATAATCGAAATTCTAACTTTGTTTTTCAAGCCTAGTTTGAATACTGTTAGACCTAGAGATTTCAGATTTACTGTGTAGATTTATGAGATGAATACAAAGATTTTGTATACCACGGCCCCTTCGCCCCAAATTTGAAAAAAACGTATATCAAGTACTAGAGACGTTTGCTTTGGCATATACACACATTTAAATTTAATTATCACGCTATAAAAGTTTGATGAAGATAGTCCCACTACAAAAATATGTATTCAGCAAATAAATTCTCATAACATGGCCCACACGGTAGCCCAAGCGCAGTAACTGATAACTGCGCAGTTAGTATATGTGCATGAAAGAAGTGTAGAATGATTGGAATATCAGTACTTTGCAGGGTTCAGGGTATCTCCTAGTCGAGCAGACTCGACTAGAGCCATCTTACTTGTTAAAGTTTTATTTTTTTGTTTTTGTAGAGTCAACAAACACGTTTGTGTTAACCGACATATGAAAGACAGACAGACAGGATAGAAACTTCGGCTGCTTCCCAGGTAAATTTTGTTGATCTCAGTTGGCTTTGATTATCAAGTGTTAACCCTTATATAGTCCATCGATAGTTTGGTGGCAACAGTTAGCAGTCTTTTTATGGATCAGCACACCAAGTAAATAGTCAACATTTAAAGGTATGTTATATCAAATGAGAGCATTAAAGAGCATTAATATCCTGTTGCTGTTTTTGATTTGATTGTCGTTCGATTGGCCATATATGTTTTGTAAGTATACGTATAAAAATATATATTTTTTTATAACTTACAGTCTTTCCACATCCGCTGATATTTTTCGCGGCACCTGCGTTAGTCCACGATGCGAACAGTCGACGGTTAAGCCGCTGCAGGAGCAAACCCGCGGACAGCGCGCCTCAGTGATGACGCCCACTCCACCGCCGGGTATATGAATACCGACGGAGCCCAGGCCGCCGCTGGCGATGGCTGAGCTGCCGAAAACGCTCGAATAGGGCTCAGCACGGACCGTGACAGCAGCTAGTATCAGCAGCAGTAGAAGGGGCAGGGACCGAGGCATAGAGTGGGGCAGGGGAAGGGGCAGGATTATAGCCTTAGCTGTCGCCGTGGCTGTGGCTTTACAACGCGTCGGTGGTTGCAGCGTTGACGGTGTCGTCGTCCTGGACGGCGGCGCCATTGTGGCACATTTATAAGCAACGTGCCTAATTGAAAGTATCGAGTGCGTGTGCGGACGCCACTTTGTCAACAGCAATCACGTTTCCACAAATATTTGCACAAGGCAAAAGGATTGTTGGCGACCGTTTACCGTGTTTTCCCTGTTTTCACGTATTTCCCGCACTTTGTATTTATCTATATATATTTGTATATATATGTATATATATATACATGTGCGTATGCATTTGATTGTTCACGACGGAGCATTGGTTTGTTGCATTTCGGTGTTCGATATTCGTTGATGATTTCGTTGTTATTGATGCTCCACTGCGCGCCCGGCGTTCACTTTATTTATTTGGATTTTGCAGCCCGTCGCGACCGCGCGCTTCGGCAGAACTAATAGCAGCTGGCCAGTTTCAGTTGCAATGGCAATAGCAGCGGCGAGTGACGAGTGACGAGTTGAAAGTGACGAGTAACGAGCGATAGCGAACGCGTAGGTAGCCGTAGCCGTAGCCGTCCACTTAGTTGGGTAGGTGCGGTGCGGTGCGTCCAGCCGGAAATGCGCTGCGACCTAGACTTGTTGTTGCTGCTGTTGGTTGCTTTGAGATACGCACGCACTGGCGCTGGCACTTGGCTGTCAGCAGTTCAGAGACGCCTTGTCGGCAACTTCATCATGAGGTCCGTTCGGCTGTGACCTGCTGCGCGCATCTGCAACGAAAGAAAGAGATAGAGAGACAATGAGTGCGAGAACGAGAGCAGAATGTCAGGAAAAATCATGAAAAATTATCTATAAATTCGGCAAGCGTGTCTATGTCAATGCAATGGCAGGAAATTGTTACCGACTGCGATATAAATACACGGTCTCACATATATATGAATATATATATATATATATATACGTATATATGCCGCACTTTATATCAGTTAAAAAATAAAATATAACTGAAACTAAGTGACAGTTGCAATTTGATGGGCTGTACTTAAAGTTTCTAATACTTGTCTTTTGTGGAAAAGTATGAATCATAGATTATTTCATTAACTATTGCTATATAAATATTACAAGAGTAATGCATATGTATATTTCTTCAATCCAAATTAGATCTTAAGTACTAGAAAAATCTTTAAAATTGATTGTCTAATCTGAGAAGTTTAGCATAACAAAATAAAATTTGAGTAAGACGTTAAAATTGATATAGGTATAGTTATTTTTTCTCTACTACTGTATAAGTATATAAAACTTTATAAAAAGGTCTATATTATATTCTATTTACTATTGTATTTCTTAAAATAACATTTTTCATTATTTGAATATGACCAAATACTTGTTTTAATTGTTTTATATTTTTTTATTTCACTATATTTTTATTTACTTATTTATTTTTTAATTTCACTTTCGACTCACAACTTACATTCTTCAAACATGAGCAACGCCCATCTACAAAGGTCCTCTTTTATATTTACCATTCGGTCTTGAGTCCGCCCAACATTCTTGAGGGTTAGTTTTTCCTCTATTTTGTTTTTATCGAGCCACCTGTCAGTAGCAGTAGCTAACAGCTCCAAAAGCAAGAAGACTAATCACCCTAGCGTATAACTATTATAAAAGAATCTTGCATTGGCAACATATGTTTCCCTAAGTACCCAAAGAACCTGTAGCTAACATGCAGAGAGCACAGAGGAGGAGAAAAAAACTAATGACTCAACCAACTTAGGGAATTGCGGTCTGTATAATGAAAGAAAACATGTGTTTTGATAACTTTCCAACTGTGCCCCAGCGAAATTACTCACAATTAGAATGTATGCTGATTAGGCAATTCCGTATTCATTCACTTAAGCTATTCATTTGTTAATTAGATTCACATTTTTCTTTAGAATCTTGAAAGCCTACGCACAAATTTGAGCTAACCTGAACTACATTGCCCTCATTTAAAGCTAGCTGCACAACAAAAAATTAGATTTAAGACCTTAAGTGAGCACTTTGTCTAGAAATTGTTTATGTCGTCGTCGTCTTCTTCTAAGTAATGGTCCTCAATCTGTTAGTTCTTGAGCTCTTCCACTCGAAATCAGTCACAAACTCTACGCTCTACCGCTGCCCAAATCAGATTTATATTTAGTGCACTTGTACACTGTGTGGTCTTGCCTCCACCTCCATCTTCCCCTCCAGCTTCAATTCGAACATTTCCATTTCCATCTGTGTGTCATGCCTCCGAGTGTGGCACACTTCCCGCTGTCTCCTGTTTGTCTGTCATGTTATGTATTTAATTTGCAAATTGACATGTTAAATATATACTCTGTCCCGCTCTCTACGTCTCACTCTCACGGTCCATACCATATATTGAAATTAATTGTTTAAATTAACATTCGGATGGCTGACAGCAGCGATTGACTTGAAATTTGATTGAGAATATGAATGATAACGAGACATAGCTCTAACTCGAGTAAT
Source organism: Drosophila hamatofila (assembly GCA_035045345.1). NCBI lineage: Eukaryota > Metazoa > Arthropoda > Insecta > Diptera > Drosophilidae > Drosophila > Drosophila hamatofila. The sequence goes on from JAWNPA010000012.1 coordinate 1,482,064, forward strand.
CACTGAGAGAATGGGAGGATTGGAGAAGCAGAGGGAGCAACCTGTCAAATATTCTTAACAGACAATCAACGAAACTCAATGTATTTAACAAGCTTGGGAAAGTATTTATATGCTCTCTAAGAGACGATAATATACGGGAGACTTGATTGACTTAAGAGGCTATTGAATACATTTCAATAATTCAGATCTCTACACAGGCTCTATATATAAAGTACATTGTCAGTCTATTGTAAACAAGATTAATTAGATCTTTTAGTCAAGTTAAGCTCTAAGCTTCGACACAATCAAAGGGTATCTTAGAGTCGATCACATCAGCTTAAGGCGCACCTCCTGCGTGTGCGCTGGAGCGTGTTGTATATTCGCATGAAGCTGCCTATCAAAGGCATGCCAAACACAAACAGGCAGTCAGTCACCCACCATCCATTCGACGAGCCTTTAATCAAAAATTTATCATTTCTCTAGCACAAAAATATTTTTGCTGCAAAGGCATGCCTTTCTTCCTATAACGATGATGACGTTGACAATGCTGATGATGATGATTATGAAGAAAACGGAAGTGTGGGGTAAAATGTTCAAAAGATGTAATCACTGCATTGTCACCAACCGGAGACGGGCCTCAGTCTCAAAACTCAGATTCAGTTTCAGACTTTTGGTGGGTAAGATTGTGTTTGTGGGATGTGGGTGGGGGGAGGTAGGCATGGAGGCAGCATTCTGCTCTCTTGAGTTTCATATGAAACATAAATCAGTGAAATTCTATACATGCCAATGATTGTCTACTCTTTGGCTTCAGCACACACACAAAAATTCCAACAGCAAAATTCAATGCATGCCAATAACTCGTTACTCGTACCATAAACCAAAGGGCCAGAAAGCAGATGCCACTGCCCGGGGACTTGTATACCAGTCTTATGAAAAGACGACAGCGGTGGCAGGCGGGCAGCAACAACTCAACTGAACCACAATCAGCACCACAATCCCACCCCATCCCACACTGTCTGTCCGGGTTTATTAAGATAACGCGTGAAAAAGCGAGTGACATTTGGGCAAACAGTGAAGCGCACTATTCAAATAGTGCTGCTAGAGAGACATAGCTGGAGTGCCAGGAGACGGGTTGGACTTCTAGATTAATGAGCATCAGCAACTAGGAATTGCCTTGAAACAATAGATTTATGTGGAGCCACTGGCGCTCTTTACATCTCTATATTTATGCCCACAATCTGCTGTTTGGCGAAATGGCTACCCCTCGGCCCCGCGGGCTCTTGTAGATTTTCCAATAAATTACGCTTAAGTATGCACTTAATTCAAATAATACCAAGTTGCACGCCTCCCTCTAGCAGGGGCCGGAGCCACGGGGCCACGGGAGCAGGAGGCGCAGGGACTATACTTGTCGTGTGCTGCCCTCAAGTGATTTGTTTTTGTGTGGATTATACAAGTTGGACCCTCCATTCAGGAGAATAAATATGTGTGTGTGTGTGTGTGTGTGTGTGTGTGTGTGTTTGCCATTGCTTATGACATGTGTCAAATTCGTGTTGTGCTCCTCTCAACTTGTCTGGCTCAGCTGTCCAGATAAGCTGCATCAGAGTCTGGGGCTCAGGGTGAACTTTATGAATGTGTTGATATTTTTTATAAACACGCAGTCAAAGGGATTAAGCTGTAGTCAGCAAAGTGAAAAACTGCACGAGTTGTAGCTTCATCAAGAGTATTACGAAAAAAACTGTTGTCCGCAGGCCACAGGCAAACCCAAAGGGTCCGTCGCCTTATCTGTATATGCTATAGGAATATCAATCATAACTAGATTTATTAGAACTTAAACAAATAATAAACAAAAACACAAATTTTCCCTTAAATATTGACAAGGCAAACAAGATAAAATAAAGTTAGAAGCAGGCAAGGGGTTCGTAAGCTCACGAGCTACGAAAAAATTTCCACAAAACTGAATATGTGCGCATTTATACAAGGAAATGTATTTGGAAAGCAACAGCTTCAATTCATCCAACTCGAAAAAAAAAAAAACACTTAACATCATGAAACTAAACAGCAGGTCATTCATGATTTTCAATTGCATTTATTCTTGGATTATAATGGATATTTAATTTGAAATTGCATCTCAGCAGAAACAATAATAATAATCTGTGAATGAGCAGTTCATATTTTAATAATATACAAAATATATAATATATACAACATTTGTACACACTCCACATAAAGTGGAAGCGACTTTATCAATGAATATTATTGTATTGTAGTTTAATCATATAATTTCTGTTTATCAGATTTCACAATTCCACAGTTGTATCTTGTACTGTATCAACATTTTACAACTCAAAAATAATTAGTTTATAACCTAAGTCCATGAATTAAAAGTGTCTTTATAATCATTTCAGGTAGGATAGCAATAGAAAGTTTATTCTTCTACATCTAGGCTCTGTCGCTCATCCCGTATTAAATAGCTTGATCAGATGGATAGCAATGCCATTCAGTGGAACTGCTGCCAAGTCTGTCAAGAGTTAAGACTAATTAAAGGCCTTCCTTTTCAATGTAACATTATATCTATTCATCTGGACCACGTACAATGTCCAGCTGCATTTTTTCACTCGTGCTCTGGCATTTCCGCAGCCTCTTCCATCAGCATCCACAATGTGACACACTATGTGTGCGTGCTCCCCCGCAACTCTTGCGAGAGCATTGCCAGTTAGCATTACCAATGCAGCATTGGCAATGCTGAATAAAAGGAAAGGAAAATAACCCCTTTACTGTATACTACGTTATACGAGTATAGCAGCATAGCATGAAGCGTGGTCAGCGCTCAATGAATTGTATTAAGGCAATGCCACAGATGGAGACTGAATGAGTAAATGACTGACTGAGACTGAAAGTCTCAGGGTTTTTCTCTCTTCATTTTATTATTATTATTTGTAAGCCCATCTTCAGAGCCGGAAGTGTCGCATACTTTAACGGATACACCGGCTTAATTATGTGCATAACGTGGTACGTACATACACATATATATAAATATATATGTATGTATGTCTGTAAAAATGTTTATTATACAATCCCTAGACAGTGTCGTGGCATGAAATGACAAAACACGTACATTAATTGCTCCACATTCATACAGCTGGAGTCGAAGTCAGTCAGAGTTGCGTTACAGAGCAATGAGTGTCTCCCAGGAGATAGGGGGTGAATAGAAAGAAAGCGAAGAAAGCAAAGGTCTCGACAAAGCCAACCAGGCTTATAATTTATTAATCTATGCATAGCACACACACTACACACACCCATACACTCGCACAGCAACTGGGAGCTAGCTGCACAGCAAGAACAACAACAACAAATACTTTTCATTTCATGCCGCTCAACTTTCTACGACTCTGGCAATGCTAAATCCAGGTTCAGGTCCCAGGTCCAGCTCCAGCTCCAGACACTACATGTCACTTTAATCTCTTAGAAGTGTCACTTTTGCAGCTCTTCAAGTGTTTGTATGTTGTCTCTTTGCCTTTACGTGGGGGCGATGTAAACAATGTGCTGCCGCTAGTTGAATTTGAATTTTCAATTTTGATAAGCAACAAAAAGCATAATAACACATCAAATTGCATGCGGGGCTGTAAGGGCGAGCACGATGGCGAGGGCGATCAAGAGAAGAGACGAATTGAGGATACGAGTGCTTTATATACCAGATATAATACTATACGACCCAAGGTCTGCCCTTCGGATGCAAACCTTATGGTAATGAAGTGAAGCAGCTGTTTTTGAGAACTGAATTTAAATAAAAGTCATCTCACAGTGGGATAAGTTGCGTATAAAATTGAAAAAGAAATTCAGTTTCTCGGCTTTGATTTTTTACAATAGTCTCTGGGGATAAGTGGTAAACGAAATATAGTTTTCTCCCTATTTTAGTTGCTCTTCAGAATAATTTAGATAATGATGGTGCTATAGAGTTACAGTATAACTAATAGGTTTAGTTTTTTAATAACTACTCATATATATCCTACAGCTAATTATAATTCTATGTAGTTTTATACTCATTCACGAAACTATTCTTTTTTATACTCATTCACGGAACTGAAATGAGTATATTGGGTTTGTGCAATGTCAGTCTTGATATCCGTCTATCTGTCCAAATAAATGCAGACTTATAATTTGTCGTCTGATAAAGTGTCAAGATTTTCACGATCCGGCCACTAGGGGTGTGGCTAATTGGAAAATGAATTTTTCGGTATCTCAGAAACCATGGTTGTTGAAATGATAGAGAGTTGAAATTGGAAATGTATAGTCGGGTTGACAAAACAAGTTCAAAATGATATAGCGCATATATCTACGCAGATTGGAGGTGTGGTAAATTGGGAGAAACTGCATTTTCTGCAGTTTTAGAGCTAGAAACACAAAATTTAATTACTAAATTGATTTGCAGACCAAAAAAAAAAAAGGACCAAAAAAAAAAAAAATTTTATTTGCAATCTGTCTTATAGCTAAATAATAACAAAATTTACTAAAATTACCAATAGTTAACAAGTAACCGGATAGTTTCAAGTTCAATGAGCTCAATCCATACATTCACATATTTTCAGTTTTAGCTAACTATATTCCCTATTTAGCAAGTCCGGAACGGGAAATCGTTTTCGAAGCGGTCGGCTATTATTTGTCTGAGTGTGTTTTTTTTTTTTTTTTTTTTTTTTTTTGCACTAGAATTTTTGTTAGCATTCAATAAGAAATCTATGATATAAAAAAATGAATAACATATTTAAAGCCTATAATTCACAAATTTTTACTCAGCCTTAAATTAAAATTAAGATTAAAACAATTTTTTGTTCAGGCTAATAGCTTTTGTAGATTGAGTTGTGAAAATCAAAATATGAGAAGTCTTTCACTTATTATAAGACTCGTTACACTGTGCATTTCGTTACGATTTACATTAGATACAGCAGCAGCAGCGATACACTGCTACAGGCAGTGAGCTAGACAAGTTGACTGACTACTTGAACAATCAAATTCAATTTATGCCAACAGCCACACATTCATTTTCATTTTCATTTATAATTTCATATTCAGTTTTCGTTTCTTGATCAACACAAGTGACGCTGACGATGGGCGATCAAGTGTCGCTCGCACCTCAAAATTAGGCACTACAGTGGGACAGAGCAGCGGGGGCAGAGGTTGGATAGGGGGAGCTGCGTTGGAGTATTATAGCAGATTATGATGCTCTATTTGATTTAGACTTGATTTGGATTTATTATGACAATGGCGCCTCAAGTGCCGTTGCAGTGCTTATCTTTTGTTTGTGTTTCTATTTGTATTTGTATATGTATTTGTGTGTATTTGTGTGGGTTCATCCAAAAAAGCTTAAAATTACTTAAGTTTTCTTCTTCTTCTCTGCTGCTCATTTATTTTTTCTTTGTATGTGGGGTTATAGCAGTAACATCAGCTGAGGCCCCCAAATTATTACGACGCTGGACAAATAAACCAAACATAAACCCGAATTTCCATGTTGGGTTATAAAATGTTTCGTGCTATTTCACAAATGCATAAAAACGACAGAGAAGACGAAAAAATTCAACTTGGACTAGGCCTCACAGCAGCGCCCCGTTCCATGCTCATGCTCAAGCCCATGCCCAAGCCCAGTCCCAATCCCATCCGTGGCGCAGCACCAGGTGCAATGCATTGCTGTTGAGGGCTGCTTTGTTTTCGTCGGGGTTTACGGGGTCAGGTAGTTTCGGCTGAATGCCCGACCATTGTTTTTCATCCCGCTACAGGGAATTCAGCTACATAGACCAACAACAACAGCAGCAGCAACAACAACAATAACAGCAACGAGAACAACAACAGAGATTCTAACTACATACGCCAGCCAGACCGTCTCAGCGCAACTCACTGCTGCATGCGTCACAGGGATTAGGACTTGTGCAGGTAGTAAATTTTCCAAGCACGAGAGTCCCACAGCGCTACAAAAAGTCAGAGGGAAAAGAGACCAGAATAAAATGGTACTTGCTGTCAGATATATATATATATATATATATATGAAAAGCGGGTATACTTTGTAATATTCCATTTCCCAATTCTCCAACTTAAACTTTGCAAGTTACTGGGACAAACACTTAAAACATTATATTTTCCACAAAAAACTATTTTTCGTTATCCTTTTTATTTTTCGGTTGTAATATGATTGATAGCCTAGCAAAAAAGTAAGAAAAAGTGCCGATTCGCAATAATTTGTCTTTGCCGATATCCACGAAAGTGTGGAAAATAACCTTGCAGAGCTCAGAAAATGTTTCATATGAAAAAACTCCTGAATCCAGAGCTACTGCCGTAGCATGAATCTGCCAATTATTATCGTGATGCGAACAAAAAATAGTCCACGTGTTAAAAATTTACCACAGAGGGTCCTTTATAATATGGGCTGCGTTCACCTATAATGGAAATACTTAAAATTGTTGAGCTGTTGAGGTCTGTTTTAGTGACATTTTGAGAAGATTATTAAGATGGCGATCTTAATATTTACGCATTTTCCCGCAGGATATTCAATCATCCACACAGGAAAGGTCACTAAGGCTTATTTTAGAGACAACAAATATATTGCCAGAGCGCAGCCCGGATTCGGATATATAATTGAACAGTGTCATTATTCAAGCATGGGAATAATTGGACATCAAAATACTCCAAAACCTGATCAATTTTTTGCCAGTATGAATATTGAAAGGGTTAAGAAAAATTCTATTGATTCTTGTTGATTTTTTTCTATTTTATGGATACAAATTATGAATTTGTTCCAGTAACTTATTTCGTTTGGAAATATTTTGTTTAATTTATTTATTATACTTTTGTAAAAATTTTTGTTATTATGTTATTGTTATTATCCTTGAGAAAATTGATAATTTTATAAAGCTTAAGCAGCAATTTAGTTTTTTGAAATATCTTGATCGGTTCAGTTTATATAGTATATAGTTTATATAGTACAAAATGTAGTGTCACAGTAAATTACTGCGCACGCCTTATTGTCCTGCTCAAGTGCAGCAAGTTACAAGACGCAAGAGAGAAGGAGTTACAATAAGAAACCATCAGACTGAGACTGAAACACTAAATTGCGACATTTGAATATAAAGACCTCTTTTTTAAAAATCTAATTAAAGTATTTCATAAACTATCAATAGTAAAATATACGCAGAAAACTTATTCGACTTCACTTCACTTCGAGAACATTTCAAATCAAATTCACACACAAAATACCTAAATCTTGAAAATCTGTTGTAATCCTTTTGCCATAAAGTCGAATGGTATAAAACTGATGACATTATATTCTTTTTTTTAATTAATCAAATTAATTTTTTTTTATCCTTTTTGCATAAAGTTTGCTTTTCTTACTGTTAATGATTTGGTAACTTGTGTTAGAGTATTGTTTTGTTCGTTTTGATGCCATAGAAACCAGCTTCAAATTTTGCGTTATTAAATTTGCCAATTATTTTTAGGAGACTCATTTAAAGGCATCTTTGATTATTCCTATCAATATCAAATTATATTAAAGAAACACAACTTGTCTATTATTTTTCTTTGCGAAAATCATGTTTAATATGTGCGAAAGTTTTTGCGTTGGCCCTGACGATGGCTAATAAATCTAGGCTGTTAAGCCTTGTGATCTAATAATAAAAATACATTTACCCATTTGCCATGCTCGAGGAGAAATAATAAAAATGTCGCCCGCCTATATTAATTTTATGGGACCTCCATACCACCTAACTTCTTAACTTCCCCAAAACCCTCTTCATAAATTAATACCGATGAAACCGCTAGCGCGGCAAGTGCAACGTTTGCAACATTTATATATCGATCGATGTGACAGCTCAGAGTAACTTTAATGTTTCAACAATATTGTATAAATTGAGAGCATTTTACAAATAAGTTCTTTTAGACCGTACAAAAACACAATTCATGGGCTCATAATGTGTGCTTAAAATATTGAAATTTTTAAATGACTTCGGATGCGATAGTCGCATTCCCTGTTCAGAGGGACGACCTCGTAAATTTATATAGTATATATATAGGCTATTAAATAAATATTGATTAAATGATAGTTCAGCTTGAGCCTTCGACCAAATTAATACAATTTAGTGCATACACTATACCATTTCCATTTCTTGACACTTCTCGGGATACACAAGAAAACTAATTTGCTGCGATTATTATATGCTATCATATGAGATACGAAAATTGAATATTTTCTAAATGGTTCCTAATAAGTATACATTTTTGAAAAGCTTTTGTCTTTAATATATCAACATACTTTTTAAGCACTTCAAACAGGTGCTGGGCATCTTTTAGTCAAGCACTTTTCACTAGGGCACTTTAACTTGTCTCTGCTGTATCTGTATTGTTGTTGTTGTTGGATGGTCCTCCATGCACTTTGGTATCAAATTTCATGGCTTTCACAATGGGCCCACAGTCGAGTGCGTGTCGATGACAGATTTTCAGTCCGCCTGGGCGTCGATTTTCGTTTCGTTGAAAGTCATTTTTACTCATTTATTGTCACCGTTAGTGGGCGCAGAAGTGTATGTGTCTCTGTGTGTGTGTGTTTGTCAATGTATGTGTATCCTTACAAGTACATACACTGCGGGACAGCCAGCCAGAGCCAGAGCCTGGGTATTGATTCCACTTCCCGAGTCGCGGCGGGACGCCCAGTCAGTCAGTTAGCCCAAAGCCCAATCAACATGACTCAACAACAGTCATGTCCAATATATATATATATATATATATATATATATATATATATATATATATATATATATATATATATATATATATATATATATATATATATTTATATTTATATACATATATATATATATTTATATAAATGAAATACTCTTTCTCGTTTCCCTGCTATTCGGTCAACAGCTGGCTTCTCCTTTGGGGTCTGATTGTGTACTTATTAAATATTTAAGAGCTTGGCCTTTGTTTCAGACAACGCACCACGGCAAATACTTAATAATAATTTTTAACAACTGCCGCAAACTCTGCAGGTTACCATACCGTCATGTAATTCATTTTCATTGCCCCGATCCCAGACATCGCTTCTTTGATAAACTGCACGCACAGGTAAGCAGAGCGACTTCTCTTTCTTATGTGGCTCCCTGCCAATCGCTGAATTCAGAAGTTTGAGTCGCGCTCACATTTTAAATTATGGTTTGCTGCGTTTAAAATACAAATTACACGATACTTATGGGTATATATGCATACATTTCTTGCGCTCTGACTCATACGCATACTCATGCTCATAAAGCAAGTGGGTCAGCACAGGTAAGACACAATGAGTGCTTATTAAACGGTTCCCATTTGCTTATTGTACAAACATTTCTAAAGAAAGGCATTTTCATCGGTTCTCTGTTTCGTTTATTCTTTGACTCTGTGCTTCACACACGCAACCTTCAAAAGAAGACACTTTACAGTTGGGTCTACGAAGGCGCTTAATTATGGTTTCGAACCGATTCAGAAGTAACAATACTACAAAGTATAGGAAATACCCGATGATTATTTATTATTTATCATCTCACATGCAACAGACAAAAATGAAGTTGACAAGTGTTTCCGGCTTCAAATCAATATTTAACTTAAAGGATTGTCTATCAAGTTAAGCAATTTATTCGAAAAGATAATATAGACCCGATAATGTTTACTTTAATAATCAGCTTGGATACCTTTTTGAAATTTAAAGAAACTTAATTAGTTTAATAGTGGTAGTTTCAAATATCTTAAAAATAGTATTTAAAATAAAGAGAAATCGAAATGATTATTAACAGACATATATATATGTACATATATTTATATGTCTGTTGCTACCCTTTCTACTAGCTTAATACGTGACCTTTACCTTATAACAGGCATAAAAAAAAATCATAAAAATTTAAACAGTATAGAACTATATTTAACAACCGAGATATATAATTTTAGGAAAGCGTAAATTATTTATGAATTTTGACCAAATAATTTGTGTTAAAGATAATTATTTTTTATTTTTTGTATATAAGTACCACTGAAGTTGACATGTAAATTATAAAATTTCATCGCAGTTCAAATAATTTATACGACTCAGTTTAATTGTGAAAATTGTAAATTGTAAAAACTTCAATTTAAATGATTGGCGATATGCCGTTGTTCGTTCATAAATATATATACATATTTAATTATATATGTATATTTTAATAAAAAGGGAATAAGTTTTTATTTTTGAATTCGATTTCCAAATCATTTTAAAATCGCACAGGTTTTAATGCACTAAAGAATTAAGTGCTTCAACTCAAAGAAATCCTCAAAACTTTTATTTTAATTTTGAATTTCGTCTTTTCACAAGCAAAAGGAAATTCCTTTCAATTTCATTTAGCTTAACTGCTTCGGCTTTATGTTAACCAACTTCCAAGAAACAGGTGAATGAGAAAAACCTCTCTGAGTTTTGTACCCCCTTTTAATATTCATGCTCAGTTGAGCCGAAACATTTCCACTCATTTTGCAGCTGAGTTAACGCACTAGTTTATATATATATGAAAAAAAAAAAATAAATACAACAAAATAAAATAAATATATATATATATATATATATATATATATATATATATATATATATATATATATATATATATATATATATATATATATATATATATATATATATATATATATATATACATGTTTAAATAAATGTAGACATATATATATATAGTTGTTGATCCTTCTGTTGTTCGTTCATTTAGCGAACAGCTAGGACTAAAGCTTTACTTTAATTCATTCTTGCAATCTCTTTAGCTGGTTGAGGCTTCCTTCGCCAGGCATTCAAGTGTTAAATCTATTTGTAGTTGTTGCTCTGACAGTGGGTTACACACTAAGCCTTAACCCCTGACCCCTAATCCTCTTACCGCTTCTGCTGGCCACCTCTCGACTCTTCACTGTAGTACATTCAGCTAACACTCGTTTTAGCCGCAGTTAGCTGGCTGTAACCCGGGCGCCAAAAACTCTGCTTGGTTCGAGACAAAAAAACACAACAACATAAACTTAACTGCCATGCCAGGCATGCCTATGCGGACTTGCAACCCCCCTCACCACCTATCCCTCATCAGTGACTAGTAACCCCTCAACCCTTGCTCTGCCTCTGCCTCCGGCTGCTGGCTGCTGGCTGCTGCACATGCAACTGCTGCTGCTGCTGTAGCTGCATTTGTCGTCGTCTGATTTCAGCAAATATTTGCAAATTTACGTTGACTGTGTGTAACCCCAGCTTGGCCCGTGACGACGACCCCGCTGGCACCAACTGGAGGCGCAGGGGGATGGGGCCGCACAGTCCGGGGTGCGGTTGGCATGCCAGCGGCATTAGCGACAACTGTCGTAGAGTGGCACTTAATGAGCAACGGCTGCTGCTGCTGCTGTTGCCCCTGTGGCAGCTACTCTGCTGCAGTGGCCCGCATGCCACACTGTGCGAGCGAGACAGAGCAGCAAATAAAGTTGAAGTTATACACGCTGGCCATGCAATTGCCTGGCTGCAGCAAAATGTATCTTACGGATGCGCACAACCGTTCATTGTAACTGGTACAAGAGTCGCCGGTTGCCGTCGGTCGACAGTCGACAGTTGCCAGTTGCCAGTTGGCTGACTGCTACAGATTCTTCTTTAGCATTGCAGTAATTTGACTTGATTTGTTTAAGCTGCCACACACACACACACACACAGACACACACGCACAGTCGAATGGACCCCTACTAAATGACAAATGTGCCGCTGCCATATAATCGCATTAAAGACCAGTCGCTGCTGCTGTATATGTCATACTCATTAAATTTGTATTTATAATAGGCGGCAGTCAAATCGCCTTACTTTGGCTACGCCCGTGCTTAGCGGCAATAATGGTAATCAGTAATCATCGTCATTTTTCGATGGCATATAGGAAAGTGTCGCTGGCTGTTGTTGTAGCACTTGCTGCTGCTACTCCTGCTCCTGCTGCAGTTGCTGATGTTCCTTGACTAGCAAAATTGCAAAATTAATTAAATTTTTGCACAACTTTCGAGCGGCATAACAACTGATTACTTGTTGTTGCTTTAGCCGACTTTGTTGGATAACTTCAGTGCGTTGATTGGCGCGCTGTGGTTAGTGGTCGTCGTTCGTTCGGTCTATCGGTTTACCCATAGAATGGACAGCGGTTGGCGCGGCAAAGAGTTGAAAAAAAAAAACCAAGGAAAGCGGCAGGCGGTAGGCGGCAGATGGTTGGTGGCCCAACCCGCTCCATGCTTTAACATTTCTCGTACATGCAAGTGACAAGGCAATATCCGTCACGCAAACAGCAGCAACAGCAACAGCAACAGCAACAACTACAGCTACAGCAGCAGCAGCAAAACCCTGCCACCAACAACAGCAACGATAACAACAGCAGTCAAGCACAATGGTAAGAAATCAATGACCAATTTCGCCAGAGTTAATTTTTAAATTTTCTACGCTTAAATATATATATATATATAAATACAGTGGTTAAATCTTGGTATAAGGTTAGCTAGCCTCAGGCCCTACATCATATTGCATCATTTGCATAGAATCAATAAAAAAAAAAACAAAGAAATATTCAATTGAATAAAACTATATTTCAAGAGTTGACATAAGTATTTAGATAGCAGCTCCTAATTCGACTTTTTATTGTTATTAAATAATAATTAATCATACATATATCGTTTGTGAATGAATGAACTTACCCTCAGGTATCTCTCAAAATAGAATAACAAGAATAGATGCTTCGGTTGGAAAGTACCTGGAAATTATAAAAAGGAATATGTTAACATTCAATATAATTATTATTATTGCTACTATTATTACTATTATTATTATTATTATTATTATTTTTAATATTTTAATATGAACATTATTTTATAAGCATAGGAAATATATATGGTCAACTTTGGATTGCAATAACCAAATTACAATTAAGACTTAATTCGGAAAATCAAACTAAACCTTTTTGACAACACCCATACATCTGTCATATGCTTTCAGTATTATTTTCTAGGGATTGTTGCAATTGTTGTCAGCACGATTTTGTAAGGGTATTCGAGGGCAGTTTTGCCACATTTTTTTTTACACGGCAACTAACAACTGCTCAGTTCATAACTCAATTGTTAAGGATTAATTATCGATAGCTAGGCCATGAAAACTCTCATAAATTGCTACGCAACAATAAATTGGCATTTTATGAAGTGGCGTTGACTGTGGACAACATCAAAAGGCGCAATCACATTGACGCAATCTGGACGAGATTATGAGTCAACACATACCAATCAGCATATGGGATATATGCATGACGTTCATACATACATTTATATGGATGTAATATGCAAATTGAATTGGCCAACGAATTATTTTGGCCATTTAACTGCCATTATTGTCCACTGTGCGCGCTGTGGTTAGCTGTGGTTAGCTGTCCTGGTGAAATTATTATTCATCGCTTGTTGGGAACGACCACACGACGACGACGACGATGACGCCGCAGCTGGCGTTGACAGCGCTGCCGCAGTTGGCGCACGAGTTAATTACGGTCCATTAGACTGCACAAGGGGTGTTTATTACCACATCAGTGGCGCCGCCAGCGCCACCACCAGGACACGAGCCAAGCGAGCCAAGCGACATACAACATGATTGAAACTAGAAATTTGCTGGCTAGCTCTTTGTGCATGGCTCCGTGTGTGTGTGAACATGAAATCAGTTAGAAAATCAGCTTTGACATGGAAATTGCGTCGCGCTGCAAACATCAAGTGAGAAACCACCTAAAGAACAATTCATTGAAGGTGCTCATTCGTTCGCTTCCGACCGATTCCTGATGAAGATCGAAAAGCTTTCGTCACGCACTTTACTAATTGCTTTAGGATCCCAAACGAAACCTGGGCATAGTGTGGACAAAGACTAACAGTAAACCATTGTTGGCCACCAAGACTGGCGACAAAAATTTATTAAAATATTACGCAAGACTGGGCAGCCAGTTTGTCCGTTTTGAAAGTGGGACCCGAACAGAGAGAGAGAGAGAGAGAGAGAGAGAGAGATGGAGGGAGAGGTAGATGAACTTGTGTTGTGTTTGCATAAAACTTTTTGCCAAACAAAACTTAGCTTTTCCCTTGTCAAACCCAGAGCCTTGCTTCTTTTTATACCCTGAACCCATTGAAAATGGGAAATCAGGGTATAATGGTTTTGTTAAATGTATGTAACAGGCAAAGGGAGGCGTGGCAGGCCCCATAAAGTATATAAATTCTTGATAAGGCAGGCCCCATAAAGTATATAAATTCTTGAGTCCTTTTAGCCGTTTCCGTCTGCCCGTATGTATAAGCACGTCAATTTCAGAAGATATAAGATATATTCGTAGCCCGCACGTATCGAGTTTCTTTCCTAAATTCGACAACTACATTGATATTGATATATTCATTAAAACCTTATCGAAAATCAGTTAGAAATTATATTTCCTAATCCTTTAAACCAAGAGTTTCCATATTTAAAATATAGTTTCGTATGTATATTTTAGAATTTCGATTTTTATTTTTTACCCTTACCTCCAAAATCCTCCACCTTCCCTCCAAATTTTCAAAAATGCGTACTTTAAATACTAGAGACTGGTCCTTTTCAAATACACACATTTTAATAATATTATCACGGTAAAGACCGTCCATCTACAAGAAATGTTATTAAACAATTAAGTTCCCATAGTAAGTCCACAGTGCAGCCCATGCCTGATTTTGGTTCTTGTATAGGCATAAAAGAAGCGAAGAATAACTAAAATTGAAATATTAGTTCTTTGAAGGGTTCAAGGGATCTCGTAGTCGAGCAGTCCCCACTAGATCTTTCTTACTCGTTTTTTTGTAGCCTTAAAGTCTTGTTTTAGCCTTAGTTTAAAGACATATATATAATGACATTACTCATTCTATATGCTTAAAATTCAGATGCGTTTTAAAAATCATTTCCCAAACCACCTTCCGGGTCCTTCTACTTATTGTTCAACCTTGAACAGGGTATTGTCAAGTTGGAAGTTATCGACTGACAAGTTCTTGGGGAGCATTTTTTATTTTGTGCGTTCGCCGCGCAAATTTTCAACAAATTTAGAAGAGCGGAAATTGCAAAGCATTCAGCGAGTTGAGTTATTTGTACGACTGCGTGCAGTGGGCGGCCGGTCGGAAGTAGAGGGGAGTGGGAGGGACAGGAAAAGTTTTTTGCTACCCCAAGAGTTTGGCATACGGATTTCAAATTGTACGAGTTTTGTTCTGCGGAATGGTTGGGGCTGCAAAGGCGTTGCAGCGTCGACAAAATAAAAAGTTTTCGCGTTGTTTACATAACAAAAGCAGCTATGCGGGAGGATGGCTGGAGCAGTAAGCCAGTGGAAGGCAAGGCAGGGGATTTCGTTTGGGTGGCCTGTCAATTTGTGCATTGGAATTTAACAACATTCAGTGCTCGTGCTGCTCGTGCTGCCCAGCTGCATGCACATAAATTGAAGTTTTATTGTTGCTGCTGCTACTGGCCATAAACAAAGTAATTAAATGCAAAAGCCAAGCAGTCAACAACAACAACCATATCGACGACAACAATAACACGGACAAGACCAACAAGAACAAGGAGTAGCCAAACGCAATTAAAGAGTTCAGAAAATGATTTTTTGTTTGGCTAACCGAACGGATCCATCTCTGCTTTATATCACATCACATGTGCCCCAAACGCAAGCAAAAGGCGCAAAGGCGTAAAATTGAAGGCAAAAAAACAAAAAACAAAAGAAAAATTTCGGAATGCTGAATATGGAATGCTCTTGTATTCAATAAGGTTGGACTTGATTCAAAAAAGTTCATTTGATTCTATTTGGTGTACAACTTGTTTTTACAATTTATATAATAGTTTAATATAGACAAGCAAAATATACAATAATTGGAGCAATTTTTACAAAGCCTAGATTTTTATTTTTATTTTTAAATTAATCAAATCAAACTAACAAGATGAAGTATGTAAGCATTGTATAGGCGTTCCTAACCTGCTAAATTCTTGAGATAAATCTGATTACAACTGAATGCTAGAATATATTTAAAAACAAAAATTGTTACAAATAATAAAAAGTTTTCTAATGTTCTATAATGTCATTCATTTTAAAATTTATAAGGAAACATATTCAATACTGATGTATACAAATTATTGTATATTAAAACATTTGGCGAACATATTTCATGAGTCACGTACAAAATCAAATCTTCATAGGTCCTCGAGCGAGCGTCTAATGAAAAGTAAAATTTTCATTGGCTGTTGCCGTTGCTGCTGCTGCTGCATGCAAATAAACAAGACTTCAGCAACGCGCCGCTAATTGACGCGACTGCAGAAATAGCGACGCTGACAGAGACGCCAACTGCGACAGCGTTGCAGCTGCAGATGGAGACCAGCAATTGGAGTAGCGGCTGTTGACCGTTGTTGTAGCTAACTGACTGCCTGACGAGCTGAGTGACTGACGGAGACTGCCTGATATGTTAAGAGATGAACGCGTGACACGATTTACCGACACGATACTCAAAAGGTTTGTTGTAACAAAATGATGAGAGTGATAGACGCTTGACTTTATTATAATTATATGAACTTCATTTGTTTAATTGATTTCGCAGCGGATATCAGGAGACATTCGGTAGATATAGTTAATTATGTCTCCTTTTCGAGATTACACCCAATTAACCACTTAAGTTAAATTTGTTTATTGTATTTTTTTTTTGGGGCTTTGTGGCGGAAATTGTTATAAAACATTTCGATACAGCTTTGCGACATTTTATGTTTCGAATTGATTAAATTGATAGGCGTTTTATGATTCAAAGTTACTACTGAAAGTTTTGCTTCAAGCTTACCGATTTATGGCCGACTCACGCACACATCTTTAGATCTTGATCTGCCGCCGTCAGCTTTTCTTTTCTGTTGCTTCTTAATTAACAACAAGTGACAAGATTTGTTTGCAATTTATTCAAGCGCAAAGAAATATTTGTCAGATATGTGTGCAGGTATAAGTACGAGATGTGGAAGAGGCAAAAACTCGGCTCAATCCACCAAAATTAATGGAAATGGCGTCGAATTGTAAACTCAGCAACTCGACTATGTGACTAAATTTACGGTTGTATCTTAGATTAGTGGGCGGCATCAACAATACCCATGAGAATTAACATTTACAATACAAACACACACTCACACATATATGTATATACATATATATATTCACCCACACAATTGTCATCATTATGAGAGCGAGCAACAATCCATTTAGCAATGTTGTACGAACAAACAAAACTTTCCACCATTTAGTTTTAATTTTTACCACAACTATTTATGAGTATTCCCAGAAAAATAAACTAAACTCCTAAAATAAGGGAATCTAAATAGACTTGTACACTAATTTTACAGCTTATGCTGAATTTACAAATTAGTACGTTTGTTTTTCACACAAAACTAAAATTCGAGCTTAGAGCACAAGAAATGTTTTGCTTAATTATAAATAAGCTAAGTAGCTTATGCTAATTTGAAATTTTTAGCATTATTCTATTTTTAAATTTCTGAGATAGAAAGGTATGTTTAACGTGAAATAGAGTGCAATGTAAGGGAAAACTAAACAAGATTTCCAACAATATGGATAAGATTTAAGAAATAGAGTGCAATGTAAGGGAAAACTAAACAAGATTTCCAACAATATGGATAAGATTTACGTCACAATTTTATTATTTTTAAGCATGTTTTATTATAAGAAAACTATTTTTTATATATTAGATTCTCTTACTTGGAAATCAAGTTTTGTAATTAGGCTGGCTACTTTCATAAACGAAGCCAAGATTTGATTAAATTCTTTTCAACAGCAAATTGGGGTAAAATTAATAATAACTGCATTCGGTAGCATAACTCATTTATCATATATCAGGCATCATTAATCAAAACTGTCTGTAGGAAAAGTGTGAAATTTAGTTGGAAAAATACCTTTTATATGACAGTAGGCTTATGATTATTTTTTATGTGCATGGCCTGTTCAAGAATCCTATTACAGTGATCACTCGAAAGACAGACACTTTATGAAGAGCAGGAAATTGCTCGGCTGCAAAGTGCTTCATACATTAATTCCTTATTACATTCTTCAAGCTCTCATTTTTGAGACCAATATTTATTTTATATATAGAATTTATATCAGTCAACAGTAAAGGAAATATAATTCTATTATTCTTCAAAATTAAAGAAATATTATGGAAATATGGAAAAATATACTTCAATAAAACCACATTTAGACTTATAATCAAAGAATACTTAGACTTGTATATTATGTATGACTTGTCTGATTATATTAATGTAATGCCCCTAATCAGTGTATAAGTCTTTAAAAAACTTTGCAATGCCTCAAAAGCGTGTGTGAGCTTTGTAAATAGACTTCTTGACATAATGAGTTTTTAGTGTTTGGCAGAACAATTGCTGGCACAGAAGCTCCGCTCTTTTGTAATTCTTTTTAGCATATCACTTGCCTCTGAAGAAAATTAACAAATTCTGAAAAAAAATTCATAAGTTGTGTAGTCATAGGCACAGGTCGGTGCTAGCCACAGCCGCAGGCATTCATTTTTTAGTCATTCTCTCTTTTTGAGTTGCCAGAAAAACTAACAGAAACAAAATAAAACCGAAAATTCAGTTAGACATGACGCTCACTTCATTTTCTGCCACATAATGCGGCACTTTCAGTAATGCACCTCATATATGCAAAAAAAAAAAAAAGTAGTTGCTTAGCGTTTTCAATTTGCTTAGAGTACGTCCGTCCGCCTATCCACCGTGCAAGAGCTGGTAATGGCTTTTGCTGCTGAAGCAGGTAAAATGGCAGCAGATAAATATAACGAAGCAGCGCGGCGACTTCCCGGAATGATTTAAATGCAAAGTGTACATTTTAACACGCGGCTGGCTGCCAATGACAAACAGCCCCCAAATCCCAACCCCACCCCCTCTCCCTCTCCCTCTTTTTCTTTTTCTTTTTCTTTATTTCAACCCCTCCCTACTCCCTTGCCCACAAGCAAGACGGCCAAGACATTGCCACAAATGAAGCAATTGCAGCACAGCACACAGCAACCAGGCGCGGCGGCAGCAAAAACTATAAAAATGAAGTAATATGCGAGGCAACAAAAAATGGTAAGAATAACTTATTAGTTGACGATCAAATACCCTAGAGACACATATAACTCAAGAAGTAATAGCAATATTTAAATGTAATGAAATTAATGTTCTGTTTTTATCAAAGTCTAAAAGTGTACAAAGCTCCAAGAAACATAGCAACAAGTATGTATATATATATATATTTATATATGTATATATGAATATATTTATAAATTTATATATGTATATGTATTTTTCCCTTGTATTTCTAATTTTTTATTAATTTTTAAAATTTTTATATGCGTGAATCTATTTTGAAACCCAATTTTTGGTCATTTAATAAAAGCCAACTAAAATATATATCTATATAAAAATAAGCATAAAGGAATATATAAAGTAGCTCAGCTCAATTCTGTGATCTAAAATACATATATGTATCTATAGTAAGGTTACTCATATTATAATACCCTATAAAACAGCATAAATAAGCGGAGGAAGTGATAGAATAGAGAGAGAGCATAAAACTACTTCATTGCTCTGGGTGAATGTGTCGGGTTGGGAGCATCTGAAGAGAGAAAAACGGCAAATGGGGCGAATGGGGCAACGGGCATGAGGCACATGTTTGGGGCAAGTGGCTGTGGCGTCAGCGCAGGGCGACGCCACAACAAAACATAAATTCCAATGAAATAAGTTGATTTATGCTGCTGCGCGCGCCGTGAGCTGACAGCCCAGAACAGCAGAGCAGAGAACAGAGCAGAGCTAAAGCCAAAAGCGAAGGCAATGGCAAAGGCCCAGACCTGAAGTAGAAAACCATCTATCCATCTGGCTAGGCTCTGTGCAGTGGTAGCAGCAGCGGCAGCGGCACCAGCACCGGCAGCTCATATGCCATATTTCTCACATATATATAGATATGCATATATATGTATGAATATATATATATATACATATATCTGATATATACTACTCACTACTCGTACTCGCACTTCAGCAACGATGCGCTGATCGTTGACGTGCCGCATGCAAAGTCAAAAATAACTGAGAAGAAAAAAAACGAAACAAGTGAAGGAAAAAGTGAAATAAATTTTGTGCTATGCGTCTTTCCCTCGCTACTTTGGTTGCTGGGCGCTGGGCGCTGGGCGTTGGGCAATGGAGGCGTGCCACTTGGCGTTGATTGAATTATATTTTGTGCAGAGGATAGCATAAAAATCAAATGTGCCCATCCGTCCCCTCCTCCCACCTCCCTTGGTCATTGCTGTTTTGTTTTGTTTTTATTTTTTTCTTTTCCTTCTCCTTGTTGTTTGTGCCTTTGCACAATCAAGAAGCTCACGGCTTAGCGATGAGCACGTGACAAATTAATCATGCCACGTTAATCACGAAGATGACGGCACAAAAGTTTGCAGCACGCGCTGCAACAACAAGCAGCAATACAGGAAGGAAGGAAAAGTGAAATAATAAACTTCCTTTGCCTTTTGCCTGTGCTGCGCTTAATTATACAAATTTGTGCAGATTCTACACAAAGGCGACTTCTAGACTTATTAAAGTTGGAAAGAGTCTGTCAAAATAAAAAAAAAAACGGTAAATTAAATAAGAATCGGGAATACAAAATATTTACTATACAATCTGTGCATAAATTATACAAAATAAATTATTTAATCAAAAGCTCTTCTAACTAGTCATTGATGTAGATTTTCAGATCCTACTTCTTTGAAAAACTTAATGAAATGTTCATGTAACCTCTTCAGGACATTTTGTTGCAATGTCGCAGTCCTAAAGTTCTTTTGTTTGACGGTTTCAATCAACGTATTGCCTTGAGTTCAAACTTATAATCAAGCGCAATTTAATAATACAAAATAAAAACTTTAACAGAGTCGTATTTGAAATTTTTACAGGTTCAGTCTGGAGTTCCACACGAAGTCTATTACCCCATATGCCCCAATCAAATCAAACAAGCGACTGCGCTTGGACTGCAGTATGGGCTGTATTATGAGAGAACTTATTTGTTGAATATATTTTTTTGTAGTGGGACTATCTTCATCAAACTTTCAAAACTTTATAAGAACACTCAAATGTGTGTATTTGCCAAATCACAAGTCTCTAGTATTTGATATAAGGTTTTTTTTGTTAATTTTGGGCATGGTATCTAAATTCTATAAATTACAAAAATCTTTGTATTCTGTTTCTTTGTATTTGTTGATCTAAAGTCCCTAAGTCTAACAGTATTCAAATAATGCCTAAAAAACGAAATAAAATTATCGATTATTGTCGAAAAAAAAAAGGGGAGGAGTTTTCGAAAAATATGATAAACTCGTACTGCGTATGGTATAGACGAGTACATATGTAGGGTAATTTCAAGTCTCTAGTATTTGTAGTTTAGGAGATCTTTGCGTTCATACGAACGGACGGACGGACGGACAGACGGATTATGGGGTCTGCCAAGCTTCTCTGCCTATTACATACATTTTCACAAAAAACTTATACGCTGATTTCCCATTTTTAATGGGTTCAGGGTATAATAAAAAACTCAAAACTTAAATAACAATATCTAATACGAAATCAAATTTTCATTTGTTTTATACAATTTACTCAATTTACTCATTTTTTTTTCAAACTATTTTCGTTTACACTTGCAGCCCAATTTTAAAGCCTAATTTCGTTCATCAATCGTATCACACACTCATCTTTAATTTTAAAAATTTATGCTTTCATAAATAGAAAAAATTACCAAAAATTCATCAGTTGCGCTTGGCCCACGCGTTGTATACGCAATGTGCTTGAACCAAATAAGAACAGCCTCTGCTTTATGAGCATGTTTAGATCGAAGTGTAGATCATGAAATTATAATCCATTTAATTAGCCATCCGACTCACTGACTGACTGGATGAGGAACTGTTCGTAGCAATCAAAAGCACATTTCCACTGATGTTGAAATATGCTAACATAAATTCATACATATATATATATATGTTTATGTATATACATATAAATATTCTGCTTTTGAAAATTCTGCTTTTGATTTTCTGTTAGCCATCTCCAACAGGGGTCGCTGGGGCTAGCATGTGTTGGACTCATTTAAAAAACAGTCGAACAGAGAAAGAGCTCACCCAGGGATCAACAGAGTGGAGAAATGCATATTGCTCATTAGACTGGGCGCGCTTTGATGTTAGTCGTGGGGCAGCTGATTGATTATGCGAGCTTGCCTCGTTTTCATTTTCAATTCAAGTGATTTGCATACGCACCGACCACCAGCAGCAACAACAGCAACAACAACAATCAAGGTGTTGTAAGCACAGAGAGAGCCCCAGGTTCGTTATGGGCCAGGTTATGTGTCAGTGTCATAAATTCCTGGCCGACTCGCAATCAACTTGCCAGACATGTCGCTGCGCAGACGCAGACTTTTGAGTCGTTGAGGCCATTTCATTGGCTTCATTCGCTTCAGTTCGCTCAGCCGACAAGTTGTCAACGTTTAATTTCTACTTTTATCCCGTCTTCTGATTCACTGTGCGGCATGCACCTGCGCGATAAGATAAGATGTGCCCCAAAGAAGCGGAGCGGGCGGGGCTGATGAGACTAGCAACGTTGTTGTCGTCGGCTTTTGACTTTTGGGTGACTCCAATCTGCGGTGACATTCGGCTTGTAAGTAGCTTACCTTTGTGCTGCCCCATGTCGTAGTTGTTGTTGCTGTTTGTTGTTTTTGTTATTTCTGTTGTTGTTGTTGTGGTTGTTCTTGTGATTGTTGTTGTTGCTGCTGCTGTTGTTACTGTTGTTGTTGTCCTATTTGATGTTACTGTTAATGTTAATGTTGTTACTGTGTCCACTGAGGGAGAATGGCGGTGGCAGGAGAGAAAGGAGAGTGGTGCTGGTGGTTGTAAGCTCATGCTGCTGTTTCTTTGAAAATGTTTGCCCAGGGAATTGTAAAAAAAAAGAATTATGGAATTGAGTTAACTTGACTTGGCACAGCTATTGGAGTTGACAGGACATAGCAAACGCTGCAAGAAATGCAAACAGTTAAAAGGATTTTCGATGGTAGTAAAGGGTGAAAAGCTACAAGGTTACAAAATGGAATATTTACTGAGTAGTTAAGAGGCGGAGCTAGACTTTAAAGGTTAACAAAGTAACAATGAAAATTGAATGAAAAGTAAGGTATTGTGGGGATTCACAAATATAAATAGAAAGTAGAAAAAGATTTTTAAATAAATAAACTAAAGAATTTAGACAAGGTTAATAGAGTACAAGTTCAATGTCTATTGCAGGTGGTAACGTTCTTTCCACTTCAATATCAATAAATTCTCATTAAAATCAGGTACATAAGTATATAATTCCTACAATATTTCATTCCTATCACTAGGATATTGACCTTTACTTTAAGGGCCTCCACCACACCTGGCCCCATGACATTAATGTGTTTGAGCCGGCCCTGAATGTTCATATCTTCATATCTATATTTATCAGATTCTGGGCCTAAACTAAACTTTTTACGCGAGGTTAACGTAATGTCAGAGCATTGTTACCTGTCATCCTTCACATCTGTGATTCGTAGAGCTGAAGTTGAGGCCGCAATAGTCCAAACAAAATGGAGCGCAATGTCTGAAAACGTAGACCTAATCCTTTCAGCCCGCAAAGAGGTAAACCATGTAATTATACATGCATTTGGGGACGCGCCCGAATCCGAAATCAGTCGCACACAAAAAAACATTTCTAGCAAAGTGCGAGGTGTAAAGGTGGTAGTATGGTGTGGCCCAAGCACTTTACATATTACTCAGCGCTTTACGAAGGGAGTAGATGGGAGTGCGGGGAGAGCGGGGGAAAGGAAGCGATAGACGCATCGCATTTCCAATCAAAGTTCTTGTTGATGGGGACTGTCGCGTCGTGCTTAATGTTTTAATTTTGAGCCATTAACAGCTGCATATTTAGCAGGCTGGGCTGGCATATGCCACAAGCTAGGCGGGTGTAGATGTGAGCGGGGTTGGGTTTCAAGTCATGTACATTTCGACATTTGCCGACATGCATTAAACAGCAGCAACAGCAGCCGCACCGACAGCAGAAGCAACAGCAGCTACGACTCTCGGAAACAATGCCATTAGATATATCGCGCCGAGCGACGCCCATTTTTTGCACATTTTTGGTTGCCTTGATGTATTCAAAGGCTCAATGCCCACCCTCGCAGTCAGTCGAAAATGCACACACGTACACACACAAAGACAGTCACACACACACATCATGAAACGTATTTCAACCCCTAACGCAGTTCAGCGGGCATCTTAGCCCAACCCCACGCTGAGGTTCGCTTCGACGGCGCAGCAAAAATTAAAAGCATTAAAAATGCCCAAGGCACAGGCACAAGAGGTAAAGTTGAGCAAGTGTGGACGATGGCAACGATACTGGTTTAGGGCGTGGCAGAATCGGGCTGAAGCGCTGCGTTAAGGTGTTGCCGCAGCAATAACCTTGTCCGATAAAAACAACCTATATAAATGGAGCGATTAGAGCTGATCAACTGCAAGATACCAAGAGAGCACATCTAGCTCGATGATAATTAGGCTAATTTACCGTTTAGGTTTATTATATCATTTGTTCCCCATAATCACAAATCAAACTTAAAATTTTTTTTTTTTTAAATCCATTAAAAATATCTTTCTTATCAATGCAAAACTCGAAAAATACATATTGTCTTGATTGGAACGAAATTGGAAAATTTTTAAGACATTTATTTAAGACATAGCTCCCATATAATATCGACTTTATCAACCGCATTGAAAATTCAGTAAAGCTGATCGAATTAATATTTTAAAGTTACATTCAGTTGGATAAACTGAAGATTCCATATTGCGCTACAGTTATACAATAAATCAAAGGACCAAAACAATTATAACTTTCTGAGTGAAATAGCATCAGAGGATTGCAGTTGTTATATCTGATCACAACCAAGTGATTCTTATTCATCATATTTATTCAAGAGGATTCTATTATTTAGATTCGTTATTTAGATTCTCTGCAGCACCCGCATCAGTTCAGCATACCCTTTGCCGCAATCGCAAGTTTTAGGCATGAAAAGAAACCGAAAAGACTATTCCAGTTAGCCCACCACATAACTGTTCTCCCCCTCTCAGAGAACACCGTAGCGACAACAAATCGTTGTGGATTTTTATGAGTTTCCTGAACCAAACCTTCACCAACGCTCATCAAACCCTGCCCCTGCCCTAATAAATTCACTGTGCCCTTTCCTATGGCAATGTTTGTCTTCTGACAGGCAGCAAACAGATTGTATTTGCCCCGTAACACGTCTGGGGTTGTTGCATCTGATCCAGCTCTCATACATCTATGTATGCTTAAGTCCAGGTTGGTGGTGGAACGGAAGCTGGGCGATGAGAAAGGAGTCAGACGAAGAGAGAAAGGGAGTGGCTGCAGTGCGTGCGGCCGCAATAATTGTGCTAAATCCATTTGGGCGTGCCGTGGCGGCTGTAATTTAATTTAAACGACACTTCACTTGCAATTTTAAGTTGGGAATTCAAAAAACCAAAATCGAAAAAGGAGAAAAAAGGAACCCCTGATGGTACTTTCGCCAGTCCTACGCCCCTAACGCAGGCCAACTCTGATTGAGTGACAAATGCGCCGTCGAGACAAAGTCTAATGAGACCCGATATAACGTTGCATTCACGGATACTTTGGCGAGGCGCATCCGACATTTTAAATAACTATAGCAAAGTGAACCGGAAACATCAGCAGGGTCATTCATTCACCACGGGCACATACGCACACTCATGTGTGTGTCTGTGTAAATATCTAGGTTGTGCCTCCACCTATTTGCTTTTGGCTTTTATTGCACCGGGCATTGGTTATTGGGCAGAGGGCAATAGATTGAAACATAGAACCCTAGACCCAAATATATATAAACAACCACCGCCTGACAATGAGATCCGGTGTTGGAGGGCAATGCGCCCTTTAACTTCAACTGTTGATGTGCACCTCTAGTGTCGATATACCCTGCAAACGTTTAAGTGAGTAAAATAGAGTATGATCAAGGCTAACGCAGAACAAGTAAGAAAGCTCTAGTCAAAATTCCCTAAACTCTTCAATGAACTGATATCACACATGAAACAGCACATGAACACACACAAGGGCAAGGGCTGCAGAGTAATAAAAATAAAGCAAATGCTCCAGAACATGTATTATGGATTTATGTAAGTTTTTATATTTGTAGTATTAATGTATTATAAACTAAAAGTATTTTGTATATGCATTCACATTCAAACTTATTTTCAGTTCTGTATATTCTGATATTCAGTGTATCGATAAATATCGATAAGTATCAATACTTTCTTCATTGCAGAATATTCCTTCTATTTCTGTTCCTCTTAACATAGGGTATCTACAAGTCAATCAATTTTCTTTTTCTACTAATAGTAGTTTAGTTTTTAAGGCTGAATGGTTCAAATCGCTGTGGGTTTTCATATTTTTTTCACCTTATCAGAGACCCCAAAAGACCGTGTTAAAGATAAGCTGCAAGCTTTCATTCTCTGTTCTACTAACGCTTACACACACACACACACACACACACACACACACATTGCCGCACATACGAGAACACATACATAAATTATTATTATTGATTTCAGGCGGGGAACTATTCGATAAAGTGCATAGAAATTACACCCCATGGGGAACTTCATATTGCTCACGTTGTTTCCGGTATATTTATTTATTTTTCTTCTTTTTCATTTATGGGTGAGTTTCCAGTATTCGAAATGTGTCGACATTTGCTTGGGAAAAAAAATTGTTTTTTGATAAGCTTACAGCTACGATTAGACTTACCCATCAGGGTAAATAGAAATATATATGTACGTATTTATTTATATATATATATATATGTAGGTAATAGGAAATGTCCACGAAACTATGGCACCAATTTAAATCTGAATGCAATTGGATAAAAGCCAAATATGCGAGACATCATGAAATGAGAATTTGATGGAAACAAGTGATAATAAGCAGCTCTACGAATATGTGAATGATGAAAAGCAAAATATAACTAGTAAGAGTGCTCTAGTCCAGACTGCTCCACTGGGAGATAGAAGTTTTGGCAATATCCTTAAAAAAAACTACAAAAAAAAAAAAACAAGTAAGAAAGCTCTAGTCGAGACTGCTCGACTACGACATCCCCTGACCCCTTCCAGGAAGTATTATTTCAATAATTCGTCACTTCATTTGTACTTACACATGCACACACACACATACAAACATACGCACGCACGTATAAACAGGCATGGGCTGCTGTGTAGGCTTACTATGGGAAATTATTTGTTTAATAACTTTTTTTGTAGACATACAATTTTGATAAAACTTTCAGACCGTGATAATAACATTAAAATGTGTGTATGTACCAACTTACAAGTCTCTAGTATTTGAAATACGGTTTTTGCAAACTTGTAAGGAAGGGGGTGCTATGAGGGGTGGGGGTGAAATATGACAAAACCCAAAATTCTTAAAAATACATATGATTCTACATTTTAAATTTGGAGACTCTATCTTTAAAGGTGTAGAAGATATAATTTTATAACTGATTTTCGATAAGGTTTTTATCGATAACAAAAAAACAGAAGCAGTTATCGATTTTTAGAAATAAACTTGATCTGCGCGTGCAATATACGGACCTACAGCTTCAAATTTCAAGTCTCTAGCTCTTATATCTTCTGAAATCCACGCGTTCAAACATACGGACAGACGGACATACAGACAGACAGACAGACAGACAGACAGACGGTCAGGGCTAAATCGACTCAGCTCGTCGCCCTGATCAAGAATATATATACTTTATGGGGTCTGCCACGCCTCCTTCTGCCTGTTACATACTTTTAACAAAACCATTATACCCTGATTTCCCATTTTCAATGGGTTCAGGGTATAAAAAAATATATACATAAAACAAAAATTGAAATTCATTAAATATATTTAAAATTTGGAGACCCTAGCTCTAGAATGTAGGATATATAATTTTTTAACTGATTTTGGATAAGGTTTTAATCGATAACAATACAAGTAAGAACGTTGCAGTCAGTACGAAAAGAAATTTCAAGCCCCTCAAGACATAGGTACGACGCATTCATACATACGGACAGACGGAAAAATAGACGGATAAGGCTGAATTGACTCAGCTCGTCGCCCTGATCAAGAGTATATATTCTTTATAGGATCCGCCACACATCCTTCTGCCTGTTACATACAATTTAACTTTTTCAATAGGTTTAGGGTATAGCATAACAGAAAAATCAGACGGAAAATTAAGCAATTAAATTAATGAGAGGAAAGTCAACGCCATGCAAATAACAAAGTTGAGCATTTGTGAAAGCTTCTCGTGAACCTAAAATCATCTGTCCAAACATATTCTAAATAGGTATTGAGATTATGCATAAAAATAGAAATAATATTTTTTTTAAATGCTATAAAAATAATCAAAGATAATAAAAAGCAGAACATCACAAGTTTTCAACGCAGCATAAAAATCAAGTAAAAATGTAATCGGGCGCTATCGACTGCATATTACTTGCTCATGGTCAAAACGCTGCCAGCTCCAAAACATTGGAAGCATATCAACAATATAATATCGGGAAAAATCCATCACTTCATTAGATGAAGCAGACAGACGGACGGACATTGCACAAAACCAATATACTCATTTCACTTCGTGAATGAGTATGAAACATGAAAATCAAATCAAATTTGACAAAATATTTACGATATTTGAGCAGAGCAGAACAGAGTAAAACATGACAGCTATGTCGGATATGGAGTCGTAAGCTTACATGATTCAGTTCTTTGATCTGGGCTGATGGCATACAAATAGTTCTGAGCCGTTTTCCGTTGTTAAGCCAAAAGAACTTTCACTGTTGACCGAAGGCAATGTGTCTAGAAATTTTTGAGACATTGAATAATATTTTCTTAATTGTGCATTGAAAGCAGCTTTTGGTAGACAATTTATGTGCGCTTTCAATTTTAATTGTGTAAATAAACAACTATTAGCGGCACCAAAATGCGACATAATTGTGCTGTAATCCTAACTAATGAACCGACACAAAATACAAAGTCTTCCATAGAAATGCAAATGCAAAGCCTCAACATCGACCACCAGGTGTCGAGTGTCTCACGGTTCCTCTGCTGTGGCTTCTACAACTTAAGAGTCACCTCCTCTGCATCCAGCTCCCATTCCTCCTCCTCCTCTGTCTCCACTCTCCTCTGGCATTTACAAATAAATAGAAACATTTTGTGGGCCAGTGTATTAAAATGCAAATCAAACAAGCCCGTAAAATTGAAAATATTTAATTAAAACGCCGCGACATATTCGAAAATTAGGCACAAGTTCTCGAAAATCTTGTCGGACTTTCCACGCTTTCATTTGGGGCCTCCAGCTCAAGACGTGGGCTGTCGTTTTTTTTTAAATCTTGTTCGACTTTGTTGTTGTTGTTCTTCTTCTTCTATTTTGTTATGCTTCATTTTTTCTGTGTAGATAACTGCTTACAGCCTTAAATATTTGGCTACAAAGCCCTTCATTCATCAAATAATTTATTCAGCTGCCTGCAGCTTTTCAATACTCTACACGAAAAAGTTCAATTGCGTCTTTAAAATATATATCTTTTGGAATATGAAATATTAAAAAGATGTTCGAAAATTTTGTACTTTTTCAACAACAAAATTAATAAAAAATGTTCTTCTTTAGGAACGAAATTTAATTTAAGATTATCAATGAATTGAACTTGAATCGGTTCTTTTGCTTGAATTTTCCGTGTTTATATACCACAAATAATATCTCATGAATTTAATTACGCTAAAAATAAAATTAATTTAAGACCACAGCAAAAGTCCAATAAAATTATTTGTGATAAACTGTAAATAAATAAATCTGCGCTCTACAAATTTCCCAAGGTATGCGCCTGTTAGAGTATTCCAGCTGCATTATTTTATCATTTGCTTTTATTGTGATTGGACTTTTTCTGTGTAGGCAGTGATGAGGCAGCTGGAGACACCAAAAACAACAACAATAACAATAGCAACAAGAGCAGCTCGGATGGCGACAATGTGACAACAACAACAATGACAGCAACAACAACAGTAATATCGGCTGAGAAAATAGTCGGGCCTTTTATTGCAGCATCACGTCTACCGGATGCCTGTAATATATCAAAACCAGAGAGCTCGAGTCCGGCTCCCAGTCCCAGTCCGAGTCCGAGTTCGAGACTTGAAACTGAATCAGAAGCTCGGTAGAGTGAGGATTGGGAATTGGGCATGGCTCTCAGACTACATTTTAATAATTCCGCCAATGCCCTAAGCTCAGACGGATGGACATTCACCTACACACAAACACAACAAATGACAACAATAACAATAGGGTATTCAGCTCGTCCTCCACGCCTGCCCCTGACCGCCTTCGGCTTT
Organism: Drosophila hamatofila; assembly: GCA_035045345.1. Taxonomy (NCBI): domain Eukaryota; kingdom Metazoa; phylum Arthropoda; class Insecta; order Diptera; family Drosophilidae; genus Drosophila; species Drosophila hamatofila. The sequence goes on from JAWNPA010000012.1 coordinate 1,512,596, forward strand.
AAGCAATTGCAATTGGTGGACATTTTGTCTGGGCAGCCTCTCTGCAACTGCCAGTCAGAGTTTGTGTCATTTGTGTGCAGCGGGGCATAGAAATTTACGTATTCTCCCAGTCCCTCCCGCCGTCAACAACTAACCAGCCATCCAGCCATTCATTTGCCCGGCACATTCTATAGATTCATCCAGCATTCACTCAGAGGCACACAGCATTCACCACACGTCCAAGCGTCCAATAGTCCAACGTCGGCGTTAATTATGGGAAGATTTTAACGTACAAATGAGTTGAGGAACTTTTTGTCAGCCTAATGATGGGCAGCGCCTCAATGGTGCTCTGCAATGCTTGGTTAGCTACCAAATTTATAGAGCAGCTTCGGCAGGGTGGGTTGAGCCCCAGAAGAATGCAAATGGTGGAGGAAGTATAAATATGTACAAGAAGAGGGGAATAAAAACGAAACGTAAATTGGTTTATTACATTTTTTCATTACGCTAGAAAAGCTTGAGAAAACAAGTCGGAGTTCCCAAAGGGGAAACTTCCATACGAGCAGATACCCTGTAACCAATTCTAAAGCAGTTATGATAGTTTGCACGTTTCAAAAATATTTATCATTTCATATTCAGAGCTATAATAGATCAGGTCAAATTATTATAGATACTTCCCCGATCTAAGTTTCGATATATAATTTAATTTGGTTGATAGAAGAAATGGGTATTTGAATGTGTATATGTATGTTTATGTACATTATATATTAAATACTACAATGCGCTCTCATGTCCAAGAGTAACAGGGTATAATGAGGCGTAGAAGAGTGGAGAGAAAGAGAGATTTGAAGAGTGGGCGCGGGTGCGGAAGAGCGTGACGCTGTCGTCGCTGTTGCCGTCGCCCAAATCAACGACAATCAAATAAAGTTTAAATACATATTTTTATTTCATTACACACTTGAAGACCCATAACCAAAACTGAAGGCAGGGGACGGAGGCAGCTTTGCCCATTGTTGCCAACTGTCTTGAGATTTTCAACAGGCCATACTGATGATGATGATGATAATGATGATGATAATAATAATGATGATGATGGTGAGGAGAATGATGCGACTACGACAGCCACAGCTTTAACGACGACTGGCACTGAAGCTTAGTCTCGACACGCGAGTCTCGAGTCTCAAGTCTCGAGTCTGCGACCGAGCCAAGTGCTAACGATTTGGCAATGGCTACGACGATGTCAGATGCGAGCAACAACAACAAGGAAATCCCTATCCCAACAAAACGTCGAAGTAACACTAAATATATACATATGTATATCTATATATGTATTTCTATATATGTATGTATTCATTTGTGCTGTCTGCAACAGTTGTACTAATTGGAGATGGGCGAGTGATCGAGATCGTGATCTCAAGAGAATACCGCTTAGCTAAATTGAATTGAAGCATGAAATGGTTTGGAAATATATATAATAGAAATATTTCATATTTACATATATTTATTTATAACGCAAATACGTAATATTAATTTTAATTTAATTAGCTCAAAGCAAAGAAAAAGTGGCTTATTAGGTCAATCTAGAATATATATTATATTTTTTTGGTTGATTTTCTATTTTTATATGCTTACCAAAAATAATAAAATTAATATCTAACTAGACAAGGCTTAGTTGCTGAACTTGAAAGGTTTAACCATGTCTTTGTATCCGATAGTATGTGATTCTGAACTTAGAATTACGAATGTCAATTTATTTAATTTAATAATAATAATAGTTACTAAGTATTTTGATACCAAAAAGCTCAGCCATTTATTATATTGTGTTCATCTTGAATAATATTTAGCCTTAAAGGTTAAAGCTCTTCTTCATTATGATGACAACTACGTATGTATATAGATATGTACCTGCGTTATAAATAACAATTTAGCTAAGGCACACACAATAAATTTGTTAAAATAAATATCAATTATTTTGCAATGAAGTTTTCGTGCGGACGGCTCGCGAGATTACTGCGTCACGCGTCCATCTCTAGTTGGCAATGGCGAATTGTGGCTACAGGTTTGCTACACCACTCTACTATACTCTGCTCATCTCTCTCTTTCTCTCTCTCTCTTCTTCTTTTTTGGCATTAACTTTGGCTGGTGCTGGGACTGACCAAAGCGATGGATTCAACGGGAGTCTCGGGACTAGCCTCTGACACCGACACCACGAGACGTTGCAACAACAACAACAGAAACAACAATAAAGGCAACGGCAACAACAACAATGTAACTTGCTGTTAGTATAAATTCTCGCCTTTCATTTTGGCGAGTAGTCACGATTTATGCGAAATCATTATAGGCGAGTTTTTAGTATTTACGACGCGACTTTTATCTGCAGCCCAAGGAAGAAGACACTTCACAGCCAACCACAGCAATATTATATATATATATATAAATATATATATATGTGTGTATATATATATATACATATATGTTGTATACACTATAATTGCAGTTGAGTCAATTAAATACATAGATTGCGGCATGTCGATAAGGCATTAACCTTCCCCACGGCTCAGACATTTTGTTTCTTTTCTCCCTCCTCTCTCTCTCTCTCTCTTTCGCTCTCTCTACAAAATGGCAGGTCATTTCACTTAGTCAAAAAGTGAGGGATAAGAAAGAAAGGCCCAAGTCGCCGTCGCAGTCGCAGTTTAAGTAGCGCAATAATTTATGAAGACATGAAATGACTTTGATGTTTAGCTGCTGCACTAGAGTTAGTCGTTGGGTCTTCACAGAGAGCCTCTGTCTATCTCTCTATCCCTCATTCCATTTTCTCTCATGACTTGCAAAAGCCCGGAGAAAAAAGTGGCAATTTGTAATTGTGTTGGCCAAAATAAAGGTAAACAAAATGAGACGACACGGAAATGATTGAATTGTAGATAACTTGATAATTGTCTTTCAAGTTGAAGTTTTCGAGTCTTGTGCTAAAACCTTTAAGAGTACGGCAGGTAGAATATCTGGTGAAGGTGACTCAGAATTTTATAATATAAATCTCTAAAGAGGAGTCACTCCACACGAAGCTAGACACTAATATCGTATATAGTAAACGCTGGCTAAGCAAAACAATACTAATTAAAATTATATTAAAACAATATCTATTCATAAGGTGTACTATAATTTGCAAACAAATTACAGCATATAATACACACATAATATTTTAATATAAAGTTCAATATTATTATCTTATAACATGAGAAATATTTATATATTATATATATGTTTTTTCTTAGCTTTTGCTTTTTAAATGTAATAAAGTTAAGCTACAAATTTGAATTTTCATAAAGCATAAGAGCTTTGCGTAATCGTATTTTAATGATGTTAAACTCTGTTAACTTTAGGTCGTTTTGGAAAACTCCAATTTTTTTCTTGGCTCGGTTTCAGGTTAACCAAAGTCATAAACGTTGTTTTCCTATTTTTCTTTAATTGATGTCGTTTTCACAAGTAAATAATAAAGCAAAAGCTAAGAAATCATTTTGTAAAATGCTTGACTTTTAAAAGAATTCGAGGTTGCCCTTTGAAAGTATACAAATGATATTCTAACAATAGAATTAAATTATAAAATTAATATATTTATTTGATTTAGTGAATTTTTTATAATATTATAAAAATTGTGAGAGACAACTTTTTTGTATATTTTTTCTTGTTAATAGAATAGCAGAAGAAATCGCAAAGTAAAAAGTACGGGGCTTTTCTTTCACATGGGGTCAGTCGCAGGGCTCATTTGCTGGCCAAGTCTTGCCACCTGAGCAACAGAAGCGAGACTTTCACTACACAAACTACAACTACATCTAAAAAGAAAAAAAATAGAGAAGGCTAACCTTAATTCCACAAAAGAAAAACACTTCACACCCTGCCGGGCAGGCAGTCAGTTGGAGGCTTAGCATTAACATTAACATTAACATCACCATCCATGAGTGTGTGTATGTGTGTATGTGTGTGCATAATCAACACTTTTATGTGATCCAAATCCAATTCACAACTAATTACAAGCAAAGTCGAAGCGCTCACAATTAACGACGGCATTAAAAGGCGCGTTGAAAACACAAATGAGCCGATTGCGATGCGATTTCGATTGCTTATTTAGTTACTATCAAAATGAGGAAAGGAAAGGAAAGGAGAATTGGACTATAGCCCATAGGAAGAGTGGCCAAAGAATCGATGGGTTTATTGATGTGCTTCCCCTCTTTGCATTCACTTCGGTTAGACAAAATCGCAATTCAATCGATTGCACTACATTCCAGATAAAGACGTAATTCAATAGACACACATAGATAAGAAGGAGCTCCAAGCAGCATGAAATACAAATACACAGCAACTGCCCAGGTTCCAATCAGAGTTGCGAGCTATAAATTGGATTTTCCGGAAAACGTGTTGGAAATTAACGCAAAGCACTGCCCAGACGACAGAATTTTGGAGCTAGAGATGATGATATATTAAAAATCTAATGCGGTAAAAGTAAACGATATTTAAGTACAGATAAAATTGAGTAAAGTATTGATCACGTTTAATAAATCTAAATCGCTTTGCTATTAGGGTAATGTTTACCTGTGCATCAAATTCATACAAAAATAAACATTTAATTAAATTTCTAGTCAAAATATTAAATTGTGAATAAATAAAAAATATTTACATTACATTTACATGCACATAAAAAAATATTTCCTTCTACAAATAATTGTTGTATGATTACAATAATTAGAAAACTAAAACGAAATATTTTATCATTGTATAATATTAAATTTAATATTTACTCAATTTTTTAATACAGTTATTAGTTGCTCCCTACGACTAGATATAGAATATGCAGATATAATGAAAGCTCTTGATTTTATCAGGAATTGGAATTCAAAATTTATTGCCGATTGGAATCTTTTATCAAATCAAAAAGATTGATTTATTTATATCTATATTATAGGTATTTTAGTTGCAGTTAATAGCTGCAATAGAGCGAGAGTTCATTTGAGTTACAGCTACAGTCAATTTGCTGCTGCTAAAAAAGCAAAAACAAAAACATTAATGCGCATCTCTAACAAGTGCACAGAGATTGTGCTCTGTCTGTGTGTGTATTAAATATGTTTTTGTGAGCATAAGAAGTTTTGTTTATTTACACTTGTTTCCGTCTTTCGTCGGCGTTCACGTTCTTGATTGTAGTTTTAACTAAGCGATTAGTGCGTTAAATGGAATGGTGTGGGAGAGACAATAAAAATTTGTCAGCTGACAAGAACAGAAACAAAACAAAACGAATTCAAACAAATGAGACATACGAAGTATGCTTAAGTGGGCAGAGGCCCCTTTTCCTTTAATGTATTGGAAGTAACGGCCAAATCAACGAATGACACAATCACACACACACACATGGACATACACTCGAATAGAGAGGCTGACAGACACTCAATGATTGTTATTAGTACATTTGCCTTCGAGTATGTACATCTAATTTGCCGTTGATGTGTGCATTAAGTTTTGTATTTGTATTGGTGGGCACACAAATTGTCGTAAAACATTAGTGTCCCCCGAGATTAGAGAGAGATAGAGGAAAAAGGCTGGCTCATCGTCCTTTTATTTGACATAGGCAATATTTATTGCGAATTCATTTTAATGTAGAAGAAGAAAACTAAACGCAGACAAGCTCATACACACATAAACACACATACACACACACACACGCTCTTTGCTCTGACAAAGCGAAATGCCGAAATACGCCATCAAAATAAATAAAAACAACGCACACACATACACACTCACAAGCATGCATAAGCAGCGACGCAAAAGCTGCGAAATTCAGTAGCACAGCAATCGGCGCTGAGTATGACAGAGTGAGCAAATCAGCATACATATAAGATAGAGCGAGAGAGCGTTAAAGCATGGACAGAGCGCAGCAGCGCCGCGGCAGAGGGTTAGTTTAGCGTCCCACCCAAACGTCATGAAATCCTTTGTGTATTGTGTGCGTGCGTCTCTCTTTCTCTCTCTCTCTCTCTCACTGCAAGTTTGTTTGTCAACTAGCCAAACGGCGACATAAAAATGCTAATACAAAAACTACTACAAATTGCTGTTTTTGTTGTTATTGTGTCTGTTTCTCTCTTTTTGCCTTTTGGCCTAGGCTTGAACACCTACAAATTGAGTCTGAATAAACGCAAAGATGGCCACACTTACCGTTTAGTCGTGCAGAGTCTATGTAAATAAAAGCGCCGCTAATCCAAAAGTGTTTCCAAACTGCACAAATTTATTACACACACATGCACGCATACACATACATAGCAGGCAGGCACTGTTATAAACACATTCAAAATGCTGTCTGCACTTGCAGAAATTTTGGTATTTATTTGTATTCGTATTTGTATTGCGCTTCTATATTTCGATTTATATTTTGCTTCTTTTATTTTTTGTTTGCTGCGCGTCGCGAACAAAATTCAGGAATTTCAAGTGGAAATCTTGTTTGAGCACTTTTTTGACGACGAAGTCGACCTGCGATTGCGACTGCGACAGCGACGGCGGCGTCGGCGTCTGCGTTGTTGTTAGCGGCAAAGCTAAAAACTTCTTTTGCACAACAAATAGTAGTTAGAATTTAGTGTTTATGTATGCTCCTTTTTTAAATGAATTCAATACAATCAAGTTTTCATTCACAAAAGTTTTCGTTTTCAATTTCATTTAATTTCGATTCTCTGCACTTAAACCTCGTATGTGGTTTAAACTCGCGCACAACCGTCTAACCGACCGCACGCTTCAATGACAAATTCCACAATAACAAAATGTTTACAGCTGCTATTACGATTTTACTTTACGTTTAACAGATGCTGTTAAGGTTGAGAGAGAAATGCGTGGTTAAGAGCGCATAAAGGCGCGCGCTGTGAAAAATACGAGCGCAAAGCGGAACGTGCTGCAGAGTTTTTACATACAGCTACATTCGGACACCCTGTATTGCGCTCTAGCAACATATAAACTGCTGATGAAATTCAAGCAACTGTTAACAACTGAACTTCACTGTTAACGTACGTTTCTGATGTTCACAATAGAGTACAGTGCTGCCACACTGTTGGTAATCCGAAAAATAAAAAGTAATTCAAATAAACTTGAACTAAATTAAAATTCGTACTAAATTGAACTTAAGTAATAAGTCTAATTTCTGGTTTATATGAATTATTAGAATAATTTATTACACATTTATTACTTCTCGTATGATTTACTTTTCCTTTCGACACACTGGCAGCTCCCATAGTTTCTCATGTCCAATTGGCGCGCACGTGACTATTTGAAATTATTGAGCATTAACTAAAAAAGAGGAAAGATTGTAAAAATACAAAAGTGCCTGTCAACAAAGAAAAAATGTATGTAGGTAAATTGTGCAGACACGCATGCAAAGAATATTCCTCTTGAACTTGCAGTATACCACTTCCTCTTCATCTTTGCTGATTACGTTCGTTTCCGTTACAAAAATTGTTTTCCTATCTTTTTTAACTTGTCTGGTCAGGGTTATTAATCGGCTTAAATGTACGTTTCGGGCTGCGCAAAAGCGTCGCACTCAGTCGCCAGGCACGTAGCCTACACCTATTGTCATCACGTCGGAGATCTGGTTCTCTCTAATCGTTGTTGAGTTGAGTTATTGTTGCAAGGAGGGTAGTTTGGAAATCCAATAGAAATGTGAAATTTTGCAGGAATTGTAGCTAAAGCTGACAATTTTTAAATATATTACTAACGATTTGGGGCCGGGCGATGCCGGGCGAAATCTTCAGTTAATTCTTATATAGGCAGTGATAATAGTCTCTTTATGTGTGTGTAGGTCATTTGATGCATATATATATTGGGTGTGTCTGTGTGTATGAGGATAAATGCAGGCATGCATGTATAAAAGGGCAAATCTGTGTATATACTTTGATTTCTGCATATACATGGGGGCTTCCTCAAATGTTATTCTATGTATTCGCTTAATTTCTATTTTTAAAGTCCCCGCCATTGTTTACTTCACTTGCATCTGAAGCGTAGCAACATTTTGCTAAACAAATTTCGGGTCGAATGACAAAAAACCTCTTCTCAACCAGAGAATAAACAAAGCTTAAACTGGGCAAAAAAAAAAAAAAACAAAATTGGGGTCAACCTGAATGGTCACGAATGAGTCCAAATCTGATTGGACCTGATGGCTGCCTCAAAGCTCGGCGGAGAAACGGATATGTAAAGCATTCGCCTTACGCTATGATATGGGGGATGCATATCAAGATACAAAGCAGAATTACTTGTTATGCTTCAAGGATGGACTTGTGCCCAGCATTGAGTCGATTACAGAGAGAGAAAAATAACCCATATTCCAGGACAATTATGCACTTTGTCATCGGGAGCGCTGTGTAAGTGGTTTCACAAACCATAGATATAAATACTGAAGTCAGAGTTAGATATAGAGTCCTTAGATTGGCCAGGGAACAGTCCTGACCTCAATCCTTTTCAAAATGTCTGGGCCCTTATGCGTGCCACAATAGGAAAGCAAAAGCCTAAATCATTGCTTGAAATAATTAAAACTATTGAAAAAGTTTGGTTTCACAATATCACGGCGGAACATTTGGAGGTTTTATTTGATTCAATACCCAATAGAGCAAATATTAAAAAATGTATTATTTAATTTATAAACTCAAATTTAATTTTGTTTGACTGTATTATAATTTATGTTAATAACAAATAGCTCAAATATTATGAAAACAAATTCCATTTGTTCAAAACAGTTATTATTTTGTTTAAAATTTTGTTTTTCTTCAAAACGGCCAACATACTGAGAAGTCGATAAATTTGTGTGATTTCAGAAACAAATTTTGCTAATTGATCTAACCATGTCCGCGTGTCCGTCCGTCCGTCCGTCGGTCCGTATGAACACCGAGATCTCCTAAACTACAAATGCTAGAGAAATTTAATATGTATGCTCGTGTATACAATAAGCAGTGCAAGTTTATCATACTTTTTCGATAGCTCATCCCATTTTGATCGATAATTATCGAAAATTTGAAATTTTTTAAGCCTAATTTGAATATTGTTAGACCTACTAATTTACTGTGTAGATTTATGTGATAAATACAAAGATTTTTTAATATATATATTTTAGATACCACGCCCCGAATTTGAAAAAAGATATATCAAGTACTAGAGACTTGTGCTTCGGCATATACACAAATCGGAATGATATTATCACGCTCTAAAACTTTGATTTATTCAACAAATAAGTTCCCATAATATGGTCCACAAGGCAGCCCAAGCGCAGTCGCTGGTAAATGCGCATATATGTACATATGTCTGCATGTGTTTTTGTATGTGTGCATGAAATAACCTTTAACTATTATTGGAACATCAGCTGTTTGCAGTATTCAGGGATCTCCTAGTTGAGCAGTCTCGACTAGAGCACTCTTACTTGTTGAACCACAGAAGGCAGCAATTTGTAAAACTTCCGATTGCGCTTTTTTTTGTCGCTATTCTAACCCAAAATCATTACATATACCCTGAGTTTCCATTTTCAATGAGTTCTGGGTATAAAAACGTATCAACGTAATGTCAATGCCAAAGTTATAAAGAAACCATGAAAAGGAAAGAGTATCAAACATCATATTCAATTTATTGTTACTTGTTTAATTTTTTAAAGTTTACTTTGCTTGCTTTTTTTAGTTTATATCCATATTTTTTCTTTGATTTTATCGACATTATTTATAATTAATTTGCTATTCATTACAAAATAAAATTTTATCAATATGATAGCCATGTCATATTTTTTAATATCAAAATTTTGCATTGAGCTTGTACGCATATATTCTGGCAAGTTAATATTTAAATTAACGTTTTCTGATAAGTCTTTAATTATCCGGATAGTTTCGCCTGTATCTATGTACGTTCTCTTATTAGGTTTGTCAAGCTTTCTTCCCTTCGTCTCGTCTTCCCTTCTCGTACTGTCGTAGCTAAGAGGATATTTCAACGCAGATGCGAATTGATAAAGAAAATAACTTTTTTTTCCGTTTGTTATTATCGTTTGTTGCTGTCGTCAAATACTAATTAGTTCTTTATTATTACATAATTATTCGACATAGCTACAAATTAATATTCGTATTGAACTAGCGCTAATCAAGTCTAAGAAAGCAAGCAGATATGTGATCCTCAGTAGAATAGTCTATATGTATGTATATAGTATATATCTTCTATATATGTATATATTATATATTATATGTACTTTACGGTACGGTTCGATACGATACGATGATATATATTAGTCATTAAATCACAGATGTATTATTATTATGCTGTTCCGCATCGCTCACGCCCACACCCACGCCCACGCCGACACCGGGCGTTTGATCTGGCGGCTCTGCATTGAGGACGAGATTCTCAATCGAACGAAACGACGCATCCTCCAGGTGCGTGGACATGGCAGGTGGGCGAGGCAGCGTTGTGGCCGACGGGCCAGCAATTTGCCGGGACGGCGATCGATGGCGCACCGACGAGCGCAATATGGTCACCACATCCTCGGCCGTATAGGGGCGTTGAATCGAGTGGCTACTGCTGCTGTCACGATCCAGTGTGGCCGTCGCCGAGGCCGAAGCAGTGGCGGACGCAGCTCGCTGGAGTTTGCGACCCAGTGACTGTGATCGCTGCGCATATCCACTTGGCCGCTGGCCAATCTCAATAGACTCCGCACTGCTGTTACCACCAGTGGGAGCAGCGACAGTGGCCCCTGAGCCAGAAGGATTCGTTAATATTGTCAGGTAGTCTGGCGGTGCGACAGGCGAGGGCGACTCGGCGTCCAAGGAGAGTATGGGACGTGTGCGACTAGATGAATCGCCGAGGACTCTGAAATAAAAATTTTAATATAAATATCAATATTAATAGTATAAAATTAAATATTAATGTTAATAGTACTTAATTATGTAAACTTGGTGCTTACCTAAGAATTATGTTTATTACATATTTTTATTTAAATAATACACAATTCTAATAACTACTCAGTTCAAAAATGTTTCAACCAAATATAATTACATAATTGAAGCTTAAGTAATTGAATTGAATATTTATAAAATCTATACTATATTTATATTTATAGGTATGAGGTTCTGACTTTTTTAATATCTTAATCTTATGAAGGTACTTAATGACTCAGGTAAGGAGCTGGTCACTGATTAAACTGACGTTGGTTCATGAGCACATATATATATATATGCATATATGTATATAATAATATATCATGTTAGAAGCCTAAAGTCCTACATCAAGGGTCCACTCTGGATCCAAATCGACAGTATTTTGCATCATTATAAAATAAAACCGAAATCGAATTAAGGCTCTTGATATACATATGTATAGTAAATATAAATAAAAGCTTTCATTTAGTTTACTTTTACTTATTTAGCAATAATGTATATAACGTATAATAATAATCTTTGGGATTCTTTTTTGCATTGTTTTGGAAACAAAGAATATAACTTGATTAATAATTTGAAACCCATTTACAGAATACATTTCCTAACTCTTCTTACCTTCGCACACTGCGTCTGATGCTCTGACGCAACATCTTGGCCAACCGAGCTCCCGTGGCTGTAGTGTAGGATGGCGGTGGCGTGTACTTGGGCGGCGCATCATTTTGTGCATCATGCTGAGCACTATCCTGCTGCTGGGCGGAGGCATTTTGTCGCTCTAAGGCTGAACGCTGGCGTGCGGAGGGACGGCGCAAAGTATCGCCCTCGGCGGGCGGACGATACAAGTGTTGAATGCGCTAAAGGCGAGTGAGTGCAAGAGTTGAAAAATAGATAGCATTGAGCTCAAACCAAAGTGACTCACCTCGAGAATATCTGGAGGACCGTTGGTCAAGTAACGGTAGATCTGCACGATGGCCGTTACGGGTATGATAAGCACAATCCCAATTTGAATGAGGCTTCCCATTTTCCGGCTCCAGTAGCTGAAGTAGGACTTGCCGCGCCAATAATAGAACTGATTGGACAGCGAGGCCTTGTAATCAATCACTGAGAGAGTTATCAGACCAATCGGCAGCAGCACATTCCAGGAGAGCGCCAGGAATGCAGACATGGAGCCGCACATGCGCAAGTCGTTGACCAGATCGTCGCCATTGTAGGGGCGGCCGCGTATGAGGAACACGCCAAATATTTGCGCTGCCCAAATAATGGGTATGAACCAGGAGCCTCCCAGCAGAAAGTCCACATAATACAATATGGAGATGCCCATCTCTGTGGCAAACGGAATACTCAGCAGCATACCAGTCACACAACTAAGCAGCACGGAGCTCGTCGAGTTGCCCAGCGCGCTCGAAATGGGCTTCCACATGACGCATAGCTGCGCCAGGCCAAAGCCCGCGAACATGCCAAAGGCGACCGCGGCCCAGACCCAGGAGACGGCATCGCTAGCCAGGGACAGAACAGCGGGCAGCAGCTCCGTAATGAAGCGTAGTGCCTGAAACCCGCTTTCTATGTGCAAGATGGTTTTGTTCCTGCGATAGGTTTCGCCCAGAAACGAGGAGTAGTGCGGCACCAGCGAACGCGGATAGGACAGCAGCTGCGGATTGGTGTGCGCCTGCAGCGAATACACGGACGTATACGAATCCGGGGTCTCTGCAAACGAAACGATTAGCCAATATCTTCAATAGATGCGCCTTGCAGCATACCAAACGAGCCAGGCACATAAATGTAACCATGTTGCCGTAGAATCTGCTCACAGCACATCGCCAGAAGCGCCACCAGACTCAAGCCAAGAAGCGTGAGCAGCACGAGGAGTATTGCATCGCGCCGCAGCGTCGCCTTGCTGGCGTTCGCATGGGTGCGACTTGTGATGGCTATCACCGAGGCGCCCAGCAGACCCCACGTCAAAAACGTCTCCTGCGTGGCCGCTGTCCATGTATTTGAATTCACCAGAAAGTCGTCAAAGTCGCTCGCTGCAAATACATTCTAAAAGGGAAAAATAGTTAGAGCGTATTAGTAACGGAATGAAAAGGGGTCGAAATTTGTCTACCTCCTCTATCGATTTGCCAAAAACTATATCTATATCTATATAAGTACATATATATACCAAAGCTTGCAAGTAACTGTCGACCGTTTGACGCTGTCTGCAAATATGTGTCTTTGCTTGACCCTTCACGAAAAGACTCAGCAAGCAGCCGATTGACCGGTTCTTAAATGAGCTCGCTCGCGTTCGGAGCGAAACCGTTTTTCACACCCTGAACCCATTAAAAATGAGAATTCAGGGTATAATGTTTTTGTGAAAATGTAACAGACAGAAGGAGGCGTGGCAGACCCCATAAAGTATATATATTCTTGATCAGGATGACGAGCTGAGTTGATCTAGCTATGTCTGTCTGTCCGTCTGTCCGTCCGTATGAACGCAGAGATCTCCTAAACTACAAGTGCTAGAGACTTTTTTTTACATGTATACTCGTGTATGCCATACCACTAACCATACAACACATGTATGGTTAGTGACCATACGCAATACGAGTTTATCATATTTTTGCGATAACTCATTCCATTTCTTTTTTATCGATAATTATTGAAAATCTGACTTTGTTTTTTAACCCTAATTTGAATACTGATAGACCTAGAGATTTCTGATTTACTGTGTAGATTTATATGATAAAAACAAAGATTTTCTCATTTGCAGATTTTGCCCTAAATTAAAAAAAACGTATATCAAGTACTAGAAACTTGTGCTATTCCCTATAGTCCCACTTCAAAAAGATTTATTCAACAAATAAATTCTCATAATATAGCCCACTCGGCAGCCCAAGCGCTGTAACTGGTAACTGCGCAGTTAGTATATGTGCATGAAAGAAGTGTAGAATTGTTGGAATCAGTACTTTGCAGGGTTCAGGGTATCTCCTAGTCGAGCAGTCTCGACTAAAGCCATCTTACTTGTTCTATTCTGTTTTGTTCTGGTTGTTCCAAGACCGTATTGTCGTGTTCAGTGAAGCAAGCGGTCTTTTGCGTATGTATTGGTATACATTCACACGCATAGGCAAGTTAATCGTAAAGCGTCTGTTTTTCAGACGAAATATATTAATTGCGATCGTGAATTGAGTGTGTGAAGTTGTTAAATATTTGTTGTGCAAAATGGGAAGACTCTTGAATAAAAAGTGCACCCATTATTTATAAAAAATAAATGTGAAGACCGTTTGCGTTGAATTTTCAGTCAATCGGTCTTTTGCTGAGCCCATTGTGCGAGCGTTTCTCGTTCCGTTCTTTACGCACTGCTCAATGAAAACCCGACAACGAAACGAGCTCAACAAAAAACAAAAATGAGACAGCAAGTCTCTTGCTCAGAGCGGTAGCGATAGAGTATGATCTTTTACGGTTTTGCTCGCAACGAGAGCGCATTGATATATACATACATATACACTTGTAAAGCTAGTAGCGTATTGACCGTGAATTAGTATTCTGAAGGCAGTAGCACCCTAGTCTTTCACACATTCTTACAGATCAATGTACGTGACTTTTTACATCGTCGTCCTAACACGAATTGCCTTTCAGTTGATCAGTTTAAGCTTTTAGCTCTTATTTTACTTTCCATTTCCTACTTTCTCATATAGTTGAATTGTGAACACACCTGTAGGCTAGCTGGATCTACAATGCTGACAAATTTGCCAGTAACAGCGATGAGAGCCAGGAACGGTATCGTGTTGATCAGGTAAGTCAGCTTGCCTAAGGACTTGAGGCCCTTGCAGAGTATTAGAAAGACGGCTGCCCAGATGAGGACCAAGCAGGCCGCCAGCTGCTGAAGGAAAGAGATCATTAGCCGATTACAATTGGGACTGGAGACTAAACATGCTTTTCGAACATGCACCTACCCGATCATTAACATGGAATCGCACGCCGCCCACATCCGGATGCTTGGCCAAGTGCAGGCGCTGCAGCACCACTATATTGAAGTATTCGGCAACCGTGTTGGTCAGATTGCCCGTGTCGTTGAGGGCATCGTAGCGGTAGGGAAACGGCTGCTTCTGCCACCGATATACGTTGTGCGCGTACATGGGCGAGGGAAAGACGTCGCGCAGATAGACGAGGATCCAGGCAACAGCGACAGTTGAGTAGATGGCCAGGAAGCACTGCACCATGGTCAGAGCAATGCCCACACCGGAGCAAATGGGACTTATCTTCCACATGGAAACGGGCCCAGCTTTGATCTTGGCGCCCAAGCACATCTGCAGCCAGAACAAAGGTATGCCAAATATGATGGACAGCATCAGGAACTGCAGCAGAAAGTTCCCGCCATAGTTGATGGTGAGCACTGCAAAGCGACACAGATTAAACACGCCCAAGGTGCACCCAATTAGCGCTAGCGTGCGACTCGCTACATGTGGCCATTGGCTATTGAAGCCGCATTTCTCGTGCAGCTGCTGCGGCTCCAGTGGAGCTGTGCTGCTGCCTCCACTGCTGCCGCTGCACATCGTTGTCTGCGTCTGAGCCAGCTCCAGCTGTTCCTGGTCGGCCGTCGTGCTGACCGTGGAGCTGTCGCTGCTACTGCCGCTGCCGCTGCTGTTGCTGCTCACTAGCGAGACGGGGCTGGGTATGCGTGAGGAGCGCGCTGAGCTTAGGTCTGAGCAGAGAGTCGACATCATGCCATGCGTGGGCGTCTCCAGCGTCTCGCTTGGCTGCTGCGTTTGCGCGGGCGCGCTCTGCGGTCGACTAAGCGGCGAGGCGACAAGTCCAACTCCAATGCCCATGCCACGTGCTGGACTCATGGACGGATGCCCTTCAAGGCGTCGTCCGTACTGCCGTGGTCGTTGCTCCAGCTGTTCGCTGACAGCGCGTGCCGTGCGCTGCTCGTTCTGCAGCAGATTGTGAAAGATCTGCGCCTCGGTGAGCATCTCTTGTCCCGGCTGGTAGTCGCCCTGCGAGAACCTGCGTCGCATCTCGCTCCCAGTCGTTGGCTCACTGCCGGAGAGCTGCACAAGCAACGCCCTCGAGTGCGGCTCCTGCTCAGTTTCCTCCTCCTGCTCCTTCACCTTCTCGTCTGTTACTCCAGCTTTGGTTTCGTCAGCACTGCCCATGGCGCGACGCATCGATTGCCGTCTCCAAACGTCCACCTGCCCAGCCCCAATGGCGCCCGCTTCGAGTGATGCATTCGAGCCACCTGCAAAATCACAAAATGAGGAACTTTAGAAATAGTCACGATCAGGAATATGAGTAAATGTTAGCGAACTTCTGCTCTCTTGTACGACTTTCGCTAGTAGCGCAGGTAGCTGCCAAATGCTCAAGTTCTCGAGTTAGTCTGATAATTACATGGAAAAGTAGCTCACTCAAACCGGTGCAACCACATTTAATGACCATTCCAATTTAATGGCTTTATTCACCATCATTATACATTTTATACTCTCTGCTAGGGCTCCATAATTTATTCATGAGATCTGTGGCAAACATTTAAGCATGCTTAAAGTATGTTTTATATGTATATACATACATTAAATATTATCGATCGGGCAGAGCATTATAGACAGCTTTGTCTCTTTTTCATGAATGAAATCTACTTTAATGAAACTTGACATAGTTTTCTTCTGTTTGGCGTGGACATTACTATACATATACGGATATGTATGTCAGTGTCATTGCTCTTATCATATAGCTGTCATATGAACTATTTCTATAGTCATATTCTTATGACGCTATATTATGCATGGATAGCAAGTTCTAAAAAATGGATCACACTAAAGGCTATAAGAGTATTCATGTCTCGGCTCTTCGATTGTAACTCTTTCAAATTCATTACTTTCTTTATGATCGGCCATTTTTGTTTCTATTCCTATTCCTCTACTATATAAATGTTTATGAACTTATTTTGTTCTTTTATTTATCTGTCTTAAAAACCTAATTTAAGTACAGCTGGATTTACCTTTTTATCTCCACGCAAATTCTCTCTTTTTTAGTCGTTAACTGCTCAGTTATAAGTTTATAAGTTATTATTCCTATTTAAAAGCTAGTCCACATTTGATATAATATATAAAAACATTTATGATAATAAATATATATAAGATACTAATCCACTATGGACTGTCGCAAAAATCAGAACTGTTTTCAATTATCGATAAATATCGGTTATTTAATTTTGATTATCCCCCCGGGACTGTCGTAAAAATCAATTTTATTACCAGCTGGATTGAACCTCAGTATATAAATAAGATTCTTTACCTATTCTCTCTCTGTTTGAAAATCTTGATTGAATCGTTCATTAATCTGTAATTACGTCACAACTGAGCTCGCGCCCAGCGTTAGATATTTACCTTTGGTGCTTGTGGGCGTTAGGCCACAGCTGAAGGCTTTCCTCATCACGTGCCCACGCTGGAACTCAGCATCCACGACTGGAGACGCATCCTCTGACGAAGGCTTCTGCTGCCTGCGCTTGCAGCTCAGGGGCAGGGTGCGTGTGCGCGCGGATTCGAGCGGCAAACTTGATTGGCCAGTCGCAATGGCTAGGGGATCCTCTTTGTCCAGCTCTTCCAGATAGTTGTCCAGGTCCATGAGGTAGTCCTCGACCTTGTCGTCATCGGAGGATGGTGTGTCGCAGGTGGAATTGCCGAAGCCATTGAGCTGCGATGCTCCATGCACATCGAGTATGGCATCCAGCTCATTTAGCACAGTTAGCGCCTCGTCCGGAACAACGGATGACTGTTTGATGGGCGTGCTCAAGGGTGGTTCCTGGCTTACGTCACAGAATGCATCTCGTTCGTCGTCCAAGGAAAGCGGCATCTTAAAGCTAATTGGATGCGGATGCTGCAGCTGCTGCTGTTGATAAAAACTCTGCGGCGTTTGCTGTATCTCAATCAGATCCTCATCGCTTGGTTCGTCGTCGTAATAGTCGCACGCCTGTTTAATCGACTCGCTGGATAAGCTGTGCGATAAACCATATCTTTCTGGTTCTCGTAACGACACTTGTTGTTGTTGCTGTTGTTTACGTTTCACTTTAGTTGTTGTTGCAGGCAAGCTTGCGTAGGCGTTTGAATTGCGCTTGAATTCCCGGCCTGCTGCTTGTTCTTTGCCGTTCATATTGTTCGCATTGCCGCTCAGCTGTTCTTTGGGTCAGTGCTGCAAAGCGATAACTGAAGTCCTGTAAATAAACCAAGCGGATGCAGTGTTTTTTAGTGCCAAATTGCTGTAGGTCAGGTTTAGACTAGTTCTGTTAGAGATGAGCGTGAGTGAGATAACAGTGAGCTATTATAGCTGACTAGTATATAACAGCAATGATCGGCATAACATTACACAACAACACTGAATACTCTACACATAAAAATAGAGTTCTTTTAAAGCTATGAAAGAAGACGACTGTGATCATCCTGTGCGCATACAATCAGCAGTAGTGTTGGTCAGTAACGAATTGTGGTAGGTCAGGTTTTGCAAGTTCTATTAGAGATGAGCGGCAATAGAATAACAGTCACTATTAAAGCTGCAGCCGCAGACAAAAAAAATACCAAAACTTATGAACACAATCAGGATTTTCGTTTTAATATTTAATATAAATAAAATAATAAAAATGCAATCCAAAAACTGCACATGCTTGAACAAACAAGCAAATTAAAAAAACACCAAATCGAAAGCCTTAAATAGTAGAAAATTGTGACTGCAACTGCAACATGTGATTTGTGACTTGTGGATAACAGGCGCAGCACAAGTTCAAGTATAACACTTGAACACAGATTGTCGACTTTTAATTTAAATTGTTCGCTTTGCCAGATAGCCAAATGCAATCAAATGCAAACAAGCGTGTGCTTCCCACAGTCATGATATCTTTGCACGTGAGTGGGCCCTAGCAACTGGTAGCGAACAACAAAAAAAGCAGAAAAGAAAAACAAACAGCTGTCCATAAAATGTGACAGCCGTAAATAGCAAAAGCGAAAAATACGAGAGAAAAATAAATAAAAAGTAGAAGTAAAATAAAGCAGCGCTGCCCGTGTTCATTCAACTGATCAGGTGAATGTACTTCCGTTAATAACTCTTTACGTACGGTATGCGCAGGTAAATGTATGTATGTATGTGTTTCTCGATACTGATTGTAACTGAAAGGGAGTGGCATGTCTGCCAAAATCTATACACGTATCTACATACATGTACATATATGCATAGATCATACATACACATAAAGCTGTGTCTGTCTAGAGAACCGAGATCGCGATCGTTGGCACGTTACCTCGATTAAAGCAAATGTCTTCTCATAGCAGCAGCAACAGCAGCAGCAGCGGCAACTACAAATACAAGAGCTTCAAGTCTGGTTTTCTTGTCGTTTCAGTTTATTTCGTATATAACCGTGACCTTCTCTAGAGTTTTTGTCGCTGCCAGTGTGGCCATAAAGTTTGACCACTCAAGTCAGTATGGCCGTACACAGAGTACTGAGCGATGAGCAGACGAGCAGCAGAGATCTCAGCTTTTAGCACTCGCAAATGCAGGCAGTGAGGGCTACCCTATATTTGAGCTAATAGAATCAAGCAGCAGCTGTATATTAATTGTTGACTCTAGAGGTCACATTATTTAGCGAACAGATGCCATTGATCGCAAATTCACACACAGAGCTGCAGTCGTCTATCTCTTTCTCCCTTTCACACCGCCACCCCTGTGCTGTAAGCGACTTTTAACACCGTCAATCCTTTCCCCCTTGAGATAGTCCAGCTACCGTTAAATTTCGCTCCCGTTTCGAATGCGCATGCGAATACCGAAAACCGAAATGTCGAAGTAAAAGTAAACAAACAATAAGCAATTAGTGCTGCCACACGAAATACGTTAGCATCAGAAGAGAGGAGAGGCGAACACGCAGGCACTTGACCTTCATGCGAAAATGGTAAACACCCCAAGCAACAAATGCAACTCGTTTTTTTATTGTATATATTTTATTTGTTGTTTTGTAAGTGTTGCAAAAATGCCACAGCCACTTGCAATTTACAATGAAATTGACATTCAGCAAAAATCAAATAAAACTAGTTAATCAACGGGTTGAGACACAGCGATTAATACACACAAACACACACACACACACACACACAGCAGGTACACTAGCGCATGCATTGAGAAAGAGAGAGACAGATTTAGAGTGCAAACACACGGCAATTTCGATCATGATGCTTCATCATATACCATTTTGGCTATTTTATAGCTAAATGTCCAGTGTTTATAACAAAAATGAGTAGACCAGCTCCTGTATAGCGTCAGAAGCCATATATAGATTAACTATAAATTATTTTCTATAAAATTTTTTCTCTTCTATACGATTGCATTAGTGTAAAATGTCATTTGAACTGATTGCGTCAGTTTATTGCCAGTTCTAAAAAGATGAATATAAATTTGGCTCAGCTTTTTAATTATATTTTAAATGAATTACAAATTTAAAAAAAAACAGTTCAAACATACAACAAACTTTAATTTTTAGCATTTTTTGTTAAACGATTTCTAGCTTATTAGCTTTTTAGTTTGCAATTTAAACACTTGACATAGCTGCTGCTCTAACACCAACAAAACACGTATGTTTAACACTGTTTAACACTGCATTTATGTGTTGGTGCACAACAAAAGTTGTATGTTTAACAAACGTTCATGCTTAGCATGTTTTTCTTTTTTTTTTATGTGCAATTTCCTTTTTTATGGATAATAACCACTGCAGGCCATATATATATATTTATATATATATATATAGAGAGAGAGAGAGAGAGAGAGAGGGAGAGAAGGTGCTGGCATCAACTGCATGCATGAGTAACAGAGCAACGGCGCTGGCAGCAATTACAGTTTTCGTATTGCAGTTGCAATTAAGATCAATATTTTAGTAATGCGCCGGGTCGCTCTCGCAGGCAATGTGCGCCAATTACTAAACAATCGAAAAACAACGCGCACACACACAACTCACAGCACTCAAACATCTCATATGTATATGCAAATGTGAATATTTACTAAGTGGGAACGCGGAATTTCTTTATTTACATACATACATATGTATGCCGACGTTATAACGGGAATCGTTGCTCAGCTACTGCGTGTTGAAATACATTTTACAAAACAAACACTGATACGGACGCGCACACACATACACAAACACATGCGCGCGCGCTTAACGCGTCCCACTTGTACGAAATATTATAACTGTTCTTATGGCAACCGAAAAAGCACAACAAAAGCAAATTTGCTGAGCTGCTGATTTTTTCCTCGTAATTCTGGGCACGAGTTTTGCAATTTTTGGGGGAATACCTTGTACATTGGTCATACATTGGGGCAAGCGCCACCTGAGGCCTGACACCAAAAACTCAGCAGTGAAAATAAACTCGAAACCAGACGATGGTGGATCCTCAATTAAGCAAGAATTGTATACACACACATATAAATACATGTATATATATATATATATATATATATATATGTATATATATATATGTATATATATATACATTTATATGAAACACACACAAGCACACAAACATATATACCTACTGATAGAGAGATACGTGACTATGTGAGTATGTGAGTATTTTTCGTTTCGAAACAAAAACTTTGGACAGTATAAAATTTTGTAAAGATTTTTTCGTGGTTTCAATTTACGAAACGTATCAAGAGTAACAGGCACCACCAATCGCACACATACAGATACAATGGAAAGGGGAGCGCGTTGGCGTTGCTGCCGCTGCTGCTTCTTCTGCTTCTTCTTGCCACACAATCACAATGTTGCACTCTAACTCTCACTTACTATCTCGCTCGCGCTCGCATACTTAGTAGAAGCAGTTAGCATAATGCACAGACGCACACAAATGTGTGTATAATGTAATACTCACAAATACACGCAAAGCAACGCGCGTATTTGGTATCTTGTATCCAGTTTTTTTTTCTCTTTTTTCTAAAATTATCTGTCACAATTCTTTGCGTTATTGTTGTGCCCGGTACGTAGAAACTTCAGCTTAACTAAACAAAATAATAATCGTGCGCACTACTTTTTCAGATTCATTTCAAGATCGGAACGCGCGAGACACGTCCGCTTCATCTAGAAACAGTCGACTGACGAGTTTCACTAACAAATATAACAGCCATATAACAGATAATAACATTGTTAATTCAAGCGCTCATAGCAAAGCTAAATTTGTCAGAAATTCTGTTATTAGACAGTGCAATTACTCTCAAACTGTTGTTAACTTATCGATAATACATTAGTTGATTAATTTACCATTGACCATAAAACTTAATTTTTGTTTTAAATATTGAAATCCAAAATATTCTTACTAATATATATATATATATATATATCTTGGTCAGGGCTAAGATATATTTATATATAATGTAAAATTATAATCCATTTAGCAAATTTGTTTAGTTCTGGAACAGTTGCTAGATCGGTACGCTGTAAATTGGGATTAGATACATCGACTCCGAAACGATAACAAATGTCGCTGTTAATAACATTTTACCAAAATGCTAAGTTTACGAACAGCTGTTTAGCCGAATTAAACTGAACATTAAAATGGAACTAGAGGGCTCGGAATTGGGCACTAGGGAATACTGGGAAAGCAGCTATGCACGAGAAATTAGAAACTACAAAAACCATGGAGATGTGGGTGAAATCTGGTTCGACGAAGACTCCCAACAGCGAATTGTAGACTGGCTTTTAAAGCAGGAAAATGTCAACAAGCAAACAGCACGTGTCCTTGACTTGGGCTGTGGCAATGGCATGTTCCTGATTGCCCTGGCCAACGAAGGCTTCGCAGAGCTTACGGGAGTTGACTACTCCCCAAAGGCCATCGAGCTGGCCATGGGCATAGCTAAGGACCAAGCTCTAGACATAAACTACGATGTTGCGGACTTGACCCAAAGCGAATCACAAGCGCTGGGCACCTACAACATAATTCATGACAAGGGCACTTACGATGCCGTCAGTTTGTGCCCGGATGACCCCAAGGAGAAGCGCAACAACTATTTAGCCACAGTCTCGAAGCTGCTGCAGGATGAGCAAAGTCTCTTCATCATCACCTCCTGCAACTGGACTGAGGAGGAGTTACTACATAGCTTTGAGCATCTCTTTATCAAGCATTGCACTATACCCACACCCACTTTCAAATTCGGCGGCAAGGTTGGCAATGTAGTGACTTCTGTAGTCTTTAAAAAGAGATTGAATTAAATCGCAATTAAAGTAAAGCATTCCGACTGTTTATAATGGCACTATCGAAGTTTTAGAATCTAGAGGCAATATCGACATTATTGGTTAAAATATAAATTTCAGACAACAGGAAAGAATGTAATTCAAAAAGTAATATTTTGTAAACATTATTTGCTCAAATAAACTAGAAATTAAATCGGCATGTTTTCAATAAGTAACAATCGAGAATGTCTATCCTATCGATTACATTGACAGTGTAACCGATTGTTCTTTATTTTGGCGACTGCGATCGATTTAAATATAATGTGCATAAAATTGATTTTAAAATAAGTTAGCTACATAATGGTTTTAACATTTATATATATTTATTATTCATTACCATTTGGTTTTTGTGTATAGCAAAAAATCATCGACCCTTCAACACAATTAATAACAAGATATAAACATTTATGCGCCTTCTAAAAATACCCTCACAGATGCAGACGTAAAAGGAGTGCATGATAAATATATTTCAACTAGCTAACTGGGAGCAATGACTTGATATATGTAGGTACATATATGTATGTAAATGTAAAAAGCACATACCAAGTAGAATTTGCCTCTTCAATTCTGTTCACAAATTTTAATAGTAGTAAAATGGCATAAATTTATATAGAGCATTTGTATCTCTCATCAATTCATGCGA
The DNA here is from genome assembly GCA_035045345.1 of Drosophila hamatofila. Classification (NCBI taxonomy): domain Eukaryota; kingdom Metazoa; phylum Arthropoda; class Insecta; order Diptera; family Drosophilidae; genus Drosophila; species Drosophila hamatofila. The sequence continues at coordinate 1,536,363 of JAWNPA010000012.1, forward strand.
GGGTATTTTAAGACAATAAACAGTTAGTTGTTTCAATATTTGAAAAAGAAAAATAAAAACAACTTAGAAGACGCTTATACATTCGACACTCGACAAACGACACACGACACAGTTAGTAACATTTTAAAGTGCGTTAGCTACCAGTTAGACAAACGATTAAAACAACTGATAGACACGCCCACCACCGCCCTCCTTCAGTTGCCTAGGCGGTACAAGTACATAGTAGAGACTAATTATGCTAAGGTCTTTCCATTAGAGATATGCAGGTGACATTCAGGAGAGGAAGGTGCGTACAAATCCTTTGATTTCCGCCCGACACATCGGACAATTCGCCACGCTGGGCGCGCATTGATTGCAGGTCGCTGCGGGAAGATCGGGAGGAGCATGAGCAACTGTACGAAGAAGAGCTGAACTCTCTCACTCACCCAAATGTCCACAAGGCAGGAATACCACGCCTACCTCCTCGTCCAGACACACTTTGCACAGGCGCGCATCCTTTAGCTGTCGGTTCTCCTCCTCTAGGGACAAATTGCCATTGGGATTGGACTTGGTGACTACTGTAGCAGGAGTTTCTACAGCTGCAGCAGTGGCAGATGCTGCGTCAACAGCCTTCGGCTTGACATGCTCCAGAGGCGCCGCTTTGCTCGTCGTGGCTTCGCTGCCAGCGCTAGCTGGTGTCGAGGCCGTCGGCTCGGTCACCTCCAGCGCAGCGCCAGAGCCGCCAGCATCATCGAATATGGCATGCAGCAGATCGTCCAGTGTGTCGTAGGCACAGCCCGAACTCGACAGCTTTCTGGCAATCGTGCTTCGCACCACGCCCACATCGATGCCCAAGGCCAGAGCCGCACAGGCCGGAGCCGCTGACATGGCGCTGCCGATGCTGGTGGGCAGCTCTGGCGCTGTGGCCACTGTGGGAGATGCAGCCGCTGCCTCGCGCACCTGCCGCATATATTGAGGTCCCTTGGCGAGCAGCACGAATTGACACTTGGGCGACCATTTGGCGTGCTCGTGCCACGGCTCGTCCTCCTTCTGCCAACTGCGCAGGCCAATGTTGCAGTGAAAGCAGCGCACCTGGTCATCGATGTTTTGATAGTAAAGGCCCGCCTGGGCCAGCGGCTCAGCAGGCTGTATATTCGCAATGGGCCAGTTGGCAAAGGTGCGCAGTCGCGCCTCGATGCATGAGAATTGTGGACGCTGCGGCGTCGTGGCGGGCTGTATGCCCAGCTCCTCCAGATCCTTGCCAACGAACTCGATCAGCGACCCCATCTGTACACGCGGGCAGTTGGGAAAGAAGCGTTTGTGCTCGTCGAAAGCATTGTCGTTCTTCTCCCACTTGGCAATGACGCCTTTGCACCACACACACCTCACGTGATCCGATTGCTTTAGATAATAGAAGCCCGCTTTTGCCAAGGCTTGTGGCGTGATATTTGGATTCTGCAATTATTCGAGTTAATATCAAGTTCTGCAGATATAATTAGTGGGTACAAACTGGCCAATCCTTGAAAGTTTCGAGTCGATTTGCTTCGATGAGCAGATCCGGACATGCACATTGTCCCTGCTGTACTGTGCCGCCATCAACGACGCTGTTGCCTTCGGAGTCGCTTTGGTTCTCAGCAGCTGCTGCGTAATCCATTGGGATATTGCCACAGTGATTGGGGGCCAGGACCATCGAGCAAATGGGCGAAGCAGCGCGATGTCTGTCGGCTACCTGATCGCCGTATTCCCAGTGGTCGATGCGCATGTGACAAAAGTTGCATTCCACCTCCAGCCAGTTGCCCGTGGCAAAGAATCCATTCTTCACCAAGTCGTCGACCTGAACTGGAGCATTTGTGGGCCATTGGGCAAACGTTCTGACTCGTTCGCTCTCGAATTCCAGCCGACGTTGGGTCATGCTTGCGAATGTGTTTGTTTCCTTGTCCCTTTATCTATGTAATGATGTAATTTTCTATCTGTTGAATAAATGAACAAAAAAAAACTGAAAAGCAGCTGCGAAAATAAAGTTTATTGATTCCGTGCCAGTGTGACCGTTTCGCGTCACCGTTAGCTGCTTGTGAAATATACATAGATGAGCAATATGTACTGAGTCACCCTGTGTCCGAGTAGTTTTACAATAATGATTCTTATATTACCAAATTGATCTAAAATACATTTAAAACAAACTTAGATATGACTACTATGAAAAACTTTAATTTATTATATTAAATTTATATATACAGAAATTTAAATTTGGGAAATCGGAACCGTGTCTGTATTTACCGCTTTTTTAATACTTGGTCACATTGCCAGCCAAACATATGTTTTGCATTTAACATGAATATTTGCACCTTTATTTTATATTCATATATGTATTTATATCATATTTATATTGCTTTCCCCCCATTGAATATGCAAATGCTTTTACTCTTCAACGTACTCATTTTATTGAAAGAATCACTTAGAAAGATTTGCTCCTTAAAAACGTGAAAACCAATTGATAAACGCATGCAATGCGTCCATACCAGTTGATTTCGGTCGGGGTACTCCACTGTTTACTGGAAGTAGGTCCTTGGCTTTCTGTACGAGAACAGTTTCCTGTTGCCCTTGTGGTGAACACGTTGCACCAGTGGGAACTTGATCTTGGAGTCGTGGAACTGCTTGACGTGCACACGACGCGTCTTCGAGGCTGGAATAGACTCCACCTTGATGATTTGAATGGAGTGGGCACGGGCACGATGACGAGCGCCCATGTCACGATAGCACTGTGTGACGGCACCACCAACGGTCAGGTCACGGTACTCACGGTACATGTTGTGTGTGCCCGAACGAGAATCGTACCGCAGCCAGATGCCGAAATTCTTGATCTTAATTGGCGACGTTTCGTATACCTGCTTCAGGGAGACGATTTCGCCAGTGGTTTTCTTGAACTTCTTCAGCTGGCGCAGAAAGTACCAGAAACGGGATTTGGCGACAATGTTGTCGGGAGCGAAGATTCGCATTTTATACAGAGGCGTCTGTGGCTCCTTCTCGCTGGGCAGCTTACGGCCAACGACCTCGTATTCCTTCAACTGCAAGCAAACAAATATGTTAATAAATTACCACTTTTATATATTTTCATGTAAACAAATGCGGCAAATACGCAGTCAACACACATGCACACACAAACACACACAACAGGCGCGTGTACAGAAATTGTTTTTTTTATTTTTATAGGTTATGCGTAAGTCTCTACTAATCAACAACAAATTCTATTTTGAACAGTAGATGTCAGCAAATTGTTACATTTCAATCAAAATAACCCAAATAGTGCTATAAAAGAGTAGCACCCGTCATATATGCAGAAGCACGACGACCGCATTGTCCATAGTAGTGTATTCCAGTCAGCAATTGTTTTTGTTTTTGCACAGTAATTGTCAATTTTCACAGTTTATCAATTACACTGGATTTAAGCTCTATTTGACTGCTTGCTGCACATATTTTTAGCACAATTTGCACTAGTTTTTGTTTATTTTTTTTAATACTAACCAATCCCTTGGCTCTCATGATGACGGCTCACGCGAAAAAGGAAACGGAAAGAGATGTCAAAATCCAATTTACACTGAACCCAAAATTTATGCGCAGTGTTGCTTTGAGACGCTGATGCTTAGTGTTGCTTTTGGACAGTCACCACAGCGTGCTTTAATCTGTTATCGACTCATTACGCATCGCTAGGATTCTGCGCGTGTTCAGTGGCTGCGAACGTCGATAAAATTGCTAGAAATTTGCTTTTCACGCGTTATTTCATCAACAATAATAGTAAATACACAAATTAAATACAATACTGTTACTGAATGCAGTCAATTGCCAATGGCTCAAACCCTTGGAATCAAACAAAAAGTGAGCTTAAAATAAAAAGCACATCAATAGTGACAAGAAAAAATGCAAAGCGCTATGTGAGACGTGCAAAAAAATTTCCTATATTCACAATTTAAAGCAAGCCCAACTAAATTTGTGTGCGGTAAGCAAATACGTAGTGTTGTGAAATTAAACCGCGTGTTTTACGCCCCATATTACGCAGCCAAATGCGCAAATACATTATAAAATAAAACAAATTGTATAAGCGCTGAGGCTAACGTCTGGCCAATCCACACACAAGTGGAAGGTGTAGATGGGCAAAGCGCAGGGCAAGGGGTGTTGTTCTTGTCAAGACAGAAAAAAAAAACGCGCGGTCGCCGCTCCGCTGGGCGCTCCATAGCTGTGCCTTGTTCAGTTGTGCAGCGAGCGTCCGTGCCGTCGGTTGTGGTGACTCTCTCTATCGCTCTCGCTCTGTGTATATTTGTTTGCGCGCGTAAATACTGCTGCGTGTCCGCCCCGGCAGCTGCTGCTGCGAGCAGGTAAGAGAGACGCGTGCATAATGTCTACAAAATACAGATATGGCTTTTGTTGTGATTGCATGAGTTTTTGTTTTTTAATATTTATTTTTCACTTTTGATTTTGTATTTCACATAACATTCAAAGTAAAAATTGCTAATTTATTTTTAGACAAGACGAAGTTTTGCTTTTGCTTTTTTCCTTCCTTTTTCTCCGCCTTTCGCAGCATATTTTGCGCAATTTATTTTGGTATTTTCAATTATCCGCGCTTCGTTGTATGCGTACTTCTTTCGGCACCAGGGCTGGCAAAGCAGCACCAGGAGTCTGAATGAATTAAAAGTATTTTAATATCGGCTTCTCTTTTGTTTTCTTTTTCTCATTTGCTGCATTCTGTTTTTATCGCTAATCTCGCTATCACATCGATTGAGCAACTCATATGTTATGACTAAATGCAATAAAATTAATTTATTTTCGTTTTTATGTTCTTCTTTCAGTACCATTAAGAGGAAGCGCAAACCAATAGACAGTAAGCACAACGTCGCTGTACGGCATGCAAAGGTAAATATAAATTAATCGATTAGCTTGCATCGATAAGTTTGCTAACGTTTGTTTTTGTTATTGCTGTTGTCATGGCAGCGCATAAATGCAAAAAGATGATGGAAACATTGGAACAGCAACAAACAAAGATCACGCCTAACAATGAGCCCCATGCGGGCGAGACGGAAACGACACCGGCAGCCAGCGAGGAGGATGACACAACAGAAGAGCACAATAATGTGTACGAGCTGGAAAAGAAGAAGAAAAGGAACAGCCCGTCACGAGAGGTAAACATAAAAGATGCAGTCGAGAAGCATATTCGGCAAAATCTTCAAGAGAATGGGCGGGACACTGAAGAATCGGACGAGCCAGCAGGTCTGCAAAATGCGAAACAGGATGAATTTCCAATGGCCAACCGCTTAAACGAGTCGTCTGTGCTTACAGCTGAAAGTGATCTCAAAGTGGAGTGTGCAGTGGCCAAAAAAGTTGCTGAGAGTGAAGTTTTTAAAGAGAAGCCTTCCACATCACTTGATGCCACAAAATCCCTAATCGATATAAAAGTTGAGCAGGCAAGTCCCATACTTGCAGTCAATGTCAACGATTCCTATGAATCCTGTTTGTCGGACAAGCTAAAAAGCTCTCCAGCAGATGACCAACAGAATGGGGAGTTGGCAATGGACTCACCGGAGATGGAAGTGAATGCTGAAGTTTCTTCGCTTAATGAATTATCTCCAGAAGAGCAAATAAAACTTGAAGATAAAAGCCCGCTACCTTCAGTTACGCCCAATGAAGATGCTTTCTCGCCGCCTGTGATTAAAATTCTTGCTGAGAACTCTCCATGTGATCAGAATGTTGAAGAAATCTCATTACCCAGGCAGATTCTATCAGAAGAAGAAAATTGTACGCATACCATAAAAGCGATTGAGAAAACCTCAACTTCACCTCTCAGGATACAGGAAGAGGAAAGATCTTCATCGTCATCTTCAAGTGCGTTAAAAATATCCGAGAATATTAAAATGGAAAGCCGAGATGCAGTAGAATACGTCGAAGGAGAAGGAGAATTCCACAGTGAAAAGGCGGATACGGAGGAGGAGGAGGAGGCATCTTCACCAGTGTATAAAATTGATGAAGTTGATAAGGAAATGACTCCACCTCCTAAGGCTGCGCTACCTGTGTATAAAATCAATGATCTTTCACCCGCCAGTATACCTGATGATGAGGAATCCTCACAAGACTTTAATACTGAAATTAAAATTGTGGGAGCAAGTCCAAAGTTGCCAAAAACTGAGCGCAAATTTCCCATAGAAATCATTAAAATCGAATCTGATTCTGAAGATGAAGATGTGGAGGTAGAATCGGAGAACGTCGTAGATGAAATTGATGGTATTTGTTCAGCTGCAGACGACATCCAAATGGAGTCAGAGATTCAGCAAAGTGATAAGGAAAGACAAGCAATGGAAGTGCTGCCTAAAGTAAAAATAAATGGAGCACATGTAGCAATCGAGGAATTGCAGGTGCAGGAGAAACAAGAGCGGGAAGAACAGCAAGCTCAGAATGCAGTGCAACAGTCTGTGATAGAAAATGAGAACGAGGAAGAGCAGCAGCAGGAACAGGAGCAGGAGCAGGAGGTGCAGCATCATTTGACCAGGAGAAGCAGCACCAGCAGCTCTGTCAGCTCTGCATCACAGCAATTGGTCATCGATCAGCCCGAGAGCGAGCAGCAGAGCAAACAACCGCAACTGGAGGGACTGGTCCAGGATCAGGAAGTGTTGCTAGCATTGAAGCGCAGGCGCAGCTGCAGCAACAGCGACAGTGACGGGGACAACCAAAAGGACAAGGGCGACAGCAATACCAAGCATCGTTGCCTGGAAGAGGAGCCACTGCAGCAGCAGCAGCAATCGTCTTCCCTGCTATTGCAGCGCTTGCAGGCGCCGGCAATAAATTTCAACGAGTTCGCGCAGTGCAATGCAAACAACTTTGAGAACCAGCAGCAACTAAATGCGCATTCCGTGCAATGCCAACCACAGTCGAAGGCAACAGTACCAGCAGCAGAAGCGACTTTAACAACAGCAGCGAAATCGCCAATAGCAGAAGCATCTGCATCTGTGGCTCTGGCCAATCCAGCGTCCACTCTTGCGCCCCCCATAAAGAAGGAGCGTTTCTTTCGCTGCGCACGCTGCAGCACTGTGCATCAATGCTGGAACTTTTTTCTGCACATGCGGGAGGTGCATCAGCGCTACATTTGCCTCTACTGCTCGCATGTGTTTGCCAGCGTGGAGAAGTTGTCGCTGCACCTAGAGAACAAGCATGACATGGACCAGCGACACTTTGCCAGCATCGATGCGTGGCAGACGCTGCAGACGCAGGAGGATCGTGCTCGCTTTTTGGTCTGCTGCAATTGTCAGGCGAGCTTTGAGCGTGGCAGCCATTTCGAGGATCACGACTGCGCTGAGCTCATGCAGCCGTGTGCGCTGTGCGGTCAGAAAGGAGGACATGCCAATGGCTGTCGCAATGGCAGCAGCTCCAACAACGTTAGCACCAATCGCAAGAAGACAGCTGGGCGACGGAAGCGTAAGACTGCTAAGTCTAAGTCTGCAGCCACACAGCACCTCGAGGAGCAGCTCAAAGCACACAAACAGCAGCAGGAGCACCCGTCGAACTGGATGGAGAGTGATGCGCAGCTGCCACAAGTGCCGGCACAGCCGACAACATTGACCGATCACAACAGTAAGCTGAACTTAAATCTGTTGAATCTGTTGCATAACAATTCCAATAATCAACTAACTTCAACAGTTCCAGCGCCCATTGAAGATGCGCCACAAGAAGATCCCGCGCCCAAGCTGGTGGTGCCGAAGATGATGCTGCGCGTGCCCAAAGAGTTTCAGAAGTCCGTGGATGCGGCGCTTAGCAGCACAGACACCGAGGAGGAGGACAACGACGAACTGCCGTCATCAGCAGCAGAAACCACAACGGGCGATGGTGAGGGCGTTGCAATGCCATTGCTTACAGTGGATGCAGTGCAGCAGCAGCAGCAACAATTGCAGCCAATGTCTTCGTTATCGGAGGACACCGAAACGGCCACCGAGACGGCGTCTATGTTTCAGGAGACAGCGCCCATGCCTGCCGATGTATCATTGAACGAGCTGGAGGACGACGATGAGGATTCACCTGATTTGAAATTGCCTCATGTTCTGGCGGAATTCGAGCGTACAAAACTGGACATTGAGCGCACCATGGCTTTGATTGTGGCGAAAAAGGAGCTGCAACAGCAGCAGCAACAACTACAACAGCAGCAACAACTACAACAGCAGCAACAACTACAACAGCAGCAGCAACAACTACAACAGCAGCAGCAACAACTAAAACAGCAGCAACAGGAACAGCAACAGATGCAGCTGCAGCAACATCTGGAGCAACAGCTGCAGCAAGAGAAGCAGCAGGAGCAGTTGCCAGCTGAGGCAAAGCAGCAGAGAGGTCGATGGTCTCTGACGCCGCCCGCATCGCCGCATAATCATAATCACATAAACGAAACGACGCATGTGCCGAAGGAGCAGGTAGAGGACGACCTGCAGTCTGCGCCAGAAAAGATATCACCAGTTCTTGCGGTTGAGCGTCGTAGTACACTGGGCAGCGAGTGCATGGAACTCGATGATAGCTTAAACGAACCCCAACAATCCCCGCAAACGGAACAGTTAGAGCAGCAGGAAGCCGAGCCAGAATCTGCGACTCTGGCCAGCTCCGCAACTCCTCCGCCGCCCGCAGACGGCATCGAGGTTGCCGGAGAAGAGACGCACACAGTGGATCTACAGCTGGACAGGCCCTTGGACAAATTCGAAATGGTGGACTTCATCCGTTTGTGCCTAAAGGCCGTCTATCCATATTGCCTGTACTGCAATCACGCGCGTCGTATAGCCGTCAACGTCAAGCAGCTGGTGTTGCATCTGATTGGCGTGCATCGATTTACCGCCACTGTGGACAGCATCACAGCCGAGGAGCTGCAGGCGGAGACAATTGTGGCGAAGCTAAAGAGCTTTTTGCCTGCCCTGGAGGGCAATCATTACATGAATTCCATAAGCTGCTGCAGCTTGGAGGGCGGGCGTTACGCCGAGCCCTTCAATGAGCGAATCTATGAGTGCTTCCAGTGCCGCTACGTGACGGCCACACACAAGGAGCTCTACACGCACAATCGTCGGTTGCACATCAAGGCGAACATCTCGTGCTGCATGTGCCGCATGAACTTCTTCAGCTTCAGCGAATTGCTGTGCCACATATGCCCCGGTCGCTCCTCGAGCAGTGTCTTCGATGCGCAGTTCCGCTGCTGTCTGTGCGAGACGGCGCCGTTGGCCTCCGCGTTCCGACTCATGGTTCACTTGCGCAAGCAGCACCAGGCCTGTGATATCTGCCTAGAGGACTGCCACACGCAGGCCAAGCTTTCGGCGCATGTGTGGAAACACAAGCTCTTGCACCTCTGCTATCGCTGTGGGATTGCGTATCGCAACAAGCAGGACATATCGAAACATTTATTCTGGAAGCACGGCACAGAGAGCATCAGCTGCAAGCGTTGCCTGCAGAAGCGCTGGCGCCACGTCTACCATTTCTGTGTGCCCGCCACGCAGTTCACGTGCGAGCAATGCCAGTTCACGTTCAGTAAAGCCATTTACCTGGAGGTGCACAAGCGCCAGCATGTGGGCGACTTTCGTTATCCCTGCACGGAGGAGCACTGTGAGGAGAAGTTCGTCTCGCGGAAGCTCCTGCTAAAGCATGCGGCACAGCATGAGGTCAAGCAGCTGCCTGCTGTTGACGACGACGAGGACGACGACGATGCTGAGTGCAATCATATGCCCAGAAAGGAGCAGGAAGAGCGGCATGCATTGGGCGCTGATCATTTTGAAGTTGATCCACAGCAGGCGCACTTGAAGTCCGAGTGCTTGCAATTGGCCTCGTCCAAGTCGGAGGCAGCAGTTGAAGCAGATGCTAAGTCGACAACCAAGCAAAAAGATAAATCTCCGCAGCCAGCACACCAGACGGAAGGCCAGCAGGAGCAGACGCCGCGCAAACGTCACAAGAAAGCCAAACGCAACAAGGCCTCGCTGGAGGACCTGAACCTTATAGCGCCAAATCTATCTGAGTCGGATAGCAGCGATGAGAGCGATTCGGATGGAGGCCGCAGCCCAAGCAAACAAAATGAATCCAATGCCCTTGGTTCTTTGCCAATGCGTGCATCCGTGGACGATCTGGATATGCCCCGGGTTATGCTGTCGCCGACATCTGAGAGCGACAACGAGGAGCAAGAGGGGAATAAGGATTCCATCAAGACAGAGGCAGAGCCGAAACAAGATCAGATGGACGCGCTGCAGAATCCAAAAGAGGAAAGTGACACAGCTGCAGAGGCTAAGCCCAAGCTAGAGGAATCATCAGGTGAAACCGCGGAGTTGCAGGAAGTGCCAGACATATGGAAAAACCTGCTGCAGAATCAGCCTTCTTCGGTGGGCAAAAAGGAAGTGGACGCCATGGATGTGGAGGTGGAGCCAACTGCAGATCAATGGCGTCCCGCTAAGCTTCACGTGGCCTATTCCGATCATGATTATTGCAAAATGCAACGCACTCCGCCACCCACGCCAGCGCCCTCTCCCAAGAAGACGCCTAATGTGATGCCCGATAAGGCTAAGACCGGCAATGCGACCAGCGATAGCGACAGCTCTAGTAGCTCCAGCTCCAATTCGGATTCAGATAGCTCCAGCTGCTCGTGTGGCTCGAATTGCAGCTGCAGCTCAAGCGGCAGCAGCTCCAGCGACGATGACTCCGACAACGAATCGCAATCTTCCAAAAAGAGCTCTAAGAAGGTGCCGAAGAAACCGGCGGAGCGGCCACCGGAATCCATCAAGAGCGAGGAGTTTGTGAATGTGACTAGCCACAATGAGGAGGAGGTGCGGCCAGTAATGCCGGCGCCCAAATCGCCGATCTACAATGAATCCGACTTCGAGACGTCCGTCTCCGAAACCGACGAGGAGTTCTACGATGCACATCCTCAGAAGATGGCCAGCCAGATGTTGGCACAAAAGCGCTTGGCGCTGCTCTCGGCACATGCGACAGCAGTGCAGCCGCACGACAGCAACGGCAATTATGACATAGTGGAGAACAGTCGTCCGTCAACGCCTTCGCTGCCTGAGGAGGCCTCCGCCTATGCAGACAAGCGCGAGCGTGTGACCAAGAACAAGAAGAAGAAACGCGAGCGCAAATCCACATGCAAATCGGTTAATCAAGCCAAATTAACGTCTAGCTCAGAGCAAATGGTGGCACCGCAACAGCTACTGCCTCACGGCATGCTGACGGCTGCTGCAGCAGAAGCTATTGCCACACCGCTGCTGCAGCACCATCAGCAACAGCTGCAACAACACCTGTTGAGCGAGTCCCCATTGACGCCTCTTACACATCGGCCCAGCTGGCAGCCGCGTATGAGCGAGGGAAGCAGCTGCTCCGATGCCGATGGCCAGCTGAAGCGGTCGAAGCGCACAAGGCGTCCGAATAAATTCTATGGCTATACGAGTGATGATGAGAACATGAGCAGCGTCCTGGCACCGCCTCTGCAAGTGGGCATGCAGCTGATTAAGCCCCAGCCGCCGCCACAGCTGACCTGGGCCAAGGAGGACTTGCCCACTCCTCCCAAGCAGCAGCGCAGTCGCAGCAATCATGGCGAGCATCATCATCATCAGGCACACCATCATCATCAGCCACACCATCAACTGCAGCAGCAGCAGCAGCATTCGCATTTGCACAGCAATGGCAATACGCGCAAACGCAACAGACGTGCTCCGCCCAGCGGAGCTGGCTCTGGCAGTGCCAGACGTGGCGCCAAGCGCGCCAAGCAGCAGCCAGCGACACCGCCAGCCAAAGCGGAGCAACTGCAGCCGCATTTACCGCCCATACCCACGCTAAAGATACGCCCGGCCCTGCTGCCCGCCAGCGCTGCGGCAAGCGACAGCAGCGATAGCAGCTCCGACGAGGATGAAAGTGCCGAGATCAATGTGACCAGCCTGCTGCCCATGCACGCGGCATCTACTCCCATGCCGCAGCCAGTGATGTTGCCTGCACCGCTGCCCGCACCACCTCCACCACTACCGCCCGCAACGACAGCTTTCAATCAACCCATCCCGCCTGCGCTGCTGCCCAATCCGGACTTTGCCACGCTGCAGTACTTCAAGGCGAACAACATACGCTATCCCATACGTCCGCCTGCCGGGGCGCGATTGGCTCGTGAAGGCGAGTCGGTGTATTGCTATTGTCGCTGCCCCTACGACGAGGTCTCCGAGATGATCGCCTGCGATGGGGACAACTGTCTCATCGAGTGGTTCCATTTCGAATGCGTGGGCATCATGGTTGCACCACAGGGAAAATGGTTCTGTGCCGAGTGCCGACCCAAATACTCTGAGGGTCTCTATCCGGGTGTTAAGTCCAAGTAATTTGTGTAACTTTGTACATAATTCTAGAATCTAGGTTAAGTTACATATATCCTAAATAACCCATATAATAAACCCCTAACAGCAACAACAACAAAAACAACACCCTCTACAGAATGGATTACGCTTATTAAATGTTAAAAAAATACTATTCGATGTCTCCGGAACTGCGGAAAAAACTGAAAAAATTACAAAAAAAACAAACATACAATTAGATTCAATGCTAAGGGAATGCAGATAATGTTATAGAATAAATGTAACTATATATGCATATATGAAACTATATCTAAGATGAGGTCCAGGCTCAAATGCGTCTTCGGCGACTTGGCTGCAGCATAAACTAAGCTAATCTTAAATACATAATAATACATACGATAAACGTATATATGTAAAGAAATCTATATTCAGATATTATATTTTTTTTGTAAATATGTGAGAGTTGCATATATAAATATATATATATATATATATATATATATATATATATATATATATATATATATATGCAATTGTACAATAATTAGCTCATGCAAAATCTATATAAACGTTTAGACTTAACTCTACCCCAGCATCAGTAGTTATAATTAAAATTAAATAAAACTAATGACTATCGTTAGCTATCTATATATAAACAAAAAAATTAAAAACAACAAAAATCAATAACAAACAGCAACATCTAATTGCAATCGATATGCAAGAAATAAACATTCAGTAAGTGAACCACAATATTGTTTCTCGATTGTTTTGAAATGGATGTGGGGGATCTTTTAGCTTAAGCCATTATAAATGGGAGTTGGGTATATTTATTTTCTGTAATGTGTGTAACAGACAAATGGAATGTATATGTATATATTCTTGATTAAGATGAACTTCATTAATTTGTATGTCTGTTTGAAAGAAAGTTTGTTTGAACGAAGTTTCTCTAATGAGGTTTTGAATATTTCAAGTTTTTGAAAACTGCGGCAGGAAAACTTCCCTTAGATTTTGGAGAAAAGAATTAAAGTAGTACGTAATATATCTAATTTTTACGCTAGTAAAATTTATAATTTCATTATATTTTACAAATTGCATTATATTGCTTGAATATTCCCTATTTCCTAGAGTACAGTCCATAATCACTAGGTATACAACACTATTCGATCTATATCTTGTATTTGTATGAGTGCTTATGTGTGAGAGAAGCCTATAATGGTTTAAAGAGCAGTTCTGTGCAGTATTTATTTACATATATTGTAAAAAGCGAAGATTGTTTTTTTTTTTTTATATTCATTCACGAAGTGATATGAATATATTGGTTTTGTGCAATGTCCGTCTTGCTGTCCGTCCGTCTGTCCGTCTGTCCGTATGAATGCAATATTTTTCGCGGCTATTGAAGCTAGAGACTTGAAACTTGGAACATATACTCGTATATGTTTTCGATTTATAAAGTGTAAAAATTTTCCATATACGCCCACTAGGGGCGTGGCAAATCGGAAAATGCATTTTCCTGTATGCCAGAAATCATATTAGTTGAAGAGCTAGAGAGCTGAAATTTAAAATGTAGATTCGTGTTGATCACCCAAGATCAAAAAGATATGGCGGATATATCTACGCCCATTGGGGGCGTGGCAAATCGAGTAAAACTGTATCTTCTAAAGTTGTAAAGCTAGAATGCTGAAATTTGGCACGTAAGTAAATGTTACGATTCTATAAAGACCGAAGAAAAAACTATATATCCCCGCCCTCTGGGGGCGTGGCAAATCGGATCTAAATATATATTGATTTTCCAAATTCTTCTATATTTTGAGCACTATTGATGTTAGCGACTTGAAATTTGGTATGTATACTCGGGTTGACGACCCAAGATCAATAAGCTATGGCGGATATATCTACGCCCATAGGGGGCGTGGCAAACCGCAAAAGTTTATATCTCCTACAGTTTTAGAGCTAGAAGCTTAAAATTTGGATAGTTGAGTTACTGATAATCTCCTCTATCGATGACCAAAAAAAATTTGTTACGCCTCTTTGGGGGCGTGGCATATCAAAAAATACCCTGTAATTTTCACATTTTTTGAGTCTAAGCGTCCAAATTTTACAGTTACGTAGCCTTCACCTCATTCTAAGAACTGGCCATTATGGGACCACTGGGGGCGTGGCAAAACGGATTTTAGACGCCCAATAGCGAAATTCATATGCGTATGCCACCTATATATATAAATATGCTTAATAGGTATTGATAATAAGGAAAGAAACATTTTTAAGAAAAAATTAAAAAATATAAATTAAATTAAAACGAAAAAGTTTTCCGCGGGGTTCGAACCTGCACCTCAATCTACGTCCACTAGGGGCGTGCCAAATCGACATTTGCAGCGGCCAAATGCAAAATTCATATGCGTGTGTCACTCACATATATATGTATATAAGCTTAATAGGCATTAATAAGACAAAACGAAACATTTTTAAGAAATTTAAAAAATATAAAATATATTATAACAATATAAATTTCGACTTAAAAAAAATTCTTTGTCAAAAAAAATAAAAGAAGAGATTCGAACCGCGGACTTCTGACACAACGCGCAGAGTCTCTGCTAACAGCGCCACTGCACCGATATTACGCAGCATAACTAACACAAAACTTTACAGCTACAGCACCTATAGTAAACAAAAACCAAAGTAGCGGCTGAAAATTCAAAGACAATTCAATCGCAATTGAGATTCTTAGAATTGCTCGAATACGCATTTGAATATACATACATACATACACATTTGCACACGCGTAAAAAACGCTGGCATACTGAAATTGTGTGTGCAGACGAATACATACATTTGTAAATATGTATGTAAGTATGTACGTATAAGCATTTGTGGGTTATTTTAGCAAAAATAAAATTTAACTTATAAAAACTTATAAAAATATTTCACTAATTACAAAAATGTTATGTGTTTGTCATATAAGCTATCATTTTCCAAAAAAAAAATAGCTAATTTATAAAAAGACATTTAAAAAACTTGGCTTTAGCGAGATTAGAACCCGCGCTATTCGAGCGCAACTTGCATAGCATTTACCATCGACGCCACTGCAACATACAATCAGACGGTAGCTAAAACGAAATAGTTTCACTTCGAGAGCGTCATCTGACAAAAGTAAGCTAAAGTAACGGCTGGAATTTCATGAATCAATTCTTAGAATATGCTAGAAGACACGCTTTTATATGTATGTATATACATACATACATACATATGCATATGACTGTATGCATAGAATAAACGATCAATATGTATGTGCACACGTATAGGAAAAACGCTCTGCTCCGCTGCTAGCTTGCTGCTTGCAGGTGCGTTTGCTAATTGGCCAAATATTTTGTTTATTAAATATGATCTACATTTCTATTGAATTTTGGTCATTTCTTAAGAAATACCAGCTCATTCACATTGCTGCATTTGCAACTAAAATTAACAGGAGAATTCGGTAAATTTTTGAGTCGATATTCAAAATATAACAAAAATCAAAATTATATAAAATACCCATGTATCTATATGCAAAATTTTGAGAGTCTAGCTCTAAAGATGTACGAGATATAAACGGGAATAGTTCTCTATGATTCCCCACTTTTAATTAGTTCAGGCCCTGCTTTATATTGATTACTATTAGCGCTAGAGACTTGAAATTTAAAATATACTCGGGTTGACCACCCAAAATCAATTAGATATGTATGGCAGCGTTGGGACTGTGAATGAATATTCCGCAGTCGGTAACGCCCGACTGCAACGTTCTTACTTGTTTTTATTATAATAATGAACATTTGTTCTATATGAAGCCACTTCTATTTGAAGGACTATGCGCCAAGCACTGTCGTGCTCTTCTCTATAAGTTTGTTCCCGGGAACAGATAATATAAATTATAATAAAATTAAGACCTCTATGTTTCAAAAACTCTAATCAAGATTCGAAAGATCGATTCTTATTAAGATTTAAAAAAGATGATAGTAAACAAGTAAGAGTGCTCTAGTCGAGACTGCTCGACTTTGAGATATCCTGAACCCTGCAAAGTACTGATATTCCAATCATTCTACGCTTTTTTATGCACATATGTATAAAAAAACACATGCACACACCCATACGCATGCATCCACAAGAACGCATAAACACGCGCTCTGTTAACTACGCAGTTACCAGCGACTGCGCTTGAACTGCCGTGTGGGCTATATTATGAGAACTTATTTGTTGAATAACTCTTTTTGGTACTATCTTCATAAAACTTTCAGAACATGTTCATATCATTAAAATGTGTATATATGCTGAAGCACAAGTCTCTAGTACTTTATATACGTTTTTTCAAATTTGGGACAAAAGGGGCGTGGTATCGCAAATCTATAAATTACAACATTTTTATATATATCAAGTTAATCTACATAGTAAATCTCTAGGTCTAACAGTTTTCAAACTAGGCTTGAAAAACAAAGTCCGATTTTCGATTATTATCGATAAGAAATGGGATGAGTTATCGAAAAAGTCTGATAAACTCGTACTGCGTATTGTATACACGAGTATACATGTAAAATTTCAAGTCTCTAGCATTTGAAGTTTAGGATATCTCTGCGTTCATACAAACGGACGGACAGACGGACATGGCTAGATCAACTCAGCCGTCATCCTGATCAAGAAAAGATCAAGGGTCTGCCACGCCTCCTTCTGCCTTTTACATACATTTTCACAAAAACATTATACCCTGAATTCCCATTTTCAAGTGTAACAAGTAAGAAAGCTCTAGTCGAGACTGCTCGACTATGAGATCCCCTGAATCCTTCCAGGAACTAATATTTCAATAATTCGTCGTTCCACTTCTACTTATACATGCACACACACATACACACATACGCACGCACGTATAAACAGTCATTGGCTGCCATGTGGGCTTACTTTGGGAACTTAATTGTTGAAAAACTTTTTTTGTATTTGTGTATGTATGTATGTGATTATAACTTTAAAATGTGTGTATGTGCCAACGCACAAGTCTCTACTATTTGAAATACGGCTTTTGCAAACTTGTAGGGAACGGGGTGTTTTGAGGGGTGGAAGGTAAAATATGACAAAAACCGAAATTCTTAAAAATCTACATTTCAAATTTGGAGACTCTAGCTCAAAGATGTAGGAAATATAATTTTTTAACTGGTTTAAGGCTTTTAATCGATAACAAACAAACGGGAGAAATTATCGATTTTTGAAAAAAATTTCAAGTCTCTAGCTCTTATATCTTCTGAGATCGACGCGTTCATACATACTGTTACGTACTATTAACAAAACCATTATACCCTGATTTCCCATTTTCAATGAGTTCAGGGTATAATAAGACTGATCGACTACAAGATCCCCTGAACCCTGATATTCTGATACTCCAATCAACGCTTCTTTTGTGCACACACAACAAACAACACATACCCGCACACACACGCATGAATGCACAGGCACGCGCTCTGCTAACTATGCAGTTGATGCAACGACTGCGCAGGGCTGCAATTTGTCAACTAATTTGTTGAATAATCTTGTAGATGATGATCTTTATCAAACTTTCAAAATGTAATCATGACATTTGCATTTGTATATTTGCAAAGCCAAGAGTCTAATTTTGGAGCCAATATCCAAAATATAACAAATATCGAAATATATATGCACAATTTGCAGACTTTAGCTCTAAAGATGACAGACGGTCATGGCTAAATCGAGTCAGCTCTTCACCCTGATCAATAATATATATACTATTTATGGAGTCTGCCACGCCTCCTTCTGCCTGTTACATAAATTGTAAGAAAGCCATTATACGCTGATTTTCCATTTTCAATGGATACAAATAAATAAAATAAGGTTATGGATACTACAATAGTTCAGCGTGCGGTTATGAAACATAAATTTATTACCCTAAAAATGTTATTTGATTACAGTTTAAATAACTAATACTAGGAAATCATCAATCACAGAAAGCTTTAACTACATATTTCTCTGCAAATAACCTAAAAGGAAAGATGATGATAAATCAAGTAGTCGATAGCAGAATCCATTGATACTAAGATTGGAAAGTTGCTTTACTTGTTTACAATTCCTAACAAACGGTTGTCTGTGAACCTGATACAATTTTTATAAACTAAGTCAGCTGATAATAGAATTATATATATCAATATATATGTACATATGTATATATATAAATATATACATATATTATATTATATATATATAACGTCACGTAACCCACATTTAAGTAGCTGCTAATAGTAGTGCACTTGGGTTTAATATCCTATAAAGTATTCCAAAAGTGCATAAATATAGTATGTATATGTATATATACATATATATATATATCTAACTCATATTTGGTGTGATTATGTTGAAGTAAATGTAAATAATCACGACAATAATTTAAATGTTGCACGAACGCCGCCCGCACAGGAGGCCAAAAGGGGTTTGTTTACTAAAACAGCGCGTTGATTTAATTGCCAGGCCGAAGCGAGTGGCGAGTAGCGAAGCAACAGCCACAACAAAATTACGAAAGGTACAGGTAGCGTCAGCTATACAGGTGCCAAACAAACGTTAAAGCCACAGCCGACGCGTGGTCACTCGCGTCCATTTCGAGTTACATGATGTGTATAGGTGTGTGTGTGTGTGTGTGTGTGTGTGTGTGTGTGTGTGTGAGTGGGTGTGTGGACCTGCGTGTGTCTGTGAGTAAAGAAAATTACCATAAATCTGGAGTATATACATATATACAGATATATAGATATATATATAAAGTCGCCCTGGTGAACTTGAAGCTCAGTTCGTGTTGAGTTGACGAGGCGCGCGGTCGAGTCCTTACGCGCGCTGCTATAATTTTGAATAATTCGCTTAACGTTCGCTCGCTGGCCAGGCGTTTGGCTTATTCATTTGTGCGTGAGTGCTGAAGCCATGTGGCTGCTCCGGTCTAAGCCAGCGAAAGTTCAAGTCTTTGTAGCTGCGCATAGCCTGTTGAGGAGCTGTGTCTAATCATGGTGCGTCGCGCCTCGAGCGTGCCACATTTAAACAATAGCGGCGGCAGCAGCGCCGACAGCCTTAATGCACGCAGCAGAGCTGCAGCTGGGGCGGCTCCTACGGGGCGTGGCAGGCGCGGAAATCCCGCCAGCAAAACAACAACGCCTACGCAACAGCGCCAAAGCTCCAGCAGCAGCAGTGGGTCCCGTGTACCGCGCTCTCGCAGCCTGACCAACGGCATGCGGCGCCTAAGTCCGCAAAAGGGCGGCAGCAGCGGTGGAGGCGGTGGAGGCGGCGACGGCGGCAGCACTGGCGGCAGCTCACGCAACACGCCGTACTTTCTGCGCTCCCGTGAAAATGAGTAAGTGTGTCCAAGTGCTTCTGAGTGGGTAAAGGTGTGCGATGCTTCCCACCGTAATCAATACCTTGAAAATGTATCGCACCTATGTAACTACAGTAGAGACTGCCCAAGTGTGACAACTATTAAAAACGTATCAAGCTCAAATGATCTGGCTTTTAATAAATAGGCTTAGATCGGCTGGTTGTGTGATATAAATATACATGTTTTATGTATATATACAATAGAGAAAAAACAATTAGATATTAAGAGACTTAATTATAACAACTTGAATTGATGAGTAAAGCCTGAAAAGCGCCAACGGTTGGCTGTTGATA
The DNA here is from genome assembly GCA_035045345.1 of Drosophila hamatofila. Lineage (NCBI taxonomy): Eukaryota > Metazoa > Arthropoda > Insecta > Diptera > Drosophilidae > Drosophila > Drosophila hamatofila. The sequence continues at coordinate 1,556,333 of JAWNPA010000012.1, forward strand.
ACTTTAGCTAACATTAGAAAGTTATTTCAATATATTTCTATACTCATTCAAGAAGTGAACGAGTAAAGTAGTTTTGGAAAATTTTGTTTGCGCTCATACGGATAGACAATACTCACCTGTGATCCATCCGTCTATCCGTATGAACGCAAACCATTTCGCTGCTGCTGAAGCTAGAGACTTGAAGTTTTAACAAGTAAGAGTGTTCTAGTCGAGACTGCTCGACTAGGAGATACCCTGAACCTGCAAAGTGCTGATATTCCAATCATTCTACACTTCTTTCATGCACATATACAAAATGACATGCACACACACATAGTATGCCTCCATACGAACGCATAAACACGCGCTCTGCGAACTGCGCAGTTACCAGCTAGTGCGCTTGGGCTGCCGTGTGGGCTTTATTATGAGAATTTATTTCTTGAATAAATCTTTTTGTAGTGGGACTATCTTCATCAAACTTTTAGAGCGTGATAATAATAGAGTATACATGTAAACTTTCAAGTCTCTAGCATTTGTAGTTTAGGAGATCTCTGCGTTCATACGGACGGACGGACAGACGGACATGGCTAGATCAACTCAGCTCGTCATCCTGATCAAGAATATATATACTTTATGGGGTCTGCCATGCCTCCTTCTGCCTGTTACATACATTTTCACAAATTTTAAAACACTATACCCTGATTTCGCATTTTCAATGGGTTCAGGGTATAAAAATATACTCGTCACCCCTTGTCTTAAAACGTGCTCAGATTTTATCGAAATAAAATTATGAAAATAAAAATTGTTTGATTTTTTGTAAAGGATTCTGCAGAAACTTGACTGTCGATTTCGGGGTTTTAGCTTTAAAAGTTTATTATACATTATATCGACTTTTTTTTGTAGGAGATTCAATTAGACATTAAATTGTGTATCTTTGGTTGGCAATGAGAGTGTATATATATTTAAGACTTCAAGTCTCTAGCTTCAATACGACGAAATGGTTTGCGGACGGCCAGAAGAACATACGAAGGGGCATCATGACGGACATTACACAAAACTAGAGTATATAGATTTTGTGTAATGTCCGTTTTGCTGCGCCTTTCCCTTTGAGAATGAATATAAAAAACGCCTGTTAGATATATATGAAAAAAAAGCTTGACCTCATCCTCTTGATATAATTCCTTATATCTAATAAACTTTAACTTGTAATAAAATTTCTATAAAGCTTTTAACTTAAATCAGTATATTTTTAGACATTTAATAGATAGGATAAGACTTTCTGCTTCCTTGACAAATGCAGAAAATGATTGCAAAATAATCGTTAAAATATTTATGGAGCTGCAATATCTACTAAAGTAATTAGTTTTGCCTAGTTATATATATATATATATTTGCATCAATCCATTTGCCTACTGGACGTGCGAGTAATAAAACTACTTAATAACCTGACCCTAACAGGAGGGAGTGGGCGTGGGTGAGCAACCCTTGATGAGGCGTCATTAAAAATGGAAGGATATAAACAGGGTGGCATAGTCGTAATGACCACGCACAATAAATGGAATGGACACATAGACCGATTGCAAGACATATAGACAGTCGAGGCAGACTGACAAGCACTTTGAACGAGTTGCTCTCAATTGGTCATGTTTTATATTTAAACAATTAGGGGTCTTAACTAAGGGAGTTTGAGCAGGCACGACATAAATCGATTTTGTAATCAAATCGACAAGTCGAGTCCAGTGCGTCCTGTTGTGTCCCGCCTGACCCGCTTCGAGAGCGAAAGTGACATATTTATGTTTGGATAGGTATTGTAGACTTGGAGCTATAGTCACTCCCAACATCTTGCTCTATATATTTATAGTATATATTATATAGAAAGGTTGTAGCAAAGCCAGTCATAATGAAGGTTAAGGACCTGAGAGTTCTTTGGCTTGAGCTGGCTAACGCTTCGTTAATGGCCTGAAGTTGTGCTAAAAGGTAATTTAATTGGTTTACCTTAGATTAATTGAGGTTATAGAAATCATTATTTCCGATATCTCTACATAAAAGTAGATTTCATCAATACTTTCTGTTGTCTCAGTTAAGTTCTTTACTATGAATTGCTATACATATAATTATTTTCACATACTTAACATATATTTGAAGTAGAAGATAACAGCAGAGTGGCGTGTAATATTTTTAATATTTTTACATAAACATAACCCAAATATGATCAGCATATTTTTAAGTGACTGACCAGGCATGGGAGCCACGGCGTAAGCACTTTTAGAGCTTTATGTATAAGATTCTTATGTATTAGACTAAGGTCAAGATGTATTTAAAATAAAAGAACATTCCAAGCCTAACATCATAACGGAGCTGACACTCCCGTTTTATTTTGATGTACCTCTACAGAGGATTAAATAGAAATATTGATATGTCATTATTATATATATACAAACTTTAGCTTAGAGGCAGTACTGAAACTACAAACAATATGAATTAAATTATCTGTGATGAAGATTTAAGAAATTTATATATTTCTGTGATGAAGATTTAAGAAATTTATATAGTTTTAAATATTTTTTTCTTCCTTGATTCATAAACTCTTTTTATTAATAATAATCCTTATTTATTTTTTTTAATACGCTTTTTGGTGGGAAGGAGGTGAATTTGGAGCTAAATAAACCAAGATATAATTTTAAAACGGGTTTTTGAAAGGGTTTTTAATTGATAATAAGAAAAATGAAAGTTTTTGATTTTGGGAAACCAAATTCGATCTGCGCGTGTTATACAGGGATCTACGACAAAATTTCAAGTCTCTAGCTATACCTTTTGAAACCGACGCGTTCAAGCATACGGACAGACGGACGGCCATCGACTCATTTCGTTGCCCTGATCAAGAATATATATACTTTATGGGGCCTGCCACGCCTTCTTCTGCTTGTTACATACATTTAACAAAACCATTATTTCTCATTTTCATTGGGAACCAATACTTACCCCTCATCAATTATCTTTATTTTCAAGTCCTATGTTAACTCTCTCAAATAAGTATCTATCTGGACAATATAAATTGAATTAAAATAATCTTTTGTACCTGTACTATAAGTTAGATTTTGCAGATATTCCCCAAATCTGCACACCATAGAGCCAAATACGGGCTACGGAATTGAATTGAATTGTGAATATTATAAGTTATTCATGAGGAATTGACTTAATCGCTGTTTTTCTAAGCTATTCAATATAAGCTGTGCAATGCATGTGGTTCAAGTGTTTATTTTTCACAGATTTCGTGAAATATAAATATTGTCTAATCAGCTGACGATTATCTTTTAGAGAGATTTTCATATATCCGCTCACAAAGCAATAAGTGTATATTGGTTTTAATGCATAAGGCGTTATCAATCGCGCAATAATAGAGCATAATGTCAGACACTGATGGTGAAACAAACAGAATTGGGGTGGCAAACCAATTCGAAATAGTAATCATATCCATTCTACACAAAATAGAGTACTTTGCAAATAGACTTATCTAGTGAGCTGTAAGAAGCAAGCCTATGCTTGATTCAAAATTTTAAGCCTTGTTTTATGAAAATCTTGGCATTTTGAAAACCCATTCAGAATTCTACTGTTTATATGTATATTAAATTAAAAATATTAAATATATTTATATATTTTATTAAAAATTAATGATCGTTGCAATATATTTATATATATAAACCATCATTAAATTTATTATTATTCTACAATTATGAATTGAAAAAACTATATATTCGACGTGATGTGGCCCTTTAGTCTATAGTAAATTTCAAAAATTGTATGCCTTGAACAAGTATTATGCAGTCAAGCGGGCCCTCCTGTAACATTTATACATTGTGTTGTTTGCACAACCAGTAAAATATAACGACCCTCAATTGAGTTAGTTAGCTTGTAGGAAAACAGATTGCTACTCTCGCTTTTATATCATATATATATATATATATATATATATATATATATATATATATATATATATATATATATATATATATTCGTATATTCGTATATATAACTGAGTAATCCGTTTGGGTATACTCGTATGTGGTCTAATAACCATCTCGTGCAGCGCAAGAGTTTAGGCAGCGAAATGTCAATTTTGATTATCTGTGCCACAGCCCGTGTCCCTGTTGTTCCATGTATAATTATTATCTAACCCCTTGGGTTGGAGAAAGCTACGAAAAATCCATATTGGCATTATAGCATGTACGTTTTTAGAGTTTCACTGGAGTATATATGGATTTTAAGCAAATGCAATCCCTCCCACTTCGTATTGTGGTCATATGATGGCATACATGGGAACTCATATGACAGCCAGAGCAGCAATCAGCACAAACATTAATCAAAATGTATTAACATGCGTGCACTTCAATAATTATGACGCCTATAATAGTGCCAGATCCCAGAGTGGGCGGTAATGGAGCATACACTCCATATGTGTCATATGGCTGATCTCATTAAATTAACAAATATTTAATAATGTTAATTTGTCTTTGTGTGCTGGGCTTGTGCTAATATTTTCAAATAAACACATATCTGTAGTATGTCTATTTTTTTTTTGTGGCTAATCCAATTTTGTATTCGCTATTTCACTAAGCAAGCACTCATCAACTGGAGTGGTTCGATTTGTGTCTAAGCGAAAGTCAAATGGAATATATATTGCAGCAGTACATACATATGTCTAGTATATGTCAAGTAAGGAGACTTATTACAATTATTAATCATCGGATCTAGTATACATTTGCAGTCATATATTAAAACAAAACCAACTATTGTTTACACAGGCACTTAGTGTTAAAAGCAGTTCTCTAATTGCAGGTATTTACAGAGACGAACTACTTATTAGTGGTCGCTTGATATCATTAATATTAGCTTAATGACCTTACTCTATTTGAGTCTTTAGTCAGACCTACCTTATAATTTTATGCATTATGATTTTATTAATAGATAGTCAAGTGTTCAGATATGAGCAAGTCAGATATTTAGTCAGATTCAAAATCAAATTTACAATAATACAGAGTAAAAGTTCTCTTGGAGATACCTAGAACCCTGCATTTAATGATATAACATTTACAGAGCGTAACATTGACATCCAAAATTTGTCTTTTGACTAAGCGTGAATCTACTTATTTTTATGGGAAATATAAATAATATTAATAATTTGTGTATTCAAATTTCTTAAAATCACAATATATCACATATCAATATATCATATATATCAATATATCACACGATAATCATATAAATTTCCACGTCAGCTATACAAAATTTTGTATATCCTTATTCGAGTCCAGAAAACTGATCTATTCCGAAAATATTGAAAGAAATGAATAGAAAAAGGCAATTAAAAACTCTGTTGGAATCTATATTTGATTCGAAGGCCAAATATTTATTTGTTCAGGCTCCCGCCTACCACCTATAAAAATTACACATTTATCTATAAGTTTTTCCTTCAAGAAACTAAAACCTCCATTAGAATGTTTGCAGCTTATTAAGTATTTAGCATCAATTTCAAGTGGACATAGGTTGATTGAACTTTTCCATGGGGTTTGTCTGCAGAGCCGACTGGGAGGTAAGAGTAGGCCCACCTCGATTCGTGACTATGTGCTAAGTTTACTTCGTGGCGTTGGCCTCTTGCTAAAATATTTACCAAGTGCACACAAAACCAAGGCGTAGATTATATCTGATTAATATATTTACTCACATGGCTAGTGCTTAATATACTTTTTTCTTTCACCAAAATTCTGTCCTCAACTGCATTAATATTTAACAAGTAATTTGCGTGAAAATATCAAATATCAAATGTCAAATGTCAAATTTCGGTACTAACGATTACAAGAGCAGAAGGACGAGGCATATTTGTAGTTGTCCGTCCAATAAACTCAGTTTATTTGTTTGGCTATTATAGTCAACTTTATAATTGCCTAAGTTAAATGTGGTTTTTTCTTGAATGCCATCAACTACTCTCAATCAATATTTACTTACCTATATGTAAATACTTGCATTTGCCAGTATTTCTGCGCAGCTCTGAAAAAGTTTTATTAATCATAGTTGACCACGCAATTTCTCACAATGCCCTGGCCTAATTAAACTGAAAGAAAAACCAAAAGCTCTGGCTTCTCTGCTTCTATCGTTAACCTTGGCTATAAATAGGACCTTCAATCAGTTGAGCGTCATCAAGTTCAAGGGAATTGGAACAGGCGATTTTGCAGTGGCCACAACAAACCAAAACAAAAGTTATAATTCATTACAATACGGAATTTCGTGAGGTATTCCGCATAAATTCCATGACCATTTAGCCAAGAACAATGGCTTTTAACGACTATAATATGCCACTCAGCTGGCCCTAACAGTGTGTGTTGCCTAATAGAATGATTTAATCAACCAATTACAATAGATAACGAGGTTGGGGCGTGAAACCATGGACAAAGTGTGGGTTTCACCTTTCATAGCCCATGAGTATTAAAAGTTCAAATGTAAAATCTATTAAAAAGTCAATAATACTATTTCAAGAAAAATATCATAGGTATAATTATTTAATAAATAATAAAATAATAATGCATATTCCTTTATCAGCTATAGACATTGATAATTAATAAAGTCAATCAAATTATTTGATATACTTTTAATGAAAGGCAGATTGCATACTTGGCATGAAATGTTCCAGTTATATACGATTCTAAGAAATTAACAAATTAATTTATTTATTAAGAATATGTAATGTTTAACGATTTTATTGGAATTTTGCTGTGCTTGCACAGAATTGGCAGCGCGGACACTTTGGAAATTGTAGCCTCCAAGTCCACGGGCACAGGCACAGGCACGGGTACGGGCACGGGCACGGGCAGCGAGGAGCCCTCAACGCCGGAGGACAATATCAATGTGGTGGTGCGTGTCCGTCCTCTAAATGACAAGGAGAAACGTGACAGGCACGGAGCAACATTGAAGTTTCCAGGCAATGGACAAGTTATCGTAGGTCCAAATCGGGTTAAGCTCTTAGAATACTAACCTAAGCCTGCCTTACACAGATCGAGGGTAACGACACGGGCGCAAAGCGTTCTCACAATCGCGACAGTGTGAGGGTATTCACGTACAACGTGGTGTTTGAGCCCGGGGCCACACAGGAGGATATACTCGACTATTCGGGAATCAAGCGCATTATTGAGATGGGCATTGAGGGCTTCAGCTGTACGGCTTTTTGCTACGGACAAACGGGTTCAGGAAAGACACATACCCTAACTGGGCCACCAGATTTGGTAATTGATTGAATCAGTATTTTTTTAAATATTATATAATTGTTTTTATATCATTCTCTGTGCAGTTTGTGGGCAAGCCCAATCTAAAGGATCCACGGCATGGCCTGATATTCCGTTCGTTCGTGTATCTCTTCCAATTGATTAAGAATCGCAATGATGTTAACTATGTGCTCAAGGCTTCGTTTATGGAGATTTACAATGAACGGGTGAGACTACTATTTTTTTATCTAATAACTTATTCGAATAAAACAACAAAAGTTGATGTACTCAACATATTATATATAATATATATATATATATATATATCATTTTTTGAGAAAATTTTTATTTTAGCTTTAGTGTTGGCAAAAAAAAAATGTAAATGTAATATGCGAAATTTATTTATCGTTTTTATCACATCTGCAATTTGCCGGAGCTTGCCTTTAATGCATATGATGACAATCTATAAAATAATATAGTGATAATTATTTATTTATGTAATTTGTATATTTTGTTAAACCAGTTTTCTTCTTCTTTATCGAGTCGTACATAACACATCGTCTTTGACCTACGTAATGTAGTTGAACTCAATTTAATATCCAATTGAAATGAATTGCACTAATAGTGATTGGTTTTCCGCTGGAGCCATTTGCAAATATCATTCGACTAGTTTAGTATGCATTGCATTGACCTTTATTTAATGGAGGTCAACATGTCACCCCCCCATTTCTTCCTTCTGTTTCTCAATCTTCGACTGGTTTGGTCGAATTGTCGCTATGCTTGATATTTATTTTTCATTTTAGATGATTTGTTAGTTTAGTGACAAAGTTGCGCACAGCGAACTTTCACTTAATAGTTGATTTAGCAAATTGATTTGCATTTTTTATGTACAGGTAATCGATTTGCTCAATCCGGGAAGCGCTCGCAAGCCCCTTGCCGTGCGCTGGTCCAAGAAATCGGGCGGCTTCTTTGTGGAGAACTTGTTTACGGTGGACTGCGAGGAACTAGACGATTTGCTGGCCGTGTTAGAAGAGGGTAAGCGAAGAAAAAAATAGTACTAGAAGAAGATATTTGATACATTTTGAAATACCATACAACTAAGAACAAAGCTTTTAGTTGTTTTACTTTAATCTACTCAGCTAATTGCATATCCTCACCTAATTTAGGTATGAGAAATCGTTCTGTGGGCTCGCATGCAATGAATGATCATTCATCGCGCTCTCATACGATACTAACGGTCCATATACTATCGGACCAACAAACAGATGGCGGCGTCTTTCTCTCCAAGCACGGCAAGATTAACTTTGTGGACTTGGCTGGAAGTGAGCTGACGAAGAAGACGATGAGTGAGGGCAAGACGCTGGAGGAGGCGAACAATATCAACAAGAGTCTCATGGTGCTAGGCTATTGCATTTCATCGCTGAGCGATAATAAGAAACGCACCGGGCACATCCCGTACCGGGATAGCCAGCTGACAAAGCTGCTAGCTGATAGTCTCGCCGGAAACGGCGTTACGCTTATGATTGCCTGCGTCTCACCTGCTCATTATAATCACGCCGAGACGCTGAATACGCTGCGCTATGCATCGCGAGCGAAGCGTATACGGACAAAGCCTGTTATCATGATGGATCCGCGAGAGGCTCTCATTCTCAGTCTCAAGCGAGACATCCATGCACTGCAGATGGAAAATGAGCATCTGAAGGCGGCGCTAAATCTGCACCATCAGGCGGCTGAGCCGATTGACAATCTCTTGGAACTACAACTGGAACGCGTTCACACTGGAGATGTTGGCATTCCCGTGCCAAAGGTGGACCTAGAACGTTTGCCAGAGTTGGATGGTAGCGAGTTGGCAGAGCTAGTCAAGCTGTATATGGCGGAGAACGAATCGCTGCGACAGGAGAACAATCATTTATTCACAGTGCGCGAGACCATATTAAGGGATCAAGAGATTGTATGCCGGGAGAATGAGCGTCTACTCAAAAAGTTGGAGGAAGTGAACAAGTGAGTAAGACACGCGACTCGAAAAATCGATCGAGGGCACAACACTCTGGCTCATTGTCGTCTCCTTTCTGACTCGTTATAGGTTGAAACCGAGCGAGGACAATGAGCCATGTGTCGAGCCAGCGCCGGGGGCGGGGGCGGGGGCAGGGGCATAATTGGCTATATACAATACAAATAGAACAATATTTAATAGACAAATCATGTTTTCAAAAAACGAATTTAGAGTGTGACTAGTGATCTAAGCAAAATAAAATTCAAGTTCTGTTTCTGTTCCATAATTAGTGTCTGTGTGCGCTCACCATTGATACCAGCAAGACCAGCCTTTTCGCCCACCACGGGTAAGGAAACGCCGGGCACCGAAATTTGGACAAATCCGGAATCAGCTATTCCAGCAGCCATTCTGCCTCTGGAACAACGAATGTCAGAGAATGCCGATAAGCGCACGCATACGGCGCAGAAGCGCATAGACGATGAGCGTATTGCTAAAAATATACTACTAATGGCAAATGCTTTTAGAAAGCCCCATGGTCAGCTGGAGCTCCACAAAGAGCTGCAGGCAGCTAATAACAATAATATTAATAAAGAACTTACGCAGCCAGATTTAATGCCAGAGTAAGTAACATACGCAAATATAAATACACAATACATTATCAATATTATTTATTTAGCATGCTTACGTAGTAAATCAATTCAGGTACCTAACTACATACATACATATATGCTCATATATTTATATTTTTCGAATAATTAAAACAAATGTTAACGCGCAATTTCAAATAAAACTGATCAAAAAATACCAAACCGTTTTTTACTATAACTCAAGTTGGCAGCACAATGTCAGCTGTTGTTACTGTGATGTCTTCTGTCCCTGTGCTTTTTTTATCGATAGTTTTCCATTCGACTGAGAGCGATGCAAATTAATTAAATCAAACGCTATTGATTTTTCGTCGATTCAACAGCTCGAGCCTGTGGCTAAAAACAGCTTTTAAAGGTAAATTTAATTATATTCACAATAACTATTTTGAGCTAAACAGCCTCTAATTTCAGCTAAACATTATTCGCTAGCAACAAATTGTGTTGACTTTCACCATAGGTCTTGCCGAGACTGCCGTTCTAGATATTATGGCTGCGAATTTGCAACAGCAGCGCACCATCAATGAGCAACTACGTCGTGAGGCGGGAATACCCCGCATCCAGGTGTCGGAGGCGTGTAATGCCATGATGAAATATATGATAGATCATGAGTCGGATGATTGTCTGTTAAGTGGATTCACCAGTCAAAAGGTTAATCCATTTCGTGAGAAGAACTCATGCAGCATTTTATAAGCTCAATTTTGAATAGGTACACAAGTTCCTAGCAGTATTTCAAAATATATAGACACATAATTATTGTTTACGTTTGTTTCGAGAACTCTAATAGACTAAAACAACTACACAAAAATCTATTAATGCATACATGTGTGTATAACCTTTGATGTTTATGGAAATGTATGCTGACCTCAATTATGTCTATAAACTGAACATATATGAATACTGTAGAAAAATATTTATTACTGCGCGAACAGAAAACCAAAAGAAAATGTAAAGAGAATGAAAATGAAAATGAAAAAGATCATGTCAAACCGTCTTTAACATATGTATGTATACCATGTATTTTGCTAATCCTATAGCTCTTTTTTGGAGAACGGCATATTCGCATAAATATAACTAACTAATACTAGCAATTTTCAATGAATGTATGACCCTAACTAAAACATGTTTCCTATTGAGATATTAATAAATAATACAATATATTAAATGTACACATTCATCTTTGTCTGTCAATAATGAACAAATTTAGCTAGTTTCTTGGAAAATAGTAAGCTGTTTTTTATTTTTAAAAATATATTTCTAATGTATATAGCTAAAATTGATGACAAACAATTTAAAATAAAGATAATGGGCTGAAACTCGTAAAAAATGTCCATTAAATAAAAGAAGTAAGAGGGCTCTAGTCGAGACTGAACCCTGCAAAGTACTGGTTCCAATCATTCTACACTTCTTTCATGCACATATACAAAAACACATACACACACCCGTACGCATGCATCCATACGAACGCATATACAATTGCTCTGCTAACTGCGCAGTTACTGCGCTTGGGCTGCCGTGTGGGCTATATTACGAAAATTTGTTTGTTGAATAAATCTTTTTGTAGTGGGACTATCTTCATCAAATTTTTAAAACGTGATAATAACATTCAATTGTGTGTATATGCTAAAGCACAAGTACTCGATATACGTTTTTTTCAAATTTGGGGCGAAGGGGGCGTGGCATCCAAAATCTGTAAATAACAAAATCTTTGTATTCATCACATAAATCTACACAGTAAATCTGAAGTCTCTAGCTCTAACACTGTTCAAACTAGGCTTTAAAAACAAAGTCCGATTTTCGATTGTTATCGATAAAAAAAGAAATGGGATGAGTTATCGAAAAAATATGATAAACTCGTAAAATTTCAAGGCTCTAGCATTTGTAGTTTAGGAGATCTCTGCGTTCCTACGGACGGACAGACGGACGGACGGACAGACGGACAGACGGACATGGTTAGATCAACTCAGCTCGTCATCCTGATCAAGAATATATATATACTTTATGGGGTCTGCCACGCCTCCTTCTGCCTTTTACATACATTTTCACAAAAACATTATACCCTGATTTCCCATTTTCAATGGGTTCAGGGTATAAAAAATTTCCATCTAACAGCTCAATGCAGTCACTGTTTCTTCGCGTGTGTGTTTCATTCCATATATGTTATACATCGAAATAACAGTTGTGCGTATGATTCATTTACTAGGGCAGGCCTTAAATATATATTCAGTAGAGATTTTTTGCTTTAAGTCTAAGTCAAGTATGCGATAAGTAAAACTAGCGTTTAATTTTAAATATATAGAGGGTGATATCACTAGCTATTTTAAACTGGCAGCAAAAGGAAACCTTGAATATTCAAAGTATTCTGCATCTAGATAATAATTCTAGCAGGAGTGGAGTGGTCGTCATACAATCGTTAGTCCGTTTTTTTTTATAGATTACTGTAGAGTCAATAAACTGTTCTGGGCGACCTTTATACTCATTCACGAAAGTGAAATTACTATATTGGTTTTGTGCAATGTCTTGCTGTCCGTCCGACTGACCGTCTATACTTATGAATGCAATCTATTTGGACGCTATTGAAGCTAGAGACTTGAAATTTTGAACTATCTTCTACAGTCTTAAAGCTGAAATTTGGCACGTGAGTTAATATTACGATGCTATAAAGATCGATGAAAAAATTAAATGTCCAAGCTTACTTGAGATGTAGCAAATCGGATCTGCATATTTAGTGCTTTTTTTCAAATTCTTCTATATTTTGACCACAATTGACGCTAGGACGCTCAGTTCCTCGTAGAGTTCAGATGTCGTAGTCGTGTAGTATGGACTAGAGTTTCTTATTTGTTTAATTAAGTTAAATCACTATTCCGACCATATTTTGTACGAAAATTGCTCCATTTAAAGCTCTTACAAGAAAGGTAGCTGCATAAACCGGTCCACCGAAGCTTTACTTAATAAAAGTAACTGTAACGGCAATGCCATCCGATGATTAGAGTTTAGTTGTAAATCTGTATCCCAAGAAGAAACTTGCCCAAGAACAAACTTGCTTAACTCCAATATTTAAATGAATTTATATTTCGATTTAACCAACCACATTGTTGGTTATATATATATATATATATATATATATATATATATATATATATATATATATATATATATATATATATATATATATATATATATATATATATATATATATATATATATTTATTTTATTATTTATTTATTTATTTTATATTTAAAAAACTAAACAGGTAAATAAGTAAATCTGCATAGCTTTGATTGTTCGATCAAATGCTAAAAGTTAAAAACAGCTAAAGACCAATTGATAAATTTGTAGTTGTAACAAATAGTAGATAAAGAGTTTTATCAAAATGTGTGATTTATCTATTAATCCGTATTTTTTATTTCTCGCGAAATTTCGTGAAAATCTGAAATCACGTGGAGTGGCAAATATAAAAGTAACAACCGTGGTTCAGATGGCTGGTAAAAAGTGGCGCCAAATGAGCAAGGCTCAAAAAGCTATTTACAATAACATTGCGCAACTGAATCGAGAATCGAGGTTGAAAAAAAATTTGTAATATTGTTACATAGTTACATGTTTGAAAAATTGTAATATACGCGGTCACTTCTCTAGGAAGTTATCGATATTTATCAATTGGCAACAATAAACAACGTTTTTGAGCACTGTCCACGAAAAATCAACATCTTGAACACATTTTCCATATTAAAGTCAATTTTGCTTCGCATTAAAATGAGTTCCGGGTTTGTTACTGAATCCGAGGCAGCAGAAACGCGACAGCGTCGTCAGGAAGAATGGGAACGTGTACGCCAGCCCGAGGACCCGTTGGAGAGACCAGAGGAACCATATGACGGACGTTCACTGTACGATCGCTTGAAAGAGCAGAAAACCAAAAAGGATATGGAATTTGAGGAAGCCCACAAATTGAGTATGTTCAAGCAGTTGTATATTGAGTCGAGTTATAGTTAATATCCAACATAGAGAACCTAATTCGCGGCTTGGACGATGATGAGGTGCAGTTCCTGGAGCTGGTCGATGCTCACAAAATAAACACCGAGCGCAAACAAATGCGTGACGAGGAACTCGAACTAAGGGACTTTCGAAATCGCGTTGAGAAACTCCAGGAAGAGAGCGTAGATAAGGTGGAGTAATTTACAACAGCTTAAATTTGTCTAATAATCAATAATCAATATTCTTTATCACATCAGAAGCTGCAAGCGGAACTAAAGACTACTGCCAAATCCATTGGCGCTCCGGCCACAGTGCGCAATACACAAAAGTCCCTACTTGGACAAGGCATAAAGCGCAAAAATGGGGAGTTGCCCACAAGCAGCAGCAAGAATTCAAAAACGGAACAGGAACCGCGCACAAAGGAAACGGCATCCACCGCTATTTCCACAAAATTAAGCAAACATGATGTGGGCAGCTTAAAGTGTATTGCCATATTACCTGGCATTGGCTCCTACACCGAGTCTAGCGATTCGGATGGCAGCAGCGACACGGATGAGCATGACCACGATAAGAATAGCCTGGCAGACCTATGTGGACGAAAGATCATCAAAAAGAAACAATGCGCCGAGTGAATAGGTTTTTTCTTGTTTTTTAGGGCAACAAGTTTTATTGGATTCTTAATTATAATGATTAGCGTTCTCTGCAGCGAATCATAATAAACTAGCGATAGAAGGAAATGGCTACGTGTCCTTTTTCTTGTTGCGATTGCGATTTTTCACATTCGTCGTCTCATAGAAATTGCTGCCAATTTTCTTGCGTTTCTGGCTGCGTTCCAGCGCCCGCTTCTGTTTGGCATTGAGTCGTGGTGCCTTAGCACTGGTTGGACCATCGTCTTCGCTATCATCCAGCTCATCGGAATCACCTGGCTGGACTTTGGCAATACGGAATTTACCAGACGATGTGATAGCCAACTGTTGGGTCTTTTTGGCCTTCGCTTTTTTGTGCACCACACGCTGCAGATCCTCATTATATTCATCCTCCGAATAGAAATCACTGGCGCCATCACTAGAATCCTCCTCCTGCTCCGGATTCACCAGACGCGCCTTTTTGCGTGCTGCTCGCTCTGCCTTCTGCTGCTCCAATAGCTCCAGGTCAATATGGTCCAACTCGCGTTCATCCTGCTCCTCGTACTCCAGACCCACACGAATCTTTCGAAAGTCTTGTATTTGCTTGAACTCACGTGCCTTCTTTACGGATTCGCTCACAAATGTAGGCGCCTCCGATTTGGCATCTTCATCATCTCCTTTAGTAGCAGTATCTTCAGGAATAGTCTGCTCTGTTGCTTTGCCCTCCTGGGATTTGGGTATGGCAAAGCCCTCCGGTGGCACATAAAAGGGCAACTTGCCACGCTGCCAATCATTGAGCACCATGCGTGCGGTGACTGTGATATCCGGCTCACCACCCTTCAATAGTTTACCGGTTTTCTTGGCCAGCTGCTCGAGGAAATGTGTGGATGACGTCCAGCTTTCGATTTTATAGTTCTTTGCAATGTACTCTTTGCGCACACGTTTCAACACTGTGTCCACATAATCTTCCGGGTTGGTAACTAGCTCTACACGAACTACTCCTTTTAGCACCTTCTCCGTGTCCGTTTCGGCAGACGGATAAACCACACCAGGACAATCAATTAGAAATATGCGCTTCATTAGCGTTATATATTGCCAAACCTTGGTCTCACCAGCGATAGGAGCCACGTTACAAACCTTTTTGGAGCGCAATGCGTTAATGACCGATGACTTCCCAGCATTTGGATAGCCAATAAAACCAACGCTGATCTGCTTCTTATCCATGTGCAGTTTACCCAACTGACGAAACAAATTGATCAGCGCACCTATGAAAGATTTTGGAATGTATTTTATGAACAAACTGAGGACTACCTTCACAAGACTTACCCTTGCCAAAAGGATGCTGCATGGAAGCATGAAAAGCTATTGTAGGATATTCGGCACTAAGGATGGCCACCCATCGCTGTGTCACCCACACAGGCACCAGATCAACTTTGTTTAATATAAAGAAGAGGTGTTTGTGCGGCTTCTCCTTGCGTAGGAACTCCTCAATATACTTGGAGCGAGTACCCATGGGATCGCGGGCATCGAGAACCTGCAGCAGCACATCCGAAGCATCCACAACTTTGTGCAGTTCGTTCCAAATACGTTTGCTTTGACCTGCCCCGAACACCCAATCACGAACAGCCTTTTTTTCGCCAGTATCTTCGCGTATGAGATCCACATCTTTGGTGGAATCATATTGATCGGCCTGTTCATCGGCGGCACGACTTAAATCTTCCAGATCGCGGACTTTTAAGCTGACACGTTTGCGTTGTTTCTTCGGTCCAAATACGCTGTCAAAGCTCTCCGTCTCTAGCAAATGAACGCGTTGATACTTAGAAGCTTCGTTCAGCAGCGTCACGGGCAATTGCGAGGGTTTCATAATGACTTGGTACGGGTCTTTGACAGCCTTGCCAATCTCATCCTGAAACTTTTGCAACGCTGTTTGCGAAATGACACGCGAGTTGCTGAACCACTTCGGCGTGGGCTCCACTCTGGCCATTGTTCCAGCAGGTAGACGACCCTGAGGACGAAACAGAGCTTGATTATCTCAAGCATCTCCAATAGCGACATATGAATATTACCTGAAATGGCGCTGGGGTAATAATTTTGCCAGTACGATCGCGTTTGGCCTTGAAATTACGATACATCTGCAACCGCTTTATAGTGCCCTTGGTACGCGGGTGGGCTACACCTTTCAGGCCACTTGTTGGTCGCTCCGGATTCATAGAGTGGTTGGAATGGTTAAAGCCCTGTGTCCGGGGCTTGCCCGGAGTGCTGCGCACTTTCGGCATCGTTTTTTTTTTTTTTTTACGCGCGGTTTAGTACAATTTAGCGGCTGTTATTACAGCACGCACGTATCAAAACACACACGTTCTGTTCGTAAAAGGGAGGTTAAGTTGAAGCATTGTTGTTTTTTTAAGTAAAACATCGATATATTACATATGTATTTTATCGATATAAATTTATGTGCACGTTATCAATAAATACAAATAACAATTGTAGAAAAATAATTCCGAATTTAAAAGAAATTTTCCGTGATGTTTGCATAATACGATTTTTAAAGAATTATTTGCCTAAGAAGGGTACAAACAATTTTATGATATTTAAAAAAAATCAATTTGGGCACACCGTTTGCTTTACACCACTGAGCATACCAATATATACAGTAGCAAACATAACAATTTCACCTATGTTCAATGAGAAATGAGTAGATATATTGAATAAAATTGCTACAAATTAAGTTGCTATATTCTCACAAGTGCCTTGTAATGTAAAACTTTGCGGCAGTCAGAATTTGAATACAATTTGATGTCAATTTTTGCAGGTGGGTTTCTATTTGTATGTTTCGTTCTGTAGATCAGTGTTAAGCAGGTTTGTATCCGTGTGTTGTGTGCATATTTGTAGTTGTACATTTCAATGATGGCCACGAGCTGCACGCTGGCTGCATTTTGAAAACAATAATTTAAGAAACCTAATTATGTATTTTCTTTATTCACAAATAAAACAATGAAAACGTAGTGTAAAACTTATAAATTAAAGTATAGTATAGTTTCAAAAGCTAAGGAATTCCATTGTATATTGTGTGTATTTCACAAGCCCGTTGTGTACGTGTTCGCGGTGTATATGTGTGTGTGCTTTTTGGAATGTTGCTCTGCACGAAATTCAAATTGTGACCATCCTTGAGATTTGTCGAGTGAAGGGTAGACAGAGGCGAGGGACTATACTATTAATTATGCAAAATAATACGAATTAAATGAAATTAAATGGATGAGCACACATTAAATGACCTGTTGGAGTGTTCTGTGTGTCTGGAACGTTTGGACACCACCTCCAAAGTTTTACCATGCCAACACACCTTCTGTCGCAAATGCTTACTGGTGAGTGATGCATGTGTTATTGTTATTTGCGATATAATCATTACTTTTGACTTCCCTGCAGGACATTGTGGCCAGCCAGCAGAAGCTGCGATGTCCGGAATGCCGCGTCTTGGTGAATTGTCGTATCGATGAGCTGCCGCCAAATGTGTTGCTAATGAGAATCTTAGAAGGTGAGTGATCCGTGTGTGTGGGCGATACAATTGTGGGCAGACACGTAGCTAATACTTAACTTGATATTTATTGCTCAATATAGGCATGAAGCAAAATGCTGGCAAAAATGACACTAAAACCGAAGAGTTGCCAAACAAAACACAACTGCAGCAAGAGGCTCAGCCCACGCAACAACAACTGCAACAGAAGCAACAGCAGCAACAGCACTACCAAGAACAACAACAACCACGCTCGCAACCAGAACAACAGCAAACACGCCAAAAGCCGCGACGATTTCTGCTGCCGCACGCTTACGCGCTCTTTGATTTCTTAAGCGGAGAAGCGAGCGATCTGAAGTTTAAGAAGGGAGACCTAATTTTGCTAAAGCAGCGCATCGACAACAACTGGTTTGTGGGCCAGGCCAACGGGCAAGAGGGCACATTTCCCATTAACTACGTAAAAGTAGTTGTCGCATTGCCCATGCCGCAGTGCATTGCCATGTATGATTTTAAGATGGGGCCCAGCGACGAGGAGGGCTGCTTGGAGTTTAAAAAGAGCACCGTGATTCATGTTCTTCGACGCGTCGATCACAATTGGGCAGAAGGCCGCATTGGACAAACTATTGGCATATTTCCCATAGCCTTCGTGGAGCTAAATACAGCTGCTAAGAAGCTGCTAGATAGCGGCGCCACAAATCCGTTACCACAGGCGCCGGCACAATTAATACAGCAACGTGCATTGCCGCCCGTGCCACTCATCGATCCCACATACATCACGAATGATTCCAGCACGGGGTCTTCCAACAGCTATTCCTCCAACAACAACAGCAGCAGCAATTCAAGCTCCACTAGCAGCTCAAACAATTGCAGTCCTAACCATCAATCGCTTCCCAACACCCCACAACATACAGCAGCTGTGGCTGCAGCCGCTGCTCTTTCTGTTGGAGGTGGATCGGTGCGATATCGTGACAAGGGCGCCAAGGAGAAGCGTCACTCGTTGAATGCTTTGCTGCAATCGGCGCCGCTTAGTTTGCTGCAAACGAATCGACATTCAGCTGAGATACTGAGCCTGCCTCATGAGCTGAGTCGTTTGGAGGTCGGCTCACAGGCAGCACCAGCCACATCCACAGCAGTCATAATGCAGCCGTCGCAAACTTCGCGAGTGCTAAAGACTCAGATGCATCAACAACAAGTGCCGCCTACGTTACCTTGGGGATACCTCGCACTATTTGCCTACAAGCCGCGTCACGCTGATGAGCTTGAACTGAAGAAGGGCTGCGTTTACATTGTTACTGAACGGTGTGTCGACGGCTGGTTCAAGGGTAAGAACTGGCTAGATATTACAGGTGTGTTCCCGGGCAACTATCTGACACCATTACGCACACGCGATCAGCAGCAACTGATGCACCAGTGGAAATATGTGCCGTCCTCGACGGATTTGAGTACGACCCCAGGGCAAACGCTTGATGTACGTCTCAGCAATATGCTACCTACTCATCCACCGGACTTACCCCCACGTCAGCAACATCAGCAACAACAGTCTCAATCAACTACCAGCAGCTCAGTCTGGACTAAGCCGGTCGAGGCGTTATTCAGCCGCAAGTCCAGTGGCCACATGGAAAGCAAAGTGGACAATGTGGGTAGTAGCTCTGGCGCTGTGGGTCTTATGCGCCGCTTGACTCATATGAAGACACGCTCCAAATCGCCAGGTGCATCATTACAGCCAAAACAACAGCAAGTGGCAAGCAAAGACTCAAGCAGCACAGCAGCTGAGAATGTAGTCCAAGCCGCGCCACTGCATCCAGTGCATGTGAGGTGCGTACAAACGTCAACGCTGAACCAAGCTGCTCAACTAATCTCTTCTCTTTTCAGATCTGGATCATGCCCCAGTCAGCTGCAGCAAAGTGAGCAACTGGAAGAAACCACTGGACCATCTGCAGCATCGCCTTCAAATGCTGCCCAACTATTTCAGGGTAATAAGAACGTCTCATACGGCTCCCAGCGTATCAAGAGCAGCAGGGAGCGCCCGCAGTTGCTCAGGTTAGTCTTTGAATAATAAGATAAGCGTAAAACGTAGGTAATCGTGCGTGATTTTTCTTCCGGCAGTGCTAGACAATCCTTGGATGCGGCTACCTTCCGCAGCATGTACAATGCCGCGTCTCCACCTCCACCTTCAAGTCATACACAAACGCAACTGCATGCCAACATGATTATAGCGCCCAATCACCGCAAGAGCCAGAGTCTAGACGCCGGACATTTGCTAAGTGCCAGCAATAGCAACAGCAGCAACAATATCAACCTAAACGCTAATAGCAACATTATAACCGAAGCAGCCATCAAGGCGAGTGCTACAACAAAGTCGGTCTACTGTACGAGAGAGAGGTGGGTTGATCATTGATTTCCATTTGATACAAAAATATACGTATTATTCAATATTCATTGCAGTCGCTTTCGTTGCATTGTGCCCTATCCACCGAATAGTGAAATTGAACTGGAATTGAGGCCAGGGGACATTATTTACGTGCAGCGTAAGCAAAAGAACGGATGGTATAAAGGGACACATGCTCGTACACATAAAACTGGTTTATTTCCCGCTTCCTTTGTAGAACCGGATATTTAGCCTAGTTTGTATTCCTCGACGTTTGTTCTTTCCAAATTAATCGCCGGTCGATTCGTGCTTCCACAAATGTTTAACAATTTCTCTTTTCGAAAAAGAATAGTTTGTACTTTACTTCCAATACAAATGCTCGAATATTTAGTTTTTTACGATTTTTTAATCAAACTAGGTTAAGTAATATTGTACTTAAGGCACTAAAACTCTAACTAGATCAAAGATGAAATCAAAATAAGAATTAACGAATCAATGAACGAACTTTAATCTGAAACGTAATTTCCTTGTAAAAAGTCTACCAGAATCTCGAAAGTAACCACTGTTATGCATAGTACGTGTACTTAAACATATATTAATATATGCGCAAATTAATAAAACATTGTCTGGCAATATGGCGAACAATAACAAAATTCAGGCATCGAATTGAACCTTTTTTATTCACCATTATTTATAAATATTTCAACTAGAGTTCAAACATCGTCTGCGTTTGGCTTAATCGCTCTTGTCGAACTTGGAACCGTATATAGGCATATATTGCAGCACCAGCTTCCAGTCAGTGTAGTAGAGCAGGGCCAGACCAGCGGCACCGCCGAACCCTGCGCCAGAGCGTACGCTAAAAACAAAAATGGTTATGTTATTAATGTTGGAATCGTCTGATTTGCTAATTATGGTTATGCAATGTGATAGCAAGTTATTCGCGTTCTTGGAAAAGATTAATGCATTAACAGTGATTATCCATTTGTTGTTACTTACAAGGATGATGCGATTTCAGCGTGTTTCTTTCCAAAAGGTATGCGGAAAGCCATTTTTTTTATTTAAATAACTTTTTGTAGCAAATAAATATCCACCGATTGCTCGCTGTATGACCGTAATGTAATTCACTAAAAAATATCAAAACATGAAAGAACCACGAAAAAATCTCTTATGCGACATCCCTGGCCATTTAAAATACATTTTTATATACTTTTAATTCTTCGTATCATAAAAGACTTATTTGTAATTTTTGCCTAAATACTTAAAATACTAGCTGTCATTGCCTTTTTTTTTAATATTTTAGGAACGTTCAGAAGGTGCAAGCATTGGCAGCCCTTGCAAGTGGACTACGTGAATATCAACAATTTGTCATCGTTTGCAGTTTTGCATTGCATTGTAATTCTTGTTGTCATATTAAATTATTTAAAATGAATGTTGCTATTTTCGGGGAGCTCAATCAATTTGAATTGGTTGTGCTCAGCAGCTTGATGCCAGTCGTATTTATTTACTTGTGGACATTGATAACCCGTGATATTAAGGTAAGCTATCCATTATCAGCTGAGAATATCACTTATCGATCAATGTTAATTTTTGTATTTTCAGAATTTTGAGAGTAGCAAGACAGCATATTCGGTTTACACAGCAAAAGATCCAATCAATTGTTATCAAAACTATACAGAAGAGAAAAAGGATACATAAGAAATACAATAAATTGATAATAAAAAAATTGTAATTTATCAAGCGAAAGCTGTATTAATAATTATTTAATTTAATGTGTATTTACTTATAACTGCAAAGCTAATAAATGTCACTAAAATGTATGGTTAGTGTAAATGTTTAAGAAAGAAGTTCTTTTGGCCATTGAACTAAATCAAGAACTAACAAGTTCAGCTCAAATGCAGTTCATGAGTCACTTTCATATGTGCATATGTGTGTTTATGTGCATGTGGTCGTACAGCAGGTGAACAATAACACTTTCTTAAAAACAATGCAATCATATTTTTAGCAATTAAATTTCAATTTCTGACCTCCTACAGCAATACTGCAAGGGTAATTCAAGGCTAAAAATCACGGAGTCGAAGAGGCTTAGCACAACAACAACAGTAACAAAGAAACAACGACGCAAAAACAAATAACATGTCTGAAACATACGGTTTGTAATTCTTTTAACTTTTACTGGTAATAATTAACAACAGAGTTGGTTTGCTTGCAGATTACCTATTTAAGTTTCTCATAATCGGCAGCGCGGGCAGCGGCAAAAGCTGTCTCTTGCATCATTTCATCGAAAGTAAATGTAAGTTGTACTACTGATTGGGTAGACTGAGTGGTCAATAGACAGGGAAAACTCTAATTGACGAACACTCACGGTTAAAGTTAAATTTTCTGGATAACAGAGAAATAATTTTGTTTAGAAAAATAAATATATATATATATATATATATATATATATATATATACTATACTATACATATATAACTTGCAAATAATATATATATATATATATATATATATATATATATATATATATATATATATATATATAGTATAGTATATATATATTTTTACTAAAAGAGAAGTGGAATGGAAACGATATAAATACTTCGTATCGAGTGTGAGTCCCCATTTTTTGTTAAATTCGTATACAAAATGCTTATGTATCTATGTATATAAAGTGTCCCTCTAGACAGTTTTCACTGTACTCTAAAACAACCAACGTACATACATATGTATCTATATTTGTATATGTATATGTATGTGTTAATTTCATTAAATATTGATAAGACCTTATATGTTGTTATCTTCCTATTTTTGCTTTCCAGTTAAAGACGACAGCTCCCATACGATTGGTGTTGAGTTTGGATCGAGGATTGTGAATGTGGGCGGGAAATCGGTGAAGCTTCAAATATGGGATACAGCTGGGCAAGAACGATTCCGTTCAGTAACCCGTTCCTATTATCGTGGCGCTGCTGGCGCTCTGCTGGTTTATGATAGCACGTCGCGGGATTCGTTCAATGCCCTGACCAATTGGTTAAACGATGCTCGGACACTGGCCAGTCCAAACATAGTTATATTACTAGTGGGCAACAAGAAGGATCTGGAGGAGGCACGTGATGTTACTTTCCTAGAGGCGAGCACATTTGCCCAGGAGAATGGTTTGTTAATTGTCATTAATCATGAATCAATATTTATAAATTATTCGTATATTTCAGAGCTGATATTCCTGGAGACGAGCGCTAAGACGGGTGAGAATGTAGAGGAGGCATTTCTAAAGTGTTCAAAGACTATACTGGCCAAGATAGAGACCGGCGAATTGGATCCTGAGCGCATTGGCAGTGGCATTCAGTATGGCGGAGCTGCGCTGCGTAATCTACAAACAAGACAACGCAGTATTAACAAACCGGACTGCACCTGCCGGGTGTAGATAATAGATGGTGTAAGGAGGAGAGCTTAACCCGAGTTGTATGGCATGCACTTGAACAATATCTGTGTATTAGTTTAGGTGATCAAATTAATCTCATTTAATCTCTAACTACTTGATACGAAACCGCATAAGCCTTAGTTTTAATAGTTTTAATATATGTGTATGTAATGTATTTCTCCTCTATTGTTAAAAATCGTTTAACCGTATCTGCGCAGTGCAATTCGTGGCATTCCAAAATGTTAATTCGTTTGGTTTTTTTTTTTTTTTTTTGATTTATTGACTCCACCTTCAATTGCTGAATTAATTGTACAAGTTTCTTTCAAAATGTTAACGTATATTATATGTATGTAAACTGTAAGCACCTGAATAATTGTAAACCAGTGGCGGGCCCCAATAGTAACACCAACTATTACTAACTGGAATCGTGCAACGAGTCTCTAGAACCTCGCCAGAATTATTTGCGAATACAAAAACCAGTTCATTGATAGCAATCGTTGAATGCGCCCAGCATTTTGTAAATAAAAAAATTGTAAAGAACTTTAAATGAATTATGCATGCCGTAAATAAAAACGCAAAAAATTTAAATAAAAACTAATATATAATTGAGGTCTATACAATTTGGTTGTTTCTCATAAGAATTATGTTTGAGTTTCTATTAATATATCACTTATGGTTCCAAAATATGTAATTTTGATAAATTTGGCTACCAATATGAATGATCATCTAAAAAGAAGGAACATTTGGTAATATTTAATTTAGGTGTAGTGGGCCGTAAAAAATCTGATCTTAGTCTAAGGGGAGAGCTACTGCGCCAGCTACAGGCTATATACGTTATAAAGTATCTTTAGCTTGGTCTTAGAAAAGAATATGAAGACACGGTTAAATAATGTAATTTCTTTCCATTTTTATCAGTATTTTCTGTTTATCAAATCTGACAACCTCTTTCTTTTCACACAGGTATATGCATGTTTTCATAAAGACAATAGAAATGGAGCAAAGTTAAAATATATAGGTTTTATTTAATTTAATAATTAAATATACATTTTGTATACCTAAAAATTTATAAAAATACATTTTATGTATTGTAAAACACATTGAATTATAAAATCACATTTTATATTTTTATCAAACAACGCATACTTAGATTACTTATTGATAAGCTCAAAATTATAAAAAATGAACAGATAAAAAAATGGAAATGGAAATTTGAAAAAAAAAAAAAAACGGATCTATGCATCGCATTTAGCCAGTTTTTGGAGGGCATGCTTTGCAGCTGACAACTTGGCCTGCTTGCCATTGCTGCCAAAGCCATAGACCTTGATGGTCTTGTCCATGCAGATGAATTGACAGGTGACCATCACATGGTTATTGTCCATGACAGGCTGGCTAAAGGTGGGCTTTGCCAGCTTGTGCTCAAAGAGCTGACGGATTGGATTGAGTGGCACATTACGTGAGAATTCGAGTAGCTCGGGCTCAAACAGTTTGTAGATCACTTGCCAGGTGGTGTTCAAGTCGCGACAGTCTAGGTAAACGGCGGCTATAAGTGCCTCCAGAACATCCCCCAAGGCTTTGGGCACATCCACGTTATGCGAAATATTAAATTCGCCTTCTTGCGGGGCATTGGCTTCTCTAATTGCTGGTTTCGCTTGCTTCGCCGCCAGCTCGGCCATTTCCAGTTCCTCATCGGAGTCCAGAGGCTCCGGCTGCACATCTTTCTCCTCCATGAGAATGCGCACATGGTTAGTCACGCGATGACCCTGCGTCTCCTGGAACTGCACGAAACTCTGAATGGATTCCGAGAGAAGAGCATTCTCTGCCAGAATGAAGAAATGGAATCGATGACGCACACAAATGCAGGCCAGAGTCGTATTGTTAACCAGAGCCGAGCGCAGATCTGTCAACTGACCAGGTGTCATACGAGTTTTGTGCTCAAATATGTAAGCGGAGATGAGGAAATCTAAGATGGCATCACCTATAAATTCAAGCTCCTGGTAGCAACCTGTCAAACGGTTTGTGGGGTTTGAGGGATGAGTGAGCGCTTGCAGCAGATAAGCCCGATCGCGGAAAGTGTAACCTAAATTGTGCTCCAAATGTTGATGATTGATTAAGAAACCGTCCACCTCCCGCTGCGATATGTTGGCGCGCATGCGTGCTCCACCTAGCTGCAGGTCTAGCAACTGGGTGAGCGGCTTGCCAATGTCTGGCTTGCAGATGCCAAAATATTCCAGCATACGGAAGCCGTGATGTAGTCCATAGTTCTTCACAACCACGCCCAATATCGCCTCCAATGTGTCGGCGATCAGTTTATCGGGCATCTGCACCTTGCCCAGGCAGAAGTTGATTTCGCTGCTAAAGTCCAAGCCCGCATGATGAGACTGCAGATTGGCTTGACAGCCGTTGACAAAATTACTAAACGATTGCTTTCCACAATTGCCATCACCAAACAGCTCCTCCTCGCTGATGGATAAATTGCGCAAATTGTGCGGACCGACCAGCGCTGCCAAGTCCGGATTCTCCTTCCAAAGCGCCCTCACATTCTGCGGCATGGCCACACTGGGCGGCAGCCAGGTGTACTTCGGTGTGAAGAGGGTGCTGCAGATGCGGAGGGGTATGTCCGTTTCGCTGAGACAGTATAATAGATTGCGATTAGAAACCAGCGTCGATTTCACCTGAAACAATTAATAATAAATCTAAATGCATATAATCGTTCGACTATTGACTTTATTTTGTATAAGAACCTGCGTCAGGATGCCCTCATTCCAGTCCGGATACTTGTTGGCCAAATAGAGAGTGGCGCTGAGTTTAAGAAAGCAATCGCCAAGAAGCTCGAAGCGCTCCATATCGAACACATCGACACTGCCCGCATATGTGATGGCTGCCAGGAATTCGCCTTGTTCTGCCGGAGTTATATGCTCATTGGATATACTGTGCTGCAGCACAGATAATTGGACCTGTTCGACAGGCTTTTCATTATCCGTGCAGGAAGGCATTATGGCGGGTAGCTTATTTGAACGCGTTTGACTGCTATATATATTGCCCTCCGGCATTTTGAATTGCAACTGGGTCCAGAGCTCCTTGTCCTCGTATTCCATACTATCGAAACTGATATTCTTTCCTCTAGTGAAATTGTAAAAATATGAAAGCTCTACGGGATAGGTGGACATGACGTTGCGTTCAAGGTCGCGCGGTTCCATGTACTGCTGCCAAGGCACCTCTAGGTCGGTTATCTCCAGCTTTTCCATCGCCATCTCGACTCCCTTGGTAGGCAAGGGCTCGAGCAGCGGACGTGGCTCTTCGCAATCATCCGCATGCATCGCATTGCCCTGGTGATCGACATTCCGACGCAGCGACCAATCAATCTCCAAGGGTCGCGGCCTGTAATCCACTCCGTTCTGTGGCATTTCATCCAGTCCAAGATATTTATTAATTCGAACGCGCAGCGTCTCAGCATGCAACATGTAGTGTAGGCGTCTCAATATGCTAGGCAGGAAAAGCACCTTTACCCACAGGTCGCCGGGAAAGCCGAAATTAAAGCACAACTCAGGAATGAGAATCACCTTGGCACGAGCTTTGCTCTGTGCCGACGCTTTGACGCGTTGCTGCACATAGAAATTCAACTGATCGGACAGCTCTCTTACCTCGATCAGGAACTTCTGTTTGTGGACTACATCGCCTATGTAGTTACGATACTTGGCCATGGTGAATTCGTAGTAGCTCTTATCCTGTTGTTTTTCCTCCATCATGCTTAGTGGCGTCAACTCCGTGTGGACCTTGGTAACCAGCATACGTTTCTCATCATAATTGGCATACCATTGCGTCACAACCGTGCCCACATAGTCCTCTGGATTCGGTGGTGGTAATTGTTGACGCTCGGCCAGGCTTCTGGAGTGTGGCTTGGGCAAGCGCTGGAATTGTTGCACCAATGGCCAATCAATACCAACGCCAGGCGTCGCTGACAGCGGCACCACAAGGAAAGAGTTCTCATTACTATAGCGATCGAGCACGAAAAATGGCTGCCAAATGCGCAGGATATCTCGAAAGATCATCACATGAAAATGATGCAGCTGTTCCAACTGCTCATTCGTCGGTATGACCACCTCCCGTGGCTCTTCCGCCACATGCGCATGCATCTTGCCCTGGTGGCTGAACAGCGGCATCTCGGCCAGGCGTGGCAACCGTTTCGTCAGCAGCAGAGCACAGTTCCGACGTGTCTGCAGTGAGTCGTAAATATGACTCGTGTACTCATTGCGATCGTAGTGTGGCTCAATACTAATCTCATATGCATAACATTTAACTCCCACCTGCGGCATCGCGTTGTTCAACTCTTCTGGATATTTGATGGCATACGTTTTTATGTTGCTGTTGTTTATCTGCTCGCGATCTGAACGCTTAAACATAACTGCAAGTACACGAAATTTAAGATTTTAATGTTATTCGAACGTATGTACATACAATAGTAAACAACTTTAGTTGTAACCTTGCTTCTGGATCAAATGAGTATATAGGTTTTGTACAAGGCCCGCCTGTCTGTACGAACGCAAATCATGTCGTCGCTATTGAAGCTACTGAGATTATTTCCCTACGCTTATTAGGAACGTGACAAATCGGGAAATGTCTGTTTCTGGTATTTTAAAAACGCTTTTAAAAGCTCCACAATGTTATAATTGAGCGAGAATTGATCTGTTCTATCGATGAGTAAACACAATGTTCCCGTGTCTTTGGGTGTTTTTGACCGTAAGCCTCAAAATTTTACAGTTGGATGGTATGCCCACGCTTATTGGAAAAGTTCCAAAATTTATATTTTATGGAAAATCGGAATAGCCATATCTTCCAAAGTTTTGATTCATCATGATTCAACTGCTTAGACCGTAAATGCAATATTCTCACTTGCTTACTTGGATCATTAAATTTGAATATGGAATTGTTGTAGAGGCAAAATATAGATTCAATGGAAACCATGGATTCAATTCATTTCAATATGTATTTGAAACAGACACCAATACACACCATTGTCGCCGTACTTCCTCCAGTGCTCAAAGTGATCATTGGCGATCTCAGCAACGCGATCGATTGCTGTTGCGGGCAAAAAGCGCTCATTGAGTTCGCCCAGTTGGTAGAGTTTGACACAAGCCTTAAATGCCGCCGAAATCTTCGCCAATCTTGTGCAAGGCATGGGATCGCCCTTTAAATGAATGAGACAATAGATTATAAGGATTGAGGATCGAAGACAAATATATTTGCGATCGCTTACGTAGATTGTTTCGCGTAACGCTGAGTTAAGTGGCAAATTTATGGATACCATAAATTTTTGCTGCCACTCTCTGGTGAAAGGCTTGCGTTCCTCTGGCTCGAGCAGCTTGAACCAGGGCAGGACAATACCAAAGGCATCCGATGGCATCTGCTGACAGTAGCGATGCACTAGGGCCAGGGCGCTGCTGGCCAACAGCACGGCCCCTCTTTCATTGATGAACGGCGGAATATCATCCTGAAAGTGCTCGTTGATATCGTTCATTTGGGGATCTGCACGCTCTAGCACACGATCTTTCAGATATTCACTGATGTCGGAGTGTGCCTTTCGGTACTGCAGTATCTGCGATGACGTCTTTTGCTTATCAAGATCCGACGAGATAATCATGAACGATGCTTCCTTTGAGCGCGCACGTCCTTTGGTTTGCACGTACATATTAAACGTCTTTATCGGATCCAGTATGATCACATAGTTGCAGGCCTGTACATCTATGCCTTCCTCCAGAACGCTGGAACATATCATCATGTTTGCCTCGCCATCACGAAACTCTTGAATTGCCTATGAACAACAAAATCTGTCTTACCTTAGCAATAAGAATAACTTGGTAAAATTTGTTCCCAGAATCGGGATTTTGGATTTCAGATTTCGGAATGAGAATCGAACGATTCAAAGTAAATATTTGATCAACACTAAATTAAGACAGCAATTAACTTTCTTTTGGTATCTATTCCTTACCGATTTTAGCCAGCGACGTTCGAGTCCGAATTCTTGAAAAATACCGCTGCGTCCAACCATAAATTGGGGAAAGAGCACATTTCGTAGCTCGGGCGTGGCTGCAATATAGTTAAGCAGCAGTCCGTAGATACATTTGCACGTATAGCGACGCTCTACAAAGACCAGACAGCAAATATCTTTGGGCTGCTTGTTGGCGAAGGTTTGCTTCAGATACTGCAAAAACAATTGCACTTTCGGCGTGGAGAAGTTCATAATCACTTCCTCCGTATCGATCATGTCGTCGGACATCTGATCATCGTCCAGCATGTCACGCAGTTTGGAAACCAGCGTATGACGAACGCTCTCACACAGCGTGATGGCTGAACGATACATATTCCGCAAGCTGAGCGTCTCAGCCTGTCGCCGCTTAATTTCGAACTCGACTATCACGGAGACAATCGCAATGGACCCCGCATAGATGCCATAGTTATCCACTTGGTATAGAAAGTCATTCATTATCAGTTTGATGGCGCTCTTTTTATTCGGTTCACGCTGCATTCGCATCCCCTTGGACATACGCACAGGTTGATGCCCAATATCTTGGAGGTCCAGCGCTTGAAAGTAGTTATTGATGCGCTGCCTGACTTCTTCGATTTTAGCAAATTTTTGTACTTCCGATTTATATGTCATTAACGATTCACGCGGCTTTGTCGAGTGACTGGAAATTCCATAAAGAATAAGTTAGTATTTAATAATCATTCTATATGTGTGCTTGCTTACAGCATCACGTTCTCCAATTCCTTGGTGTCAGAGACGGTGACTATGTTGCCACAATATGTGGTTTCCAGCTCTTTCAGCTTTTTAGTTACCTCCTTGATTTCGTTGCCCTTAATCAGGACGCCGGTCAGACCTAAGATTCGGGGCAGCTTTGTGACACCTGATTTCATTTGAAGTTGAACAAGCTTCATAAACTCATGATATGGGTGCTTGCCAGTGCCATGGTGGCATTCGTCTAAAATGGCAATGCTCACCGAACTCAGTGACATAAAATTTTCGCTTATTAAATTTAGTATCACCTGAGCAGTGCCTACCAAAACCTGAAATAAGAATAAAAAGCCAAATGACACATAAATTAATCAAACAAAATCAAGAGTTCGATTTTTAGTATCTAACTGTAAAGCTGTAGAATATGTTTGGTTTTTTTTTGTCGATTTCCCACACTATAAAACGATGGCATATTCCCACAAAGTTCAAAATTTCAAGCCTAGCTTTAAAAGCATGATGTGCATTTTGCGTTTATTCTGACAGCAAGACAGACAATCTACAAAACTAATATTCTCTTTGACTCCCTTAATAAATATCTAAATCATATATGCAAATCTGTTTGCATATTGAAAAACTCACTTGATTATTATGTATTTCCTCGTCCCATTTATTTTTTTTCCAACAGTCGGTGCCCTGCTCTCCGACATAGTATCCGACTTTTAAGTTCGTGACCTTTCGCACATAGATAGCTTGCTGTCGAGCCAGCTCAACGGTATTGCAAATAAATAAGGCACGCTGACCGCCCTCTTCAATCGATCTGCAAAATTTTAATATATACATATGAGCTAAATGTAGTATTTCAATGAAATATAACCAAGTCTCTTTATGTAGTTGTTATATTCTTAGCGGCCAAGCTGCTAATATAAATTAGCAGGTTATAAAACTTACTTTAGGTAAGTAACAGTGAAATAGTCGAGGATGCTCGACTAGAAGATACCATGAAATACCCTGATATTTCACACACATATATACACGCAAGTTACGCCATCACCATCAATCATTAATATAAAAAGTATCATAGAAAATATTTTCAGCTATTAGGTCTCTTGAACTCCCAAGCTGTTCATAGCATAATTACCAATAACCAAATAAACAATAGCAGTTTCAATAGCTTCACTGCTAAAGAATGCCGAAGCAACTCCAAATAGTAAACATTAAACACTGCAGCCTTCTGCTGCCTCCTACTTATAATGTATACAAAATACAAACACGACGATAACAGAGTTTGATGTTCTCATTGTAGTAGAATTAGGATCAATTGTGTTCTGAAGAGCAATTCAAGAACACTTCTTTACTACCAAAGAAAATATCCTAAATAATTAACTCAAGCGTATGATTCGCAAGCGCTCAGTTTACTTCACAGTTATATTGTAGGAACTTGTGTATTTGTTGGCTAACTTTTCTTCTAGATGAATCAAACTTGCAGAGCGTATATTTTACATACATTTTCACAAAAACATTATTCCCTATAAAAAAAAATGATTAAATGAAATGCAACATCTTAGTCACAAAAAATATTTTTTTTTTTTTAGATTAAAATAATAGTGTTGCCCTGTGTAAAAATTACGACGTATGCTTTTATAACTGTAAGCTCCAGTATTTAATTTTTTTTTTTTGACTTGTACAAAACATAGCAAGACTGTGATAAGTTGGATATGCACTGAGAATGACTCATCAGAAGCGTTTCAAGAGCTCCCGCTATATAATTACTTCTAGAATACATTTTTTAACACAAACAACTATGAGCAGACGGAAATTTCTGAGTATGAGATATCCGTTACTTTTAGAATGTCTAGCTCGATGTTCAGTTCATAAAATGATTCTCCCATAGAAACATTTCGTAAAATCCCTCTACATTATACTAACGCAGAATTTATTGGCATATCAATATTCTACGATTGGCTATACTCAAATGGACGGACAATATGATTTACAGTTCACGTACAACTTAGCCAAACCGTGCATTCTGAAGAATCTTAAATTTCAAGCCCTTAGCATCAATATCAGCGAAATAGTTTGCATTCAGACTTACGACGGACGAACAGCTAAACAGACGAAGTAAACGCGTATAAAAATGTATGCAACAGGTCGCAGCTCGATTTGTTATTGAGATTTACTCTATCAGGCTTAAGAGGCATGAGCCAAATATGAGGGAGAAAGAATGTTGCTTGCTCTCTCTATACACATACATACAGTCAGTCACAAAAGTATTCGTCTCTAGGGGTCCCCTATTTATATACTCATTTTTGATCGATGTTAGCAATGAAATCAGGAAAAAAGGATTGATTTCATTGCTAATATCGAGCAAAATTGAGCATATATACATATATAGGCGACCCCTAGAGACGAATACTTTTGTGACTGACTGTAGGTATGTAATTATTGCTTACTATCCACTGCTCTTCTAAATGAGAAGAACAAGCGCAGTCGCAGCGTAAACTGCGCGAGTGTGTAGATGATTATTTTTTGTTTCTGTGCGCCTGTAAGTATAAGTATATACATATGTATAAAGTATGCTGAAATGTCAGATATTGCAGTTTAAAGTGAGGTCCAGGGTATCTTCTAGTCAATAACTCCCAACTAGAGCACCCTTGATTTATTTATTTTTTAAAAGGTAAATATATTTCGTAGCATAGTTTTTTCACTCACTTGTCCATGTTTTGGGAGAATCGCTTGAGGGCCAGGATGGCCACGTAAGTTTTGCCTGAGCCAGTAGGCAAATAAACAATGCCATTTCGTTTAACAATGTATTCCACGAGACGCAGCTGATAGGCTCTTGCCTGAGTTAAATAAAAAACCTAAATGTTTCAGACGATTTGAATTTAAATAATTATTATTTACCTCTATTTTAACAGTCTCCTTGTTTTCGGACATATTTCAAATCTGATTTATGCTGCTTCTGCACTTTCCGATTGCAAATCGTACACTGAAGTGGCCCACACGCAACTAACTGCAAATGCGATAGAAGCACAAATGTACGTAATTCGGTTTTGGATTACTCCTTTATATTGCTTTTGTTTTTTTTTAATGCTGACGTGGCAGCCTGCTGCTCTTGTTACCACTTTGTTATTCGTATATTTTGGGGATGTACCGTTTTCTGCCGGCTAGCTACGTGATTCGGCAACTGTTTACATACTTAAGACATACCTGGCCGGTTTCTTATTAGTGTGTGTGTGATAAATATAATTCTTACCTTTTTTCAATGTGCAAATACATAGGTTTGTTTACACGTCTATCAAATTAAAATGGGTTTACAACCCGTATAAATAATAAAATACGTAAACCAATCTTTATACGATTCGACCGCACAAAAACACATTCGCTGTGTGACTGTTTCTGTGCAAGGCTAAAATACTTCCAATGACAGCAATGTGGCGAATATCGTGTAATACCGATTGACAGCGATATTTAAGTGTTGCATTAGTAAAATTTCTGTAGCCCTAGTGTTAACAGCCCTGTAATTGTTTACTGTGAGTCAATCATATACAAAAAAAAGAATTTTTCTATTTAATTTTAAAATTAAAGAAAAAACTATTTAAAACCGTTGTTTACTATACTTATGTAACTTCCATGTTTTAGAGAACATATACCGCAAAAAACGGTGCACACGCAGAAGAAGTAGGCTTTGTAAGAAACGAAAACAAAAACAACAATGGTTGGAGTTATTGATGAGGCGCAGCTGTTTTATCCGCTTGGCACACGCATCAAAATCGGCAACAATTATGGCACCGTTAAATACGTGGGCGAGGTATGCGTGTTAATAAATGTTATTTCATCGAGTATAAGCTAATTTTCATATACATTGCAGGTCAACGGGCACTGTGGCACTTGGCTGGGCATCGAGTGGGACGACGGGTTGAGGGGCAAGCACAATGGAATGGTTGATGGCAAGCGATATTTTCAAACGCAATTGCCTACAGCTGGCAGTTTTATACGACCAGGAAAGTTAGGGCCGTGTGCCACGCTTGAGGATGAGGCACGCGAACGTTATCTCAATTACGATTCCAAAAATGTAGATACTTCGCTAATACGTGAGGCACAGGCTTCAATGCAGGCATCGCTCTTTGAGGTTGTGGGCATGGACAAGATCGCGCGCAAGCAAAGCAAATTTGAGCAGCTTTCAGAGGTGAGCGTAGACGAGACGCCAGTCAATGCTGCAGGCTACCTGAAGGATCTCTCACAGCTAACGACGCTCAATGTGAGCCATACGCTTATCTGGAACTGGGAGATTGTGGCTAGCATAACGCAGCAGCTGCCATTGCTCAATAGCTTGAACTTGAGGTAAGCTTTCGATATTCTGCAGACGAAAGCAATTTCTATAATTACTTTAATTTGTAGCTCCAATCGTCTGCTGTTGCCCACAGATAAACAAGTAGCCGAGCTAGCTCCCTCTTTTCGGCACCTGAAGCATATTAATTTGGGCAATTGTGGGTTTACGGATTGGCAGGACGTGATGCAAACGGCACAGCTGTGGCCGGATATTGAGTCGTTAAGCCTACAGGAGAATGCGTTAAGTCAATTAGATGAGGTCGATTGCACAAAAATTTTTCGTCAGCTGCGTGAGCTTGATTTGCATCGTACCAAACTCATGGATTTTGATCAGGTGTGCAAGCTAGGCAACATTAGTACCTTGTGTGTGCTCAATCTAATTGAGAATGGAATTGAGCAGCTGCACCTCCCTGATTGTGAGCCGCAGTCCAAACTAAATATGTTTGTGTCGCTGGAGCAGCTCAGTCTGATGCAGAATCCCATATGGAATGAGGTGAGTAATAACTAAAATAGGAGTTCGTCCCCGTGGTGCAAATTTGTTTTTTTTTTCAGACTGAGGCATTCAATGAGCTCGACAAATTGCCACAATTGAAGCGCTTGAATAAGACGCCACATTTGAAGTCAAATTTTGATGAAATGTTTTCCAAAGCAGTGGCCAGCATAGCCGGCCTGCAGGTTGTCAATAAGGCAAAGGTAACTCCCGAGGAGCGACGAGGTGCCGAATACGATATATGGAAGAAATATGCATTGGACTGGCTGCAGGCGACCAAATTGGGCGCTGATGCGCTACGCGAATTCTACAAGAAACATCGCACCTATCTGCTGATTGTAAATAGTAAGTTGTCATCGCTAACAAACTAAAAACGTTGCTTTGAAATGGTATCTTCTTTTTGCACAGAATATGGGTCGCCCGCTGATTTTGTGCCGCGTATACAAGCCAAGCCATCTAATCTCATTAAAGTCCACATACAGAGCAGGCAGACGGGTGAAGTGTGGGAGAAGAAGGTGCCACGCATGATAACGGTGCAAACGTTGCAAGGACTGATCATGAAGCGCTTTCGTCTTGCAGGGAAGATTCCGCAACTATGCTATATAGATGCCAAGCATCCGGAACTTGTGGTACACCTAGAAAACAATGCTAAAACGTTGGATTTCTATTCAGTACAGGAACACGATACAGTTTTGTTTGAATAGTGAAAAACTTCAGTTTAATGGAATATTTTTAAACCCTCTAAAACTCTCTTTACCCCTAATTTGGTATTTAATTGTGGTATTTTAGCTGTAAAGCAAGCACAACGCAAATCTGAAAGTACATGTTGTTTTACATATTAACTGTGACACCTGCTGAGACCTATGCAATGCAAAATTACTAATGTTAATGTTAGATGCTTAAGTTTACAAATTTTTGCTTTTGTTTTGTTTCAACAAAATAAAAATGAGTATTAGCCGAAACCTTTTCTTTTACTACAATACAATATAAAATATCGATATACGTGAATGCTAACATGAACGATTGCGATAAATGTGAGTTGCGTAGCAGCTGAAGACATCAATAGTTATCGATAGCTTTGCCAGTCACATTACCGCGATGCGTTTATATTGGCTAACAAGTTCTTTAAAATTGCTTAAAAGCAATAAAAATAGTTTATGGATAACAGGTGTACGTAGCTTATCTGCTTCAACACAGTCTAGTGGAGAAAATGTTCTATCGACAACGCCGCCTCTGCAACCTACAGAGGATCTTGACAACAACAACAACAGCAACAAGAAACAACAGCAGCGAGCTCTGCACATAGCAGTAATTGGAGTCCCGAATGTTGGAAAAAGTACTTTTATCAACAACATAATCAATCATAAGGTGAGAATAAAATACTTGGCTATGTAAAAACTAAACCAATCTCAATTTTAGGTCTGTCCCACTTCGGCTAAGGTGCACACGACTCGCAAAGCAAACACAGCAATTTTGACCACTGGCCAGACACAGCTGGTATTTTACGACACGCCCGGCTTGGTCACTCAGCATGAAATACGGAAACATCATTTGGAGCAAAGCTTTAGAAGTGCTTATCGCCATGCCATTCAACATGCGGATATTATAGCTGTTATGCAGGATGCGTCTAACAGTTGGACGCGCAAAGCTTTGCATCCCACAGTGCTCGACACTCTGAAGACCTATGCTCAACTGCCAAGCTTTCTGGTGCTCAACAAAGTAGATGCTCTGAAATCAAAGCGTGTCCTCTTGGACCTGATTAAAGCTTTGACTAATGATACTCTCCGTAGCAAGAATGCCAGTAAAAAAGTTTCCCTGCCAAGCGAATCAGTGGGTATCCGTTTGAATCAACGCGAAACCAGTTGGAATCACTTTAGTGATGTCTTCTTGGTGTCTTCCATCACTGGCAGTGGGCTACAAGAGTTGCATGACTATCTAGTTGATCGTGCGAAGCCAAGACGTTGGGCCTACCCAGCTGACGTCTATACAGATGAGACACCTGAAACTTTAATTGTGGAGAGTGTGCGAGCACGATTACTTGACTACCTGCCACAGGAGATTCCCTATAATCTGAAATGCGAGCTGGAGTACTATAATGTGGAAAAACGTAATGCCTTGCAAGCCTAATCAAATAATTCTTGTTATCCATATTCTCTTCTTATAGATGTGGTCTACACATCGGTTCTGGTTCAGTGTCCCACGCCTCGAATTGAGCGCTTAATCTGCGGCGAATCGAATGGAAAACTGCGCCAGATAACCGAACGAGTAACTTCTGATTTGGTCGAAATGTTTGGTCAAGCGGTGTCTTTAACCATATCCACAATATCCGGTGGTAAGAGAAATGCCTGAACGTGTATTTCAAATCAGCCCTGAACTTGAAACGAGAAAACTGAGTATATGGTTTTTACTTTACTCTCAAATAATCGATAACTTATTTCAATCAAATCGATTAAAGTAAATATTAACTTCAGTTATTTGATTCACCAAATTTGTTATATTCTCGTAAAG
This sequence comes from Drosophila hamatofila, assembly GCA_035045345.1. Taxonomy (NCBI): domain Eukaryota; kingdom Metazoa; phylum Arthropoda; class Insecta; order Diptera; family Drosophilidae; genus Drosophila; species Drosophila hamatofila. Next base: position 1,594,149 of record JAWNPA010000012.1, read on the forward strand.
TATACAAATATTATGTAGCAGTGTACATGTAGATTTTAATCAATACATAGAATAATCAATAGATCAGTTGCGCAGGCGACTCTGAGTACATTCTAGTTTACTCTGTTATTATTATTAATTACATAATATTTATTTTATAAAATTATTTATATTTATAAAAGTTTTAAATGAGCAACTAGCTTATCAACATCGGCAGCTGTTGCAGGTCCCACTCCCAGCACCGTAGCTGTTCCAGGCTCCAGCTGTGTACGTCCTGCGTCTCTTACCAAGGCAGCCACTATGTCCGCTTCTTGTGCCCGCACCTGTAGACCATTTAACTGTTCGTAGCTGTCCACGCGAAGCACAATTTTAGGCTGCCCCATTCGGCACCAACGCTGAAGAAGTGCATTTTGCATCTCGCTGCCATTAGATGCGTTTTGGTAGCAGAGGACGGCAGCGTGTGCGCATTGTGCCGCTGTTTTGCCTTTGCTCATCTTCAGATCGCCTCGCACGATGAGCGCCAGTTTTGTTGGGTTAGAGACAATACTGGTACTCAGAAGTTTATGTATAATTTTACTTAACATTGGAATATTTTTTGGCCTGTTCATCCACATATTTTTGCATGCACGCCTTGAACTCTTTCACTTTGTCCTGACACATGCGCCAGTCGTTTGTTTCTGAAATGCACTCCTGTACTTTATAGTGTAGCTCGATGCAGCCTGTTTTCTTCAGCATCAACTCGACGGGATCCTGTTCTTCAGCTGGCATATTTAACGTTTATTTCTAATACAGATTGCAGACAACAACAATCATGGCAATCATGGCAATAGCAGAAGCACATGCATAATATCGATACATAGGGTGGCCCCAACTTCCGATAGGTATCGTCGTTTGAGGTGCCTCCTTACACTTCATTCAAATTCTTAAGGCGCTCACAAAAAGATTCCAAAAATTTTTAATTTGTAGTTGCAAATGAATATTTGCAATTAAATAAATTAATATTTTTTAAAATATCTCATAAGTATATACATATATATACATCAGTATCACAAATGTATAATATAAAAGTTATAAAATAAACGTGTATGTACATAGATATATGTGCATATGTAAATACATCTGTATGTATGTACGTATGAATACGAATAAATAATGTGAGGGTATGTGATGTTGATTTAAAGTGAAGTAATACTAAATTTAGCACTACTTTACAATTTGTCCAAATATTTTGTAAGGTCTGGTAATCCTGGTTTGAGAGCCTTGCGTGCACGAGTTGCTTGAACAATTTGATAGGGCTTAGAGCTGGATTCGAATGGATCACCCGGCAGCAGCTGCCAATGATCGAAGACACATTGAGGGAAGGCCTGACCCCGTGTATTGGTACGTAACTCGGCTGTGAAACCAAAGGATTCGTTGACCGGCAAATAGCATTTAACCATATACATAGGTGTGCCTGGCATTGGAGACTCCTCAAAGACGTGACCCCGGCGTCGACTGAGTACTTTCTGTATGCCCCCAACGGCCAAATTGTGGCACTGGATCTCACACAGATACACTGGTTCCAGCAAACGTGGACTCGCTGTAATCGCTGAGGCGTAAAGGCAGCGTCTTGTTGTTGGAATGATCTGGCTACCGCTCCGATGCACTGCATCAGCATGGACAACCACGTCGTATATATCAAACCGTACACCCCGCATGTTTTCTTCCGCTAATACGCCCTCTTTGGTAGCCCACTGGAAGCCGGCGATAACCGAGTCTTTGATCTCGTTCAGATACTGCACCGATTTGGTAGAATCCACAATGATGTTGGAGCCAGTGCAATCGGGGCCGAAACACCAGATTTTACGCGCTTCACTCACATCATAGCCATACTTTTCACTGAGAAAACGTGCGCGCTTCTTGTACTCGTCTCTGGCTGAGACAACGCCATTGTCAATGTCCTCGGCCAAGCCGTCGGGCATTGGTTCGGATTTCATGGTCAAGCGATTGTGCTTGTTACGCGACTTGGATAGGCACATTTGGTTAGATTTGTCAAGGACAGTTTCACGATATGAGACCAGAGGATCTGATGTTTTGAGTGGAATACAGGCATGATCCTCCTCTAAATCCTTAATGCAAATCTCCAAATGCAATTCACCAGCGCCTGCAATAATATGCTCGCCGGACTCCTCAATTATGCACTGCACCATGGGATCGGATTTGGCCAGACGCTTCAGACCAATCACAAGCTTGGGTAAATCAGCTGGGTTCTTGGGCTCAACGGCCACACGCACAACGGGCGATACGGAGAACTTCATGACCTGCGGATGAATGAATTATGAGTTATAATAGAGAATTATTAGAAGAAAGACATCCTTACTTACCTTCATGTTGTGTGCCTCTTTGAAGGTTGTGAGTGTGCCCGTTTTGATTAGGAATTGATCTACGCCAACCAAACCACAAATATTGCCCGCTGGCACATCCTCAATGGCTTCCACAGCACGCCCCATCATCAATACCGTACGTTGAATTGACTTTTCGTACAGATCCTCTTTTTTACCGAGCACGTAGTTCGGTCCCATGATGCGGCACTTCTGCCCGGTCGCCACCTTGCCGGCGAACACTCTTCCAAACGCATAGAATCGTCCAATGTCCGAGGTAGGCACCATTTTGGAAATGTACATCATAAGGGGACCTTTTGAATCGCAATTTCTAATGGCAACCGCCGCTTCATCACTGTGAGGACCCTCGTACAACATTTCCATGCGATACTTTTGGGCTACAACCGGTGATGGGAGATGAATTGCAATCATCTGGAGAAGAGTTTCGCCCGCTGGCAACCAAGTACGCATCACCGTCTTAAGTAACACCTTGCCCTGTTGTTCCTGCTCTTCTGGCTGTAGCTTAACACCAATCTTCTCTAAAATTCCTGAAATTTGCTCCGTTTTGTAGCTCATTATGGCATCAAATACTTTGTAAATGGGATCAAGAATGTAAAGGCAAAATGATCGTTTGGAATCCGAATCCTGGTGCTTGTGCCATTTTCTTGTCTTGACATTGAAAAAATTGTTGCCCCAAAGACTATAGAAGAATTTAACGGATAATTACATATAAATATAAATAATAAACAAGTCATAAAATTCTAGTCGGGGTGTTCGACTAGGAGATCTCCTGAACCCCGAACGATCTGGGTTTTTAAATATAAAAATTATATTTTTATATATAACTGATAGAAACTGAAAATATGCAACTAAAAATTTTTCCACAGAAATTTTAAAGATAATTAAAATAAAATTAAGGGTATGCCATAAATATTCTAACAAAAGTAAAGGAATGAAGGCAAATTTACTCAAATGCATATCTTCTTAGGCTTCAATAATATTTTGGATGCGTCTCGAAAGTAAATCCACTGAATTTTGCAAAATATCAGGACAAAGGAAAATGTAATGTGAAGTGTCCTCAGAAAGGGTCTCCTATCGGTTTTTGTATGTGTGCACTCGCATAGGAAAATTGCTTTATGTTGCTCAACGTTGCTTGCACGTGCTATTTTGCTAATTGTTTCGTTTTGTTTAATAAATGTTGAGGTCTTTAAGGAACTTAATGAAACTTTCAGCATTTTATCTACATATTCTATGATTTGGCTCATTTTAAAAAATTCCAACTCAATGGGAAACTTAGTTAAATTTGGAGCCGGCATCCAAAATATAACAAAAACCGAAATTGTATAACATACTTCTAAATTTACATGCATACATACGGACAGATGGATGGACAGACAGACAGACGAATAGAGCTAAAATGCTTTGAATGCTTTAGAATTTATAGTGGTAATAATTTTTAGAAAATTTAGAAAATCACGTCTTAGATTGTCATTACTAAAAATACAAATAAGTATTAAATATTTCAATATAATAACTAAGAAATGTGGTTTTATTCTCGCAGAGCTTACCGCTTCATCAACTTATCCACATCGATCTTGAATTTATCTGCATACATTTCGGCAAATTGCTTCAAAGTGAATGCCCAGCAATGTAGACCTGATCCGAAACCGACGGAACCCTTTGATGGGTCAACAGAGATATCACCCATGGGGCCGCTATCATCATTGTAGGTGGCTATGATCAGATTGACATTCTCCACAATGCGCTGAAATGTTTGGTACAGCTCCTCAGAGTCCAATCGAAGCTCGAGCAAAGCTCGGTCCATTTTATTAAGGAAGAGAATAGGTCTAATTCGCTCAGCAATCGCCTGCCTTAGCACTGTCTCGGTCTGCACACAAACGCCGGAGACACAGTCCACAACGACTAGGGCGCCGTCGGTGACACGTAGTGCGGCAGTTACTTCTGAGGAAAAGTCCACATGGCCAGGTGAATCGATCAGATTGATGAGGAAACCATTCGTGTCATCTTCTCGCTGATCCACATGCGTGATGAAGCGCAAGTCCTCATTCATTAGCTCAAAGTACATGGTAATGGCACTAGAGAAGGCATTCGGAAATCAATAAATATTGAAGAGAGACACTTTTTTGTCGAACTTACGTTGACTTGATCGTAATGCAACGGTCTTGCTCGTCCCTTCGGGTATCCGTGAAGCGCACGGCACCAGCCCTGTTGCCCGCTATAATGCCTGCCTTTGAGACCAGAGAGTCTGTCAGCGTCGACTTACCATGATCCACATGGGCTATAACAGAGATGTTGCGTATATTACGCTTCTTCTCCATTAGGCCCCGTATTTCGTCCACGGACAACTTGACCATTTTCTATTGAGTCTATGTTATATAGAAAATCACACTTAAGTTGTTAAATTGCTCGCACATTGGCGCGCTCTGAATGGTTTCTAGAATCTTCTTTAAAGTTTCACTGTGTGCAGCCTTATAAGCACTTTCAATCAATCAATTTCATAATAACGGAAATTAGCTATGAGCTTTCGTCGAAAAAGCTGTTATCTTTGTAAAAGCTTTGCACTTGCAAAGCTTCCATGATAGATAAGTAAATGAAATTGTTAGTCAACCTATGGTCTAATCAATTTAAAAAGTTTCATAACTGAAATTCTTGCTTCTCTTTCATATTTGAATAGATTAGGTAAAATGTTTTCGAAAAAAATAGTATTTCTTATGTTTTTAGTTGTATAAGAGTTTGGTAATAAATATATGTATATAAAATATAACATATACTTATATATCATAACTTATTTCTTTGCTTCCACATGTATTAAATAGAAAACGCGTTTTTTACAAGCTTTTAACGAATCAGCTTAGAATACTAATATGACAAACCTGAACTGTGTCGAAAATATTATTTACGCAAATATATAATGTATGTAGGTAAAAAAAAACTTCCTTGTCTTTTTATTACGTTTGTCTATAAGACGGAAAGAAAAGTTAAACTTTTGGAAATTCAATTCATATTTCTTCAATTAGTCTTCTATATTTATTAATTTCCTCACGTATTTTGGGTTATGTTTCGGTCGTTTTGATTTTTTTTTTTTATACCCTGAACCCATTCAGGGTATATTGTGTTTTTGAAAATGTATGTAACAGGCAGAAGGAGGTGTGGCAGACCTTATAGGAATATATATTCTTGATCAGGACGACGAGCTAAGCTTATCTAGTCATGTCCATCTTTCCGTCCGCCTTTCTGCCCGTATGAACGCAGAGATCTCCTAAACTACAAATACTACAGACATGCAATTTTACATGTATACTCGCGTACCTTACGCAGTACGAGTTTATAATATTTTTTCGATAACTCATCCCATTTAATTTTTATTGACAATAATCGATCATTTTATTTCGTTTTAAGTCTAATTTGAATACTGTTATACCTAGAGATTTCAGACTTACTGTGTAGATCAATGTGACGAATACAAAGACTTGAGCTTTGGAAAATACACACATTTGAATGTTGTTATCACGTTCTAAAAGTTTGATGAAGATAGTCCTGCAGCCCAAGCGCAGTCGCTGATAACTGCGCAGTTAGCAGAGCGTGCTTATGCGTATTTATGTGTGCATGTGTTTTTGTATGAATAGAATAATTGGAATATCAGCTCTTTGCAGGGTTCAGGGGATCGTGTAGTCGAGCAGTCTCGCCTAGAGCCTTCTTACTTGTTGTACAGTTAGTTGGCAGAAATGAGCAAATGAATTTGATATTCTCTTTATATACTCTGTTTGGCAATTTATATAAATTAAATATATATATTTAAGCTCGGGCTCGAATATTTTTCATAACAGTATTTGTAAATTTTAATTTCGATTTTTTCTGGGGCTATCGCTTTACAGTGTAGGTTAGAATGTCGCTTTGAAGGTTAGAATGTCTGTTTGGAGTATTAAAAATATAAAATTTAAGTGTCTCGATCAAAAGCTCGGTTACAGATTTTAATTTAAAGCAGGGACCGTAACAATTATAATTTTTATACAAAAAAATTGAGAAATAAGAATTATTTTTTAATTTTTTTTAATAAAATATTTATTATTAATAAATTATTAAAATTAATTTCTATGATAAAAATCAAAAATAATTATTACACATCAATTTTTATAGAAAAATAAAATCATAATTCTTATTTTCAATTTTTATTATAAAATTTAAAAATAAGAATTATGATTTGATTTTTATTATAAAAATAGAAAATAAAAATTGAATTGAAATATCTTTTGAACCAAAGGAGGTAGATCATATAAAGACCTATATATATGACCTACGCATCAATACCTTTCAGTTGATATATAATATGTATGTAAATATGTACATGTGTATGTTTATCTTGTTTTTGCATTTGCGGTAAAAAAAATAATTATGTCTATTTTCCCCACTCTTCTAAAAGGATTTTTTGAGCCTCAATTTTTTTAAAATTCATAACTCTTATTTGCGGTCTTGATTTAAAGTAGTAAATCTTAAACTTTAATTTTGTGCAAAGATGAAGTGGCAATAAATTTGCCAATTTTATGAATTGCTTTTTAAAACACTTTATTGCTAACAGTATTTATGACATTGTCTTCCTTTCGGCTTAAATCATCCAGCTAGTGGAAGACCTATAATATAACGGCAGCGTGTGCACTTGACAATCAGCACAAAGTGAATAAATGTTCTTGTACTTTTTATACTCGTTCACACAATGCGTATCTAGAATTGCGTCTCTTTAAAGCATGGTTAAAAGTATTAGTTGGACATATCGGGGCTTGGCGAGTTTGAAAATCCTTTATCTTGCAACTTTTACAAGTGTCTCTACTTTACTCTATAAAACTATACATATAAATGATATGATGCCATAGCTATTAGAGCGAGGCAAATGCGAAGAAATTTATATTTTATAAGACCTGCAAATTGGGATGTTTGATTGTTATATTTATGTATGTGTCATACAAAATTGTCCTATATTTTTGCGGTTGGGTTAGAAATTATGCGATTTCCATGCTGAAAAACCCTTTGTTGTCGATTTATTCGCGTTGCGAATTCGCGTAAATGTGTGAATGACTGAGTGTGTGGGCTGGTTTTCTGTGGAGTGCGTAGAACCCTTATCAAAAGTCTGGGCATTTGCATAATTCGGCTGCAGCAACTGTCGTTTGGCATTAACATTATTTGGCTTTAATTGTCGGCCAGATTCTCGCGTGTAATGCAGCCAACGCCCCCGCAATATGAAATGCTTGTTTATGCTCTTATACAGTTGCATTATTCATGAGTGTCTGTGGCGCGTGTCCAATGCCACAAGGACCAGATATGTGTGCGGAGGGATGGGAGGGGAGCAGAGTTAGAGTATATGGTAAATACTCTGCGTTGAGTCCTTTGCTACGTTTACATGACGCAGTTGTCAGGAAACAACAACAACAAGAACAACAACATTAGCGCCCACGCATCGTCTGCTATTGTAATGTTTATCAAGTTGAATCTTTATTTACATTTTAAGCAGTATGCAAATCGGCGGCTAAAACTGAACTGTTTTCGCCTACTGTTTCAGAACTCCCGCCCGAACTCTCTCATTGTCAACAATTGTCCCATCTGCTAGCTAGGGTGGCGTTATGCTCACTTCCGTTTCCGCCTGCCAAATTGCCATAGCATATTGTTAACGCTTCGCAAACTTGCGAATTGTGGCCAAAAACTTGTTAATTGCCAGTTGGGAGACAGCCCCCAAAAGTTTACCTTGTAAGCGATACTTGACTGCATATTTACTGGTAAATTTAAATATTTCCAGGTGCCCCACCTTAACCGGTTGACTCTAACTTTCCGCAAAAGATAAAGAGAATGAAAGAGGGGAAAAGAGAGAGAGAGAGAGAGAGAATTAGTGGTCATGACAATGAGTTCTCTTTTGTTGTGGCATTTGCTTCTACTGCTTACAGTCCAGGTCTAGCCAACAAGCAACAGGTATTTTCGCATACTTTAAATCTATATACGTATATGTATATATCTCTAAAAAAAATGTTTGAGACAGCTATTTTACTGAGTGACAGATAAAAACTATACATCTTTAATATAAGTATATGTTTTATATACACTATAATATACTTTATTCATGGTTAATGTATTTTGGTATGCTATAGATTACTTTGATATCAATCTGCCTATTTATCTATTAATAGATCGAGTTTTTTGCTTGTTATAGATAATATCTGTATATGATTTTTTTTTATATATATTATTTATTTAAGCGTTGAATTATTACATTGCAAATGTAGTAGCTTAACAACACAATTAGAGACTAAAATAAAAAACCAAGCATTCTGAAATTCACAGGAGGACATATAAATATTCAAAATATCAGGAGCTTAAAATTATCTAATATTTTTGGCAAGGCCCAAGCGTTTTAGTCTCCTTAGTGCATATATGATTATTCATATATTACCCTGAGACCTGTGTATCTAATTTATGCTTCGGAATACTCAGGATTCAGTCTTAAGAGCTTTTGAATTATCACAAGGTAATTGAAATTAAATCCCCGGGCACAAGCTGATGACGGAGATGTAGCTTATGTGCAGCTGTTGCGCTCAAACAATAAGTAGCCATGCGAGGGGGACATTGGGCTGGTAGGCCTGATTGAGAGACTATTAGCGGGGTGAGGCGATGCGTGGCGCCAAACAGCCAACAGTAATAATGCTTAAGAGGTTTAATGTGAAAATGAAGTCAGTGAAGCATTGCAGTTGACAGCTTGCTTGGCATTAATTCGATCTGCTAATTATTTATTTCAGAATAATCAATCAGCAAATGGCAATTTGGTTGGAAACTTCGTTGTCTTCCATTATCGTAGCATATTTTTAGGGAAACCTGAAAAACGCATGATTCTCTACTTATGCTAGTATGTTGGATAATTAGATTATCATCAGAAATATTGACAAGTATATATATAAATTGCATGTTTTCAGTTTGCTTAACAAAAACTGTTTTTTTTTTTATAGTGCTAGATATTATTTTTTTTAAAATCGGTGTAAGAAAAAACGAAACACATTTATTTTATTGTTTGGCCTTAAAGAGAATATTTTGAGATTTGTTTGCCAAATTTGTGTAATAATAATATAGTTTTCTTGAATATTATAAAAAACAATATAAAGCTGAAAGATGCACTGATGTAAAACTAGTATTGACTGCTTTTAGATTAAACTTTGCAAAATGTATTAATTAATTAATTTAAATTTATTCGATATTCATTTGGCTAAGCTAATCAAAAGCTGCAAAGCAAGCCAAACTCAATTTGACCGACGCATTTATCTGAAATGGAATATCAAATTTAGGCAAATTGACGTTGGCATTGACGGAAATCTGTAAAGCGATTATCTGCTCACACATATGTATATTCCCACACATGGACACACACATTAGCACGCATCCAGCACTTCGGAATACAAATGCAAACACAATTACGATTGTCGCTCTTAAATTAATTTCGTTTGCAATAAAATTGGAGAATTCAGCAAATGGTGTAAGCTGCTTCTGTAAACGAGCTTCTGGTCATAATTGACTTTTTCTGTCGCATTAAATTGATTTAGCATCTCAATTGTTCTCCCAGTCTGCCAACTGGGCTGAGTCAATATTTAGATCTGGGCTTATGCGGGTCAATGCCAGCCTCGTCCGCTGTCCCAGTTCTGACAACTGAGTAAATATGCCCAGCTCTCAGTTGGCTATAAAAAGCCGCTGACCATTGACATTTACAGCATTGCGCACTTCAAAGCTTACTGGAAATATTTCTTCAAATTCACACTGCTTAACATGAACTCGTCGATGATGATATCCTATGTGATGGTCGTATCATTGCTGCTGCTGCTCATCACGCCCATCGCTGAGTCCACGATCATTTTCTTCGCCTGCCTGTACAATTTGAGCATCTGTCCTTTCCGCACGACGACTGTGACAACGACCTCATCTTAATAAAGTAAATAGTATCAAATGGATTGCTAGCATTCAACGTAATTTAAAACGAATAAAGCGCTGTATTCATTCATTCAAGGTAAAGAGAACCGTCTATTGAAAATTAATTGATCGATCCAAGTCAAATTGTCCAATAACGACCATTTAGACAGATGTAGTCCAAATGAAAGGGAGTTGGTTGGAGACAAGATTAGTGAACTATGGAATTGTAAGGTCATAAAACCCAATTGCTCCTAAAATCTTGTTAAATAATAAGTAAGAACCTTGAAAGTCGAATAGTACCAACAGCATTATGCTCATTCAAGGTCAAGAAAAAACAAGTAGGAGTGCTCTAGTCAAGACTGCTCGACTAGAAGATCCCCTCAACGCTGCAAAGAGCTGACATTCAAATTATTCTAGGCTTCTTTTGTGGACACTTATAAAAGTACGTGTAGACTTACATACACATTATAACCACGCATTATAAGAACGCCATCTGCTAACTGCGCAGTTAGAGCGTTATAATAATATGCAAATGTGTGTATTGCCAAAACACAAGCCTCTAATGTTTGAAATACCTTTTCTTTCAAATTTGGGGCGAAATCTTTAATCTACAAAGCTTTTGTATTCGTCACATGGACCTACACAGTAAATCGGAAGTAGGTCTAACAATATTCAAATTACGATTAAAAAACGAAATCAAAATATCGATTATTGTCGATCAAAATGAAATAAGATGAGCTATTCAAAAATATGATAAACTCGTAATTTTTAAAGTCAAACAAAGTATTTTTATTGTTCATTCCTGGTAACTTTCAATACCTTCACTAATTCATAATTCTTGGCAGAAACTGATGCGGCATTGAAAATTTTGTGTGTGATGAAGGTCAGACGCTAAGTATAATGGCAGGCAGACCCCATAAAGTATACGTATTCTTGATCAGGATGACGAGCTGTGTTGATCTAGCCATTTCCGTCTGCCCGTCCGTCCGTACGTCCGTCCGTTCGTTCGTCCGTTTATCCGTCTGTACAAATCCAATCAGATTTATTGTGTAGGTTTACAGGGCTGTCCATACTCGACTAAACCATCCGGCAGCCTTATATTTTTTGACAGAGATGCCAGATCGCTTATTAACATACCGCGTTAGCAGCTTCAGTCCAAGCAGATTTATACCATGAATCAGTATACGCCACGCGAGCGCTCCCAAATTGTTGAAATTTACATTCAACAAAACAAGTCACTTGTAAAAACTCAACGTGCGTGATAAAAATTAAAAATTCTTATTGAATGAGATGGTAAGCAAGCCGAATTATTGTACTCACGCCAATGAATATCCTCAGGAAATTCAAGAGGAACCTCTTTACTACGAAAAAGTAACTGTTTGGTGCGGCGTTAGTGCGAAAACAATTATTGGACCGTTTTTCTGATAATACGAAGATAGACAAGCTGCTGCCGTCAATCAAAAGCGCTATCGCGATGTGATAACCACTATTGGGATACCAAATATTCATCGAAAGCGTATGAGGCAGTTCTGGTTTCAACAAGATGGCGCTCACCCACACACAGCTCGCATCACAATCGATTTTTTAAAGAAATTGTTTTCTCGGCGTTTGATGTCGAAAAATGGCGATTGCGACTGGCCACCGGGTTCGCCCGATTTAAGGCCACCTGACTTTTTCTTGTGAGGATATTTAAAATCAAAGGCTTATCTCAATGAGCCAACGACCAACCACAGAAGAGCTCAAGAATAACATCCATGAAAAAATTGCCGCTATTCCAGCCGAAATGTTAGCCAAAACTATGGAAAATGCTGGAACCACGCCCCCTTCGCCCCAAATTAAGAAAAAAACGTATATCAAGTACTAGTTGAATGTTATGATTGCGTTATGCAAGTTTGATGAAGACAGTCCCACTACAAAAAGATTTATTCAACAAATAATCTCCCATAATATAGAGAAAGAAGCTTAGAATGATTGGAATATCAGTACTTTGTAGGGTTCAGCGTATCTCCTAGTCGAACTTACTTGTTTTCTTTTCAGCCGCACTCTCACATCTGAATACGTCAGTGTTGGCCTCAAGTACCCACTTGATTAAAGCAGAATCGTCACGCTTGTTTTTATCCCAAACTTAATGCAACACTAACTGGCGAAACTCATATTTGGCTGCAACATGCAACTTTATTCGAAAAGGAGCAAAAACGAGCAAGAGAAACTTATTAGATCCTTTTTGAAACACTTTCACACTGAAAATACCACTTTTAGTCGAGTGCTCAAGCGTGCTCAGAACAATTAATTTCTGCAGGACAAAGATACCAACCACAACAATTGCACAATTACAAAACTATACATTCACAATCATAAGAAACTTACATTGAATATTGATTCCAAAATTCCTGTACGAAGATTTTCAATAGTTCGACTGCAACGTTGTTCAGGCATGAACATACACATATACAAAGATCGTATACACGATGATGACAGATGGTGTATTAGAAATAGATAAGGGCCACTTGTATCGTTTCTATAAATGGCCAGACGAGCGCTGAGCCTTACAAACTCAGCGATAGGATAAGAATATGTAATAGACCAATGCTGAGCCTTACACACTCAGCAATAGACGCACTAGATTTAAGGGATGAAAATATGCATGAGTCTGTGTATATCAATTCTAAACTAAACACCATGACTTCTGGTCCTACAAACCTAAGTCAGTGTATTCGTTCAAACGTTCTTAGTTGATTCAGAACAAATTAAAATATAATTATTTGATAGAATCGCTAATGAAATTAAAACTAAACAAAGCTAGCTTGTAAGCTAGCAAAGCAGGCGCTAGCTCAGAAATAATTAAATATCCGTAAAAGCACTGCCAAGGATTGAGCAGTGTAATTAAATGCGTGTGAGTCTATAAATACACATCTTTGAGGAAGTCTGCCAGGGTCTCTTAATTGTTAGCGAGCGACAAGTGGCTTTTGCTTGTTGATGTGTAGCTTCTAGTTGTGGCTTGGAAATCCAAGTGTAGTCATCTCAAGTCAAATGGAAGCTGTTTTGCTTCGATGAGTGCTCGGTGGGCTGATAGAATGTCGAGTGCAAAGTTTTTATCATTAGTTATTTGTCCTAATTAAGTGCAAAGCGCATCAAAGCCAACTCAACGGGAAAGCTGGTACTTTCCACTCGGCTACGTGCCGACTTATGTAATTTCTAACAAGCCCAAACTCCGAACCCATACAAGAACTCGAAACCCAAACCGAACGCGAAACCAAGCCTTTTCCGATGGCCTGTAAGTTGTTGTAATTGTTGTTGTTGTTGTTGTGTGTGAAAGTCATTGTCGTATAGCATTACTCATTCCTCAACTCAGAGCTTTGCCCAGCTTAACAGAACTGAACCCAACTCTGGGGGCTGCAACCCTCACTAGCACTGAATGAAGGAAAGTTCGCTTTGTTTTTCTCGAAATTTAATAGTCTTGCCAGAAATTCCATAGCGACCCTTTGGCACCAGTTTTCATCACAAATTTTGCGAACTCTGTTATTATTACTATATTAAGTTAATATATGGATTAGCTGAAAAGTACAGTCGACGGCATATGTATTTTCACAAATTAAAACACGCGTATTTTTGAGTATAACTCTTAACCTTCTCATGCCCAAATTAAAATGGGCGTGGCTAAAATTTTTTGAGTAGACATACATTGTGACCGGAAAGTTTCCGGAAATTGTGTATAAAAATTCAACCGCTTAATATTTTTAGGAAATTTCTTTTTTATTTATTAGTCGGACTGTCTCTAATTACTGTCCCAAAAATTAAAAAAAAAGGAATTCTTTAATTTTATATGTGAATCAATATTTTAAATTTGAAGCCTCTAGCTTTTAAGATGTATTAGATATAATTTTTAACTGATTTTCGATGGGGGTTTTAATCGATAAAACAATCAGGAGAATAGTTATCGATTTTTGAAATCAAACTCGATATGCGCGTGCAATATACGAACCTATGAAAACAAATTTCAAGTCTCTAGCTCTTATATCTTCTGAGATCAACGCGCTCATACATACGAATAGACGGACGGACGGGCAGATGGACGGACAGACAGACGGATATGAGTAAATCGAATCAGCTCGTTGTCCTGATCAAGAATATATATACCTTATGGGGTCTGTCACGCCTTCTTCTGCCGGTTACATACATTTAACAAAACCTGATTACCCATAAATTAAAAATTTTAAATATAGATTCATATGTATTTTATACAAATTCGATTTTTGTATGATAAGACTTTTACTAACAAAGTTTTAGGTGGTCCATAGAGCTCTTTAATTTCAATAGATTTTGTAAATTGCCGTTCGTTTGGTTTTCATTTTGAATAAAAAATATTTCTCCATTTTGCTGCATGGTAAAACACTTGAATATATTTCCCATATGCCGCGGGCACATTCTGAGCCCCAAAACACAGCAGAGGCCTAACAAGCATGTAGTAAATGTCGAGATGATACCCAAATCAGTAAAATTCAATTTTCCTTCTCACAACTGAACGCACACACGCACACCCACATTAAGATGCAAATATAGCTATGGACAGTTGGAGCACAAAAATTATCATTTCGTCAGCAGTAACCGCAAATTGCAACTTTTTTTTCTCGAATTTCCAGCAATTTGCCAAATGAATCAAGGACCTGCGGACTAAATATAGAAGGAAGCAATAACGAAGCAACCATTCAATCTACCTCTTTCGCCGTTTGTGAATCTGCTTTGTGTTTAAAACAACAACGGAAACTAGATATGGCAGTTGAAATAGCTCAGCTTGGAAGATGTTTTTACAAAGATAACCCACTGTACTCTAAACTAGTATTTAGAGTAGTTTAGCATTGAATAAGTATAAATACCCTCATTAGCTTACTCTTTTGTTAGGCTTAAACGCTTTTTACTAAATCTCTTATTAAATAAAATTTGAAGAAAGGAAAAACTTCTCCAACTTAATTGTTTAAGTACTTAACTCACAATATAACAGGGGCATGTTTTATTTAATGCCACTTTTTAGATACTTTAGTACACGAAACGATAAATATTAAATTGATCGATCAAATGAAATTAAAATGTTTTCCCTGGAAAATAAAAAACAACAAATTAAGTGAAATGTTCCCCAATAGTCTTATGAATTTCTATTTTGCAATTTATTTCGTGAGCTGAGTTTCAAAATGAAAATCAATAAATTATTTTCAGACGTTCAATTGCGTGCGACGTCTAAAGAAATTGGCCATTTAATGCCTTTGTAAGCTGTTGACAAATGCTGCTAAATGGGAAACCAATAAAGATATACGGACAAAGACCCACACACAGACAGACACAAGCACACGCACACACATACACAAATGTAATTAACAAATCAATAGGCACCTTAAGAAGTTGCAGAAAAAAAAAAGAAAAAACAAGTAACCCATCGAGGAACTGATATTTAAATTTCAGTAATAAATTCGCTTCTTTTCTGCTTATACAAGAAACAAAACTCGCTCACACACATACATACATAAGCACATACGCACGCACGTATAAGCAACTATGGGCTGCAGTGTGGGCTTACAATGGGAACTTAATTGTTTAATACATTTTATTTTAGACGGAAAATCTTCATAAAACTTTCAGATCGTGATAATTACATTAAAATGACTGTTTCAAGTCTTTAGCTCTTATATATTCTGAAATCGGCGCGTTCATACATACGGACGGACGGACAGACGGACATGCCTAGATCAACTCAGCTCGTCATCCTGATAGAATATATATAATTTATGGGGTCTGCCACTCCTCCTTCTGCCTGCTGTACCAAGCCTTTTTTCGCGAGTAACAAAGTAACAAAGCGAAAAACTGTTGATTTGGAACTCGTCCTTATATTGAACTGCGAGGCACTCACGCGGTCATGCAACTGTTTTAGTGATAATAAAAGCGCGCATGTGAATCCATTTCGAAGTACAACCAATTGTCAGATTCTAGAAGGTGTAAAGTATCCAATTTATATTTATTCGTTCACGGCTACTTCGGGATGCTCGGCCGAGAGTTGCCAGCTGCCTGAGGCGCACAAAGTTGCCTTTTCAAGCAGCTGTCAAAGTTTTTCTGTGGACTTTAAAAAGTGTGTTTTCTTTGTAAGATGGGGATGGAGATGGGGATGTTGATGAAGAGTCGACACCCACTTGGGCAAACAACTCATTCGAGCGACTGTTGACAGTTACCCCTTCCCATCCGCCTCAAGACTACGTTACGTATACGCCATTTGCACAGCGCAAATCACAAATAGACGGCAAGTTAATTAAATATCACTCATACGTCAGGTATTGCGTAGGCTGAGCTGTCGCAGCTGCTACTCATGGCCATAATTTGCAAGTACAGGAAATTCATTCAAGACCTCTCCTACTGCATTTATCCCAATATCCAGTCTCTGCCTCTGCGGCACGTGCAACATGTGGGCGCTGCTTGCCAAATCTTCATGTTGCATGCCGCGTGGGCAACACCAGCAGCTAGAAATAGAAATTAAGTATACGTCGATTCAGCAATTTTCAATCCAAATTCTATTTATGTTTATTTATAATGTTCAACGATGAATAGCAGAAATTACCGTGCTTTGGGTTAAAGCACAAACTGAACTGAACAAGCTTTGTTAGTTAATCGGACGACCCATAAGCTCAAGGCGGATCTTAGCCCAGTTTAGAAAAGTTAAATTCTCAAAGCAGTTGTGGGTAAAAGCTTAAGTTATAAAAAGGCATAGGTTTTAATGCTATCGATTAAAAACCTTATCCAAATTTAGATCTTAAATTTCAGCTCTCTTTGAAGCTAGAGTATTTACTTTTATGTTATGGTATGTTTATTTTGTTCCACTTTATTTTTATACCCTAAACCCATTGAAAATGGGAAATCAGGGTATAATGGTTTTGTTAAAAGTAGGTAACAGGCAGAAGGAGGCGTGGCAGACCCCATAAAGTATATATATTCTTGATCAGGGAGACGAGCTGAGTCGATTTAGCCCTGTCCGTCTGTCTGTCTGTCCGTCTATCTGTCTGTCTGTCTTTCCGTCTGTCCGTCTGTCCGTATGCTTGAACGCGTCGATTGCAGAAGATATAAGAGCTAGAGACTTGAAATTTGAAGCTGTAGGTCCGTATATTACACGCGCAGATAAAAATCGATAACTGCTTATGTTTTTTGTTATCGATAAAAAACGTTATCGAAAATCATTTATAAAATTATATCTTCTACACCTTTGAATCATGTGTATTTTTAAGATTTTCGGTTTTTGTCATATTTTACCCCCCACCCCCCAAAGCACCCCCTTTCCTACAAGTTTGCAGAAAGTTTTATCAAAATTGTCCGTCTACAAATAAAATTATTAAACAATTTAGTGCCCAAAGTAAGCCCACATATGCGTGTGTGCATGTGTAAGTAGAAGTGGAACGACGAATTATTGAAATATTAGTTCCTGGAAGGGTTCAGGGGATCTCGTAGTCGAGCAGTCTCGATTAGAGCTTTCTTACTTGTTGATTATACTTTAGATACCGGTTACATATTTTATTCAATCCTTTAAATTGAAGGTCAGTGTAAAATAAAGACAATATCTGAGAGTTTGCATTATTACTAGATTGATAAATGTTTAATAGAATATGTAGTATATGCTTATCATTTCTTTGAAATCCATTAGGTTACACAACTTTCAGACATTGGCAATTTTATCTGTTTAAGCAACCACAAAGCTAAGCAATTTCAGTAAAAAATGATTTTACGTTATTATTTCAATAACAGACGTTTTACTATAGACTGTTAAGGCATACTGTAAAGGCATACATTTTTATTGCAAATTTAGCTCACTGGTACAGCCAAATGTTACAGTACACTGTTAATATGTTGTTTCTATAAAAATTACCATGGATAATACGAGATTTTATATTTATTTTCCAACAAAACTGTAATTAATTATTTCTTCTGCCTGTTACATGTCTTTTAACAAAACCATTCTATGGTGCCGCGCATTCGCGAGTTACTGGATTATATACGTCGGTGGTAGTTGGACATATTGGTGTCGTCGTGCGGAAGGGACACAACGGAGATCCTGTTAGACATGCAAAGAGGAGGAACGTTCCCTCGGCTGCAGGTGCGGTAAAGATCACTAACATGGCCACCAGCGTCAAGTAGATGAGAAACTTGGGAGACATCGTATGATCTGCTCGGAATCTACAGCTGCTTTGAAGTGACTGTTCATTCAGTGATTACCCTATTTATATTATTTAGCTTTACGTTAAAGTTAATTTAAGTTAACGTAATTATTTACTGTATTTTGCACAATATTTACACACATGGAATTATCTATTTGTCGTTTGAATGCAATGAAAACCGCATTCTTGTGGTGTGTCAATAAGTAAACATTTATGGATTAGGTATTGCCTCAATTCATTTCCCACACCAATTTTAATATATTATTACCTATTCAACTGCATTGTATTGTTAAAGGGATTAAATTGATATTGTATTTATATATATATATATAATATATATAATATATATTTAAGCCAATATATATTATGCAAATTAAGTTCAATCAATCTGTAGTCCAGGAACAAGGACAAGAGCTCCTTCATTTATACATATATATAGATTAAAACATGCAGCGGGCCTAGTTTTGTTGTGAAAATAAATTTTTTAGGGTAATGTTCAGCCAAGAACATAAAATATAGATAACTATGTATAATTATTTTATGGATTTCAATATTAAGTATCATTAATTCTACCATTTCATATAAAGCTGTTTATAAATTGTATACCCTTTGTGTAAGCTTCCGATAAAGCCGTTTCCAATCTATTTTCAGTCTAGAAAAACTAAAAATTAAAAAGCATTTATTTCATAGATTTAATAACTATTATAATTCATATTTTTCATTTTAGTCTCTTCTAAAAATATGTTATATATATAGAAATGTCTAAGTTCATATTGATGGAAAATTACATAAGGAATAAAATACCTATGCGGAATTATTAGGCTCAATATTTACACTGTCGCGACTTTGTGCATTCAATTGTACAATTAGCTCGCCTTGCATTTGTTCTCATACATAGTATTGATAGCGCGTGTCATCAGAGTAAATAAAATGTTACCATGTTAATCAATAAACTAAATTATTTTCTCGCACCCTATAAATAGGTTGACGAGCTCTAATGAAACACACTTTAATCAGCAGAGCAGATCTGGAATATCTACAACGATGTCTCCCAAGTTTCTCCTTTATTTGACAGTCGTGGCGGCTTTAATGGTGTTTAGTGCACCCGCAGCAGAGGGTACGCTATTCCTGTCACTATGCCTCTTGAGATCCCCTCTGTGTCCATTCTTTACCACGACTCCATTATGTCAAACGGGTAAAACTTGGAATCCAGTGACCAAAATTTGTGCTTGAGTCTTCACACTGGTACTTGAAGAATATTGCGCCTACAAATACCGTTACCGAATTGTATTGGAGTTGAAATTGTCAATAAATATATAAATATATAAACGGAAACACTTTGCATTAAGGCGGAACTGGCTACATGATATGTATCAAAAAAAGAACTAGATTTATTCAAAAATCTATTTTTTTCGAAATAGGCACTCCCCAAAATTCGTATCATATAATTATAGGTCACTGTCGTGGAATATTTCTTCATTTTAACTATTTTAAGGAGCCCAGGTGCTGCGCTATTTAAGATTCATATTCAAGGGCTGGTCTATCAAATTTTAAGTTACTAGTGTTTGTGGCTTACGACATTGCTGCGATCATACATACGGATTGTCGGAAGGACGGGCGACCGGATGGGTGGGCGGGTGTACGGGCAGATGGACATATAGACAGACTCGACAGACATAGACAGACAGACAGATAGGCAGAGGATATCGACTCAGTTCGCCAGCTTGATCAAGAATAATTATAGGGTAGGCCACGCCTTTTTCTGCCTGCTATTTACATTGTAGCCAAGCAATTGTCCCTTAAAT
Source organism: Drosophila hamatofila (assembly GCA_035045345.1). Taxonomy (NCBI): domain Eukaryota; kingdom Metazoa; phylum Arthropoda; class Insecta; order Diptera; family Drosophilidae; genus Drosophila; species Drosophila hamatofila. Next base: position 1,614,429 of record JAWNPA010000012.1, read on the forward strand.
TACCATTTTAACTGTCATTAACTCTAATGCAAATGAATATATTGCAAATAAAAGATGCAATGATATAAAATATCTACATAAATTATATTTCACTTCAATATAAAGTTATAAATTACGTAAAGAAGAAAATGTTTATGCGTAATTATTAGTTTAAATATTGATTATGTCGCGACATGTGTGCCTTCGATTGCACAATTAGCTCGAGTTCTCATACAATTGATGTATTTAATCCCATAGAAAGTATTGATAGCTCGTGCCATCAGTGCAAATAGAATAAATTTAAATAATCAAAAAATCAATAATAAATTATTTATTCGCGAAACCGTATAAATAGCTTGACGAGTTCTAATGAAAACACTTCAACCAGCAAAGCAGATCTGTACGACGTCGCCCAAGTTTCTCCTTTACTTGACAGTGCACTGTTGCAATGTTCCTAATCGATATATTCGATACTATTTAACACAGACTTTATCATCCTTAGATAATAAGAATTGTCATCTTCATTTTTCACTTTCTAAAAGCTTTGGCGCATCATCATATACATATATTATAATTAAATAAATATTATATTTGTATATCAAAATATATGGAGATAAACACGCGTTATATTTTAATAACCTTCACCATCACTGGTGACCCCATCTCCATGTACTAATTGAGGCACTAAATCTTAATCACTTAATCCTATAAGCACTCCCACATCTAAAGTGCCTCCCGCATATAATCATTTAAATTACTTGAATTGTTATTTACTTTGTGCTAATTAAAATTTGTAAATTCATTCATGTGAAATGCATAATAAATAAAGCATCTGAATATGCTGCGGCATATTTCTATATATGAATGGATAAACAATTCGTCTATTGAGTGAAACGACGGAATGCATTAGTTGTGGCGTGGCAGACTGGATAACATACTATTCATTTTTGAAGAAGACGACGAGCTGAGTTTATGTAGACAGGCGTGCGTTTTTTGTCTGGCGTTCTATCCTGCCGTCTATCCTTCTGTCCGTTCTTCCGTTTATCTGCCCGTCTGTCCGTCCGTCTGTCTTTCTAGCCGTCCCTCCGTCTGTAACTCCATCTGAAACTCTGTAACTCCGTCTGTAACTCCGTCTGTAACTCCGTCTGTAACTCCATCTGTAACTCCGTCTGATTTTCCGTCTGTCTGCTTGTCTGTCTGTGTATCCATCCGTATATCCGTCCGTCCGTCTATCCGCCCGTCTGTGTTTCCGTTCTTCTGTCCCTCTATCTGTCCTTTCGTCTATCCGTCCAGACGGGCCGTCTGTCCGTTTGACCATTCGTCTGTTCCCCTGTACTGTCTTCCTTCTGTCTAACCGTCTGGCCGTGCGTCCGTCTGTTCGGCAGTTCAACTCACTGTCTACCCGCCCGCCTGTCTGCCCACCTGTCCATCTGTCCGTCCATCCATACCCCACCCAGCATTTTTGAGTTTAACAGAGCATAAGTCAGTCTTAAAAGATTCGCGCGACGATTGAAAATAGTCATATTTGCGCTCATTTTCTGATCATAAAAGACTGTTCTGTCGGGAGATAATGGTACCCTAGCCGCGACTCTTCTTGATAAGTCGCTTATGACTCTTTTTTTTAATCATAAAAGAGTCTTCCACGAGTCATCTTTTAATCATAAAAGAGTCTTCCACGAGTCATAATTTAATCATTTCTGACTCATATTCGAATGAAATTTTCAATAATTTGCAACGAAAAGAATTTTTTTATTAATATTTTTTATCAATATAATTTTCATTAATATATATATATATTATCTTAAAAAATAAAAACAACAACAACAAAAAGTAAATAGATATTCAAAACAAAATATTTAATTAATAATAATAATAATAATAATTAATTAATTGATTTGTTTGCACTTCGCACTTGCACTTCACTTGCACTTTCACGATCGAATGACAAAATTTGCACATTTCGGCATGTGCTTAAGAAAAAGTGCCGTTTAACTTAGATCTAAGCTTAGAGAAGAATCGCTTTTGGATCAGCCAAGCAAGCAGAATATGAGTGCATAGTAACAAAGCAAAACCAAGCAATGATCATATTTTAATCACCTGCATGCTCATTTGGCGATTGCTTTGCATTTCGTTTTTGCAATCATACTTTGAGCATATGGAAGGGTCATAATTCAATTCAAACAAATGTGTTGTCATATTTTTCTGTCCTCGTTTTTCTCACTTCTCATTGAAATCAGCAGCGAGCAGTACGGGTTTTATTTAAAAATAAAAAAAATATTATTTAAAAAGAAAATTTTTAATTTTCACAAAATGTCGTCATTGTTAACTCATTTGTCCATTAACGGTGCTCGCCAGTCGGGCCTTACGGCTGCGTTGGCCATATCGAATATCGTAAAGAGTTCGCTGGGTCCCTTTGGTTCGTTTACGATGCTGTTTGATGAGATTGGTGGTCTTACCAATACCAAAGATGGCTACACTATTCTGCGTAAGCGCAAGGTGGAGCATCCGGTGGCCAAGGTGCTGGTCGATTTGGCTCAGCGGCAGTACGAGGAGGTGGGCGATGGCATCACTTCCGTGGTTATCTTGGCAGCCGAATAGCTGCAGAATGCTAATGAGCTGGTGAAGCAGAAAATTCATCCGACATCCATCATCTCGGGCTATAGGATTGCCTGCCAAGAGGCATGCAAATATATTTCCGAACATCTGACTGCACCTGTGGAGACGCTGGGCCGCGATTCATTGGTCGGTATTGCCAAGAATTCAATTGGCTTCAAATTCTTTAGAGCCGATACCGATTTCTTTTCGAACATGGTCGTGAATGCGGTGCAGGCTGTCAAGATCGCCGATCCGAAGGGACAGCCAGTCTATGACATAAAATCCATAAATGTGCTGAAGACCCACGGCAAGTCGGCCTGTGAATCGTGGCTGATGATTGGGTATGCATTGAATTGCACCCTGGCCTCCCAGCAGATGCCCAAGCAAGTGGTGAATGCGAAAATTGCATGCCTGGATATATCGTTACAAAAGGTAACGATGAAGGTTAGCATCGAGGTGCTGTTAGGAGACAAGCTGGAGGGCATACGCGCCTGTGAACGGGACATCACCAAGAACCGCATCAGTCAGATTCTGAACACTGGAGTCAATGTCGTGCTCTGCAGCGGCGGCATCGATGACCTTTGCATGAACTACTTTGTCGAGGCTGGCGCTATGGCTGTGTGCCGTGTCAAGAAGAACGACCTGATGAAAATTGCCAAGGCAACGGGTGCCGCACTCGTAACCTCGCTGACTAACATGGACGGCGAGGAGAGTTTCGACTCCTCGATGGTGGGCGAAGCAGCCGAGGTGGTCGAGCTGAGGTCGTCGAACGATGACCTGATCTTCATCAAGGGCCCCAAGGTACGTGCGGCTGCCTCCATCATTTTGCGTGCTCCCAGCGACTCTTACTCCGATGAGATGGAGCGTTCGATTCACAAAGCACTCTGTGAGGTGAAGCGTGTGATGGAGAGCAAGAAAGTCGTTGCTGGCGGTGGCTGTGTAGAGGCGGCTCTCTCCATCTACTTGGAGAACTTTGCCATGTCCCAAAGCGATGTGCTGTTATCACAAGAGCCGCCGGCCATTGCCGAATTCGCCAAGTCAATGCTGGTCATACCTAGGACCTTGGCTGTTAACGCGTTCAAGGATGCCATCGGTTTGGTATACAAGCTGCGTGCCTACCACAACTCCGTCCAAACCCATCCCACGTATGGCCATCGTACGCGACAACAAGGAGGCCGGCGTACTGCAGCCGGCCATTTCCATAATGAATTCGTTGAATTTCGCTACAGAGGCTGTGATTACTATTCTGGGCACCAAGACCTACGACGAGGCCTGCGCCGCTGGCGAGCTGGACGGTTAGGCCGTTCTCTTCTCACCTATACTACTTGTGGCGATCTGGCACCACTCCAATGCAGTGGCGGCTTTAATGGTGTTTAGTGCACCCGCAGCAGAGGGTACGCTATTCCTGTCACTATGCCTCTTGAGATCCCCTCTGTGTCCATTCCTTACCACGATTCTATTGTGTCAAACGAATAAAACGTGCTTTGTGCTTGAGTCTTCAAATTGGTACTTGAAAAATAATGCTCCTACAAATTATGTTACGAAATTGTATTCGAGTTGAAGTCACCAATAAATACATACATAAAATTCTATTTATATTTTTATTATATTGTACTATATTTATATTTGCTAATCTGATTTATATATTATTATGTATAGGTCTCTCTGTAAAGGCGATCTACACTGCTCTATCTGCAATATTTCGAAATTCTGACTATTGAAAATTGCATATAAATGAAAATATTTGTGCCGTACATATTATTTATTATATTATATTATATATTATATATTATATATTACGGGGACTTGTAAGCGTAATGAAAGACTTTCAAACATTTTTCTCAAACTCCATAGAGTATTGTTAAATTTCTGTTATTATTTACCACAGAAAATATTATTGAACTACTAACATGTACCATTCTTGCTTTTCGCTCCAAAAATATATTTGTATTCATAGGAAAGATAGGTCGAGTGAAGGCACTTTCATTCATTACATTAGTTTTCATTCGTTGCTTCTCTAAATTCTTTAATGTTCTTTAATTAATTTGTATTTAAGAATTTTGGGAGAGATGTGGGGCATAGAGGCTGAGCTAATATAAAACTCCGACACTTTATAACTCGTTCCTTTCTTTGATGATAGAGGTCAAGCACATTGTTGTGGTTACACAAACGCTCTGAAATGAATACCCCAAATGAGCACAAGCAGCTTTCTCACGAGAGAACAATTGCAAAGGCGTATAAACATGCAGTTGAGTGGAGAAATATGTATGTTCACAATTATTAAAGCAGCTGCGAAAAGTTGCCTTCTGCTGCGAGACTATGAATGAAAATGCGAGCGATTCACGAAATAGCAACAGTTGGCCAGTAATGAATATAATCCACAACTGTTACACTGACGTCCCGCACATTGAGCAAGCCTTCGACTGTGCTGTTGGCAGCGACGGCGCTCCGAGCACAGTCACACGTGGTGGCTTCCATTTGCCGTCGGTTCAATGTGGATGGTAATTTTAGCGCGCTTTTGGTGCGACTGCTTCGTGTGGATCCCATTGGGCGCCTCGCGTTCGGGCGCCGGCATTTCGATTTAGTCCTGCAAACGGATTCGCTCCAAACAGTCGCTGGTCGCTAGCCGAACGTCAAGCTCCGCCAAAAAATAACTTATATATTGAACAAAGTTTATTGGAAATACAAAAACATAAATAAACACAAGTTTAAATGAAAAACATTTCAATAGTGCGTGCCAAAAAAAATAATATTGTTCTACTTTCTATTTGTGCCAAGTTCCGTTTACGTCTGCCGTGGCAGACAAGTGCTCTAAAAAGAAGAGATATATCTGAGAAATCAGAAGAGAAGACTTCTGTATTGACCACTGGTGCTCTGTTTATTTTCGCATCATTTGCAGACAGCTGTGCGGGAGATTTGTTGTAAGTTGCAAAATGTTTTTTGTTTCCATTCAAAATGTGCCAGCGGTCGGATGCACATAAATCAACAGATGTCGTCAATGGTGGAGACTTTATCGAACCGTTTTTGCAAATATTTGCGTATTTGCTTAGCTTGGCTTAAATCGTTTCAACCTTAGCTGCCGGCTACGCTTTATCCGTAGTTGAGCGCTTGTCGAGCAAGAGTTTGAACTATCAAAACTTTTGTACGTCACTCTCTTTTTCGTATTTCAAAAAAGTTTATTCGTTCAAAAAAAAAAAAAAAATTCACGCAACGCGTTGCAACGTGCGAAAATTTAGTTAAAAAATTCTTTGAACATGCTCGACATGTGTTAAATATGTTTTTGCTCTTAACTGAAGTGTGGACGGAAAAAGAGAAAAGTTCGTGTTTACTGGATTACCATAAGTCTCAACTGACTTTCCCTCTATCTTCATAGTTAAAGTTTTCGTAAAAAAAAACAACTGAATTTTGCCTCTAAGCAAATTAGCAGCACTCAACAAGCATGTCATACTGAAAGTATGCGGACCTAATGTTATTATATTACATATTCGATTGTGCTTGACTTTTCTTTTCATTTAATAAATAAATAAATAGGTTTTATATTTATTTAATTATTTAATATTTGTTTTTTAATTCAGCAATTTACCTTTCAAAAAATTATAGTTTTCTTATAAACTTTTTGCACCCTGCATTGCACCCCCATTGAAAATTGGATATCAGGGTAAAATGTTTTTTGAAAATGTTTTTACAGGAGGCTTGGCACACCACATAAAGTATATATATTCTTGATCAGGATGACGAGCTCAGTTGATGTAGCTATGTTCGTCTGTCCGTCCGTGTCCGTCCGTATGAACGCAGAGATCTCCTAAACTTGAAATGCTAGAAATTTTACATGTATACTCGTGTATACCATACGCATTACGAGCTTATCAAAGATTTCCGATAATACTCATCCTATTTATTTTTTATCGATAAAAATCGATCAATTTATTTCCTTTTTAAAAGCATAATTTGAATACTATAGTGTGAGTCCATGAGACAAATACAAAGATTTTTTAATTTACAGAATTTGGATTTCACGTCCCCTTCTCACCGAATTTGAAAAAAAGTATATCAAATACTAAAGACTTTGAATGTTAATATCACGTTTTGAAATTTTGATGAAGATTGTTCCAGTACAAAAAGACTTATTCAACAAATTACTTCTCATAATATAGCCCTCACGGCAGGCCGTCTGTCCTCCCGTCATTTCGTAAACTACAAAAAGTAGAGACTTTGGAATATATACTTGTTTGCTAAAGTGTTGAGATTTTCTCGGTACTCCCGATGCTATATACGTTATCTGAAAGATTTTGGAATCTATAGGACAGACTTGAGATTTTGAGTATGTACTCGAGTTGACAGCCCAATATCAATAGGATACGACTTTATATAATTGCGCCCATAGGGGCTTGACATGCCGAAAAGAGCTCCTGACTCTTACACCAAAGAAGACTTAAGTGTTTTAAAACCGTGAATGAGTATCGTGCAGTCGGTAGCGCTGCTCACTTGTGTTTTATTTCACAAATTTGTGATATTATTACGCGCTTTAAAATTCCAATCCAGTATTATATATAGAACAAAAGTTACTCAATTATTTTCACATAGTGAAGGATGTAGTGCAGCCTAAGCGTGGCCGCAGTAAGCATGTCACGCGTTTTTGCGTGTGTGTGTGTATGAGTATGTTTGTGCAAGTGGTTCTGTGAGTGTATGTAGAGTTTGAAATGATTTTGCGAACATTGCAGTTTTACACAGTGGTCTGGAATTGTCATAATCGAGCACAGTCCACCAGAAAGGAATTGCCATTATTTTATATATTATTATATACACCTTTAACCCATTGAAAATAATAGGCGTCTCAGACCTCATAAAGTATATATTCTTATGATCAGGACGAAGAGCTGAGTCAATATTAAATAATGTAGAAACTAGAGAACTAATATACAGAGACTTTAAATTTTGGGTACCTCAAACACTTTTCTTTAGATACTAGAGGAATCTACTTAGAATTTTAAAATTTAAAAAAGTTATTCAGAAAGTAATTTTCTATAGTAAACAAGAAGCGTAAATTAAGTGCAGTTGCAGGGTTCAGGTAATCTTCTAGTCGAGCAGTCCCGACTAGAGTACTCCTACATGCTTTTATTGTACTGTATTTATTATTATTTATATTTCAACATTCATTTTTGATTTTAATCATTGAATGTATTTATCCATTTCATTATTAAACAATTTTTTTTTTGTTTATCATCTTAACATAAGTTTAAATTTGTGATTACATATAGAAATTTATTCTTTTTTTTTTTTTTTTTTTTTTGTATAAATTTAGTTAGTTTTTTTTCTTTAAAGTAAGCTGTTGAGGGCCACAGTCTGAATTTAATGTAATAGAATTTTCAAGTTTACTCTAGCGTAAAGCCAACGAAACCAATAAATCGAAATATGTTTTCAAGTGTGCTATGAGCACTCTTATATACTCACATGTACATATGTACTAATATACATTTATACAGATTTTAGTATACATACTCGCAAAATCGTTTTATATTTAATTTAATTTACTTACATTTTTTCAATGCCTGGAAATGAAATATATATATATATATGTATATATGTATATATATATATATATATATATATATATATATATATATGTATATTTATTTCTGTTTATATAATTTTTATATATTTCTATTTATATATATTATACATATATTCCTATATACTTACATAACATTATGTATTATTCAAATAACTTCAGCTTCAAGGGCAAAATCTTAAATATTTATTCACGTTTTAACTAGATGGAAGAAAGAGCTGTTATTCATCTAAAGCAGGACAGCATCTAGTCATTGAATTCTGTTAGTGAATGTAGAAAATTTTGAGTTCAGATATGCATCGTGTTCTCCTCTGCATTATTTCCTCATGTTTAATGTCAAAACCCATTTGTAGCACAAAATGAAATAAATGGAATTCTTTGCATCTTTTTGCGTCGAGATAAGCGCGCACAAAAACCTCAGATAAGTTTGTTTTGAGACCAAAGACAGTAGGCAGCAGGCAGCAGGCCAAAGTCCAAGCAGATAAACACTCGGATTGTTGTAATTAAACGGAGTGAAAGCTGCCAAATTGAAATTGTTGAAGCTGACTGCAATCGAAGCCGAAATCGAATTCGCCGCAAATGAGATGCCCGGAATTAGCATGAGCCAATCCAATCAGTCAGTCAACTGGCAGCCGCTTCGTCACTTTGTCAATCAGTTTGTCAATCGACTTGTCAATCGGCGCCACATCACGAGCCACATGACCGTGTTTAAAGTCAAAAGCATTTGTGGCTAATTAGCGTGTACGCAATCACTTCCGAGCGCAGGTGGGCGCAAAAAACCGCGCAGCCTTTTCTCCTTTTCTTTTACCTGCTCTTCCCGTTTTTCGGCTGCAAATTTCCTTAATTAATGTTTTCCTCTGCTCTTTCTTTATTTGAGTTTCTTATGCTCTTTTTTACCTTTTTGTTTCATAATTGTTGTGTATGCCGTGGACTAACTGGAAATTATCACGCATACATCACGTTGCAGCATTCGCTCCATTTCATGACAAAAGTTGTGTTTACATAATCAAGCCCATGTGAGCAGGGTGTCTAATAAGCGTCGCGACTGCTCTAACACGGATATTTTCATATTCATAGAAGAATGTATTTCAGGACTGAAAAATTTTAAACTGTTATTCTTTCATATCTTTAAGTTCTTGAGCAGGATTATTTATATTTAGATTCGTACAATGTCAATTTAGTTTTAGTCAGTTTATGAATGTAGATCTTGACATGAAAAGCAAAATTTAATACAATTTCTTGGCAACCTATTTTGACCTTAATTCAGTCAGTAAAATACACAATTGAGAATCATAAAACACGAGTACAGTAATTAATATTATGAATTCATTCTTTTTTATTTGATCGATTTTAGTATATTCCTATGAAAAATGTATGATTTGTTATAAGAATCAGTGAAGAAATGAGATGAATAAGATGGATGATAAAAATAAATAATAGCAAAAATAAATTACATAATATTAAATATATTACAAATACTTAGTATTTTACGTTTTCTTTTTTGATAAACTTATGGTGGGTAGCATTCGATTCGGTTCGATTGTGTTTTATACCCTGAACCCATGGAAAATGAGAAATTAGGGTATAATGGTGTTGTTAAAATATATATAACAGGCAGAAGGAGGCGTGGCAGACCCCATAAAGTATATATATTCTTGATCTGTCCGTCTGTTCATCCGTCCGTCCGTCCGTCTGCCCGTCCGTCCGTATTCTTGAAAGCGTCGGTTTCAGAATATATAGAGCTACTGAATTTTTTCATTGGTCCGTATATTGAACGCGCTTGTTGAACTTTTTTCCAAAAATGGATAACTATTCCCGTTTTTTTGTTATCGATTAAAAACCATATCGAAAATCAGCTTAAAAATTATATCTCATAAATCTATAAAGCTACGGTCTCTAAATATATTTATTTTATTTAATTATAGATTTCGATTTTTGTTATTTTCTACCACCACCCCCTAAACCACCCCTTCCCTACAATTTTGCAAAAAGCGTATTTTAAATACTAGAGACTTGTAATTTAGCAAATACACTCATTTTAATGTTTTTATCACGGCCTGAAAGTTTAATGAAGGTTGCCCCACTTACAACAAAAGTTATTAAACAATAAAGTTTCCATAGTAAGCCTGCTTATACGTACGTGTATGTGGGTGTATGTGTGTATGTGCGTGTGCATGTTTTGTTTCTTATATAAGTAGATAAGAAGCGAAGAATTACTAAAATTTAAGTATCAGTTCCTCGAAGGGTTCAGGGGATGTCGTAGTCGAGCAGTCTAGAGCTTTCTTTCTTGTTTTGTTTATATTTTTAATTCGTCACTAAAAATCTATATGTCTTCATTTGTATAGGAGTCTGAAGTAAAGTGGGCTGACATTAAGTAACTGTATGTGTAGAAAGTGTGGTAAATATCTAATAGACAAAAGAATTTAAACTACTTGGAACTATTAAAAAACAAGTAACAACACATTTAAATAAACACATACATACATCCGAACGCATAACGTCGCGCTCTGCTAGTTGCGCAGTTGACGCTGCGACTGCGCTTGGGCTGCAATTTGGGCTATATTATGAGAACATATATTTCAAATAAAACCTCTTGTAGATGGTTTATCTATATCCATATCTACTTATCTATATCTTTCAAAATGTGGTAAGGGCATTCAAACATGAATATTACCAAGCTACAAATCTCTAATATTAGAAATACGTTTTTTGCAATTAAGTCATATCAAAACTATGACTAAAATCGAAATTGTATAAACTACACATCAATATAAATGCAATAAATTTGGAGACTCTAGCTCTAAAGATGTAGGATGTAGGAGATAAAATTTTAAACCTGATTTTCGATAAGGTTTATATAAATACATAACTAAAGTCTATAAAGTATAATATCAGTTGATATGATATCCCTTTCCTACCCTCACATGCTGTCTGTTGCATGTGTTACACATGATTACCCTAGACAAATAGGTATAATGGAGGATTCGCTGATTGTTTGGCTTTTCGCTGCGGAAAACTTTTTGTGGGTAATAAAATTGTCGCAGCGCACGTGGCATATACGTAACGTCATAATATGCCCATAGGGCCAAATTTATATTTTGTGTTTGCGCTTGACAATCATTTGATTATTTTCGTGTGCGGCATTAAAACACAAACACACACACACACACACACACACACGAGCAAACGCTTGCTTAGATCGGGGTTGGTAAATGTGATTAACATTAAATTACAAAATATTTGCAACCCTTTAAGCTTTTGACTTTAGCTACAAAACATTAGTGCTTTACATGTCTTTTATCACGTGCCCTGCTAATGCCTGATTCGACAACTCCTTCAGCTGTTGAAATCAAGTTTTGTCAAGCAAATAAGCTGTTTAGCTTTAGCTTTTATTTTTGGATTATGTGGAAGTTTGTTGAGTGAATTCGTTGCTGGTGAAAACCTGTATTATATAATGTACAAACGGCAAATTAAAGTTGTACCTTTTCACCGGAGCCTGTACAAAACTCATGCTTCGCAAAATAATTTACGCACTGTTGACATTTTGTCAGTAACTTTTTGAAAAGTTAATGGCTTTTTGTTGCTAATTTTCTATGCTGACATTAAACTGTAATGCATGAAACGTATCTTAATATTTTATCTGCGCAATATATTCGTAATATAATACTTATATAATATCTGAATGCATATCACCCTCATTTCCTCTATAAGGAAACTAATTTATAAATGTTTTCAGCCCAGCAATCGCTATCCACAAACTGGGATTTGCGTCCAGTCATATTTGTTTGTCTAGTGACTTTCTCCACTTAGTGAAGCACCTTTGGGCTTTGCCTTAGCTTTAAATGCTTTCATCACACACATACTCACTTACACACACTTACATCATACTCACTCACACTTTTAAAGCCGCCCGTAGATCTGAGCGTTAATTATTTGCTTAAAAAGTTGGACACATGTCGACTCAGTCCTTCAGAGGCTAGCCATTAAAAAGAAATATATCCAAGTTGGAAAATTTCCATGCAACTTTCCAGCCGACAGCCGACGGCTAGCAACTGGGGAGCCCAGCTGAAGTCGTCAATTGAATTTAGCTATAAATACTATGTAATGGCGGCGAGCCAGGTCAACTTTTGCTCAGATGTTTGCTCGTATAATTTTCGTGCTGGCATTTTTATTGCCCCCAAATATCCGGACTTGTGCTTGCTCTGTTCGCGCTTTAATTGATAACAAATGTGTTTGTCAAGGTGTCGTCTCCTTAATCTAGAGCTGCCATTGCTCATGTTTACGAGTCTTTATAAGGTGCTTTTATCGTACACCTTTGACCGTATATTAACGAAACAAACATATCTCTATATGTGTGTAACGTATACTTATATACCTGACGTGTAACAATAAATTTCGTTTCACTTGCGATACTGGTGATGCTTGTCAATAGGTTGGGAAAATTGATATTTATGCTGTGCTCAACGACGTGGCTTCAAATGGTTGTTCCTCCGGTTTTGATGCCCTGCTGCAGATTAAACAAGTAGGGAAGCTTATTACCTTTTGCAATAGCTGATATTTTAGAATCTTAAAGTAAAGTCTGAATACCAGCGAAATTATAGTCGATTCCATTCATAAATATCTATGTATACTTTGTTTTAAATATCATTTAATATTTAGCTGTTCTAAGGACAAAACTTTCAATTGCATTATTATTCAAATATATTATTGTATCAGAATATATAAAACAGAATATAACTTTACCCTTAATAAAATCTTTCATATAAAAAGAAATAGATAAATAATAATAATTTAAAAGTTATACTTTTTATCTAATACAACACTCTCGATATACGATTGTTTTATTCTGTTATACTTATAGATGCCTTTAATCGATATGGAGTACAGATTATAGATCATCAACATTTTTATTTACTCTATCAACGAAAAGCTCTTTAAATATTTTAATCGTCGATTTCAATATATCGACTATTACAATCGACATATTACAGAGTATTCTTAGGCATGCAACACTCAGATGTGAACCATATGTGTTGGTGACTGATGACTGTAAGGGTTGCCAAAAGCTAGGGTATTTTTTAGTCTATTACTACATGAGCTTGGGATTGTGAAATATTTTTGGTTGTTAGGGCCGTTAAGTTAAAGGTTGAATTGATTTATGTGAAACGAGGCCTCCTATTGCCGACATGCTCAATCTTTGCCGTCCTTTTGTGACAGTTGATTCCTTTGGCCCTGCTTTGGAACTTGTGCTCAGATTTGGCACTATAAGTCACATGTCTTAACTTATTCTGAACTTTAAAGCTTTGCTTATATGGCTTTGTATGAGTTGCAATACTAACTTACTTAATACTTATTCTCGCTATATCCTATTATCTTATTATATGTTCTTAAATTTCCTCTCAGTTTCTGTTTCCGCTCACATTCAATTTTCATTTGGCAATTTAATATTCGCTTTATTGAATTCATTTTTTACATTTTCCGTTGCTCGCTCTGCCTTTGTGCGCCGGAATTTAATTTTCATTTGACGAATGCGGTCATATCTGCACGAGGCGTGTTTACATCTTAAAGCATTTACGGTCATTTAAATCGCATTTAATCGAAAGTTTTCATATTACGCAATGTTTTAATGGCCCTTTAAAGCACTGAAATTAATTTGTCATATTAAACTGATTAATGTTAACGCCAGTTATTAATGAGTCTTCATAAAAGGCACACGTTAAGGCTCAGGCTGAAACTCAGTCAGAAACACAGGCTCTGGGCTCGGGCTTTGACGTAATTGCTCAATTATGTATTCTACTCTTAAAGGACTATCTCATTTCTTTGTCAATAATCAGGGAATGCGAGCTGGATAATCAACTCATTGCATGATTAGAGTAACTATGGCTCAAGCAATCTGAATATGAGACATCGTTATGGTATTTCTAGAGCAAAAAACAATTAATCAGGAATTCTTGATGTCTCAGATCATAAAACTTTCGTAGTTTTCAGGCTAAGTCTATGACATTAAAGGCCTTTATAAAATTCACAAATGATATTTAGTTTCAGTTCAGTTTTTAAATATTATCTTTCACATTATCTACAAAAGAAAATATTCAAAAAATTTGTCTTTGTAAATGTAATTTAGTAAATACTCTACAGTCAAATATTAAACTGTATATATTTATTATATATAATTAAATTTAATTTGCTACAAATTAATTTGATTTTGTTTTATTTATTTGGGTTAAATAAATCGTTTATGTATGGCCATTACCTGGTCAAAAAGCGACTCTGAGCAAAAATTATTAGTGGACTAAATATGGTTATATAAAGAATTTAATTGAATTGTTTAAAAATTAATTAAAAGGCTGTTCAGGTTGAATAAAATCTTTGCTTTTGCTCACAGTTGTCTACTTGTCACGTGCAAATGTCAATACGTATATAATATTCCACATCTGGTTATGATCTGGGCATGAACAATCAACGAAAATTCAATTACGATTTCCATTTGCATAGAGCGCCAACTTGTGAGTCAGTGAGTCAGTCTCTTAATATAGATATGCCATAAATAGGAAATTAAATCCATGCAAAGCACAGACAGGATTAACGTGTACTGAAGAAACACTACAGCTGGCCGAAGGACTGCGCCAGCCAAGTCAAAAATCGAAGCCACCTGACTGGTCATGAATGGATGTGCACATATGAGGGACTCATCATATCGACAGCCTGTCAACTGATGGCAGGCGACATGGAAAATGGCAAATGGAGCTGCCGAGTAGGAGAGCAGCCGGGTGGCCGGGAAGCCGGGAAGCCGGGTAGCTGAGTTATAGTAACTCAATCTGCTGATGTGGATAATGTGCCTACGACGTGTGTAATCTAAGCTCCTGCATTCGCAGCAGGTGACAGCAGTTCGAATGGAATATACCGTTAGATAAGCTGAGCAGGCATGAGTAGCTTTCGATAATGTCCTGACAACTACGTGAGGAATATGGGCTTCGTCATTTTATATATATCTGTTCAGATTCGTGATAAATGGATTGCCTTCTTGTTGGTCATTTTCTTCAATTGGTTCGCTTAATGCCAATTGTGAAGCGAATTTTGCGGGACTTATTCTAAGCTAATTTTTAATAGTGTGTATAGGTTAAAGTTTGCCACAACATTAATCTTGCATGACTGCCATCCATCAATAACAGTCCTCTCCCCAAGTCCTTCTTCTGAGTAACATTAGCTTTAACATTTACATCATCGGCTATGCATTGAAGTCAAGACCTTCTGGTTGATTGTGTTCTCTTATAAATAGTTGAGCATCGGGTTCTGGCACCTGCATTAACAAAGCAACTTTTTCAAACTGTCCAACACAATTTTCTTTACATATTCCCTTCCAATCTCTCTCTCTCTCTCTCTGGCTCTCCCTCTCCCCCGCTCTCTTGCAGCTGCTCTGCTTGTACTTTCTTGCTTTTGTATATATTGGGTGGCCACTTTGCACCGCCCAACGGGTTGATGATTAACTTGGCTCATTTATCATAAAATCATTGCCCAGAACGAGCGAAGGGCGTGGCGTGTACCGCCCCCACTCGCTGACCACAAATTCTATAAATAATGCACGAAAATTGCAAAAAAGATATACAATGAATCCGAAATAAACTAACTGCACGCGAAAAGATGTTTGTGTATCTTCTCATTGTTATTATACAGCTCCAGAATTTATTTCTGATTTTTTTTGTGTGTCTACCCTCGTAATTAAGTAAGCCACATTTATCTTTCAGCTTACAAAAAAAAGAACAAGCAAGTAAGAAAGCTCTAGTCAAGACTGCTCGACTACGAGATCTCCTGAACCTTTCGAGGAACTGATATTTCCATAAATCTTTACTTTTTTTCTGCTTATACAAAAAACAAAACATGCACAGGCACATATAAGCAGGCATGTGCTGCAGTGTGGGCTTACTATAAGAACTCAATTGCCTACAACAAATGTGTGTATTTGCCAAATCACGAGTCTCTAGTATTCGAAATACGTTTTTGGAAATTTGTAGGGAAGCGGGTGGATTTTGGGGGTGGAGGTGAAATATAACAACCGAAAATCTATACATTACACATAAATCAATATTTTAAATTCAAAGCCTCTAGCTTCAAAGATGTAGGAGATATAATTTTTAACTGATTTTCGACAACAAAATCCCGGGAGTATTTATCGATTTTTTAAAACAAACTCGATATGCGCGTGCAGTATACGAACCTATGAAAAATTTCAAGTCTCTAGCTTTCATATCTTCTGAGATCGACGCGTTCATACATATGGACAGACGGACAGGGCTAACTCAACTCAGCTCGTCGCCCTGATCAAGAATATATATACTTTATGGGGTCTGCCACGCCTTATTCTCCCTGTTACATACATTTTACCAAAACCATTATACCCTGATTTCCTATTTTCAATGGGTTCACGATATAAAAAGCTTTAAGTTTGTATAAGCAGTCTTTTCTTTTATTTTTATTTTTATTTTTTTTGCAAATCAAGACTCAATGTTGTTAATGGACTAAACAAGTTAAACATCAAGACGTTAACTTTTAATTAATCAAAAAAACGAGCTTGATTGTTAAAGTAAATGAGGAAGAGAGAGTGTAAGAGAGAGATAGAGAGGGAGAGAGAGAAAGAGACAGAGAGAGGGAAAGAGAGCGACAGAGACATATATATCTATATATATTATATATATATAAAAAGAGAAAGAGAGAGTGCGATACAAGAAAAAGTCAGAAACTTTGAGAGGCAGAGAAACAGTGAAAGGCGAATAGAGACAGGGAGAGAGAGAGAGAGAGAGAGAGAGAGAGAGAGAGAGAGAGAGAGAGAGAGAGAGAGAGAGAGAGAGAGAGAGAGAGAGAGAGAGAGAGAGAGAGAGAGAGAGGAAAAAGGAGGGAGTTGAGGAGACCGGACTCTGAGTGGGATAGAAAGACGGAGTGAATTATAGTACTATACATTTAAAAGGTTTTGAAAAATATTACCAAATACGTAGATATTTAAAACTCCGCCTGAAAAGTTTACAGACTGATTTTCTTATAAGTAATATAAAATCACTAATTTTATCTTCATCCCGTAATTGAAAGTAATTGTGTGATCTAATGGACTTCAATGATTATGGAAATATCAATGTACTAATCGTCCATTGAATCTGGCCGCAAGCCGAATAGGGGAATTCACTTTAAATTGCCGCCGTCTCATTATCTTGTTTTCACATATAAGGTGTTCTATTCAGATTATCGTGTCACGTTTATTCAGCTCGGGTTTGCTCATAAACAGCACGTGGAGCGTAATTTAGTTAGAGCTTCAGAATATTGTTTGGCTTCTGCTGAAGCCTCTGTGCCTCGCGTGTTTGTATGTGGTCCAAATTGAATTTGGTCTGAATTATGTTGACAATAAATTTCGAGCTGCCTTTCGGCATGCCCTTTCTCAGCCCTATATCATCGTGGCGTGATGTTGCCAATTAGCCAGCATGGACTCAAAAATGGCAAGCAGCCAGGACCCCAGCGGCTGCAGCAGCAGCTGAGGTCCCTTATCAATTTTGTCTGCCACTCAGTTGGGTGGGAGGTATGGGGCGTGGCGCCATAAACAATGCAATAGCAATTCCAAATCAGATTTAGTACCAGGTACTTGTTTGCCTTCTTCTTTTTTTGCCAGTCTACAAACGCGACACTGAACAATTTATACGGAAATTTCAAATTGGAATTCGCTGCATTTCTCAAATACTCACAGATTTCTGACTGGAAGAAAGTAGGCTGTGGACAAAGCCAGGGGAGGATACGCTTATAAAGCAAACTGTAAATCATGAATCCTATGGGAACAATCTGTCACAGTAAACCAATCTGTAATAAATTTGGGATTAAGGTAAACAACATCTATAAAGCATGTGTGTGGAATGTACACTATTTTAGCATAACAGGGGATTAACAGTGAAAAGGCGTGGTGCGAGAGGATGCTTAGAATTTATTATTGATTGCAAATTGTATTCATTGTGAATTATAGAAAATTGTTATGGCATAATAATGGAATGGATAATTTAGAGTATCTTTGAATCATCTTGAATCATGATTCCTATTTCCTCTAAATACAAATGAAACCATTTTGGGCACCTGACTTTTTTAAGGCAATGCTGGGAGTGTATGGGGACACTCTTAGGTATAATAATTTTATTCGCAGTGCCTTAATACTGGATCAAATCAGATATCCTGACATTTGACACGCTTAATTCAAAAGTCAATTTTAATATTTTCCACTTCACTTGCAACTTTCACATTATTTGTTTTCACGTTGTTTTTGTTATTGTCTTTTTTTCCGCTTGGTTGCATTGTTCACCATATTACGCTAATACCTCAAGCATACTCTTTCGCTGGAGCGTGGCAGGGTGAAATGCCACGAAACATGCGTAGTTGAAACATGTTACTTTTTATACCCTGAACCCTGAAAGAGGGAAATCAGGGTATAATGGCATTGTTAAAATGTATGTAACAGTCAGAAGGAGGCGTGGCAAACCCCCTAAGGTATATATATTCTTGATCAGGGCGACAAGCAGAGTTGATTTAGCTCTGACCGCCCCTCTGTTCGTATCTATTAACGCGTCGAATTCAGAAACCATAAGCCTTGAAATTTTTTTTTAGTTCCGTATATTGTACGCACTTATCGAATAATTTTCTAATTTATCGATATATTTCTTACATTTTTAGAGGTGGAGACTCAAATTTTTAGATATATATTTATACATTAATTATGTATGTATTGTTTAGAATATCGATTTTGTTATATTCCACCCCCAAAACCCACCTTCTTTACTCCTGTGCTTTGGCAAATGGACACATTTTAATGTTATTGTCACGCTCTGAGTGTGTGTGCATGTTTTGTAGAAAAGAATCGAAGAATCACTTAAGTTGAAATATCAGTGCCTCGAAGGCTTCAATGGATCTCAGAGTTGAGCAGTCTCAACCAGAGGTTTTTTACTTGTCTCAACCTTTTCTTTGTTTTCTAGGCCTTTGCGCTGATGATGCGATCTGAACTTGATTTATGCTGTTTCTGTCGGAATTTTTAGCCCACTTTACAGTTGGTTCATAACCGATTCAGGCGAATGGGTGTGATGCGCAAAAGTTTGTGGAAATGTTGCTACAGGGCTCAAGGGCCAACCAGAGTCTATCCAACCTATGATGCAATCAAAATTGAATCGAACTAATGAATCGATTGCGCTGTAAACAATTTTGGCGATATACACAGTTCGTGGTCTGAGGTTGAGGCCGAGGCTGCCAATAAAAGATAAATATTTACGGAGCACTGCGTAAAGCAAAGGCCCCACAGCCACATGAAATCAATTAAAATATTTGCATGCAAGAACTTGAGCGCTAAAAGTAATTGGATGTGACTATAAAAATAACACATACGACGCGTGGGCCAAATGGTCAGAGCTAAACAAGAGATGGAGTCTATTTGACTTCAGCATATGCTGTAAATCATTTGAAACTATTTGAATATATTTGCGTTGTTTTCTGAATCAATGAAAAGTATTTTTGGGTATTTCACCTTCTGGATTGTCTTTACTGTAACTTGAATGAAAACTTCTCTTTCTTCGAACGTGGGGAAGACTTTGCGATATAACCTTTCTATCGCTTCCTTTTTTATTTATCACGATTTGGCCGTTTTTTGAAACAAGGCCAAAGACCTAGAATTCTTATAACTCTTAATGCTAGAGCAATACTCTTGAGTCTGTAAAGTTCTTCTGACCAAGTTTTATATCGCAGCGGCTTAACTAAATGTAATCTTAGACCTATTCGAAAAGGAGACAGTCTATTAATTATTGGTCGATAGGATGTTGCTCATCTATCGCTGCATTGCAGAATAGTCATGATCGACTTGTGCATTCCCTGTGAGTCGAAAAACTAACAAACATTTCCTTCTTCCTCTGAGTGAAATAGCGATCATTTAAAGACCCATATCTTCTCGTGATCACGTTTAATTTTCCACCTTACGTTTCTAATACTTTCTACATTTGAATATATCTCTTCAAAATGTTTTTCTACAAATACTTAAATGGAGATTAAAGTCCCTCTCTTGGTCAATCGCAGGGTACTCCACAAACGATATAAATAATTGAATTGTACTATATATACTAAGTGGAGCTTGTTTATCTTTCGAGCATTGGGAAAGCAAACAAATGCCAATTGAAACTATACCGCTGTACATCAATCGGTCAATGGCATGCATCAAAAGTGGGATAAGAGTGGGGGAAAAATTAATTAAATGTACGTGCAGCGGCAATGTGGCCGAGTATTTGAATGAATTCTCAGATTTTCATTACGTTCATATTACACCCTGTGGGGCATACCCTGTGCCAGCAGCCCCGTGCAGTAACAGTAGCATTTGCGCTGTAATGGAAACCACTCGGGGCATTTCAAATATTTGCCAAATAATTAATCACGCCACGTCGTGGCCGGAACGTCGGCGCCTACGTCAGCGACGGCTTCACGCCCCCTCCCCTATTTCTGTGAATGTGAAATGCTAATGCCTGTGCCTATGCCTGTGCCTGTTGGCCACTGATAAAATGAGCTGCCATGCCTCGCGCTTTCTTCGTTTTGTTGGGGCGGGCTGGTCCACTCGACAAAAGTGCTTTACAGATTATGATAAGTTTTTAAATAAAAGCCGACAGCTGAAATTCTCTACACATGACTCGCCTGATTGTCTCGCTATCTCTTTTACACACTTCCCATCTCTTTCTTACCCCTAATTCTTTCCCAATTTGATTGTTGTATTTCAAATGCGTAAGCTTTTTTTAGACACTTACTCACTTAAAACCAGCAGCTGCCATACTTGAGGAGCATTCAAAAATACATATCCGAGATGGTGGAGATTGAAACGGAAGTAATAATAGGTTGCACCACATTTCGCTATTGCTGATTTTATGTGAAGTATTCAAGATTATTGTATTTCTGTTCAACGCACCTTAATCGGACGCCACCTCACAAAAGCCTTCCCAATAATTAATAATAAATTGTCAACTTATCACATTTACTCTGTACTTAACGTATTTCAAAACTATGGCTTAAAGCAAAGCCTTAGATAATTTCATTTGGCTGCACTAGCAACCTAATTCCACTTAAGCTCCTTCAACAAAATTCAATTACTTAAAAGTTGCCCACTATCTCCTTTTTTGCTTAAGCTCTCTTAAGCTTTTACTCAACCAAACATTGCTTTGAGTATAAATCTATATGATGTAGTGTTGGAATCTTTCGACTAGTTTTAAGCTATTCAGTGTTCAGTATATTCGGGTAGACTGCCTAATAAAGTCTATAGATATCTTTCGTTTAACATGCCAAGGAGCGATTAAGATTGTCTTGCTGTCCGACAACTGTATAGGTTACGAGAAAACAACAATTGCTGGGATGTTGCATCCACAGGTTCAGAATGCTAATAATGTAGCACAGCAGGAGCGGAATGGAAAACCCATCGGTGGATGGCTCTATCGATATCTTTCCAACTCTACCTTGAATCCTTCGGAAAGCGGATATCTGTCCGTTCGTATGAACGCAGATATCTCCTAAGCTACAAATGCTAGAAAAAATTTATATGTACCATACGCAGTTTACGTTAATAATATTTTATCACTAACCATACAACAGGACAGGGGATCTTGTAGTCGAGCAGTCCCGACTAAAGCTTGTTTTTTTTTTAAACCAATTAGACACGTGTTTGCACAATGAGCGAGACAGCTAAATACATTTGTGTTAATCTGTAAAAGCATTATTTAATTTACAAGTGATTTTCAACTGTCTGCAACAATATCAATCGATCTATCGTACAAATAGATATGCATCGGTACATCGATGTCATCTACTAGTTACATTAAATTAAAATTTTTCATATTTTTTTTTTTTTCATAATTTGAAAATATTTACATATGAAATTTGAATTAAACTATAAAGTGGACACTAAGCATCACGAATAAACAAATGAATGAAGTGCCCAAATATTATCCTATGCATTTGGAACTACAAACTATAACTGGAAATTTCAGAGTCAACCTTAAGATTTATGAACAGGCGTTATGTTCATCGCCGAAGCAGTCACATGTGCAGTCACCCACGCAGCTGCACAAGGGTACATAGAGAAATTCGCTGTCCTTCCAGAAATCTACCAACACTTGGCACGAATTGGCAGTGTACGTCTCTTTGACCTTCTCCATTTCGGTTTTTTTGGAGCAATCACAGAAGTAGTCGGCCTCCAGAACTTTGCTGAGTTTGCCGCAACAAACATCTCGAACCAGTTTGTCGACACGATTCGCCTTGGAGCCAAGGCACTTCCTGGGCACCGCCTTCATTCGTATCTTATGCGTGCGCTTCATGTTCACATCGAGAACGACTGTGGCCTTTATCTGCGGGTCGAATATGCGTTTGACTCGCGCATCGTCCACATAGATCTCATAGTGTGACACGTAGGAGTCATCGTGCTGATACCACTCAATGGACATGCAGTTGCCACTTATCGGTGCAACATGGACAATGGTAATGGGGAAGCTCCTTGTGGCTGGCGGCGGGTATTGCCTGGTACCGTGCAGCATGTTGTCCATTCTTTGTTTGGTCGCTGTGATCGCATTGATGTCCAGGAGGAAGTCCTTCATTTGCATCTTCATCTGGAGTCGCCTCTTGCCCTCAGGCGAACGAAGGAACGAGGCCTGTCTGAGTGCTCGCCTTACATCAATGCAATGGCAGCAACAGCAATCCTTTTTG
The DNA here is from genome assembly GCA_035045345.1 of Drosophila hamatofila. NCBI lineage: Eukaryota > Metazoa > Arthropoda > Insecta > Diptera > Drosophilidae > Drosophila > Drosophila hamatofila. The sequence continues at coordinate 1,637,308 of JAWNPA010000012.1, forward strand.
TAACGCTCACAGCCGTCAGGAAATAGATCGGTCATGGACAATTTCACTACAACATTGTCCTCGGGGTCATTTGGGGCATCTGGGCGATCTGTCGATCGGTCATTCGTGTTAGCGGCGGGCTTGGCTGGACTACTCTTGGGAGTTGCTGGAAGGCTATTCGTAGTTGACCTTCGTGATTCTCTGGGCAAGGTAATGCTCCTTGATGCCGAGCTACTGCGTGGGCGCGGTGGTTCTATATCACCAGGCAACACTATGCTCACTCGCCTCGACATATCGAAACTGCGGTTTGTGTAGAAACTAAGGAAAAGAAATCTTGAAATATCTAAAGATTTTTGTATCAAAGACAAATAACTCAAAGTACTACAAATAACATATTTAAGTTACAGTACAATTTTATTAGTGAGTACAGCAACTGAGAAAGGTTATCATATCATAAAATCTCATAAAATCTCGTTAGCTTACAAAAGAAGGTTGTAAATGAGCAACTATAATAAATTAAGGTCTTAAAATTTAGTATTTGAAATGTAATATTTCAATAATGTAATCATGCTTTAAACAAATTGAGGCTCTTAACTTAATATCAGTGCGAGTCTACAAGTATAAGCGCTCTAGTCTAGAAGTACCCGACTCGATCTTCGTTTGTACACATACTCTGTAACTTTCATCTATGTATTTAAGCTCAAAGAAGAGGCAGGTTAAAATAAGAATGGAAAAAAGATTCGAAGTTGTATCCTCACATTCGAATAATATTTAGTCCAAGAAAAGTTGTACTATTTTTTGTAAATCTCAAAAGGTTTCAAGGAAACAAAATTATGGAACATGTTGTGTTTTTATCTAATTCGACACGCCTTAGAGAAACGCGATTATATGTGAGACCATCTGGCCCTGTCCGTCTGTCTGTCAGTCGGACGCAGAGATCTCCTAACTACAAATGCTAGAGACTTTAAATTTTACATGTATACTCGTGTGTACCACTAACCATGCAGCATGGTTAGTGACCATACGCAGTACGAGTTTATCATATTTTTTCAAAAACTCATCCAATTTATTTGTTATTGATAATCAAATTTTGTTTTTAAAGCCATGTTTGAATACTGCTACACTTTGACAATTCAGATTTACTCTGTAGATCCATGTGACAAATAACAAAATTTTGAAATTTATAGATTTTTGATACTACTCTCTCTATGCCCCAAATTTAAAACAAACTCCTCAGTTAGCAGAGCGTGCGCTTATGCGAATGTGTGGATGCATATGTATGTGTCTGAGCGTGTTCTTGTTTGCGTGCAAAAAATAAAAAAAGCGTAGAATTATTGGAATATCACATTTTTGCAGAGTTCAGGGGATTCCGTAGTCGAGCAGTCTCGACTAGAGCATTCATACTTGTTTCGCTTGCAATTTCTCATGGCTATGGCTTTTGATTTTCTACTTATGCTACTATAAAATCGTTTGTCGTGCAAAAACAACAACTTCTAACTAACTTTGCAGCTTCTTCCAGCTGCTTATCTCACTGCTCACCCAACTTGACCCTCGACGATATCTAACATATCTTATTGATTTTAAGCTGTCGAAATTGAAAGTCTCTAGCACTAAAAGTGCTCAAAATATAGCATACTTTGTGGAAAAAACTATATATTCAGATCCGATTTGCCACGCCCACATAATCTTTATAGGATTTTAACACTAACTCAGGTGCAAAATTTGTCATATCTTTTTAAACTTATGCTGTCAAGGAAAGTATACAGTTTAAATTTCAACTCTCTAGCACTTTAATGAAATACAGGAAAATTCATTTTCCGATTTGCCACGTTCCTAGTGGATGGATCGAGAAAACTTGACACTTTATTACTCTAGGCTACACATATATGTTGAACGGACGGACAGACGGACACCAATATACCAACTCACTTCCGTTAATGAGTATAATAATTAAATTTCGTGAATCAGTATAAAAGTGCATTCATTTTTGGACAGGCATAGAGAAATGGCATTCGTTTTGTGTTGTTTGCTTCGTGCTTTTGTCAGTTGGCAATACAATTTCTTGAATAACTTCTATGTTACATATGCAGCTAAGTTGGCGGCGTTTCTTTCTATTTTAGGGGTTACGGAAATCTTACTCGCGGGTGCTTAAATTGCTTTTCATAAATTTTTTAGTTTATTTTTCAAACTGTGCAATTTTTGATTAAGATTCTGCCTTTCCAGTTACTTTCATTTCCATTTTTATCGGTGCTAACGACATGTTGGCTCAGTATACTTCTTTGGGACTTAATGGAATACAAACAAAAATTGGCATCCCCTTGCAAAGCAAGGCGTACGCCGAGCCATTTGCAATCATCTTCAATCATCTTCAATCATAACGAATGGCATGGCTTTATGACCAGCTGTAGTTAGCCTGGCAACCTCTGGACTAGGCCCGTCTGATGTCAGCCATTGACTCATCTGGGTGGGATGCCCGGCGGCAGTAAGGGCGTGTAACTTTGTCAATATTTTCATTCACAGCTCGGAGCCGCAGAGGCAAATGGAACGTCGTGAAAATTTGCATAATGTTGGTAGACAGCGGGTAAGCGCATACGAAATGAGCAGCGGCCGCTTTTCTTTTTGTATAAGTTAAGATTTTGTTTGGCTCTAATTAAAATAGCTTAGGACGCGTTGCATAAAGACCGGCCCATTAGCCTGCGTTCGGAATTTCTTTCGACTTGAGAGAGCATTAAGGAATGGTCCTTTGGTGTTGGCTTAGCTGCAGAGTTAAGACAACAAAAACAACAACATGCCTAACTCCTGTTTCACATGCGATTTTCTCTGCTGCTTCTGCTGAGCTGATTATTCAACTTGGCAGCCCATACGTGGCGTATGATTAACACGCTTACAATATTACACATACGCCCGCCTAGCCGTCTGTTGCTGTGCAGCTTACAAGCAAGAACCTAACACGCAGACACTGTCTGTGTGGGTGCGTGTCTGTGTGTGAGTGCGGTTGTCGATGTGTGTGCATTAAATTATGTTTGCCTTATGATTTATCTAACACACACCCATAGGAATGTTAAGCATGTAGCGAACGCCATTCCGACAATATGTCTTATCCGCCTTTGTCTGCTCAGAGCAAACTTGAAAGCGGCCGTAGCAACACCACTGGTATCGTAGGCTCCACAGGGTGCCCTGACTACGGGGTGCCAGGCAGCCAGGCTGCCAGGCTGCCAGGCTGCCTCGGAGCCAGTCAGTTCGGCAGCCTGGCATTTTAATAGACTTTCCCGCCGACGAATGTAATTGCGTTCAAAAAGCAGCAGTTGGTTTCCACCTGAAAAAAGTCGACCCGCACTCCGCAAGACATAACAAGCTTTAATCATAAATAAATAAACCTCGAAATAAAGATGCAGCATGAAAATAAGAAAACAAAAGAAATAGCTGAAAAAAGCAACAAAATAATAAAATAAAAATGTCACGCGGATATCAGCTTTGATGGAAAAAGGTCTGCGACGACATATTTTAAGAGAGTCTGGAATGCTTTTGTCTAAGCCCTAAATACTCTAAGCGTTTTCATTATTCTATTATGAGTGAGCTGATATTTATTTATCCAAGCTACAAAATTCTTGGAAATGAAGGAATTATTAAAAAAGGATTTTTCAATGCCTGAAAAATTTCAGTCATTTGAGATATTCTCACACAGCTCCTGAGCCAATATTTATTTGATTTTTTTTTGTTAAATTAACGTTAAATCTAAAATCTAATATGTATGTATATGTAACCTTAAATATATAGCTTTTTGGCTTATACTACTTTCTAGCTTTAAAAACTTATTAAAAATAATTAAAAACATTACTAACATTATATATACGAAATATAAAATTAAATACAATTAAAAAATTTGATGCAAAATGTGTCGTATTACGCAAAAGAAATGAGCAAGAACTTCACAGTCGGGTGTTACCGACTGCAAAATACTCATTCCCAGTCAAAACGCTACCAGCAACGTACAGTGTACTCAAAACTGTACACAATCGCTGCTAGATACTGGATAGTCACTTCAGCCAGCAGAGCGCCTGTTCTCCAAAGCGAGTGCTACTGCTACTGAATAAGGGAGTAGGCTAACTTCCGTACATCTTTCCGAGTTATTGTTCCAGAATTCCTTACATAATAAATATATATGTAAAAATATTTGTTGCGTATTTATTTATTGCTTTTTAGTTATTAGTTTTTTTTTTCTATACTACTGTATTATACAATATCTTTAAAAAAAAACATATCAAAAAATCATTTGATTAATGATTAAATGATGTTTAAAGTTTTCTAGTACTTCAAAAGTTTTCTAGTACTTCAAAATGTTTCTGGAACCCCGAGAATCCATCTTTTACAGCACCGAAATAGTTTGCGTTCATACAGACAGACAGCAAGGCGGGCATTGCACAAAACCCGTATACTCATTTCACTCCTGAAAGAGTATAAATATAATTCAAATTGTATCACATCATAGATAGCATTCTTAGTGGATAACTTTTAGAATACGATTAACGTAATATGAATATTTGCATGAATTATTTGCAATGGAAATTAAAATTATCCAGCCCACACTCTCACAGTGACTCTCTCACTCTCACTTTCTCTTGGGTCTTTCTAACATATTACAGACAGCGCGGCAGCATGTTTAAAAAGTTTTTAAAAGCAATAGTCTGGTCGCCTAGGAGGTTTATCTTTCTCGAGGCGATTTGTCAAAATTACGTAAAAAATTCAATTAAATTGATTGAGGTCAGAGGGCTCTGTCGACTTAAGCCCCGGGACATTTACCAGTAGTTAACTTATTTTTTATTTTTCTTTTATTTTAATATATATGTCTGTGTTTCATAAAAGTGCGAGCTACTTGAGGTCTGTGTAGGTGATGTTCTTTTCCCCAAAAGTGATGTGTTCTGGCCATTTGTTGAAAGTTGAAACATTTCAGGCTCGTCGCTGCAGACAGAGACTTCAGTTTAGTTCAGTCTCAACTAAGTCCGCTCTAGCTGTCGCTTCCGCTTGTTTGTGGAGGGTGGAAATTCGAAAATTCGAAACTTTTCTGCCGACGACTGCTAAGTTGAGGCAATACGGAAAATATCGACTGACTTATTTCACGGACGCGGCTCTCGCTGACAACTTTTAAGGGTCTTGTATAATTGCCTACCGCCTAAAGCGACTAATAAAAGTTCGCTGCCAAGTTGGTGGCCAGCCATGGAAAAGGCATTTATATAACTTTCAGTTTACTTATTGCCCAAACGTGTTGGCTGTCGACACCTTGGCCGGGAATTAGCCCCTTAGGTCTGTCGTTAAACGTGAACTGCCCGATTGGGAAGTGGTGAGAACTTCCTGCTCCTCACTTAGTGACCCACAGCTAATTGCCATTAAATTGCCGAGGGCTTGACTCCTTTATGGACCGGCCACACATGCTATGAATGTGAATCGTTTATGTGACGCGTCAATAAAGTGAAATCTCAATTGTGTGCGCATTGAAGTACAGCACCCTACGTGGGCCACATACTTTTGTATGAAAGCCACAATAAATAAATAATATATAAAAGAAAGCCACAAAACAGTTGCTTTCCAGTTTTTAGAAATCTTTCCTACTGACTTGGTCAATATTGTGACTCGACCCTTTGGCGCTTAAATAAATACATAAATATAAATGTAATATATTTTATTTATAGCTGCAGATGACGGTCTGAGCTCTATAGCTCTATATATTTTATATACATATGTGCACAAGACGGCCGATGTGGGGCACACGAAATACTGAAATCGTTTTACGACGAGCGATTAAGAAGCTGAGATTTTGGCCAGAGCCTTAAATAGTTTACATATTCAAAAATAAATTTATAATATATATTATATAATGTATAATATATAATATATATTATATAATATATAATATGTAATCTATAATCTATAATCTATAATATATAATATATAATATATAATATATAATATATAATATATAATATATAATATATAATATATAATATATAATATATAATATATAATATATAATATATAATATATAATATATAATATATAATATATAATATATAATATATAATATATAATATATAATATATAATATATAATATATAATATATAATATATAATATATAATATATAATATATAATATATAATATATAATATATAATATATTTAACGAATCTATTACTTTCTTAAACGATTTTCCTTTTAAACATTTGAACCTTCCAAAGTTAGTTGATGCTTCGCATTTCGTTTATTTTTTCCCTCGCTGCTCTCTGTTTCGTTGAATTTTTCAATTACTTGCGGAACGGAACCGTTGGAATTCAATGCCTGCTATGCATGCACAGCTCAATAATTTCAAGAAGCTGTCCAATAAATACTTGATTTTATAGCAAACAAGTGCAGGAGCCCTCATCAGCTCCAAACGCACCTGATCGTATAGTTGGGCAGCTGAACTGAGCAATCAGGTGGCCTTCTTAGTGTTTTCGGAAACGTGGCGTACTTTAATCTAAGGCTGCTTATTGATGTACAAGCACCTGGAAATAGCTTGACTGAATGACCATGAATGCAAAAAGATTTGCCAACAATTTACTTCGAGTTCAGGTCGACCCTATTAAGCAATGAATAAATAACACGCGTACGCAACGTCACCCGCAAAGGATGGCAGCAGATATCTCGAAATCAATAGCGGCACATCAAGTGACGCCTTCCAAACAATCTAATATTGAATTGAAATTGAAACGACTCAGGGCAAACACACGTACACACCCATGCACACCCGATCCCAAACAGAGGTTGAGTCCCACAAAGAAACTCACATCACTAGCATTTCGGTTGTGATTACTGTCGGAATAAAATCGACTGATTGCCATACGCCTTTGTATTTGCCCGAATAAACTGGTATTAGTTCTACAGAGTTTACACAGCTTCCCCCTCCCCTTCTTCCTGGAACGCTGACTTCTGTATGTCTATCTGTCTATCTGTTTGGCTGTCTGGCTGCCTGTTGCTCGCAAATAGCAGCTCAAATCGAACCAAGCCTCGCAAAATAATAATACGAGCATGCCAACACAGGCACAGCAAATCTCAATACAGACCAAATGAATCCTTTGCACCAGCTAAACAAAAGCCAGGACTCACTCACACTGCAGCAGAGGACGTTCAGCTTGCTTAAAAGTAGAAAAAGCAGCTCAGCTTGTTGTCTTAGGTTACACTTTGGCAGGATTGTAAAATTGTAAATCGCAGCGCGAAGGAAATCTTTGAAAACAGTTAGGAAATTAATTTAAATCAAGTTGTAAATACTATTGTATTGCTGAATACTGTAGATCGAGAAAATGAAATGAACAATTTTCGTTCGTAATTTTACTCAAAATTTTTGAGACTTCTTTGAAATTTGAGATACTACTCATATTATTATCGAATAGATGGAAGCTTACTCTAAGGATTCTCAAAAGTGTGTTATGGGTAGAACGACACTTATAGGGAGAGAGAGAGACACAGAGAGATGAATAAAAGAAGAGGGAGAGAATAGAGAAAAATAACGATAGGGATAGAATTTTAGCATGCATTTTAGTATTATTTCTATCAATGTTCAAAAACTTTTCGTGTGTAGATAACACGTTACTTAGCTGTTCCTCTGCGTTTTCCTTAAATAGCAAAAATTGATTTCGTTCCACAACTTATGTCAAATATTAAGGGTTCTATTATTCGCTTTTGCAGACTCTATTTTAAATAAATAATAGACTGCAGCCGAAACATGAGAGCTTTGTCCATAAACCACAACACGAAGCATAATTAAGCTCCATAGAAAATTCAAAATATTACGCATACGCAGTGTTGTTTCCTACTGAAGTCAAAGCTGCTTAAATCATTTCACTACAACGACTTTAACATGTATTTACTAACCTATCTCTGTCTAACACTATCTCTTTCTGCTTTGCGTTTTCTTTTTTTATTTTGTGTGCAGCATGGAAGCAACTGGCGCCAGTCAAAGAGCAAACCACTCGCAGCTACAACAGCACCGAAAACAACAACAACAACAACAACAATAATAACAAGGACAGCAAATGTGGTCAAAGCTAAAACAAAATGTGCAAAATAAAACACGCAACTGTGGCAACAACAACCACTCTAATAAAAACCTAAATGCTATAAACTGAATAGTCCTCGTAGCGAAAAGTGCAAAGCTGGAACATCAAAACAGAAAAAAACGCAAAAAAGAAACAAAAAGGGAGGAAACGGAAGTGGGCTGAACGAACAAATAAAACGACACGCGTACGGCGACAGCCACAAGCCACAAGCCGGAAGACAAGACAGTCACAGTCAGAGCCCCAGTTAGTGAGAGGGATTTAAGTGAACCATGTACGCGGCTCTGATGGACATGAGCCAGATGCTGGCTGCAAGCCTGGCCTATGCGCCAGCGGAGTCCAGCGCCGCTGCAGCCGCTGCCGGTGTCAATCTCAGCCAGCTCAGCAATTCCAGTCAGCTGGATGGATCGCCAATGGTAACGATAGCCACGGCAGCAACAGTGGGCCAGCATAATGCCAGCGGCGAGGACTCTTCGTATGTGAAGGTATTGGATCGCCCGGAGACCTATATTGTCACCGTGCTCTACACGCTCATCTTCATCGTGGGCGTGCTGGGCAATGGCACTCTGGTCATCATATTCTTTCGCCATCGCTCCATGCGCAACATACCCAACACGTAAGTGCCCCATGGCGTCCCCATTTCCCTTCCCCCTTTACCTAAATCCCAAGTCATTCATATGCCACATACATATGCGTACAATCGCCCGCCATAATATGGCCCAAATGAGCGTTGCGTGCTGCGTGCTGGTCCAAGAATAGCCCAAAAGAATTGCCACTCAACATTCATGATGCTGAATTATGGCAGCATCTCTGATTTTATTGCCCCTTGTCTGCTGTGCCAGTCAGATCTTGTGCCTCGCTTCGGCTGCGCTCAAAACAGCTGCCGTCGCATTCTTGACCAAATTAAAAGTTCGTCAGAAATACTCATAACTTTTTAGCCGCACAGCAGGCGCTGCTTGTGGTTAGGCATACTAAGCAGGACTTTCAAAGTGAACACGAAATATTGTCAGGTTTCGTGGGCCAGACCAGATTGAAAATCAAAAGTTTAATAACTCAAGCAGCATCGATTACAAAATGCGTATAACAAATAATTAGAGTTTAAGCAAATTATGAATAACATTTGAAAGTCGAAATCTATCGATACAACAATTGAAGTTGATGTTAAACCAGCTCACACATTTAGTTATAATGTAGTCACGCTAGTTCTGCATCAGCTTTAAGCTCCTGGATGACACTCGCAGCAGTAAGCGCTGATTAGCTCAATAATGGTCCACATGGCGTATACGTTATGCGCAGCAGGCAGATTCGTCTAGCTCATTTGTTTCCTCTTAAGGCACAGTGGGCGAAATGCCCCCTGGCCTAATGTCAACATTTTCAAGAAAAACTCATGTGGCTTTTTATAATAATCTTCATTTGAGAATCAAAAGCTTGTAGCTTTATGTATATGTTTTAAAAATGTTCGAAAGTTGTGAAAGTTATTCACATAATAATTAAACTCTATAGTCAAATTTACATTATTTATTCTACATTAGATAAAAGTACATTCAGAATATGAAAATTTATGATATTAACATTATTCTTCATCTTTATTATACTTTCGTTAAATTTTATATCTGTTTTAATTTCTTACCATATACTACACTGTGCAATAGTTGCGGATAACGCTCTCACATTTACAGAACTCTTTTTCTTTTTTCGCAGCTGGCTTAACTGTTGCTAAGCTGTAGTTGCATAATAGTTGCTGATTCCAGCTGTCACAATGCATTGCCAAGCGAACAGCTGTCTACGTCTTTTATCCCTTTTATACACTGGTTTTGTGAAACAAAAAAAGTCTAAATAGAAGTTGTTCTAAATTTCAAATATTATCATATTTTTATACCCTGAACCCATTGAAAATGGGGAAATAAAGGTATAATGAATGGTATAAGGTAATAATGGGTTGAACGCGTCGATCTCAGAAGATATAAGAGCTAGAGACCTGAAACTTTGAATTGTAGGTCCGTCTATTGCACGCGCTTGTTTCCAAAAATCAATAACTACTCCTGTTTTTTTTGTTATCAATTAAAAACTTTATCGAAAATCAGTTATAAAACTATACCTTCTACATATTTAGAGTTAGTGTACTTTAAAAAACACACACATTTGAATGATATTATCACGGTCTGAAAGTTTTATGAAGATGTCCATATCGAAAATCAGTTATAAAACTATACCTTCTACATATTTAGAGTTAGTGTACTTTAAAAAACACACACATTTGAATGATATTATCACGGTCTGAAAGTTTTATAAAGATTGTCCATCTACAAGAAAAGTTATTAACCAACTAAGTTCCCACACTGCAGACCATGTCATGTATGTGTGTATGTGTAAGTAGAAAAAAAGCGACAAGTTATTGAAATATCAGTTCCTCGAGGGGTTCAGGGGATCTCGTAGTCGAGCAGTCTCGACTTGAGCTTTCTTATTTGTTTTATATCGTTGAGTATGGCCGTCTGGATTGGTGCTTGCTCGAGTGGGGCCCATGTTTATTACTTTGAAACTTGTAGGAAACTCAAGAGCTCTTACAACTATGTAACGCCATGTGTCCTTCCTGTGTTTGTGGCTTCGTTCCGATGAATACTTTAAATAAATTCAAATGGCAATTCAATCAAAAGATTTCTTTCCAGCACAGCCGGTGCCACAGCCGGTGACACAGCTGAGAACTGGAGAGGATGGGAAGGGCTACGTTTAAGAAACACTTGCATAACAAGCATATTATAAATTGTCGTCACGCCTCGACTGGCAATAAATGTGTCTGCTCTGCAATTTCCAACAACAATTTGAACAACTGTTATTTCGTTATACAAATTGAGAGTAGCTGGAGCAAATATGAAAACGAAAATATGCATTGAAATATGCCAGAAGTTGCATTCCTGTCTGTCCAGGTGCTCGATTGGACTATTATGCGCAGATTGTAGTCATGAAGAGAGGAAGACAAAGTCAAAGTCATGGACATGCCTGCCGCAATCGGGAGCCAATCAGTGGAGCAAGCAGAGTGTTGTAATTCCTGTTATTGCAAAAGTTTTGGCGTGATTTGCCATCCTTTGTCCGGCTCGTCTAGACAAGCATCAATTGACATCAATCAGAACTTACAATTTGTGGCCGATAATGATGCGGCGCTGTGGGCGAAATGCTTTTGTCTGCCACCTAGCCGAAGTTCAATCAGGTCAATGACAAAGGAATTTGGTGAAAAAATCCCACATTTGCCTTTTAACTTAAATAAAGACATTCGTTGTTTCGGTCATTTTTTTTGTTTTTTGTTGTTGTTTTTTTTTATTAGAAGACTTGCAAAATTTAATTCGGTTCCGATTGGCCGACAACACTTGAGGTTGGAGGGCTCTGTGTACGAACCCATGTCAAGGAATCTACTTGAGAATGGTCAAAAAGAAGACACAAAAGAAATATATTTGGAGCAAAGGGCGTTTCACTCGAGTGTTTTACAAGTGACTGCGCAACGGTTCACACAAATAGAACAAGCACCGTTACCTTTCCCCCGATCCCGATGCCGATTCCGATTCTGATAACAAAGCGAATTCTATTCCAATTTTCAATCTGTGCAATCCTGTGAAACCATGCGGCAAATTTGACACGTTTAACTCTGCGTGAGCTGAACAAATTTTCTATTCGCTTTTTACCTTTTACGCAAGCTTGAGTGTTAGCTTTTTGGAGAGTCTAGACAATATGGTGTCAGAGGAGTATTTGCATAGCAAATGGCCAGTGAAATTGTGCATAGGTACACATTGTCGTTTACATCATCATACACATCGTCGTATACTTTATGGCATACATTATCGTAAACATCATCGTTTAGATCGAGTATACATTATCGTATACATCATCGTATACATCATCGTTTAGATCGAGTATACATTATCGTATACATCATCGTATACATCATCGAATACATCATCGTATACATCACCGTATACATCATCGTATACATCATTGTATACATCATCGTATACATAATCGTCTACATCACCGTATACATCATAGTATAGATCATCGTATACATAATCGTATGCATCGTATAGATCGCGTATACATTATCGTACACATCATCGTATACATCATCGAATACATCATCATATACATCATCGTATACATACATCATCGTATACATCATCGTATACATCATCGTATAGATCGCGTATACATTATCGTAAACATCATCGTATAGATCATCGTATACACCATCGTATACATCATCGTATACATCATCATATACATCATCGTATACATACATCATCGTATACATCATCGTATACATCATCGTATACATTATTGTATAGATCGCGTATACATTATCGTATACATCATCGTATACATCATTGTATACATCATCGTATACATCATCGTATACATCATCGTATACATCATCGTATACATAATCGTCGTATACATCGTCGTATACATCAACGCATACATTATCGTATGCTCAAAAACATCAATTATTTTCATCCTTGACTTTTAATCTTAGTTTGTGGAATGAATATATGTAGATACCGATAGCTCGATTATCATATTATTAGATAAGCTTTTACAAAATGTGATCAGCTCTCGCTCAATATTTTGATTGCTGATATAGCAATGTTATTGATTGTAGATATATTTGATCGACATCATCTCTTTACAGCTATATCCTCTCGCTGGCTTTGGCTGACTTATTGGTCATCCTCGTCTGTGTCCCTGTGGCCACAATTGTCTACACGCAAGAGAGCTGGCCCTTCGAGCGCAACATGTGCCGCATTAGCGAGTTCTTCAAGGACATTTCGATTGGAGTCTCCGTCTTCACTCTGACGGCGCTCTCTGGCGAGCGCTACTGCGCCATTGTCAATCCGCTGCGCAAGCTGCAGGTGAGCAGGGTATATCTTTAGTTATTTAGCGAGCACACATACCTAAATGTTTTCATATTTGTATTCCTTTGTTCGCATTCGCAGACGAAGCCGCTGACTGTCTTCACGGCCGTCATTATCTGGGTGTTTGCTATTTTGCTGGGCATGCCCTCGTTCATTGTCTCCGACATCCAGAGCTACAACATAACCACGCCCAACGGCAACATAACCATCGGAGTCTGCTCTCCATTCCGATCCAAGATTTATGCAAAGTAAGTTTTGCCGCTAGCTAAACAGCAATCAGTTAAATACATATATTTATACATAAATTTATATATATATATATTTATATTCGTATTGGTTCGCTTCATTTGGTTTTATTTAGTTTTAAGTGGGTGTCCAAGCAAAGCCCTATCTCTTTGCTCCTCTCTATCTCTCTCTCTCTCTCTCTCCCTATGACCTGAAAAGGGCAAGTCCAGTCAAGTAGAAGCCATTCAAGTAGCTGACAGCTCCTGCCTTTTTGTTAACACTTGGAGAATTTCCAATCGAATCAAGTCAAACTGCAACAGCAACAGCTCAGCCAAACATTAAATTTAATCTTCAATCATATTTACTCAAATACCTTATCTGTTGAGTACTTAACGGTGCTCGGAAAGCCATTAGGTTTTCATTAAACAAATTCAATTTTAGCTAAGCTTTATTAAAAATCAGATTATATTTATAACAAAAGAATTAAGAATCGAACTCACCTTCTACGCCTTGTTGGTGTAATTGAGTTCAAAACATTAAATAAATGCTTAAATCATCAAAGATATCGCCATTAACTCCACTCTCTATAGCCCTCTGGTAAGCTGTTGCTGCTGGGCTAAATGACGTCTACCCAGGGCTCATTCTGTACATAGGCTGCTCTTCACTCGTCTCGCTGATAAACTTCTTCAATTTAATTCCGCTCGTCATTTTTAATACCTCTCCAACAGCTGCCTGGCCACAGCCTGTGCAGGACTTCAGTGTTGCGGCAGTGACTGCTCGCCTGTTGCCACAAGTTGGAAATCCTTTCATGCTGGACAAAAGCAGCTGTTCCTACATAATCTGCCAACCACTGCCTCTCTCTCTCTCTCTCTCTTTAGCTTTATTTCTCTCTGTGTCTTCCTCTGCTGCTATTCACAGCTTCAGCCAATTGGTTGCTAATTTTTCATCCGATTCGTAAAAACCCTTTTAGAGCTCATCAGCTTGTGCTTTAAAAAAAACCCAGAAAATTGTCGAATAAAACAAAGAGAAAATTAAATTTTGTTGATTTTGCTTTTTATGGCGATAATTTATTCGGTCGTAAGTCGTGAGTCACGCCACACTATAATTTATTGGATGTCTTTATCCTGCACTTCCTTTTCATTGTCTGACAAATTGGTAAAGATGTCTTAGACACGCAGCTGCGTAGCCATAAATCATTACTGAATTATTTCTAATTTACATTTAGAATTTCAAACTTGTCTACATCATTGCAAAGCTCAGCGAGCAACTTAAGCATCCATCTTTCCTCATGAAAAATTTTGTAGCTGCTTAACTTTTGAAATTAAATTTCATCGATAGCCCCAATTAAAATACATACACATTTTAAATGTTCATTGACACTATAGAACAAGTTATTATTTCACTGTGAAAACTTGATTTTTCCATATATATCTATTTTTTATCACATTCCATTGATAAGGAACTCAATCAATAAAATATAATTGTAATTGGCTAATGTGTATAATGGGTTTGTATTGAATAAATTGACATGCATTAGAATTTCATGTTAGTGTCAATTTGGCTGAAGAAAATTATAAATGCAATTATTAATAACAGCAACAGAAATCAAATTTCCAGTTTTAATTTGAACTTATGTATTTTTCTTTGAACGCAATCATTTTAATCCGATTATTTGAATGCATGTGTATTTTATTTGTAAAAACTAAATCAAAGGCTAAAATCACTTTGAGAGTTTTTTATATTAAATGAAATATGAAAATGAAATAGCATTTGCTACATAAAAACCAATTCATTATTTAAGTCGTAATCCGATTGCATTCACATTTTTATACCCCAAACGCATTTTAAATGATTTTTATAGTGCCTATGTATATATATTGGTTTTGTGAAAGCTTATCCCATTTTCGTATTATCGATCAACACCGTATTTTAATATCACCGAATAGAATTTCAAATTTGCTGTGGGGCTATTGTAATGAATACAGTAGAAGAAAAGTTATGCGATAATTAAGTTCCCATAGTAAAGGTTAACATACATAAGTATATGCGCAGCCCGAGGGCACCCGCTGCATAAATTGCGGAGTGAGCAGAGCGCATGCTAATAGCGCAGAGTGATTGGAATATTACCTCTTCACTGAGCTCAGGGTATATCCTAATTGGGCCTTTACAACTGTCTTTTCTTCAAAGTTGAAATTGAAGCTATGAGTATTGAAGCTGTGAGTACATATGTAATTGACTCTACTTAATATGTGCTTTCGTGTAGACTAGAAGCAGACTATTCTAATGGTCAACATCTGTCGTTAAACAAAGCTTAAGTGACGAAAGTATATCTTCAAATATGTAGATGTGCAGTCGCTTTACTTATGGGGGAAATCAAAGTAATTGACAGACTGTTGAGAGTCCCAGTTGGGCTGTTGTTTTTGATTAATTAACTGACAGCACAGTTACTGTCTAAGGATTATCATTACCCACAGTTATTTTACGCAATCCCGGTTGAGTCGAACACTTTAAGCGACTGCAACAGCTATGTCCATGCTAAGTCGTTTTACTCTTCGCAGATATATGGTGGTGGCCAAGGCGTCCATCTACTATTTGGTGCCACTGTCCATCATCGGCGTGCTCTACATCATGATGGCGAAGCGACTGCATATCAGCGCCCGCGACATGCCCGGCGAGCAGCTGAGCATCCAAAGCCGCAGTCAAGCGCGCGCTCGCCGCCATGTGGCTCGCATGGTCGTGGCCTTTGTGGTCGGTGAGTAACAGGCGATTGAGCCTAAGTTTAAGCCACAGCAGCGTCCCACTAATTGCCCTGGCAGTGTTCTTCATTTGCTTCTTTCCATATCACGTATTCGAGCTGTGGTACCACTTCTACCCGACGGCCGAGGACGACTTCGACGATTTCTGGAATGTGGTGCGCATCGTGGGATTTTGCACCAGGTAAGCGGATCAGCTACTGCAACTGCGGCAGCTTTATCTTCGGTTTATTTTTGCTCTTGGTAAATAGTTTAAAGTGCTTGAACCCCTCCCACTCATTGCATATGCGAACTTTTTGGCCCTTCAACTTGTTTCTGCAGTGCCCCGGGCGTGAGGGCGTCTTCTTTTAGCATTATTTTTAATTGAAAGAGATAATCCCTGTAAAAACGTACAGCCTTTCCACACACACACACGACCCCTCCCCCTAACTAACCCTTACCACACTCGCTCCCATGCGTCAAGTAGCAGTAAATTTTCTTTCGTTCACAGTTGCCCCCTCCCCAGCCACAAAGCCCCTTTTGGCGCTGGGGGCGTCACTTAGCGCAGTAAAGTGCACAAAATAATGTGTCAGCGTTTCGGGCAACTTAATTTGTGATGTCGGAGACTGTCAGCTCCACCGAGAGTAATTTGCATTTCAATGCCGAAAGGGCTGTCCAAGAAAAGAAAAATAAATACTTCTTGAATAAAATATTCCCCAGAAGGTTGCAGAACATCGACAGCACTGCGATACGAATTACTTACCTTACCTTGTTGTGAACTGCTCACTGCGATCGAGCTCAAATTGATTGTATAAACTTGAAATTCAGTCGCAGCTAGAAGTAGTTTTCAAGCACTTATACTTTCAATTTTTGAATCTCGTTCAATAACCTCTACTCTATAATGAGGTACTAAAAGCTCTACGGATGCTCCATCGATAGTGGCTCCACTCGATGGCATCGATGGTTTATTCGATCGACTACTTATGGAAGCACCTCTTTGAAAAAATCATTTCAAGCTTTTTATATTCAATGAACAATGCTAATACAAAGAAAAATTTACTTCTAAAATATATTATGATAAAACTAAACCAATCCATTTTTATTACTGCTAAAATACTGAATTAGTTGTAAAAGCCTAAATGATTTAACTTTTAATAATAAAATAAAATTTTTATTAAATTAAATTTAATTACATAAAAATTCATGTTTGCAAAATGATCGATGCAATTCAATTAATTTTCAATTATCTAATTTCAATAAAAAGACATGTACTATTAAAAAGTCGATGTAAAATTACATTCCACTTCATAGTACACTAGCGGATCAGTTTAGTTTCAAAAGTTTTTCAGCTATATCAACATAGAACAAAATGAAATTCCATCGATACTATCGATGTCTTTAACAGATTCACTTCATAGTTTTCGAAACTATATTCAAAGTTAGCTACGCAGGGGCTAGTTAATCTAATCGCTTGGGATGTGGGGACTTGGAGCAGAGGAGGAGGCAATTAAACTATTGTAGAGAAGATAATTCGTTTCAGCACTCTTACAGCAGCGCAGCAGTGGCCATAGACTTACTTTGCGCTTTGGTCTGTTCTAATTACAGCTTCCTCAATTCGTGCGTTAATCCTGTGGCGCTCTACTGTGTGTCCGGCGTGTTTCGGCAGCATTTCAACCGTTATCTCTGCTGCATTTGCGTCAAGCGGCAGCCACATCTTCGCCAGCACTCGACCGCCACAGGCATCATGGACACCAGCGTCACCTCGATGCGTCGCTCCACCTACGTGGGTGGGGGCATAGGGGGCGGAGGGGGCGTGCCGCGTGCCTCGCTGCACATGAACAACAACCACGGCGTCAGCGGAGCTGGGGGTGGTCGTGGGGGCAGCTTCCATCGACAGGACTCAATGGCCTTGCAGCACGCAGGCAGCATCAATGGTCACTCGCACAATGCGAACGTGGGCGCTGGGGCTGGTATCGGACGAGCCTCCATCATCAATGAGAAAAGGTGAGGCACACTAATTGTGGAGCTGCTGGAGGAGGGCTCCACCTCCCAACAGGCCGACGCGCAGCTCTAAACACTTGGCCACTGATCTCACTCACACAATCTCTGCATGTGCGTATGTCTGTGTGTGTGTGTATGTGTGTGTGTGTGCACACACACTCTAGCTATGCTAATTGACAGTAATTGTTGTGTTGAGCCCCACCTTCCAACGGCAGCGTCACTGAAATCGCAATTGGCATGTGTATTAACCTCGGCTATAAGCCTATGGGTCCTGCACATAACTAGCTGGTCTTTGTCCTTAGCCAATGGCCATCTGGGCATGTGTGGGCTAGTGCATCGCACTAATGTTAGTGAGCTCCCCATAAAACTCTGCTCAAGCAGAAAGCGCAGCTGAGCCAAAAGCAGAAAATTACTTGAATATTCAACTAGCTCGTGTTATCCCCCATTTCAGTAAAGCTCTCTTTATGTGTGTTCGCATTAATTATATTCAAATTCCATGGCAATTGTGCGGCTCAATTTGTTGTAAATACATATAATTATAATCGCAATGCACTCTGTTTCGGCGTACTCTATGTGATGTGGCTAAGTCCTAGTTGTTAAGCGGCATTCAATATTATAGAGCATATATATGAATATTATTACATTATTGTATTTGTTCGTGCAATAAATAGACATTTAGTATACACACACACACACACACACACACACACACACACACACAGGCACAGACACTCAAATATATTATATGTATGCAATTCCACTTAATGTAAGCCAATGTAGCTGCAAAATATATCAATAGCTATAGTAAATTATTAAATGTACATAAGTTAATTGATAAATGTTTAGTTGTTGTTGCTTTCTGGCCTAAATCTAATATACTTAAAGCAGTAATATATGATATTAGAGTTTTTAGTTGTTGCAAAGTAAATTAATATTCAACAACTGCTAAAAAATCACCTCAGACTTAGCAGTAAAAACCTTTTAATTGATAAGCAACGATTTCGCGATAAACCAACATAGTATATTATTATAATTCTGTTAAATATTCAAATTAAATAAATATCTATGTAATCAGTTTGTATTCTATTTCTGGGTAAGCACGCAGGTAAGAGTCTGCAGCATTATATATGTTATGTGATACACTCACTAATGTTTATATTCTTACAGCACGCGAGTCACTTAACTTACTTCTTGATCCCTCTCATTTACCATAATTATATCTTAACTTTCACATTTTCAGCTTCATACAACGCTATGACGAGAGGACTCGCTACTAAATTCTAAATCACATTTGTTAGCTTCCTCTGATGAAGTAAATCAAGATGAGGAATGATCGTACTTTTATAGATTTAATGTGTCGTTTTAAATGTAAATATGAAATATTATTACTAAAATGTATACGATGTGTCAAATCAGCATTCAGTGGAGTACAAATAAAATGTGAAAAACAATTTTTGGACCTGGCAAAACTTAGTAAGAAATTAAACCTGAATTGCAGCTCTTGCGTTGAGATATGTAAGATATGTAAGATATATGCAAGTTTAACTAGAGGAAGCCCCTCCCCCGATGAGCAGTATATCTAGAAGCAACGGTTCTTAGAAATCAAATTAATTTGTGATAAACCAATTACAGCAACCAGTTGCTAGACTAATCAATCGAGCTGCCAAGGTCTCGCAGGTGTTCGAATTATTTAGAAATTAAGCGAAGCACGTTCATTTTGCATTTGCAAACAAGAAAGACTGAGAAAGCCGAGAAAATCGACAATTTCCAGGCACACAAAAGAAAAGTGGAAAATCGAAATACAAGGCAATTCATTACTAGCTGCCACTCACAAAGGGTAGCTAGCAGCTCTTGTCCTTTGTTGCTCTCGTGGTTTTGGCTAACAGCTCGATGTATGTAAAGCTGCATATGTAAATTGTCTGAACATTGCATGAACACGCCTACACACTCGACTGCGACAGCGACTGCGACGGCAATGGCGACGACAACTGCGACTGCGACTGCGACTGCGACTGCGGCTGCCGGCACACCTTTGTGCGCAGACAAAAGTTATTGGCATGCAATAAATGTTGGAGTCAAAGTGGCTACTCTCTAATGCAACCCCCAACAATCTGAACCGCTCACTGACCCTGTCCATTGAATTGTTTGGCAGGCAGGCTGACCCATTGGACATTCACCAACTCAGCCAGAGCTCGGCAACTGGCACTGGCAGCAGGCAGCTGGCTTCACAGATAAGGGCCAAACAATGGACAAATTTTGTCATGTTTCAGCTACAGAAAAGTGAATGTCATTTAGCATTTTCCTACCTCGTTCGAGCCCGGCTCCCTCCCCTTCTCCCGCTGCGGCTGTTGAATAGACATTTTGACCGCAGGTAATGCTTATGTTAATCGTAATTTGTGTTGCCTGCAGTAAGCCGCAAACTGGGTCAAAGCGCACCAGATTTATGTGCACAGCAAACATGTAAATATGTGCTCATCTACTCATAGACAGCTCCCTCCTTCATTTCTGGGTGGATACGAAAAACCGCTCTGGCCACAAGTATTGTTGGTGTTGATTGGCCATTGGCTCATTCGGCCCTTTCCGACCGCAGCCCTGGCCGTTCGGCAGCTCCATTGTCAGAAGTTTTGGGTGAAATTCTATTGCACAATTAGCTAATTTGTTGAACAAGGTTTGTGGTTCTGTTACAGCTGAGCAGTTAGCTTCCTGGTTTATAGAGCTGATATTGTGGTGTTGAAATACAATTACAATAAATATACAGATTCTATTGCTGATATTTACTCAATTACTTTATTGAAGGTGTCAGGTAGATTTTTGCTCATATAGAAGCAGAAAAATTTGCGTTGGGACAAAATAACTTTTATTTTGGAAGGTACTAAAAAAATATTACTTTAAATTTTGAGACTTTAGCTCTAAAGATTAGTAAATATAATTGTTTAATTAATTTTTGACAACTATATATATATATATATATATATATATATATATATATATATATATATATATATATATATATATATCTTCTGAGATGGACACGTTTATACATACGGACGGACGGACATACAGACATATATACAATATAGGGTATGCCACATCTCCTTGTGTCTATTACATACATTTTAACAAAACCATTATACCATGATTTCCCAATTTCAATGGGTGCAGGGTGTAAAAATATTCAGTTAATGTAATTTCAGATTTAGGAAACCTTTTG
The DNA here is from genome assembly GCA_035045345.1 of Drosophila hamatofila. Classification (NCBI taxonomy): domain Eukaryota; kingdom Metazoa; phylum Arthropoda; class Insecta; order Diptera; family Drosophilidae; genus Drosophila; species Drosophila hamatofila. The sequence continues at coordinate 1,658,439 of JAWNPA010000012.1, forward strand.
ATCTTTGAAGATATCATAGCAGAATTGCTAATTTTTACTTGCTTTTACTTTATCTTATCACACTCAACAGTTGATTAGCTTATTATGTTCGTAATTCCCTGCAAGCTATATACTTATCCAAGTCTGTTTGGCTTCATGACAAAGTTTTAATGCCTGCCGAATCAAGGATATTTGGAGTCCTTCGGGCAGACAAACTTAGCAAGCAATAAGCAAAAAGTCTGCAACAGTTGATGCCGGGTATCTTGTGGACACAAATTTGTTGACTCAAATCAATTGTTGACTCTCCTGTGCGTAAACAAACAAACGCTTAACACCTCCCAGCCGCCGCTGCTTGAGCTCCTGGCTTTGCCTCTGACCCTGCTTGTGGACAACATTTTCCACATAAGGCAAGGAGAATATGTAATGATAAAACAGCAATAATGCAACTATTTCAATTGTATGATAGAGCGCGGATATTCGGACCACAATGAAGAAAGAATCGAAAGACATAAAAAAAATAAATAAAGAAATAAAATTATATTAAGCTTGTATCTAATTTGTGAACAACGGATATGGAGATTATTTTTTTAAAGCAATAATTTGAAATTGCATAGTAATTTTATTACTTGAGATTGGAATCTTTTGCAAATGAAATCTAATTGTGGAATATGTATTGCAGTATATAACTGCTGGGATAAATATCGGTTTGAAAACTAAGCTTTTTGATAAAGTTAAATCAGTTTAAAAATTGAAAATAATCACAAGATTAGATTTTACTATTCAAATTTCATTCATCAATCGTGTTTTATATTGTAAAGCCATGTTGAAGTAACAGTGGGAGTTAGATGTAGCAAAAAGTTCTCCCCTAGGTGGCTGCACCTTCAATATGCGTGGCTATCAGATTATGAAGCGCTGAATATGGATGAAAATAGGGGCAAATGGATGCCAGCCGAGGGAGAACTTTCAAGTGGACCAAAGTGATATATCATGCTGCAAGGGAGCTGGTCGCAGCTGGCAGGAGTCAGAATGCGTCCAGGCAGAGCGGCGAGGATAGGAAGAACCATAACTTACATTTAGTGCTGCATAAAACGACCCCAATCTTAGCTGATAAACAGACCAGTTATCCTTTTCACGACAGAGTCACGGCCAGAGTCGAGGCCGGAGCACTCCTAATTCCTCATTTGCGCGCTCAAACGAAAATGAGTTTGAGCTGAAGCGACGGACAGATTCTTATCCTGTTGTCATTTGCTACATTTTTGTTTGCCACGCAACCCAGAGAAGTATCCATTTGCGTCTTGTTTAATTTAGCACAGGCTTAGCTAGCCATCCTCCCACAACTCTAGCTCCTTCCTCCTACCTCCTACCTCCTACCTCCTACCTCCTACCTCATACCCCTACCTACTACTTCAGCTGATGTGTCTATGCTATTGTACTCCGTATTCTTTTGGTCGCTTTGATTATGTTTTCGCTTTGCTGTGCGTCTGCTTTGCTAATTGGCGCTACTCGTAAGCTGAGGCCCATTGACAGCTGAAAGGCGCAGAAACTGCTACTGGGCGTGGCATGTAGCATGGGCAAGGCATAGTGGCAGGCACACGGCCATTTAGCTCGTTGCACGCACGTGTTGCGATACGGTCAAGTAAGAGTAGAACCAAAAAAAGACACATAATTCTGGCCTGTTTATGTCTATGGGACACAGTTTGTTTCCGGCTTTATTGCGGATTTGCTTGTTGATCACTGAAATAGGTTTCATTTTTGTTTCTGTTTATCTGGTTGCAACTTTTATGACATTGACATTTATGAAAATCGAGAGGAAATTGGGTAATATAACATACATAACTATTTATCAATATGAAATTGCTTATGATGCTAATGAGATATGGCTGTAATATATTTAAAAACGTATAGGATTATAATTACTCTGTCCCAAAAACAACTAATAATTCGAACAGCATGTTTTGTTTCCTATATTATCAATACTACTATAGATAACGCATACCAATGTATTTTGTCTTAAAGAGAATTTTATTCTCCTAACGATCAAAAAAAGTTGTTTTATATTTACAACAACAACAACAATGTGAGTAATGTATTCAAACGGTAGCCTTAAGCGATAAGAAAACAACAAGTAAGAACGTTGCAATCGGGCGTTACCGACTGCGGAATATTCATTCACAGTCCCAACGCGGCCATACATATCTTATTAAATTTAAAGTCTCTAGCGCTAATAGTAATTAACATAAAGCAGGGCCTGAACCCATTAAAAGTAAGGAATCATAGAGAACTATTCCCGTTTATATCTCGTACATTTTTAGAGCTAGACTCTCCAAATTTTGCATATAGATGCATGGGTATTTTATATAATTTTGATTTTTGCTATATTTTGGATATCGGCTCAAAAATTAACCGAATTCTCCTTATAATTATAATTGCAAATGTAGCAATGTGAATGAGTTGGTATTTCTTAAGAAATGAGAAAAATTCAATAGAACTGTAGATCATATTTAATAAACAAAATATTTGGCCAATTAGAAAACACACCTGCAAGCAGCAACCTGGCAGCGGAGCAGATCGTTTTTCCTATACGTATGCACACATTGATCGTTTATTCTATGCATACGTATACATATATGCATATGTATGTATGTATATACATACATATAAAAGCGCGTCTTCTAGCATATTCTAAGAATTGATTCATGAAATTTCCAGCCGTTACTTTAGCTTACTTTTGTCAGATGACGCTCTCGAAGTGAGGCTATTTCGTATATTGCAGTGGCGTCAATGGTAAATGCTATGTAAGTTGCGCTGGAATAGCGCGGGTTCTAATCTCGCTGATGTCAAGTTTTTTAAATGACTTTTTATAAATTAGTTATTTTATTGGGAAAATTATAGCTTATATGACAAACACAACATTTTTGTTATTAGTCAAACATTTTTATAAGTTTTTATAAGTTAAATTTTATTTTTGCTAAAATAACTCACAAATGCTTATACGTACATACATACATACATACATACATACATATTTTTGCTTTCGCTGCACACACAATTTCAGTATGCCAGCGTTTTTTACGCGTGTGCAAATGTGTATGTATGTATGTATATTCAAATGCGTATTCGAGCAGTTCAAAGAATCTTAATTGCGATTGAATTGTCTTTAAAATGCTTTTGAATTTTCATGCGCTACTTTGCTTTTTATACCCTGAACCCATTGAAAATGGGAAATCAGGGTATAATGGTTTTGTTAAAAGTATGTAACTGGCAGAAGGCGGCGTGGCAGACCCCATAAAGTATCAGCATCAGGGCGACGAGCTGAGTCGATTTAGCCCTGTCCGTCTGTCTGTCTGTCCGTCTGTCCGTATGCTTGAACGCGTCGATTTCAGAAGATACAAGAGCTAGAGACTTGAAATTTGAAGCTGTATTATTTCTAAAAATCGATAACTTCTTCTTTTTTTTTTGTTATCGATAAAAAACCTTATTGAAAATCAGTTATAAAATTATATCTTCTACACCTTTAAAGATAGAGTCTCCAAAATTAAAATGTAGAATCATGTGTAATTTTAAGATTTTCGGTTTTTGTCATATTTCACCCCCCACCCCCCAAAACAGCGCCTTCCCTACAAGTTTGCAGAAAGCGTATTTCAAATACTAGAGACTTGTGCTTTGGCACATATACACATTTTAATGTTTTAATCACGGTCTGAAAGTTTTATCAAAATTGTCCGTCTACAAATAAAGTTATTTAACAATTAAGTTCTCAAAGTAAGCCCACATGGCAGCCCATGCCTGTTTATACGTGCGTGCGTATGTGTGTATGTGTGTGCATGTGTAAGTAGAAGTGGAACGACGAATTATTGAAATATAAGTTCCTGGAAGGGTTCAGGGGATCTCGTAGTCGAGCAGTCTCGACTAGAGTTTTCTTACTTGTTGTTTACTATAGGTGCTGTAGCTGTGAAGTTTTGTGTTAGTTATGTTGTGTCAGATCACTGCAGTGGCGCTGTTAGCAGAGACTGTGAACGTTGTGTCATGATACATTTTGTTGCTCAAATATCAAATGGGAACCGAGTATCAAGCAGTCGGTTGTTATATTTCCACTACCCAAACTTATACTCAGAAAAAAAAAACATGTCAGAATGATCTAGATGGATGTGGTTAGTATAATCATATAGACATAGGTCTATTTATCGAAGTCATCACGATTGATTTTACATTTATACTCGTGTATACGATATGCAGTACGAGTTTATTATATTTTTTCGATAACTCATTCCATTTATTTTTGATCGATAATAATCGAAAATCTGACTTTGTTTTGAATAATGTTAGACGAAATACTGTTAGACGAAATACTGACGAAATCTAAAGCTGTAGAAATACAATTTTTTAACTGATTTTCGATAAGGTTTTTATTCGATGGGAATAATGATTGAACCACGGGGCACCGGATATCTCATAGCTGAGCAGTTTCGACTAGAGTACTCATACTTGTTATATATAAGTGTACTCCAAGTCTATAACACGAATTCATAGATATTAAGAATTCATAGATACAAGTTGCTTAGGACTATTGAAGCCATTCGAAAAAGTTTTACATAATGTTACCTTTTATTTTTGCAGACTGTCTTTGAAATTGAATATAATTAACATAAGTGAGCTAATTTTATCAGGCTTCGAATAATTCAGGTTAACTTGAAATGAATGAAATTTTGCTGCTAATACAAACTGACGGACATATTTGCAGTTAGGGATTCATCGGGCTTAGATCCTATTCTGTTTTTGTCACGAATAAAAAGAGGACAAGACAGTATATCATTTAGATATCGATTGAAAAGTATCTTAGTTATTTGCTTATTACCCCTGTTACTTCCGCCTAGAGAAATGTAACTAATTTTAAGTAATATGAGTATATTGGTTTTGTGCAATGTTCGTCTTGCTGTCCGCTCCTCTGTCCGTATGAATGCAATCTATTTCGGCGCTTTTGAAGCAAGATACTCGAAATTTTGAACATATACTCGTGTATATCATCGAATTATAAAGTACAAACTTTTCTGATCCACCCTCTAGGGGCGAGTCCGAAAGTGCATTTTCCAGTATGCCAGAAACCTTATTAGTTAAAGAGGCGAGTAAACATTACAATAATATAAAAATCGCTTAAATTATATTAATTAGATTACTTAATTCCTAAATATTATATGTCCACGCCCACTAAGGACGTGGTATAAAGTGATTTTTCAAATTGTGATATACTTTGAGCTCTATTTAAGCTAGATACTTGAAATTTGGTATATATACTCGGGTTGACAACAAACACATTCTTTGAGCGTAAGTATCCAAATTTTACAGTTACATCAGCTAAATAAACTTATAAAATATAAAACAAGTAAGAAAGCTCTAGTCGAGACTTTTCGACTACGAGATCCCCTGAACCCTCCGAGCAACTGATTTTCAATAATTCATTGCTTCCTTTCTCCTTATACAAGGAACGAAACATGCACAAAGACATACACACACGCACGTATAAGCAGGCATGGGCTGCAGTGTGGGCTTACTATGGCAACTTAATTGTTTCATAAACTTTTTATAGATAAACAATCTTCATAAAACTTTCAGACTGTGATATTAACAATAAAATGTGTGTATGTGCTAAAGCACAAGTCTCTAGTATTTGAAATACGATTTTTGCAAACTAAGAGAGAAGGGGGTGTTTTGGGGAATAGGGGGTAAAATATAACAAAAATCTAAATTCTATAAAATACAAATGAATCTACGTTTAAAATTCTAACTTTAACTATATAGGAGATATAATTTAAAACTGAGCTTCGACAAGGTTTTTTAACAAAAAACGGTAGCAGTTATCTAATTTTAGAAACAAACTTGATCTGCGCGTGCAATACACGGACCTACTATTGCAAATTTCCAGTCTCTAGCTCTTATATCTTCTGAGATCGACGCGTTCAAACATACGGACAGACGGACAGACAGACAGACAGACGGACAGAGCTAAATCGACTCAGCTCGTCGCCCTAATCAAGAATACATATACTTTATGGGGTCTGCCACGCCTCCTTCTGCCTGTTACATACTTTTTGCAATCGGACGTTACAGACTGCAGAATCCTCATTCACAGCATAAACGCTGCCAGATCTATATCTAATTGATTTTGAACTGTCAATCCAAGTATTTGTCCCAAATTTTAAGTCTTTGGCACTCAGAGTGTTCGGAATTTGTGAAAAACTTTATATTCAGATCCGATTTGAATGTCATTTTTGGTAAATTTTTAGAAATTAAGATGATTTAAGTGAAAACTTTAAAAGCTTACGATCATTTTGGTATTTTTTAGTATACCACGCCACCAAAGAGGCGTTAAAATTATTTTTGGGTCATCGATAGAGAAAGTCCCTAGTAACAACAAACTAATTTTCAAATTTCTAGCTCTGCAAAATCACTGCAACAGCGCCACGTAGCAAACAAAACACTAAAGCAGAGGCTGAAAATCAATCACAATTAAAATTTTTAGAACAAGCTGGAATACGCATTTGAATATACATGCATAGGCATTTGCATATGAATATACGCATTTGTCCGTTTATTAAGGCAGATTAATTAACTTAACTAAAAACCTAGCTTATAAGCTTATACCTAGATATAATCTAGCTTATAGCCATTCAAGCTAGCATCTTTCCAGTAAAATATCTAATTATAAAATGGAATGAAAAATACTTAGCATCGGCGAGATTAGAATCCTATTCTATTCTAAAGCGGCTTACATCGATCTTATCATCGAGCTAAACTAAACTAACGGCTGAAAAGTACACAATAACAATTCTCTATACATAATGTGCTAGAAGGCACACATATGTAGATATAAACGAGAATAGTTCTTGATAATTTCCCAGCAACGTTCTTACTTATTTTGTTTTTGGATGTTAGATACCCCCACCCCATAATGTAGCTCATTCTGCAGTCTAAGCGCAGTCGCTGCATCAACTGCGCAGTTAACAAAGCACGTGCTTATATGTATGTGTGCTTATGCATGTGTTTGCTATGTATGCAGAAATCGCGTGTGTGTCATTGGAATACCCGCTAGTCATAGAGATATCTCGGCAGACACTCCGGATCATGAATATATCGGCGTATAGTTCATGCATGAACATGGTATTTAGGACCACCACTGCGCCTACAATAGGACTGAGGGTGAGCATTGAGAAACTTACGACCAACGCCAACGGCAAAGCCATTGAGTATACAGATTTACATAAAAGACTTAGGCATATATTTTAAACAAGTAAGAGTGCTCAAGTCTAGTGCGTTCGACATATATGGACAACCCTGTATATACGCCCATTGGGGGCGTGGTAAACCGCAAAAGTTTATATCTTCTAAAGTATTAGAGCTAGTTACGTGACTGGAGAATTCCTCTATCGATGACCCAAAAATATTTTGTACGTGACGTGGCATACTAAAAAATTCTCTGTACTTTTGGCATTTTTCAAGCGTAAGCTTCCAAAGTTTGCACTAAAGTTATCTTAGAGGCCCTCTAAAAATTGACCACAAATCACATGTCTACGCCCACTGGGGGTGTGACAAATCGGATCTGAATGTAGAGTTTTCCACAAGTGTGGAATCAAAAATTCATTACATAGACACAGTAAATCTGAGGACTCCAGCCTTATCAGTACGCAAAAAAAGCTTTAAAAAAAGGCAATCTTTCGATTATTATTATATTATTATAATAAAAAAAATGAGATGAGTTGTCGAACAAATATGATAAATTCATATGGAATAGATGAGTATACGTGTAAAATGTCAAGTCCTTAGCTTTTATGGCTTACGAGATCTCTGCGTACACGCCGAGATCAACTAAGATTGTCATCATGATCAAGAATATATATATACCTTATGGGGTCTGCAGGCCTCCTTCTGACTGCTATATACATTTTAACAAATATTATACCCTGATGTTCCATCATATATCGCTCTCAGTCGTCCACATACTTTATTGGGTCGGCACCGGTTTTTTTTTTTTTTTTGCCTTTTAGATATTTATGTAAGTTTCCACAAAACTATTTCACGTTGAATTCCTATTTTCGTCATAAAACGACGCAAATGACCTTCACAACAAATTGATTTTTTTCGGCCAACGTTTCTTCAAAATGAATCTACTGATTATTGTGCTGTCTGCTGGGCCCAACAATGTATTTTACTTGATTTCATCATTCCAAAATAAGTGGCCTATATATTATCATATATATCGTTTTAGAAATATCTATGGAATATCGAAGAATATGGGAAATGTTTTTTATTTGTTCAATGCTTACATTTGTGTTATTACTAGTAAATATTATAGTATTAAAACCGATAATTATGATATATAATTAAAATCTTATGGTAATAGGCGAAGAAACCATCTCACACTCACAATCGCAATGCAAATTAACACAAATTGCAGTAGTCGGTGAAGTATGAGAAAACTGAAAAGCAAATTAAATATCAGTAGAATATATATATATATATAGACAATATAATGTTTCCCCAAAATCTTAACGTACCGCTTTAATTTCTGAAGACTGCGCTTCAATGACTTTTCAGTTATTGGCACCTTTGACATATAGACGCACATGCCGAAGAAAGCTTTTTGAAAATATTTTTCCCAGTCCAATTTTTTTAAGTCGAAATCGAAGAGTTGCTGATCCACTGGAGACATACACTGCCATAATCGATCCATATTTGGTGTATCAAAAATCCAGCTTTTGATCAAAAAATTCTGCAGCACATCGATATTCTTGTGGATTTTGTCGTAGATTCGAATCATCTTTGGCTTCTCACCGCGCAGTCGCAGAGCTAAATCAATCAAGTAGCCGGGAATCAGGTGGTAAAATATGGTGGCCAGCTTATACAGCCAAGGTATTTTAGTGGTGTGCAGGAAGGGATACCAAAGACATTGTGGTAAAAGACAATCCGTTCGTTCATTCTCCGCGGCTCTTATAAAGTCTTTATTTGTAATGGTGTTCTCCTTGTTAGGCGCGTAATTGTAGATGGTAGCCGTGGCTGGCACAGTGGAGTTCTTTCTACGCTGTGTTGCCTCCATTGCCGTGTTCCAAGCGGCGGCCAAGACTAGATTACTGCAGCCATCTACGGGTACAATGTTCGACGGAGAGTCCTTATTGATTGGGGCAACACGTAGAACACCAATGGCGACACCATAGAGCAAGGCAATGGGTCCGTACAAGTTGTCCATCCAGCCGGTAACAGGCTCCTTACAACTAGCAACAACTGAGAGAGAAAAACAAAAGTTATGAATACAAAAGATACGGCTAGAAGATACCCTGATCTAAATCATAAGCTAAATAAACGAACTCCCCCAATTGATATTAAACCTATAAAAATACTAGACAAGCAAAAGCTAAAAGCGGATAACATTGCACAGAGTATGATCAAGCCACACTGAATGAATCCAATTCAATAACAAATCTATATGAAGCTTTGAAAATATGCAACGAGCTTCGCCAGCTTTAATGCCATCGGCAAAATTATCTCTTGTAGAGCTCCCTTAGATTCAAAAAGTTACTCTCAAGTTATTATACCCTGAACCCATTGATTATGGGAATTCAGGGTATAATGTTTTTGTGAAAATGTATGTAACAGACAGAAGGAGGCGTGGCAGACCCCATAAAGTATATATATGACAGATGCATCCATACGAACGCATAAACACGCGCTCTGCTAACTGCGCAGTTACCAGTTACTGCGCTTGGGCTGCCGTGTGACTTTATTATGAGAATTTATTTGTTGAATAAATCTTTTTGTAGTGGGATTATCTTCATCAAACTTTAAGAACGTGTTAATAACATTCAAATGTATATGCCAAAGCACAAGTTTCTAGTAGTTGATATACGTTTTTTTCAAATTTGGGGCGAAGGGGGTGTGGTATCCAAAATCTGTAAATGAAAAAATCTTTGTCTTTATCACATAAATCTACACAGTAAATCTGAAATCTCTAGGGCTAACAGTATTCAAATAAGGCTTAAAAAACGAAATAAAATTATCGTTTATTGTCGATAAAAAAGAAATGGGATGAGTTATCGAAAAAATATGATAAATTTTTACTGCGTATGGTATACACGAGTAAAATTTCAAGTCTCTAGCATTTATAGTTTAGGAGATCTCTGCGTTCATACGGACGGACGGACGGACGGACGGACAGACGGACATGGCTAGATCAACTCAGTCTGTCATGCTTCCTTCTGCCTGTTACATACATTTTCACATACAAATATAGGAAAACAAGTAAAAAAGCACTAGTCAAGACAGCTCGACAACGAGATCCCCTGAACCCTTCGAGGAACTGATATTTCGATTAAAATAATTCTTCGTTATGTTCCTGCTTATTCAAGAAGCAAAACATGCACACACACATACACACATGCGCACGCACGTATAAGCAGGCATGGGCTGCAGTGTGGGCTTACTATGGGAACTTAATTGTTTCATAACTTTTCTTGTAGATGTTTAGATCTTCATTAAACTTCCAGACCGTGATAAGAACATTTTTGAAATAGTTAAAAAAATACATATGAATCTGTATTTAAAATTTGGAGAGTATATATATTCTTGATCAGGGCGACGAGCTGAGCCGATTTAGCCCTGCTTGTCTGTCCTTATATATGAACTTAACGATACCGGCACCAAATCAGCCCCCCCTCCCACCATTTGGTGGATATCCCAACAAACATACATATTCTACATCAAGTCTATTCGTGTCCTCGTGACCCACACAGATTAAGTTAAATATTCAATAGAATATCTATGAATATATGATCATGTGCTGAAAAGTACATAGTAATCCGGTAACTAAAACAGAAGTTATTGATCGAAAGCACATTGCAATTATTTTTCGAATTTTTTGTGTTCGCATTGTCAGCTACTACTTTAATTATTTCAAAATCCGGAAGTGACGTAGATGGTAGAAGCAATGTGTGTGACCAAGAAGACGTAAGTTCGAAATGAGGCAAACTTTTTTTTTTCAAATAAATTAAAATTGTGATAGCTCGAACCATTCGTCTCAAATTTTCTTATTCGACAATTTGTTCAAGCCTAAACTTTTTATGCCCAAGTACATTCATATATGTAGTGTAAGTGTTTACTAGCGTATATTGTGTGTTTGCATGCAACCATACAAGGTATATTTGTACCCTAACCTAAGTCTATCTAACCTTAAAAAAATGAGAACACCTATCTCGCTGCTGTATAGTCCACATGTGCCTAGTCAGGACTGACTGAAAGTACGTACGCTTGGCACTGATGCGTGGTTTTGCTTCTAATTTGTGTTTTTGTGCTACTTAAAATATTTTAAATCAATGAGGTCATACACGCGGACTGACATACAGACATGGCAAGATGTATATGTATATACTTTTATTTAGTTGGAAAAATCCACAGCGGATTTACTTACTGGCAGCTGGACGAAAGACGCACACCGGCAAGTCTCCTGCTTCAGTTTGGATCAGCTGCTCCGCCAATGCCTTCGTGTAGGTATACGTGTTGGGAAACTTATCTAGCAATGTTGGAGCCATCCGATCAAACAGATCCGTGCCCAGGATTTCTCTTAGTTTCAACACCTGGTTCACATTACACGAGAGATGCTCAGGATAAAAGCGATCCGTAGTGTGATGAATTACGCAGTTAGAGTACGCCGTGGAGATGTGCACGAAGGCCGCCAAACGGGGCATCTGCTTAGCCAGCTGCAGCATGTAACGAGTGGCTCTCGTATTGATATCCAATGCCACGTGCAGTGGCTGAACAAAACTCACCGTAGCCGCGCTGTTCACCACCACCTCCACCTGCTGCAAGAGCAGCTTCCGATCTGCAGCACTGATGCCTAAATCAGGCTCTGCACAATCTCCGTTTATACCAAACACACAATCCAACGCATCGGGCTTAGTCTTGAGCACCAGTTCAAAGAGCTACGGAATATGATGTAGATATATTGCTCTCTGCTTAGATAACTGCTGATACTCACTGGAATATTTTTCCATTCGGCAATACGTTTTTGTATGTCCTTGCCAAACTTGGGTCTAATCAATGCGTAAATGCGCTTCACCTCAGTATCACGCAACAGCTTCTCAATGATCACTAAAATACATTAGGGTTTCAGAATTGATCACAAACTATAAAGTGATTTGCATTATTGAATTATCTTTTCTGTTGATCATATCTTATTTCACAGAGCTTTCTTTAAAATCCTTTTTGTACCTCTTCCTAGAAATCCACTTGCACCGGTTAAGAAAACAGTTTTGTCTTTATAGAACTTTTGGATTTCAGATTCCATTTTCTGTTGTATTATAAGCACTATCAATCTGCCAACGCGTTATTCACACTGTAGAATCAACTCCGCAATGAATCGTTTTTGCAAATGCTTTTATAGATGCAGAACCAGAAATGTATTCCTTGACTTTCTAACACGAATTCATAAATATTTATTCATCTGGTCAGGTCTACTATTGCAAAACTTTGAAAAAGTCATGCTTAATGTAAGCTTTAGTTGCACTTAATCAATTCAGACTAGAAATGCTTCAACCTCACTGTGCGCTCATTGTTCTACAGTGAAAGCACTGCAGAATGTCTTCGAATTAGAATATAATTAACCTAGGTCAGCTAATTTGATGAGGCTTCGAATAATTGAAGTCAACTTATGAAATTGTAGTGTTTATACATACGGAAGGAAAAATACAATGCTAAATTGGGTGTAGTCCCCGATCTGAGCCCGTAACATATGTATATGAATTGTAAAAAGTAAGAGTGCTCTAGTCGAGTCTGCTCGACTAGGAGATCCCATGAACCCTGCAAATAGCTGATATTCCAATCAATCGACGCTTCTTTTAAGCACACATACAAAAACACATAACACATACATGCGCATGAATCCACACGTACGCATAAGAACTGCGCTTTTATCTGTAGTATCTTCACTCTTTGTTCCATTGGGAGTGGTAGCGCCAGTCATCATGACTGCAAAGATCATCCTGCAGGAGCTGTGGATACTTAAATTACAATGGGATGAGTCTGTGCCGCAAGCACTTTGCCTAGCTTGGAAATCGTTTGCAGCATCGCTTTCTTCATTGGAGTCGCTGGCGATACCTCAATTCTATATGCAGTCGAGCACCAAGGAGTCGCAGCTGCATACGGGTGCTGCATCTACGCACGCACAATTGCAGCGGATGGCAAGACTCAAGTTCACGTAATCACGTCTAAGTGCAGAGTACCACCAACGTAAGTTATCGCAACCAAAATAGGAACTCGCTGCTGCCCACCTGCTGGCAGCTCTACGTGAAAATCAAAGGAAAAATATCTGTGGAGCGACTCGTCGATAGTTCTCCATTGGATACAACATCCTGCGACACCTTTAAAATTTGTTGGAAACCGCGTTTCTGACATTTAAGAAGACACATCGGACTGTCATTGGAGATCCGTCCCAACACAACTAAATCCCGCCGATCTGGTTTCGAGGTTATGTAAGCCGATGGAATTGAATTAACCAATCTGGCCTATGGGGCCGGCGTATCTGCAACAGACTCCAAACGGGAATAGTTATCGATTATTGGACATGCGCGTGCGATATACGGACCTATGAAAAAACAAGTAAGAAAGCTCTAGTCGAAACTGTTCGACTAGGAGATCCCCAGAACCCTTCGAGGAACTAATATTTCAATAATTTGTCGCTTCTTTTCTACTTACACATGCACGCAAAAACAGTCATGGTTTGCTGTGCGGGCTTACTGTGGAAACTTATTATATTCATTCACGAAAGTAAAATGATTATATTCATTCACGAAAGTAAAATGAATATATTGGTTTTGTGCAATGTCCGTCTTGCTGTCCGTCCGCCTGTCCGTCTGTCCGTAAGAATGCAATTTTTTCGCGGCTATTGAAGCTAGAGACTTGAAACTTGGAACATATACTCGTATATGTCTGCGATTTATAAAGTGTAAAAATTTTCCATATACGCCCACTAGGGGCGTGGCAAATTGGAAAATGCATGAATTGAAGAGCTAGAAAGCTGAAATTTGGAATGTAGATTCGCGTTGATCAAAAAGAGATGGCGGATATATCTACGCCCATTGGGGCGGGGCAAATCGAGTAAAACTGTATCTTCTAAAGCTGTAAAGCTAGACCGCTGAAATTTGGCACGTAAGTTCCACGGTTGTTCCGACTATAGCACTCTTACTTGTTACATCTGTAATTTTAAATCGAATATAATACATTTTAAATGCCTTTTATTAGCTTATTAAATTTGGATATCAATTTGGGTGGTCAAATTCAATTTGGAGTCAAAGAGCCAAAGCTTTGCCGAAAAATGAGAAAATGAGGTATTCTGAAATTCCAGCAAAAAGTACCAGGCTTTTCGATCAATTATGTAAGCAGATTTATCCCTTTATTAGGCAAAAGCCAAAGAAAGTAAGACCAAATGCCAGAGCTGCTTAGGCTTAACTTTAATTTGTATACCCTGAACTCATTGAAAATTTAAGTCTAGGTATAACGGTTTTGTAAAAATGTATGTAACAGCCAGACATCACATAAAGTATATAAGATGACGATCTAAGATGATATTGCAATAAAATGATTTTTATTTTCGTTTTTCATAATTTGACGAATCTTCAATAGAATAGAATGCTGAATAATTTATTGAAATATTCCGTGAATTGGAAAGATGAATTACTACAACTCTACTTCTCGTAGGTGTCGTAGGTTCAATGCCAGACAATGTAAATTTGTAATAAGTTTAAATAAAGGTATTGAAGTATATTTCAAAACGCTGATCGGATGGAGTTCAGGGTATCTTCTAGTCCAGCAGTCCGTCTTGACCTTTCTTACTTATTTTTTAACAAATTTTCAGCTTGTATTCCATTCCGGCCGCGGCTCGCTGCCCTGTAATCAATGGATACCTGGTGATTGGCAGCTGGGGAGGAGCACATTTAATAGGCTTAGAAGCAACCTCTAAGCCGGCTTAAATGCAAAGTGTGTTAATTTAATGGCAGCAACAGAAACAACGCCAACACGGAGCACGGAGCTTGTAACAGTCCGCATAGCATATATTGCTAGCAAACTGTTGACCTTTGTTAAAATGCTTCATAAAGGACGCGAGCAAACCTAGCTTAATCCTTTTCCATTTGTCCTTTTAGTTAAGGTTTTATTTTTAGGCAACTAAAATATTTTAATAAATAAAATAACCATTTATTATTATAATTAAATAAATTATAACAAATATTATTTGATTAACACTATCAATTATTATTAGCACTATCAATTAACTATTATCAATTTACAATAAAGTAAAGCCTGAAACAAAACATCGGAAACATTTGTTTAACATATTAAGATCAAAAATCAATTTAATTTTGGAAGACATCACTCCAACCCCCAGTGGGGGTTGTCTCCAGTGGACACAGTTATGCCTGCAATGTATATTAAGTGAGTGGTTTCTATCCGAGTAGATATTCCACATTTCACATCAAAATTTGATAGTTTCAATAGCGCCTTAGGTTTGAGCATTTTAGCTGACGGCACTAACGAATTTGTGTTCTAAACCATCTCTATTCTCTAGCCTCAATAGCGATCAAATGCTTTGATTTCAGACAGAAGTACGGACGGATAGTAAGACACCTTGTCTTCGTAAATAATGATAAACTTTTTTTGTGAAAAACTTCACCATCAGCGGCGGGAAAACAAAAACGAAGGTCGATATTAAATTCATTCAAATGTCCTTTAAGCAAAGTGCAAAGCAATAAAAGAAAATCTTTGTGTCAACGCCGAAAGGTAAGTGTTGCAGTAGATAATAGTATTCATTTTCCACTTGATATTTATTTTTATTTCCATGTGGGCCGAGAAGCTATTATAATATTTGGCAGAGTCGCCGTTCCATTTTTTATTCCACTAGACAATAAGCCATTAAAAATCAATTCGACCCGAAAAATGCAAAGTGCCCCACAAACAAGTCGGTATATGGATAACTTTTCGATAGAGCGAGAGAAACGCAAACAAAAACGAATATTTTTAAGGCCTACCCAAAGCAAATAAATGGAGGTCTCCTGCCTGGCTTTGCATTCCGCTAAATTGACTCTCAACTTTACGCAAATGGTACAAAAGCTGCCCGTATAGCCAAGTATTTGCATTTCACATACACATGTGCGGATAACAATGTATCTGAACATATACCCTTTTAAAGGGTTCGAATCGCTTCTGGTTTCTCAAAATGTGAGTTCAATTTGTAAGCTTTTGCATTCAAACGGCGAAGGAAATTTAAATTGCTGTATTAAATAATTTCGTGATATATCTCTTATTGTAAGATATAGGCATATTATAAGGGTATATAAATATTATATATGTATGTATATTATTGTGTGTTTATTTTATATTTCTTATCATATCCATATTGGTGTAGCAAATATAGAAGAATGGGTACTTACATAAAAATATAATAAATATAATATAATTAATAAATATATAAAAAATATAGTGTGCTTCGTGGAGAATATTAGACATTAACAGTGCTGTCACTTTCACTTTTTTTCCGGATTTCTTTAATAGAATATTTATTCACCTTTTTTTAGCTATATTCTTTTTTGCACAAGACAGCTTGTTTTTTATCTTCTAAAATAATTAAAAACAAATATCGGTTTGAAATTGAATTAGCTGTGATAAGAATTTTGGGACCAGTGTCATGAGCCAAGACTTCATTTCGGTATTGCTGGTACCCAATGTCTACAAGCTCAACACCTGTGCAAAATGTTTAAGGACGTTAAAAATTTATAGTATTTTATTTTATTATTATATTTGAAAGCATCTCTTATTATAAATCATAAAAATTCAAATTAGAGTGAATATATCATATGAATGCAAATGAATATTTAAAAAAAATGGTGTTTTTATAATCAGTTTCTTTTGTTCTTTTTGCCTTTTTTCTTAAATTTAGCATATTTTAGCGTTTTTTTTTTTTTTTTTTTTTTTGTTTTTTTTTGCCTATGTGGGATAATTATATATGTAGCTATATGTAACACTTACATAAATTACACCTCAGAAGCAACTAATATTAAATATTAAAAAAAAGTTAAGAGGAAAAACATTTAATGTATTCTATTTAGTGTTAATCTAAGATATTTAGTATACAGTGGAAGAAAATAATTAGCGTTTTTGTTTCAATGGATATATTCATTTCGACTTGGCACTTCCCTTTAATAGTCAGATAGACAGGCAGACAATAAGTCAGCATGTTGCTTTTGAACTTCATAAACGACTAGTAAAATGAAAAATTTCTTATTTATTTTTCATATGTATATCATATGTATATGTACATATATCAAAAGTGACCTGTAGGTAGAAAGACGACTGACATACACTTACATTGCACTTATCTTAGGCAAACATTTTACGAGTATTTAAGTTTCGGCTTTGATGTTGGTGTTTTAGCAAATCCTTTTCTTTAGACGCTGAGCGTTGTCCTTGGCAACTAGTTTCGCTGACTCGACGACAGTTAGCGACGAGATTCTCGGCGCTTGGGTAAATTTCTGGTCTGTCTGTCAACGTGCTTTGCCTGCTTCCGCTTTCCTATATCCCTATATCCTTTGAGCCTTTGAGAGTTGCCTCCCACAATTGCCTTTCCGCCAGCAACGAGCTGAGAAAGATGCCGCTTCTCGAGGGTCCCTCACCCATTTGGACCGCTGCCCACTTGCCTCTTGGCAGGCTATACTGTGGGCCATTTAATCGTAAAGTGCCGCCTGCAATGGGACTGTGAGTGTCCGGGTGGAGAGAACGAGTGCAGTGAATTATTTGTTTTTATTTTACGATTATGGCCGCGTCTTTGTGCTCATTGTGGCTTTCAGAATTCAATGTGTATGCAAATATTCGATTGGCATCCGGCTTTTTATGTGCGGACAGCTGATATTGATGGCGCCGAGGGCCTTGTAAGACATGCCATCCCAAGTGCTGTCCAAACACAATAACCGCGGGCCGTGTTCCTCATGTCCGCCCTGTTGGCCATTCCACTTGGCTGCCCTGATTGATATGCCTGATTGTCAGCTGCCATTTGTTGGCTTATCATTACGAGTGATAATCAAAAGCTGAATTTCAACTCCGAGTGCCACCGCAAACATCAATCTAATATTTATTTGAATAGACACTTGAGCAATGAATATTGCGCATATTCTTTACAGGCGCGACCTACTAGCAACAGGCTAAAGTTTCTGGTCAGCATTTTACTGTCGAAAACATGAATTTACAAAAACAAACAAAAACGTATATTAATATATTTACAGGGTATTCAAATGATAGCTGAACAGCGTCTCATCAACGGATTTGACATTCACTCATATGAACTGCAATCACTTGGTGCCAATTCGCCCAGACGCCACCACAGTAGTCCACAAACCACCCAAAAACACTTACTAAACTCAACCGTGAACACAGCTAAATATATTTGAATGGTAGACAAAGTTTTCTTGGCGCGTAGCTAAAGCTAATAAAGAACCTTGACAAACATGCACACCGGACTTCCTGGCAAACAAAGCAGCTTCATCTCCGAAGAAGGCGAGAGTAGAGAAACATTCAGCTAAGAGCCTATATATTTATAAAAATTTAAAAATTTAAATAAATCATTTATTTGCAACACATTCAATATTCCTGCTGCTCTTCGCTAGATTTTCGAGACTATTCATATTCGGGTATTCATGGAGTCTTTATTTCACAGCAATTACTTTAATTAGGCCTCCAAATCTCTTTCTGCACGGGTCATTTGGAAGATATATGAAGTTTAGGCAGCTGAAAATGTCTTTTCCGGCGTGAAATGTTCCGTTTTTAAAGTTTGCCACATTTGCCCTAATTTCAATTGGCCCTGTTGAAGTCGAGCCACACGTGATGCTTCCGCGTTTATCGGACCCACAAATTTTACAAATTGCTCGGCAGTTAGGCAGATTATGTAGAGCATGTATGTGTGTGCGTGTGTGTGGGAGGAGGATGTGTGTGCTTGTGTGGCGCGTTAGCCCTACGCTTGTGTGCGAGACTCGCCTTTGATAAAAAAGGCAGCTACAAATTTGACGGCATCTTCCTGGCTGCCACGAGCTGCACATTTAGAAGCCCGCAAGTTTGTTCGCCTCTGCGAAATTAAAAGTTTGCGTAGTTCATGTCAAAGTTTACGCTTCATTGTTGGCCAGGAGGCGTGGGTGCTGGGCGTGACGTGACATGTTTGTGCTGTGGCTCATTTATGCTCTATGGTTTTTTAATTGCCTTGATTAGCATACGAGTTTTCCAGTAGAAGTTGCGCACAATTAAAATTCAATCGCATCTGCTGAAGACTCGTCTATAAAGTCAACAGCTAATGCCGCGTAAACAACTTCCATGACCTTTGCGGAGCTGCAACTTCGTTAAGTTCTAGTAAATTGTTTCTCTAGCTGTTCGTTTGTTGCCCTCGTCTTGATTGCCTGCAGGATGTCGCTGTCCGCACAAGTTTGGATTTTTATTGCCATTGCTTAAGAGCTGGAGATTTGAACATGAAAAACTTCTTGAGTTCGACAATTGTCCCCCCACACACGCTCAGGGCGACTGAAAGTTGGTAAAACTTGAACAGAGACTGTCCTTTAAAGGATTGCACTTCCAACTAGTTGCTCAAGTGAAATTATTGGCAAAAGTCGAACCAAGCAACGGCAACGGCTACGGCAATGGCAATGGTCGAGATTTGCAGATCATTTAAGTGAATTTACAACTAACATTCAAAAACTTTTTAGACTCCAAGGTTAGGTGTTAGGTTACACTGAAGATATCAACTGAAAATCTAATTTTTTTACCAAACATATGTATTTTTTTATATAAACTTGATAATCACAATGATTTTTTTGTGTTTACCCGTCTTATAGAAATTTTAGTTAATCGTCCACCAAAAACTTGGCTAATCGGAAATTATTATATATGTATTTAAAAAAAAAAAAAAAAAACAAGCTACAGATTTGAAATTTGTAATACATTTTCGTGTAATCACTGTGGGAGCTTAGTTGTCATAATTAAAATAATATTTTTATTGTATTGCAAATTATATGATCAATGTCATATTTAAATAAATCATATTTTTAAATAAATGTATAAATATG
Source organism: Drosophila hamatofila (assembly GCA_035045345.1). NCBI lineage: Eukaryota > Metazoa > Arthropoda > Insecta > Diptera > Drosophilidae > Drosophila > Drosophila hamatofila. The sequence continues at coordinate 1,678,550 of JAWNPA010000012.1, forward strand.
AATTCGGTCATGTGCTTTACAAGGCAAAATCTAGATTATCAATTTCACAACTATCACAATTTTGTCCATAATAATTTTTTAAGACATTTAGACCAGCCCATAAACTACAGGAAGCCAGGGCCGGATTGAAAACATCAATGTCATCTGGCCTTAAAACAGAGGTAAATATCCCAGTGATAAGAATGAAAGATGATAAGAATCTTATACTTATGCACTTGATTGTTTATATATTTTCGTGAGTTTGTATGCGCAAAACTTGTAATAAGGGAGGCCCTGGCCCTGGCCCACTGGCCCACCTTATGATAACCCAGCCCTGTACGAAGCAGTAACTTTCTGTGGATATAACAACTTTTTGATATAGCGTTGATCTATGATTAACTTATACATATTAATGAAGCAATGAAATGTTCAACCAAAGGACAAAACAGCAACTATCACTTATTAAATGGTTTGTCAAACAAAGCAGAGTTACCAACTTCGATTTGAGAGCTTCAAAAACGAGCACCCTTTATAATCAATATGGAACATTTTCTATGCAAATCTTTAAATACATTTTTAGTTAATCCATAGTTTGTAATTCGTTCCTTGCTTTTTCTTTTCTTTAAACTAGATTTATTAGTTTGTATGAATACTTAAGGGATAGTAACTTCTTGTTAAGTCATTTTGTTAAAGCTTTTACTTTCCATTAGCAATCGCATTAAGAATCCTCTTGACCCCTGCAGAAGTGCTTATCCCCATATCATTATAACTAATGTGCTACAAGTGACAAACTTGTTTAGGCTGAACGAATTAAGAAGACAATTAGCCCTTAATTAGCACTGACAAAAGACTGGCGACGCGTCGTTGTCCTGCTCGAGACTATAAAAGCCTGCCTTGCGTTGTCAACAACTGCAGAGTAAAAGAAATGGTCAGCATAGTAAAATATTCCCCGAGCAGAAGTGCAAAGCATGGACTGCTTCAATGCTGGAAGAGTCATCCACTGAAACTGGCCATTGCGAACACCTTCTGGGAATATACGGAACGCACCAAGGTGAGCGGCATGTGGCTGCTGCGACGTAATCGGACGCAAGGACTGTCCAGGTGAGTGAGCTCGGATATGACTCACCTATACGGGCTATCCACCTTGTCAAAATATCTTTATATGCAAACAGCCAGACTCAATCACAGTAGTCTCGGTAAACTACCAACGATTGCAACACTAACTCCAATTACACTTCTCCGCTGACTTTTCTGCCTCAAAATTAAATCATAATTAAGAATTGTAACTCTGTTTGGAGCTAACTGCGTATACTTTTGCACTGCAATTGCAGATTGATATGGGCATCGGTGCTGGTGCAGCTGCTGGGTCTGAGCATTTATTTGACTCTGCTGCTCTGGCTGAAGTTCTATTCATATCCCATTCTAAACACAATTTCGAACGAACTGTCTATTACGGATGTGGCCTTTCCCGGCGTAACCATATGTAGTCCCAAGACGGTAAACACGGAGCGTGTTCAACGCTATGTCCGAACGCTGTGAGTCGCAATGGAGAGTCTCAAGACGGAACCAATTGACATTTTTCACAACGTTTTCAGCCACATACCTCAGGAGTACGATGCAGCCGAAGTGGCAGCTGGTTTTGAGTTTCTCAATGCTTTCACGGACCAGAGTTTTGTCCCTCCCGCGCATGAGAGCTACAGGGCAACGGATGCTGTGCTGCGACTGAACAACGTGTCCATATGGGAGGCAGCCATGGCTGTCAGTCCAGGCTGTGCGGATTTTGTAAAGCGCTGTTTTTGGGGCTACTCGGAGTTTCCGTGTAATCAGAGCCATGAATTCTTATCATTTATACCGACGACGGCATTCCTTGGGCCGTGCTGCTCCTTCAACTACAATCCGCGCAATTCCAGCTTTCTGCCCTTCTCGGCCAACATCTTTGGCATGGATGGGGGTCTCACTTTAATTGGCGCTGAAGGCTCTGAACGAAATCTAAGCACCGGCCTCATTGTGCTTGTGCATCATCCGATGGACTACGTAACAGAGAAAGCCGCATCGGTCACCATAACTGCAAGATCCGAGAGCTTTGTCGAGGTCTCGCCCACCGTGCAAACCTCCTCGGCAGAGGTGCTCGAGCTGTCCGAGCGCAAACGCGATTGCCTCACCTCGGATGACGTACAGCTACGCAACTATCGCCAGGCAGCCTGTCTTCTCGCCTGCCAGACGGAGGCAATTGGCAAGCGCTGTGGCTGTCACCCTTACCTCCTGCCCGTCGTGAGCAAGAAGTTCAAGGAATGCAGTCTGAACG